>JARKIA010000074.1:0-694581 GCA_029289565.1 Mycena galericulata | reverse complement strand
CACCGCTTCCACTCAAGCTCCTCGAGGTTTCAGGAAATGCATGTGCTTTTCATTCTAGGAGGGTTTAGGGACCAAATCCGTGGGAAAGATAGACGGAAACGAGATTCAGCCAAAATTCACGCAAAAAGATTCACGGTTCCCGATCAGGCCCTAAGCCTTAATATTAAGGGGTAATTAAGCCTTAATATTACAGCCCTTTGCGGAACATAGGGCGCGGCGTTTTTTTTTTTTCCTTTTTGAGACATTTTCGATCTTTTCGACCATTTCCCTCGCTGCGGCCTCAATTCTCAACATTTCACTCTGAAAACTATATGAGCTGAACGGTAGTGAAATTCCGCATGTCCTCTCGTGCTTCGTTTATCTTTATTCCACCTGTATAATATGCAGTATGAATTTATTACTCTTTCAAGCAGATCTCCTCCCACAAGGGGAGATTTTGATACCGTGCTCCAGGCCGTTATTACAGCAAACATAGGTGTATTTCAGAGGTCACCTCGTCGCCTTATTCGTTTTTTTGTGCCCAAACAATGCAATTGAATGTGAAATATTAGTGTCTACTCAAGTACAATGTTTCTGCATGATATAAAGACTGGTTGCTTAGATGTTTGTTCTGGGCCCCTTATTAGGTATTTAGAATGGACCCTACGACTCAGATTACCGTTGAACGCCTTCGCGCTAGCACACGACGCGCGCCAATTTACCATCTATAACAGTCACGTGGTGCTGCTATGCGCAACTGATGTCAAATTAAGGTGCGTCGCGTTCCATCATGAGGGCATGCAGCCAGAATCTGAGTTGTGGGGTTTCTTCTAAGGACCTCATAGGGGGCCCAGAACAAGCATCTAAGCAACCAGTCTTTATATCATGCAGAAACATTGTACTTGAGTAGACACTAATATTTCACATTCAATTGCATCGTTTGGGCACAAAAAAACAAATAAGGCGACGAGGTGACCTCTGAAATACACGTATGCTTGCTGTAATCGCGGCCTGAAGCATGGTATCAACATCTCCCCTTGTGGGAGGAGATCTGCTTGAAAGAGTAATAAATTCATACTGCATATTATACAGGTGGAATAAAAATAAACGAAGCACGAGAGGACATGCGGAATTTCACTACCGTTCAGCTCATATAGTTTTCAGAGTGAAATGTTGAGAATTGAGGCCGCAGCGAGGGAAATGGTCGAAAAGATCGAAAATGTCTCAAAAGGAAAAAAAAAAAACGCCGCGCCCTATGTTCCGCAAAGGGCTGTAAGGGACTAGTTGCTACCCGTGAATAAATTCACGGGTGCGGGGTAAGAAGCTTGAGATGAACAAATTTATTGTAGTACTTCTGTATATACAACATTTCTTGTAGTCCCTACGAGCTCTAGGTTGTCATCTAATAGTATATGAATACCGCGATGATTAGTGGCTCGTGAAAGGGCAACGTAGAGTTGACCATGAGCAAACACATCTTGGAGAAGATACAGCCCAACTCGGTCCAGTGACTGGCCTTGAGCTTTATTGATGGTCATTGCGAATGCTAAACGGCCAGGAAACTGGAGGCGTCGTAATTGAAAGGGTAATTTGGACGAATTGTTTGTCGTTAATGGAATGCGTGGAATGAAACATCGTTCACCAGTATGAGGACCGGTTATGATGATCCCTTCGAGCACTCGACGGCTGATCTGTGAGATGATCAATCTCGTGCCATTGCATAGACCTGCGCTTGGATCCAAGTTGCGTAGAAGCATCATGGGGCAGCCCACTTTCAACATCAAACGATGCAGAGGGATTCCTGTTGGTGTGAGCGTGTTCAGGAACTCAGTGGGATAAGAAGATGATTCAGTTGCTGTCCCGCTTCCAGTAGGATCAACTGCGTCGTCAGCGCTTGGTAAGATACGGACTTCTCCCGGAAGCATTTCCAATATTTTTCCGTTTAGCATGTCGACATCCTTGTTCAAAGGGGCCAGGATGGCGCGTCCGGTGAAGTACGCACATAGATCGTCTTCGGCACGGGGTTGATCAATGGAGTCGTAAACGGAGTTGATAAGATGCGGAAGGTTTTCCTTTCCTGGCGGTAATAGCATACTTTCTGGAAGGTAGATGCAGTCATTTATAGACGGGATCTGACCTTCACCAACTTCCAGTAGCCATTTGGCAAAATGTGACGCCTGTAATCGCTCAGAAGGGGAAAGTGTTGCCTTCAGTACTCGCATATTGATGGTTAGATGCAGCTGTTCAACTTTATGCCAAAATGGAGACGCTGTCAGACATGCATTCAGGATGTCTGAGCGAAAGCCATCGGCGACAACAGGCAAAGTTTGTCGCCAATCACCTTCCAATTTGTCGAGTGAGGTCGGATCTATTAATTCTATCAACCGGGAGGAACGTACCAGATAAAAGGGTAGGGATCCCTCCAAATAATTCCGTTGAATCGCGGATGTCCTGTAATGCTCGATTGACAGCCTCGACAGCGAACCGGTGCTGGGAGCCGATTTCATCCCACAGAAGTAGCCGAGTTTGCCGGAACAGTTGCGCCAAATATGATTGACGCGAGATCGTACAGGAAGCATCCGAGGTCAGATCCAGCGGAATTTTGAACCTCGAATACGAAGTTCGGCCATTGTCGAGCAGGATGGCCGCAATTCCTGTAGAAGCAACTGCTAACGCGATATCTCCTCGTTCTCTAACAAACGCAAGGATAAGGTTTTCGACATGGGTTTTTCCACAACCACCTGGTCCGTCCAGCATGAATGTACGTGGTTGTCGACTGAGGTATGCTCGAGTAACTGTGTCAAATACAAACCGCTGGTCAGGATTGAGCTGTGGTATGGAAGCCGCCAATGTTCGTTGAAGTGATGCACGGTCAAAGGCACGTTCTTCGGCAATAATTCGTTGTTCGAGAGCATCTCTCAAATTGAGAGCTATAGACGGGCCGCGTAGATGGAAATCCCGAAGTGATTTTCCTGCAAGCTGTAACTGCTGATCAACGAGGAAGAGGCCCATAGATTCAACATGGGCCCGAGTTATCTCTGCATCGGATATGCCGTGTTGTCGGAGAAGGTATCTGCAGTCATCGGTAATTGACTCAGAATATTTGTCCCATAGCTTCTGAGGATCTCGGGGAGTGCACTCGAGTAAAATGGTACAAAATAGACGGCGTAATTGGCGTCCTGTTTGCATGGCTGCAGCTTCAGTTAAGCAGAATTCATACTCTTCATCGGACGCTAGAAGGCCGAGGGCAGCACAAGCTGCTTGGAATGTAGGGTATGTTGTCCCATTTATGGTGCGTAGATGCTCGAAAGAGATCGCACCCGGAACAGAGCAAAGAAGCATACGAAGATAGTATCGTTCGCCTGCACTGGGGCTGACGAAGTAGATTCGCCCATAGGCAAAGCCGCTTTTACGAGGCATCCACTTCTTTTCAGAGCTGTTCCAGGTAAATTTCTCGGGCATTCGATCATATGTGAGATCTCGTGTCTCCTCCGGATAACGTTGGCAAGCGGCAAAGTATTCTGTTAAATTGGTACATCTGGCTTTCTTGGATGTGACGACTGACTCTATTGTAGCTGTCTCTGGATTGAATATAACTGGGGTGGTCAGGCAAGTGGCACTGGAGGCGTGTAACACTCGGCGAGTTGGCGTGGAGGCTGAAACCGAAAAGACGCCAGACAGCTTCCGCCGGTCCGATGTACCGGCCATCAATGTAGTCAGAAATTTCGTCACGTCCTTGAAATTCAGGACGACCATCGCCTCCCTCTTCTACGGTTGCCGCTGCCCGAGTTGAGCCTTTGTGGACATATTTCGGCAGGTACTTGACAGCTAGGATGCTCACGCATATCTCCATGTTTATATGCGCTTGGAATTTAGCGACCAAAGGCCTGGGTAAATTTAGGATTAGTTGGCTATTCGTCTTGAGTTCACAAATCCTCGAGATACCTGGAATATGGTACAACAAATCGATTATCAAATCTGAAGCCTCGTTTCATGAAGAATCTTCCATCATTTCGCCGTCGATATGCGGGATAGCTGTCTTCAACCAAACTGGTGGAGTCACGGAATGGGCGAGGGTAATGACGGGTGCATTTCCCGTCAACTGTGCAAGGTTTCGTCGAGTCATGAACGCCACAAGGGCCATGGAGAAGTTCTGCCGCGACTGTATGAAAAAGATCTGGTTCGAGGTGTTCGTCCGGTAATTCAGCGCATACTAATCGGTCAATATCTTCAGAAGTCTGCGGTTTATCATTCGGGTGTAGGATGATAAGGGTATGGCTGTGTGGAAGACTTCTCTTCTGAAATTCAATGACTGTGAGTAGACCAATGACTCGACCGAATATATGTCTTTCGGTGATGTCTTTGAGGAATTCATCATTTTTTAGTTTGAACACTCTCGAGACCAAATCAGGGCGATCTTCTGCCAATTGTCCCGGTAATAATTCGCGTTGGATTTCTTCCCAGTGCCCATTACAGGTAAACGTGATGAAAAGATCCGGTTTACCTGACGATGATGAATGTGGCACCAGAAGGCGAACAGAACGGTATGTCTCACCGGAGTGTCGAACAATGGCTAATGCATCTTGATAGAGCTGTACCATGTGTCGTGGACTTCCTGTGTACGAAGAGGGAAGGACAGTGCGTCGTCCAACATCGGCCAATGATAGATCACCCTCTGCTGCATCCATAAGACCGTTATATAAGTCCACCCGAAGTTGGCTCTGGTTATATTGTAGGAAGCGAAGTTTGTTCGCTTCCGTTTGCGCCCAAGCATCGACCAAAAATTCTTGGAACAGCGCACCAGAGCGTAAAAACAGGTTGAACTGGTCCGGACGATTATGCAGGTAGAAACTGTACCATTGGGCCTGTGAAACTCGGGTGGAGCCACCTCTGCCACGTTGGGGAGGAGGAACTTTGGTTGAGTTCCGTCGATATGCTCCGCCAGCAAGTCATTACCTTTGAATGGTATTTGGTCGTACCACCCTTGTTCTCCGTGTGGTCGCAAGATTGGGAATCGAAGCGGCAAAAATGAAGCATGAAGTTCGGAAACACGCTGTAAAGAACCATTTTGGTTTTCAACAATGATATCACGGCCCTGGAATTTCTGAACCATCCCCTGGTGCAATTAGAGATATCTCGTCCACGGTAGGTCGGTTGTAAATGCGTGGGTCACGTTGAGCTGGATTAAGCATTTTAAAGTGTAATTGTCGCGTGTCGTCTAATGCTACTCTATCTTTTGCATGACGATATGCGTGGATGTATGGGTTGTTGCAACGTTCGAGTATGTTCTATTCAAAAATTTTACCATCGGTTTTTGTGAGTACTTGAGAAGTAATATATATAAGCACCTGAAGACGAAGTAAGATATCCTCATTTGCCTGCCCGTGTCCATGTAAGGCACGCGTTGGGCCATATCTTGCTCTGTACCATTCATGATGTAGATCTGCGAGAACTGTGGCTTATTCGGGTCGATCGGTAAGAGAGAGCCAATCGAATGGTACAGTTCCCCATATAAGCGTACAATTCGATGTCCAGCTGGACCCCATACGGACGAGTCAAACTTTGCACCAATAGAACAGAAAGAAAGGAGATTGTTATATGTCCGAATGTTCCTTCGGAATTCTGTAGCAACTGAGAGAACAATTATTGTACGAATCGAGTTGTAGACAGAATATACCTGGATCAGTCCCGGTAAACAGCAATTTTAAATCGTCGTCCTGCTCTCCCCATGTGGGTAGGTGAACTTTCCCATCGGAGCAGCAGGTGGTGAAATGGGATTGGTCATGTTCGATCCCGATTTTCGCTCCTCCAACCAGTGCAATGCTTTACAGTTTGGGCAAGGTACGTCGCAGTGACCCAGTATATGTGGCACTGAATAATCTCGCTCTCGACGTGCTTGTTGTGATTCATATGCCTGGTGTGTAACTCTTCTGTGGTGAGACTGATTGTCATCAGCGGGTACATGGTTTCGCGCAGAGGCTCTAGCTGTTTTAGTATGTCTTTCAAAGTTGGAAGCCAGTGCGGACATTGTGGGTGATGCCAGGGGATGAATATTTATTGAGGGATATTTAACGGCTTGTCAATTAGACTTATAGAACCGGAACTTGCAAGGGTTGCGGTCCAGAGCTAGTAACATCCAGGTCCAGAGCTTCCAAGCGTTGAGTGGTCACATAGCCGTTCAAGACTTTACAGTGCAGTGAGGCCGTTTTAGGAAATTAGGAATCATAGATGTCGTCGTTCAGAGTATTGAGTACCAAATACAAAGGAGAATGTAAATTGATCAAGTCGAAAGCTGAGAGCCACCTCATTGTGGTCGTTATCGTCGTCCTTACGTTTACGCTTCAGAACACGCTGGTTCTTGGCATAACTTGATCCGCCGCTCTTCGATGGGGACTCAGCCGCGCCAGCCTTAGTTGGGGTTTTCATGAAGTGCGAGGAGTCGGCCCATACGTGATTCGAGCGACGTCAATGATCAAGAGTCCGCTCAGTTCTTGTTCGCGTCCAGCAAGTCGGCCGCCCACACCGACGGTCTGTCCGATCGCAGGCATGAAGAAGCTTTGCCAGCGTGGGTTGCTTCGGTCGACGCGAACTTTCACAGCAAACGGTTGATTACCATCCTTTACTCTCTTCAGTATGTACATGCTTCGGCAGAGGTGGAAAGGAACGCACTACAATATAGCTTGTCCCAGCTACATTGAACATATGAAACTCCTCCGTGGTTTCAGGCGCGCTGACAACGCCTAAAATGTTGAACCTTGGTGGTAGGATATCGGGACAGGTTGCAAGATAATCGTGGTCTATATATATGTAAGCGTGCCGGACAAATCTCGAGAAAATGTGTACCAGAGGGCGAACCAGAACCTAATAGTTCCATTTCACGAAAATCGGAGGCCACAGTGATTTCTGCGCCACCGTTATTGGCAAAAGCCGCTTCAACTTCGAAAAGAGCCTGCTCCAGCGGCGGACTCTCCATATATGAGACCAGAGTAGCCGGATATTCCGCGTCATCGACAGTGAGGATGGTGCCGATTGAGTATCGGTTAGTGCGAACAGTTTGGACGGAGAGAACAGGCAAACGCCCAAGGATATAGCAGTGTGACATATTCCGAGTCAAGAGATGTGGTTGGAGAGGGCAGCGACAGATTTATATGGTGAAATTCGAAGACCATGATAGAAAAGGCCTAGAAAAAAACATGCGGTGTGGATGACGTTGAGGGTAAGTAGGTTAATTGGCAGGAGGCCAGCCTGAAGCCAGACTGGTAAACAGACAACTGTAGGACGTTACTGGTAGTGGAAGAAAGAGGCCCCGGAGAAAAAACGTGCAGTGTGGATGACGTTGAGGGTAGTAGGTTAATTGGCAGGAGGCCAGCCTAAGGCCAGATCGGTAAACGGACCGTCGTAAGATACTACTGGTATTGGAAGATTCCAAAAGGCCCTCCGGGCATACCTGGTACCTCCAACCATAATTTTCCCAGAGGTTGAATTTCAGTGCAGCAGTTTTATAAGTAGTATCATTATATGTCTCAAGGTTTGCTCAGGAGTCAGCACACAACCAGCTCACATTGAGCCTGGTGGGTGATCCATTGTACATACCCCGAGATCATGGTCACGGATAAGAATCCAAACAACTTGAATTCTGTGGTAAGTAGTTCGCTCTGTAGTGAGTACAGCAAGTAGCAGTGAAAGGATTCTTATGCTCTGTGCACCTTCATTCTTGGGACAGTAGATACATGAAGTTTCGCCGTTCATGAGGAATTTGAGGCAAGTAGTCTGTTATAAGTTTAAGTCAAGCACATTTCTAGTGCTTGTCGTTGGCTCGGCGACGACCCCAACATATGCGCCTGATGAGAGTGCAATGTAAGCCCTCGGCTGATTGATGCGGGCACGTCGGCTTGTTTTTGGGACAGCTGCGGTGAGACGGGGGCTCTCGAAGTACGGCGGGAAATATGCTATCTAGCCGCTAAATGCAAATGGACAAATGAACTATCCACTATACACTAACAACCAAATCACACTACAACCAATCACTCCTCTTGTATTGAGAGCTTTGAGTCGGGTAGTTCGGGGTTTGAATCAACGGTTTGTTGACCCTATAGCTAGTCTGTACTCGTAGGGGTACTTGCTAAGATCGCTACTCAATTAAGGTGTCTTATTTGAGTAAGGTTCTTGGATATTGTCTGGGTAGTTCTGGTCTTATTTCAAGACTAATGCGGTACAATGTACGATGTTTATAGAGTTTAATGACACTGGGTCGGGTTTGGGCGTCAAATAGACGAGTTTGTGGTTATACACCAAGGTTTTTGGGTGGCTTTCGGCCTTAAAAGAGCTTTCGGCTCAGTACTGATGTTCGGCTTTCGGCCTTAAGAGAGCTTTCGACTCAATATGATTCAACGAGACTGGTTCTGACGGCTTTCGGCCTTAAAAGAGCTTTCGGCTCAGTACTGATGTCGGCTTTCGGCCTTATTCAAAGGGTTTTCGACCCAGTTCTCGAGGTTTCTTATATTTTTAAGGTCTGATCCAAATCCAAATCTATTTCTGGTGCTAGGTGTCTGTGGGCTAGGCCCGAGCTAATCAAATCTAGTGGAACAAACAAGGACAACCAACTCTGGTGCCTGCCTCCAAGGGATATGCGCTACCGTTCCTGCCCTTTCTGCCCCTTATTTATACTATTCACAACCTGCTTACACTACTTGGTTTACGCTACTTGCTCTCTAGTATGACTCGTACGGCCTCCTGTCTCCGTCGGCGTCCCTCGTTCTTGATTGGCCAGTAAAGGCGTGCTCTGACAGCTGCACACGGTCGTTGGTTTGATCCATCAAGGAGCTCTTCTTGGCAACTGATGCCTTGCTCAAGTAAGGTCTTCTTCGTCTGTGGCTCTATGTCCCGAGCCCGGAAGGGTCTTCTTCGTCTAGCCTGCCATCGTAGCTTCAATACGGTACCCCATAGTCATAGGTTAGCTCAACCCGTCTATCCATGGTTCGATTAGGAACCTTGGATGCCTTATCCGATTTAAGGATTATCGCGATCTCTATAGTGATGCTGGTTGCCTAGATCCGGAATTGCCGGTTCTATTCTTGGATGCTATCCGTCTTGGCAGTATCTGCCTTCTCCCAATAGCCATTCCCATCATGTGGCCTGAACGCGCTAGTCCTTTGTGTCAAACACGGACAATCTTAGTCTAGTCAATCTTCTATGAAGGACTTGGTTCCGCCACTGTGCAAATATGATAGTTTCCTTCCCATCTCCTTGGTAAGTGTCCCAGCAAGCAGCCTTAGGCTTTATATAACCTAGTTTCTCTGCCACGATAGTCTAGTTCCTTACTCGAGTAAGACATATATTGGCCCCATTTGTGGAGGTACCGCTATAGATCCTCCCGGTTCATTCCCTATTGCTATTAGACTTGTTAGGCTACTCGTTCGGAGCTCCCGAAAGCCTCTTAGGTATGTAGCACACATGCTTGACAGCTGGAAATGCGTAAAATGCGCAAATTCAGGTGTACTTGATTACACGGCTTATCACCGCCAAGTTACAACTCTATCAGAATCTCAACAAGTCAGTTGTATATTGCATCTGACTTGAGAAGCTTGGTGACAACAAGACACAATGTCAGAGACACGAACTCACCACCGCCAAGCATAAGCAAGATTCACAACAAAAAATATTGAACTAGAACTTCACTCAACCAGAAACGAAGGCATTTGAGCATTCAAGAGGTAAAAACAAGACTCGCAGGCTACCAATCCGAACCAAGCCGGGCGACACTCCGTAAACTCACACGAAAGCAAGGTGAAAAAATTCAATTCAACTCTCCAGTAGATAACACATAAAAGTGCCAACCTTCCCAACTGTAAATATAATACTCCATGATCCCCACATAGCGTAGCAAGGTTTCTCTGACGGGAAAAAAAAACCAAAACACCTAATACAGCCCACACTGGGCATGTAAAGGCAAAGCAGGCTCTCAGGTGGCCCCGCTAATGATCAGGTTCAGAAACCGGGGAAAAGGGTTCTTCCACCAGGTGCATTTCCACTTCAACTGACCTACTTCTACTTCTACTACTTCTGTATATACTCGTGCGTTATCTGAATTCCTGTGATTAAAGTTGATCGATCGGGCACCCACGGTGGCACCCTTGCTTCAATCAACCCATAAATATTCAGCAGAGCTGCCAACATACCAAGGCTCAAGCACCCTCAGATATCTTATTTATTGTCCAGAATCTCCTGGCTGCCTCTATCCCCCTAGATGACAGTCTCAACGAGCTTTTGAATAAATACAATGACGAACATGACAATGAGGCGGATACTCTGGCCGATGACATCTGGAAGTCCTAGATCTCACAGGCCTGAACTGAGTGGAGAGTTCTGAACATATAATGGGTGAAGTATCCCGAGGCCCATACAGAAACTTGAAGATCCCGAAGTCGGTCTTTCTTTTCGGCACATGTTCGAACTTGAAGCTCGCATGTATCAGTTGTTTATTTCGTGTTAGGAAATTCAGGGGAGCTTGTACGAGAATATCGACGTCTGTGGCGAATTTAAAGAGTATGTAGCAATGGAGAAGCGTGGAAAGTACCACACAAAGAGCCGTTTCAGGTGGAGATCAAAATTCTATTTGTTTAGTGCTGGCAGGGTCCGGTTCGGAAATCGGTCCGAACCTGAACCGAACCTGAACCGAACGGGTGGTTCAGGTTCAAGGTTCGGGCTCCAGAGATTTTTCCCGAACACGTTCGAACGCCGAACCGCAAATGGCCGAAGATAGCCTATTTAAACACAATTGAGTCATATTTTTGGGGGTTTAACAAAGGATTGCCATCTCTACTTTCAATCATCCATACCATTCGCTCATGACCAATTCTAAGTGGGTCTCTTGATGTTTTCATGCTGTAGGTTGCGAGAGGATAATCACTCACGTGATCTGATCAAACTTTGTTCAGCTCGAGTTTGCTCAGATATATTTGTAGGTGTGCTTCAACGTGTCTTGGCAGTCAACTCGAGTCTGGAAAGACTATGCATCTCAAGATTACAGTACGTTCGATAGACGGATGGACATATTTTGATTGAGAAGTCAACCCGAAGTGCCCTTCTTCTTCCACAGGGGGCAAGAATAGACGCACTTGTCATAACCGCATCCTACGCGCACTTGCAACGTCCTTGCAACGTCTTTGCTGCAGACTTGCTGATTCATTACATAATCTAATTAAGCATCAGTGCGTGGGTTCAATTCCGAGCAGTGTCATCTTTTCAATTTCACTCCTGCCAGCTGTAATGGTTGGAATACCCTGCACTCTGACGCTGACTCAAGGCAGTTAAATCCTAGATGCAATGTGTCTTTTTATTCAGCTATTATGAGTGTCTGAAAAATATTTGATGCTAATTTAAGCTGTTATTCTTTTTTTTTCAACCTAGGGTGTCGCAGGGTAGGTCGAAAAAGGTGTTCCCAGATCTTATCTTATTCCTGGATGTGTGGGTGTTGTTTTGACTCCAGTGTGCAAAATAAAATTTGCCTATTGGCCTGGACAATCAGTTGTTAAACTCACAACCTTCCCTCTTCAAGCAATTTATTCAGGTTTTGGGGTCATTGGGAGGTGATATGAGGTGCACATGCTGGCCAGGTGTGCCACATTGGATTACAGGTCCCTACCCTGCACTGGCACTGATGCTTATAGTTTCCATGCACTCACAGCCATTAAGCCAGTGCTGCTCTGTGCCCCAAATCTCATGCTGGTAAAGAAGGACACATCATATGTTTTACCTCCGGAAAGTGTATAGAAGATACAGGTTCAGGCCCAACTCCCAAATAGTGGTGTGTAGTCACTGCAGATAATATCAGAGCAGAAAAAAGGGTTAAATGAACAACAAATATTTCCCAGATGCCCATAATAGCTGAATAAAAAGACACATTGCATCTAGGATTTAACTGCCTTGAGTCAGCAGTCAGAGTGCAGGGTATTCCAACCATTACAGCTGGCAGGAGTGAAATTGAAAAGATGACACTGCTCGGAATTGAACGCACGCACTGATGCTTAATTAGATTATGTAATGAATCAGCAAGTCTGCAGCAAAGATGTTGCAAGGACGTTGCAAGTGCGTGTAGGATGCGGTTATGACAAGTGCGTCTATTCTTGCCCCCTGTGAAGCTTCTCCACAGCACATTGCCGCTAAGGAAGCTATTCCTCTTCATATTCGCCGCAGAAGCGGTCGCCACACATAGCACGGACAATCGCTGTAAGCCGCTCTTGCTCCCATTGGTCGATCTCGGAATCTTGTTCCGGAATTGACCAGAGACGGAAGGAGCCTCAATAGCCTGCTCCTGCGAAGATGCTGAAAAGAACCTTTCTGTGTCATGTGAAAACACAAGAACCTCCGGAGCCTCTCATGCGACCTTCTGTTTCATGTCAAGACACAGAAAGAATGAAAAGACACGGCTAGAACCCTCTGTGAAGATATGGAGCCTGAAAAAGACACCTTTTGAAACGTAGAAGGAACCTCACTTGTGTGCAGATGAAGAAATATCCCCTCCGAAGAGACCGGAGAGGCTTCGAACCCTGCAAAGCATACATCCAAAAGAGGAGGGTGTATTCTCAACTTTCATAGAAGTGGTATCTTGATATCTACTTTGAATATTTTTAAGGAATGCATCCAAAAAGAAGAGGACACCCTCTGAGCCCTCATAGAAGCCGCCATGTTACAGGGATTCATTTGCTATCGCTGCGATCACTCCATCGGCGAAAGGAAAGAAGTGCGGACTTTCGACACTTCAGTAATTTGACTGCTATGTGCGGTGATTGCCCCACTGTAAATGGGAGGAGAGCGGCTTTCTTCGAGATGTGCTCTCTGACAGCAACTCGTCTGTGCTTTATATGGTGATTGCTCCATCGACGAATGGGAGGAAGAGTGGCTTGCTTCGACCCTCTGATAACAGCACTTTCACCTCTAATAAAGCCGTAATCCATCTTCTTGGGCATTGTGTTGGCAGATTTCCATGTTCGCGCTCCACGGGAGATAAACAGATACAGGACGTGCCGTGCGACGCGCTTCAAGTTGCCATCTGTCACAGCCACGTGCAGTTATTTCTGTGACCGATGGCAAATTGTAGGGCATCAAACCGTACGTATTATGCCCACGGGCGTAACACTTACGACGTATTTGTGTTACGCCACACCCTTAGCCATCCGGCAGCGCCAGGTAGGATGAGCGAAACGGGACGGGTCCCGTACGTACCGTCCGTTTACGCCGTATTTACGGCTTTTGCCAATCCGAAGGGAGGTTCAAACAATTTCAGGGCTAACTTGGTGCTAAAATGGTCCCAGTCATCCTTGCGCTCCAGTAAAGACTGTTCCCGGTCTCGCACGCACCAAAATCAGTCGGATTCAAGTCCTGAAATAAGATCGGAGCTATCGGCGGGTCCGGCAAACTTCATCGGACGGCGCGGGATCACTGATATATGGTGGCGATCATACCGGCGCTCGCCCCACAGTGGTTCCGCGACGGTCGGCAAGGTGATCCGTACGATCCGAGTCGCTAATCGTGATGTTCGGGATGATGACTTGCTAAAGCGTATTTTACGCGTAAACGGACTGTTACGGGGGTTACGTTTACGGGTTGCCCCGTCACGTCCCCGTACCGTCAAAGACTGAGTCAAGCCTGTCGACGGTACGGGGACGTACCCGTTTTTACGGGCCGTCTGTCCGTAAAAATACGGGACGGTTTGATGCCCTAGGCAAATTGAGGTGCATTGCGTACTAGCGCGAGGACATGAAGCGTGAATCTGAGTCGTATATTCCCTTTTAAGGACCTCGTAGTGGGCCCAGAACAATCCTTATGGCCATTGGTACAGAGAGCATCCAGAAACATCGAATTTCTGAGGACACTAATATTTTCACTTTCAACTGCATTGTTCACGTAGCAGAGGGTGCACAAAACAAATATGGCCACGATACGACTTCATAAATACACATATGTGTGCTGTAGTAAAGGACTGGAGCATTATATCCACATCCCCTCTTGTAGGAGGAGATCTGCTTGAAAAGGTGATAATATTATACCACATTTTATACAGGTTGAACAAAAATAAAAAGAGCACGACAAGAAATGCAGAATTACAGTGTGGTTCCGACTATATAGTTTAGAAAGTGATACACCCAGAATTGAGCCCGCAACGAGGGCAATGGTCGAAAATATCGAAAATGTCCCAAAATGGAAAAAAACGGCCGCGCCGTATGTTCCGCAAAGGGCTGTAATAAGGCCTTAAATTCTCACGTGTACCATTTGCAAATTCCAAGGTAATGGCCCTCCAGGCGGAGCCTGGATACCCCCAAAAAACAATGAATGGCCACCATTTGCATAGACTTGGTCACTACACAGATACTCTGGGCCGAACCCCGCTGGCCTAGACGAAAAGTAAATTCAGCCATTACAGATTTCCGAGGTTTTTGCCTTGATACAATCCTTAGGATATTCTCTATGGTATCAGATCTAACAATCTGAAGGTTCTGCCTCACAGGTATTTGTGGTAATAATGAAGTTGCGGACTTTGTTTTCCCATTTTCTCTCTCTCAGATCAAGAGATGGGTGTGCGTGCTGGGCACCGACCACATCAGTGATGGGAACATTATGTCAGCTGATGGCTCCGCTCCAGCCTTGAGAAATGGTCCGCCCTTTTTCAGAGTGGGCATTCGACCTGCCAGCGGAGGTTTGGTGGGGAAGCAAACTATGTAACTACACCTACAACTTAAAAGAGCCCTTTTTTGTTTAATTTTTCTTCTTGCCACTGCCAGTGTGCGGATATGATAATTAATTGGCTTAAATCAAGAATCGGGCTCTTTTAAGTTGAAGTTTAGGCCAAAAAATTACGTCCAGATCACTTCATCGTCGCGTCATAGTGCACAATCAGACCAAAAAATGCCCAAATCATTTCACCGCCAAATTCCTTAATTAGGTATGTGACGGAACGCGTTGTCACACATCAACGCCATCACCTCTCGCTCATCACGTCGCCCCGCCTCGAACAAGGCTGTGAGCCTCCCGGGAAGGTGCTGAAAGCTTCCTTTTACCTATATCTATGTTTTTGACTGATATCTTTCATAAATTCAGTGAATTCTTTCAATAGCCGGGCTAAAACAGCGATGACATACACAAAAGATGCGTGATGCGCGTGCTCGTCCACGTTTTAAAAAGAGCATCCGAAACTTGTTGGAACATCCTCTAACCAGGGTATTCCGAGTTCTTCGGTTGAACAGGAGGGTAGCGACATTGTTCCGGATCACTTTGACGGAGACAATGCGGATTTTGGACAGTTTGACGACGATGTACCGGTGTTTTGAGTAGATTTGGTTTAGGGAAAACATACACTACCTAGGTATTCCATTTCCAGGGGGTTTTGAGCACAAATCATGGGAAATGCAGATGAAGGAGAGGTGGACCACATTTTAACCGGTTAGGTTAAGTCACCGGCTTAGTCATCAGCCCATCACTGATGCGGTCGGTGCCCACCACCAGTGCTAAGACTCTTCAGAACATTATATAACTTGAAAGTATATCAACACAAAGTTTCAGGCTTCTAGGTATCCTACATCTGCACCAGCTGAAAATGTCAGTTTCCCATGCCAAAATTGCCCATTTCGATAGGCCATGGATGTTTAAAAGAAATGGTTTATATGTTCAGCTTTCCAGAAGCTTCCCGGCCATTTGGCGCACATTAGGAATAGATAGGATGTGTAACAACTTACTTATAAAATCCTGAGGACAGGCGATGAGGCCTGCGTCCACAGCAGACCCGGCAATGATCAATCTGATTATGATGTGTTACCTGGTACTACTCGGACAACACAACTCAAAAAAGGTTTGAGGGTTGCTCAATGAGAATGTATCAGCTCCAATGAATCAGAGATGTACTCGGGAGGAAATGTCAATTTACCGACTTAGATTTACGTCACAGTTGCTCATATTTGAGGGTTTCGGCCAAGTGGATGTACACATATCTGAATTTTGGGACAAGCGACATGCAAGTTCATCACCCCTTTGGTGTTTTTGGATGAGTAACTTAAAAGTGTGTGGCTTCGAACATCTTATTGCACTGTTGCAGCGATAAAATGTGTGAGTCACCTGATCGCATTTAGGGGGTGGCGGTACGCCCTTTCTTTCGACAGGTGTTACTATATATGGTAATTTTATCCTAAAAAGGGAACCGTAAGAGGGTATGGGGAACCCGGATCCTAAAGTATCCAGGCATTTCCATTTTTTTTGCCGATGTGACTGTTGACTACCATCTTGCTGGAGCAATGTTTCCGCTGGGGAAAAACCAGGCCTGTCCGGAGGGGCAGCAAAGCCCCATACTCGGAAACTGTTGGCACGTATGATGGAGAAGGAGGAGGAGATTCCGATGGAGTTGTTGGCAGAGGAGATGAGGAGTACATAGGATAATTATGATATTTCGGCTGTGCCAGATACCGTGGGAAATTTTAATCGAAGGCCTTACAGCTGTTTCCGAATATGTTGGCAGTGCGTCAATTTTTTGTGTGCTCATCTTATTTTGATGGCATGCTAAGGATTACTGCTTTGGGAAGTCTTGGCATGATTTGACCGCGATATCGAACAATTCGGATGTGGTCTATTGCAAGGCTGGAGCGGAGACACCTCGGAGGGCTACTAGGCAAATCTATGGGAGTATTATGCTGGTATTTCGAGGCAATTCTAATAATCTTATAAGCTAGCGGCGGACAGACGTAGGTACTGGGGCGCGTCAACGTGGCGGCCAGATCACGCCAAGACTTCCCAAAGTAGTAATCCTTAGCATGCCATCAAAATAAGATGAGCACCCAAAAAATTGACGCACTGCCAACATATTCGGAAACAGCTGTAAAGGCCCTTGAGATTAAGGCCTTAAGGAGCCGGCCACCCCAATTTAAGGCCCTTAGGGCAAACACTGGATGAGCGATAAGATAAGACTAAACTATTTAAAAGCATAACATTGCTGTCCGCGGCACACTATCGGAAAACACCAGATGGATGGTAATTGGGTAACTACGCTTGAAGAGTGTCTACTCACTTCTCATTAATTTCACCGTCAAAGAAACCTGGACAAAAAACTTACGAGAAATCACGATGTTCAATGAATGCTCGCTCATCCCATGTGTTAGGGCCAGTGACTTCAAGAACAATTATTGACTAGTTCTTTCCGTGTGAAACATTCATTCTAAACAAGATGAATGGCTGGTGGAAGATGGCCAATCCCCAACATTTGCTGTTCAATCTTTGCGACAAACTTGTTCCATCCTGTATCATACTTTTTCTCCAGCTTTCTTTGTGCAAAATAATGGGATTCATGGGTAGCATAATTTCTCAAGGCATAGAGCATAGAGTATACAAAAAAGTGCTCAAATAAGTCTGTGCTGCCTCGTCTACCAATTCAAATATGTTTTGTTGCAAATGTGCTGCTTTGGAAATGCCTCAAAGGCGACGGGCACATTCCCTTCACGGAAAATTCTGACACCACCTTCAACTGCCCTTGAAGCGAGCCTTTGTTTTGACACATGAACGACGCCTCTGGGCCAGTCAACACTTCAACTCCAACAAGTAGCCAGGCACGTCAAATCAGCAAACTTTAAAATTTGGTGAAAATGCTATCCAGATTAATAAATACAAGCCTTGAGGCCTGCTAGCCTTGCAAGCTCACTGTGCCCTCCCTCTCTGGTGGCCCGATTAGCCTCGAGGTGTGGGGGATGCTCGCATTATGTGTCCGCTGTTGTTGGAAAATAGAGAGACATTAAAACAGTAGAGGATTGTTAGGGGAAGCCAATCTGACGAGATACACTGCAAAATGACCGGGAAAAATTACTGAAAATGATCTGGGAAGCTTTCCCAAGGAAAAACACTGGGCTGCAGATTAACAACATCTTTAGCGGTCCAAAGTAGAAATTTACTCAGACTGGAATGAATTTCCATTTCTTTGGACTGAATACTGTTTAGAAACATACAGGTTAGTCCGAAACACGTCAGGACACGGTTCCCGGCACGTCGAACGCGTGGCGGACGCGGGCCGGAAATTCTTTAAAAAGGAATATAAGTACCGGGACCTCCTCATTTTTGTATAGGCTACAATACATGGAGCCCTAACACTTAGAGCTTGGGACAGTCAGCACAGCCCTAACCGTCGCTAACGTCGCAGGTGTCAAAGGTCCAACTGCCCTATCGGGCAAGCACCGGCCATCAAACGAGCGTGGTGCTCTGGCTTTCCCTTCCTCGCGCGCAAGAGGTGCTTGATCTCTGGATCGGCCAATTCGATTAAGTAAGCTTCCCACGACCCCCCCCCCCCCCCAGAAAAGGCAATGATGATCAATGCCATCAGTGCCACTCAACGCGTCTTCCGCTCGTCCCGCCACTCGTCTCGTCTGCGCTCGCCCACGCCCACGCCGTCGTAACTCACTCTGCAAACAGCATGGAATCATAATCCTGTATATGTTGCACATAACCTGTCAAATAATGCTCATTCCCGGACACATTACCATTCTTTTTCTTCGGCTGCACATAATACCAACAACAATGAGCCTCCCGCCTTGCCTCCTGCGGAGAAAGGGGACTGGCGGCTCGGGACACGCGAAGTCCTCTGTACTCGCTGCCATGAGTATGTTAAGCGTGGTTACGACAATTCACCGACTATGGATTCCCATTGGGGTAGCAGGCGATGCCAAGAGGCTGTCAGTGCGTGATTCTACAATTGACGCGTTGTTGTCCACTATTAACGCGCAGCTTCAGATGCTATTCAATTACGGGCTCACCCCCCAATACCCGTAGCCGGTGGTCATCTTACAGCCACACCTGGGCACGGAAAATGTGTTGGCGCGTACTTCAAATGGGATGTCGGGTCCCTCTTCAAAACATATCCATTCGTTATACACGATCCCACGTCGCGTCACCAGCCCGGATATACTCTGCTGTCGGCTGATTTTGTTACCTCCATTATCCGAGTCCGCTCCCCAGTCTGCTCCGGGTTTGGATCGACGCCGGGTGGCTGCTGTGACGCGTGCCGTGCTTTAGAATCTTCCATAGAAATAGTTGAAAACTGGTCTCAACAGTTTTTCGGCAAGAGGTCAATTGACCGATTGAATCATGTCCAGTTGGAGGCAAAGCTCAAAGCATTGTCTCGACAACTCAAAGCAGAGCAAGTCAAGGTTTTTCTTTTTCCAACCAATACAACGTATCCTTTCTAACCATTTTTTAGAAAAACAATCACTGGATATCGTTGAAATTAGCTAGGAAACGTCTCGAAGATTACAAGCGACTGCTTAATCTTTTGTCCGCGAACGAGGTTCCAGGTCTCTCACGGTTACTTTCTAATGCCAAGAAAGAGGGTTGGAGTACCACCAAAACAGCTGAAAAGAGTCAGCTTGCTATCGACGGAAAATACCATGCACGCAATTATACCGAGTTTGACAATGATCTCGCCATTCTCATCTACGAGCTGGGTGGTGGTGCGGCTCTTTATGCATTAAACAAGGCCCCCATTATGCTCCCATCACGCCACACCATCGCGGATCCTCGTCGTCAGCAGAATCTGCGTATTACCGTTGGCGATGTCAAAGTCTCCGACATCCTCGAGAACATCGAGATTTTGTTCAGGGACATCGACACCGGAGACTCCGGCCCCGTACTTCACACACTGTCACAGGATGAAATTGCAGGCGACGGACGGTTGTGCTACCTAGACGAGACAGACGAGATAGGCGGTCTATGCGAGCATGCGACGTCACGGCTCAAAACTTTCAAAATGGGCACTGACCTGACTTGCGTTGAGGAGGCGGTGAAGGCCATCCGGGCTGGGGATATTCATATCGGGAAGGAATTTAGCGTCGCAGCTTTTTCCAGACATGCGGAGACCGATTACAGCGCGAAGCCTGTTCTGTTAATGCCCACCTGCAAGAAGGGATCTTGGCAAGCGTCCGCACAGCTGTTGCAAAAACTTGTACAGGCTTGGCAGCTATCTCCGTTCGGAGAAGCAAAACACGGCCCATTGAAGTCAATAGCATCCGACGGCGATCCCACACGGAGAGCCGCGTTATATCTGATTTGTATGCATAAAAAGCTTGGGGCCGACGACCCGCTATCTGAATTCCTCTCGGGCCTGGCCGGTCTGAATTTATACACTGGCGACGGCGGTCTCACTATGGATTTCGACTATAAACATTTATTCAAACGTACGTGACGATGTGTTGAGCATCTTTACTTGTCGCTAACAGCAGTATAGGACTCTGCACTCTGCTCTGCTCAAAAGAAGGTCTTCTAGTCAACGGTATCGTCATCAACAAGACTCTTCTTGCCCAGTGGCTGGAACAATTGACCGGGCACGATTGGTCCGATGAGAGTATACATGCTCTGTTAAACCCTAAAGATCCCCAGGATGTTCCCCGTGCCATAAAGCTCATCTGTCTTGTTGCCGACTTGCGCCAGCTTGAGTCCGAGTTCACCCCATCAGAAAAAAACACTCACCGTGCTTTATGTCTCCTTGGGGAGATGTTTGATGCGCTCGTGGAACCATTCATTAACCCGACACTCTCGCTTTCCGAACAGATGATCCGGCTTGTCAAATTTGCCCACATTTGTTGTGCACTTTTTGTGAAGCACGAGGGCGACTTCGTTTCGAGTCAACTTTACGGCGACCTTCAATGCATGGTCAAAAATATGATATTTAAAATCGCGCATACCAAGGTCTTAAACCCGATGCTCAAAGTCTTCCTCTGCCTTCTTGGAGATGACGTCTTAGAGACACTCTTCGGAAGGTCGAGAATGATTGGAGGACACTCACCGAACATGGCAATCGACGAAATGCGCCAGCGCTTTTGTTCCGCGTTGCGCATAGACAAGATCTTCCAAAAATACCCGTATTTGGAGCGCCGTGCCCGACGGCTCAGATTGGTTCGCAGCCGCGACGTCGATCATCTTTCCCCCGATCATTGGGAAGGTGATCTTACTGCTCAGTCGTGCGATATTGCGGCGTGTTATGCCACGGGAGTTACGGAGGCCAAAGCCTGCCTCGCCAAATACGGATGCGACATGGACTTCGGGGCTCGCTTTGCTCCAGAGGACTTTGATTTGATGCGCCCCAGAGGAGGAAAATATCCAGGGGTGTCCAGAGAGGTTGACAGGTCGCTGGTGGATGCTTCCGCAAACGAACCATCAAGTTCATCCGAGTCGGCCAGCAATGACAGTCTTGATGCCGCCGGTATCCTAGCCTTTGATGCGCAGGTGGCGCTTGTGGCGGAGAGAGCTGCCCGGGCTGAATCGGACGCAAGCACAGACCCTGATGGTCACAGTATTTGGATTAATCTGACTGAGGATGGACGGAAGAAAGCTCATAAAAAAACCATCCTTCGTACGTTCATGGACCCGACCTTCGACATCGACGATGGCAAGAGTCACGACCGACTACTCCGAGTTCGATACTATTCTATTGGGGGTGACAGCTGGAATCGAGCGGCCTCGACAGTTTATTCCAAATCCACGGCCGATAACCATCTACTCAAAGTTCAGGGTCTTTTCGCAACTTTGGTGTGTTTCAACACGTCTCAAGTGTCGTTGGCTATCCTCCAGTGTACGGGCATCAAAATTGTCAATACCCATCCCATAACGTATCTCGAGGCAGCTCCTATTGCCGAGATTTCCCTCCCGGACACCCGATACGAAATCTCGGGACAGATATTATCCCTCGTCCCATTCGATGAATCCGCGGACTCCTCCGGAAATATTTCCTGGGCCTGGGCAACACAGTTTGTCGCATTTGAGTCCTCTAAAGCCAAGCAGGCAAGCCCTGCTGATTCCGCTGCACGCATGCGTCATCTGAGTATAACTGTGAATGGACGCCTTGTACTCCCTTTGGTATCCACAGACCTCAAACAAGCAACACTAGAAGAGATTCTGAACATTTCTCCGAGTTCTGACACTGTTTCCGAGATGACCTGGGTGTTTCCCAACTCACAGTTGGAAAGCCTAAGCACGATACTCCTTGACAGGGTCAAGGAAGAGGAAGTCCGGTTGAAGATCCCGGTATACGGCGCGGTCAAGGACGGCAGATATCCTTACGAGGCCATGATTTCAGATGGTAAATTATGTCCCTATTCATATCTCCCTTGCTTGACCACGCATGTTGCAGCTATAACGCGAAGAAAGCGAACAATTTCGCATTGTTTCGGTTCTGTAGCGGCGCCCGCTGCCAAAGATGGCCGCCGCCTGTGCCGAATTTGTCAAAAGAACATTGCTGGCCCGGACCGTCAGAATCACACGGGCAGGCACATCCTGCTTGCTCAACGCGGGGTGGTGGAAGGAAATATTGTAGCAGAGGTAAGGCAAAGCTTACTGAACAAGCGGGGGGCTCAAACATCTTCCGCAGGTCGCGAAACAATACCCCTGCGGGTTTTGCGGACAAGAGATGTTAAACGGAGCATGCAACATCAGCATTGCCAGCGGAAAAGCCGTTTCGTCATGCCCAGATTGGTATCAGTTCCAGGTTAAGGCAGCGCTCAAGTCTAGCGGCGCTAAACCATGCACAAACGCGCCATTGAAGTGCAGTCTGTGCCCTGAAACACACTGGAAGTATAACATGGACCAGCATCTTCAAGATCGACATCCTACATGGAGGATAACCATGCCCGAGCCCACTCGTGATGTTCTTTCGTCTGCGATCTCTGTATCGCACGACGAGGAATGCCGCTTGGGTGTACCACAAGCGGCACAGACGATGAGACCCGTCCCCGATCTTCAAGGAGAGACCATAGGTCAGAAGCGTGCACTGGATGATCTTACAGTGACTCCAAGCCGTACCCGGATCTTCAAAACAGCTCGACCGATGGCCAGACATACAGCGAACGAGAGATCAGCCGAACCTCCACAGCGCGCGGGTGATTCTTCATCCAACATGGATGTCTTCACATAGATATGCAGATACATTGTAGACAGGAAGCATAGTTGTTTAGTTGTTACAGAGCCGGAGGAACAATGAGCTCCAGCAAGGCAGCACAGAGGAATGCGCTGGCAGATGTCCACTGAGCCCAAACGGGATGTGGCTGTGGTGCCACCGATCGGTTGGTGCATCAGTGATTTCGCTTAGCCACATCAAATTGGCAGATCCAGAGATCCAGCACCCCTTGCTCGCGCGGGGCATATGCACCTTCACGTGATTTCTAAAGCCTTAACTCAAAAATGATGTTGGTAGAAACTAAACAATATCACTCAGTGTTGTAGGAACAACGCTATAAATAATATTCACCTAAACAATAGCACTACAAGTACATGAGTACGCGGTCAGGAATATTAGTACAAGTTAGCTCACCCCAGTGTTGTAGGAACAACGCTGAGGTGTGTACACTACGAGTCCGTTTAAATACTCGAGCCATAGATATAAAAGGAAACTAACAGCTATCTACAGCTTCTGCAGCACAATGAGATACAGAGTACATAAAAGTAAGAAAATACAGCCTTGCACAGAATGCGCAGAGATCGCAGTAAGCGAAGCAGTCGGACTTGATTAAGGTCCTGTTGTACAGTCAACAAAAAATACAAAATCTCCACGCTGGTCTAAGGCTTAACCTAAGGCCTTAGGCCCTCATCCAGTTCCACCATTACATGCATGTACAGTGCCCATCATCACATCACGGTTCCGCTTTTGGCAGTAAACAAGTCAAAACTTTGAACCTCTAATTACATTACACCCTCATCATGAGTGAACCTAAAACATCTCGGAAACACTCAAAGGATGCATAAAGAAGATCCCTTGTGCTTGGTTAGTCAATCAAAGAAGATTTTATTTTTTGTTGGCTGAAAAAGTGAAACAAACCCTAATGATGGCATCAAATTCCCATATTGGGTAGGGTTAAAGTCACGTGTCTAGTTTTGGACGCCTGCGTCGAAATTCTGTGGTCTGTTACCAGACCATTTGTGAGAGCTCAGCACAATATGAAACATTATCAAAGCATCCCTGCTTCCTTATGAAGGCTTTGCCTGTGTCATACTGGCGATTCGGGGCAACTTTTTTTTTCCTGGACCCCGAAAAAGTGAAACACCGTGGGAAAAAATGAGTTTTTGTGCTCAATCGCATTCTTTTGGTCGGTTTCATGGCCCAGAAAATCACAGAAAAATCACAAAAATTCCTTTGCCCCCGAAAAACATGTGCAGAGAAGTGATGACGGGAACTGTACGCTTCCTCGCGCTGGGCACGTGCACCTTCACGTGATTTCTAAGGCCTTAACTCAAAAATACAAAATCTCCACGCTGGTCTAAGGCTTAACCTAAGGCCTTAGCTAAGGCCTAGGCCCTCGGAAGAAGGTAAGGCCTTAGGCCATAGGGAGATCACTGCTCACAGCTCCAGAGTGGGTCAGATAAAATTACATATCGGAACGATTGTGCCAGCATTTTGAACAATTTTGCCTCTAAGAGTTAGCCGAGGGAGGTCGCTAGAGGTATTAAAACGTCCGGACGAAATTCAAAATCCGAGGTCACTTTACTACCGCGCAGCCGCATTGTAGTATCACCTATGGAATTTTATTTCTTTAGTCCTTAGTCTTACCATTTGAATTTCGCGCCGCTTGATCAAGGGCGCGCTCACAGCGTACTCGTGTGGCATTCTCGACATGGGATTGCGAGACACTTGTTTAGAAATATTTCCAGAAGCGTCGAAGAACATTATCAAATAAAGTATGCTTGACATAACTGACACCCTTTACGGTGACGAAAGTACCGAGGTTGCTGGAGTTCAGTTCCTATCTATCTATTCCCGGAATCTGTTGGCAGATTCCAAAACATAGGGCTGTTTCGGCCTTATAGAAGTGCAAAGTTTCGAAACAACGACCAGTAGCATTAAGGGCAGGGAACGTGAGCGCCTTATAAATACTCAAGCGATCCGATGGAAGCCAATGACCCTATCAGTCATTAGGGCGTTTATGGGTTCCTTCCAAAATGATTTCTCGGCGAGTATCTTGGACAGGACGTTCAGACAAGCGATTACCGGGCGTCCTATTGAATCGGGGCCAGGAGATGCGTGGGTTGGCTTCATCGGTAGCCCTTGCGCACCAATTCTCGGACAGGGCGTGCCAAACACTATGACGATAGAACTAGGTGCACTCACTTCCGTTGGGATACAGTGACCTCTGATTAAAATTAGATCTCGAATAAAATATGCCGCCGCCTAGCCCCGCGATGATGTGACTAATATCCACCTCGAGGCGATGAAAAGGAAGCATGGAGCCTGCGCATTCTAAAAATCAAGTCAGTGCGGCGCAGAGCAGGAAGCAGCGGCAAGGACGGACTAGCGTCATTAAGCATGAAGCATGGGACGCATTGGGAGTCTTCTTCGATGCAACGTGCCTGAGAGGGGCGTCAAATAGAAGGGCGTGTACATTGACAGGCGCATCGGAGTCTGCGGCGTGTCATCAGCAGTTGGAAAAACACACCTAGGTGAGGTCCTGAGAACGAGGCTGCGTCAACGCGTCGGGTTTCTGGGATGCACGGGAAGAGGTCACACCGCCATCTGTGCGCGGGTAACGAATCTCTCCACATGGTCTGGGAGATAAGCGACCAGCAGAACACCGTAATCCGCTACCCACCTCTGAACCTGGGTGGGTCGACAGGATTGTATTAGCGGAGGCCCGAAACCGCTGTGCGACACGCAGCTTACCGCGCAATAAATGGAGTGGAGTTCATGGAGTCAGCATTGATTTTTGCCCCGCACAGTCACAGAAGGATCAACTCGCCATTGACAATTTTTACGACTCATTATCGGGAGAAGTCCTGCGAAGAAGACGCCAGAGCCCGAGAGACGTCCGAGCCGGTGCGCGGAGGGAATTCGAAGAAGTTGTGGCAAGGTGTGGGTTGAACACTCGGGCGTGGGTGCAGTGCGAGGCCGAGACGCCGGAGAAAATGGAGAAGAGGGAGCTTGAGAGGGAGTGGACCTTGCGACTAGAGCATCCGCGCTGAAGTGTTATTCTCCTCGCGCACAACACGCCACTCAGCGGCTTTATTGAAGTTTATGGGCGCACGGCTGCCGCCACCCAACGAAATCGCGCTGATCCCGCATACTTGCTGTCAACTTATTTGTGTCGAACTTATATAATCACAGAGTCCAAGTTGGAGCCAGCAGAACTGGAACATGTATAGACAAAATGGATAGATTCGCTGCCGACTAATATGATCGCCCACTTCCGCCAGAATCTTTCGGACGACTTCAAGCACTCAAGGCGGACGGAGCCTTGCCAGTGCTCCACCAAGTCCAAATGAACTCCGCACTCCTGTTCTCGAGCGCCTTGAGATACTCGGAGTACAGCTGGTTGCGGCGTGCTGGGGTCAAGTCGATTGTAGGTTTAATGACCGCAGCGAGTTTGTTGGATGTATTCTTTCTGTATTTCGCGTTGAAGTGGATGCCCTTGCCGGAATCGTCGGTGTCAATGCGCACGAAGTCTTCAATGATTCCGCTAGGCCTCTTGACCCCGAGTCCTGAAGATGAAGATGAGAGCTGTTGAGATGATGATAATGCTCCGATGACTCACCCACAATGCGGCCTTTGTTAGGTCCCAGCTTGCTGAGGATAAAATGTGAGTGTCCCTGTACTACTACATTATCATACTACCTACCTCGGGTACAGGACAAGATCCTTTGGATTCGGCTCAGGCTTTCCAGTGACCCTACCGTTGTCGACCCATATACAGGCATTCACCGAGGCTTTGTCGTAAGATGTATATTCGATGATCTGCTCCGCAAATGCTGTAACCTCGTCTAGGTCGGCAGGTCCGCCTGCAGGGATGTTATCAATCTTTAAAGATGCTTAAGTCACGGAGAACCGGTGGGATACAAGACTCTCACCTCGTCAGACTGGGACATGGCCACTGTTCTTTTGCTGGATTGTATGTATGCTCTTTAAAAGTTGAAATGGTAGTGCTGATACTACCTTGTCAAGTCGCGACTGGTATTTATATCTCTGCACTCTGTGTGGAAACCGGCTGACTTCAGAGATGCAGCAATCACATCAGTGAGCATTCTGCCAGTGCGGCAGTGAGTCCGTTCATCGATCGATCGATCGAAACGGAATCTCTGGTCTGATTCGCTAGGAAGGGCGGCCAAAATCTCCCGGCTTCTACGGTACCTAGTAAAGCACCGCGAATGAACACAACTTCTTCCTGACCGATGGGGGACATGTATTAAAAGTGACGTGATTGTGCTTCCCTCGTGTCTCGACGTGAAATACAAGGAGCTTAACTTAAGTCATGGGTGGTTCGACCGCCATCCGGACTTAGGTGCGGGCGGAACTTAAGCTCAAGTTCCGCCCGCAGGCGCAGGCGGGGACAGCATGGCATGCACCCCACCACCTCGGACTTGAGTCATAGATACAAAATGAAAGCGTACCATATACAATAGTAGACGATGTCGGATGATGTAGGTTATATAGTACATTATTCAAGATCAAAAAGAGCGTATACGCGCTGCGCGCGCGTTCAAGACGCGTAAACCACATTGTAAAGGTCCCGGGTCGCACTCAAGACCGGGAAGGGGAGCCTGCCTCGAATGAGGACAAAAAGAGGTAGAAAAAGATGACCAACACACCTGTGACACTGCATAAAGCAAAATATTAACCTAGGTCAATGTGTAAGCTGAGAGTAGATAATTCAGTAGAACAATTAGATTCCGTGGATAGTCAATGAATTGATTTGGTGTGGAACTGCAACGGAAATGGCCGCATTCAATGGCTCTTTCCAAAATCAAGAGTTTTTCACTCTCATTGAGTTGTGAAAGGACTCCTGAAAGTGCACCTTTCAGCGCACATTTGCAGAAAGAAGAAAGACTTTAATTTCATACAGTCAAAAACTGCATTGGAGTGTCTTTGTTTCCTTTTTTTATGATATATTTCCATATATGGGGCTTAAATTTTCGAAACACATGAAACAAAGGACTTCAATGCACCTTTCAACTGCGTGAAAATGATGCCTTTTTTCTTTTTGTAAATGTGCGCTGAAAGATGTACTCTCAGGAGTCCTTTCACAACTCACTGAGAGCGAAAAACTCTTCATTTTCGAAAGAGCCACTGATTGCCGCTATTTCCGTAGCAGTTTCGCACCAAATCAATCCATCGACTATCTACGGAATTTAATTGTTCAACTGAAGGATCCACTCTAAGCTTACACATTGACCTAGGTTAATATTTTGCTTTATGCGGTGTGTGTGAATAACCCGTCCAAGACCCACACCATCTTGGCTTCAAAATTCGCCAGGCCGCCGATCGAAGGAAACTTGGAGCATTTGCGGTGAGAGATGCCGTACCGGCACGGGCTGATGGCGCGGAAAAAAAATTAAGACCTGCCGGCGGTCGAACCGCCCAGAACTTAATACATTGAGGCAGAGTTCTCACCTTTCAGATACCTTTTCATGCGCCGATAAGTACAGTCGTTAGTATAAATCGAAAGTTGAGGAAGACTTAAGTGAGATACACGGGTGAGAAATTGGATGAGCCCAAGCGAAGCCACGGCCACCTCGGAGAGACCAGTGGATCCGCCGATTAGGTCCTTCCCGAAAGAATACAAGGATTCGGTGAGATTCCTGAGGCCTCGCCTGTCGGGAGAATATCAGTTTTGAGGAACGAGGTAGCCTGAGTCGCGCGTCGGTCGTGCAGAGAAGATGAAAGTTGGACAGAAGCCGGTTTGATTGCCGGCTGACGGAGCACGCAGCCAAGCGCTGCCACATAGTCTCCCTGCATGCACCTCAACGCCATCTTTGCGCCACTCCGCTGCAGAGCGCATTGCGCTGCCGTCTGGTCGTTATTTCGATTCCATGCATGCCTGGCCAGCTGGTGTGTAATCCGCTCCCATTCGACCCATTTTCCCCTTCACATCTCCTGGTACCAACCGTGCTAGACTGCTAGTGATTACCGGATTCGACGCTGCTCCTCTTGCCCAAGACTATCGATGGCAATCTTCCTCTACGCCCCGGACCGATGATGTGCGCGTCGTGGGCGCACACATCTCTCCAATCCTACCGTAGTGCCGCTGTCATCGTCCGCGGACAAGCACGTCGTCTGCCAGCACTCGCACTCATTTTGGTACGTCTTCTCGCTACTTCCTGCGCTCACATCTTTATCATTCATATTCGACCTGCTCCCCTTTCCTAACTACGCCGCATCTCCTTCTCCGCTCTCACCTCCTCTTCCTCCGAGTCGCACTGTTGTTAGGGCATCAAACCGTCCCGTATTTCTACGGAGATACGGCCCGTAAAAACGGTTACGTCCCCGTACCGTCGGTGAGTTTAGCTCTTACCTGAACGTTACGGTGACGGGACGGGTTCAGCCGTAAACGGGTCCCCGTAACCGGCCGTTTACGCGTAAAATACGGGTACCCCACGTCAGCAGCGAAATCAACTTGCCGACGGTGCCGGGACAGTGCCGGGTCGCCTTTATCTCCCGAGACAGCAGTTCCGCGCATCGGCAACTGGGAAAACACATCGCCGGCCAATTGCCGCCCCGTTTTCAACAATGATGTCGCCGGCGGCCCCTCGTGGGAACTAAAGTCGCACCGCCCTTCGGACCAAATTAGAGCAGTTTTTGCGTCTCTTTCTAGATTTCAGCCGTGTAAACAACATTGAACGTCCCTCACGGCTTCTCCAACCTCCATTCAGGAAAGAAGAGGTGTGTTTCAGCCCAGTTTGGTCACGGTCTACGATCACCGTAAAATACGCCGTAACGGACGGTACGTACGGGACCCGTCCCGTTTGAACTTTCTTCGGCGACGCTAACGTACGGCTTTGGCCGTGGCGTAACAAAAATACGGCGTAATTCATACGCCCGTGGGCGTATTACGGACGGTTTGATGCCCTAACTGTTGTGCCCTGTTCTACCCGCTCTTCTTTTCGTATCTCTGACGCTCTCTCCTTCTATCTAGGTCCCGTACACAGGTGGCGTTCATGCGGATAGTCCTTTGACATGCGGCGCTGCTCCTCCGGCGGCGTCGTCCTGGAAGCAGTCTGTGGTACCGGTGGTGAGTGATGTGTTCTGATGAGCGAGAGTGCACAGAGGCGACGCGGAGGTGTCCACTGCGCTCGCCGTCCGTCGTGCACAGACGCTTTGGCGCGCAGGTTGTTCCGCAGCGTAACGAGACGACAGACGAACACGCACGCTGCGGGGTTGCGCGCCGGGACGCCGACGACGTATGCTCGGCAGTGTATCACACGTTGAACAGTCAAGCTGGCCACGTCTTTCGATTCCAACATTCGCTCCGCCAGCATATGGCCTCCGTTCCCTCATTCTGTGTGTTTCATTATTTCATTTGGTTTAATCAATTTCCATGGTGGTTCCAGATGGCCGACAGAACTCGAAGCTTTCACCAGTCCGATCTGTCACATGCGATGTGCGCACGTCGCTTCATTGTTATACGCAATGATACACATCTCCAACATTCCAACATTACAGCTCCTCTCCGCTTCCATTCAGGCTGCTTCGCTTGCTCACGCCTCGCTATTTATGGGTTTGAACGTGTGTTCTCCGCAACTATTTAAGCGCAGCGGACGCAGACAGAATGCTACACACGTGGCTCTCAGCCTACAATGCAGCTATTCTGGCCACTTTTGGGGATTATAGGCGTCGGCGCAGTCCTGAATCCACCCCCTCCAGGCTCCGTGCACGCCATCTGTGACGGCCTCACTGCGGCGACGGCGATTGCATCCCAGGCAGTGGCTATCAGGACCCAGTACGTCGCATACCCCTCAATATTGCCCGCTCTAATTTGTCCCAGGTCGGCTCCCAACCCGGAAATCGTGGCGGCGCGTTCCGAGCTCCTGACCGCGCTCTCGGATGCCGGCACTAAATTTGGTCTGAGTCTCGAACGTGGTGAGGCGTACGCCCGCTCAGGAACGAAGGTCGCGAACAACGTTATCTACGTGCTGGACCGATCCGTTGCGGGCACACTTGAAGCAAAACATATCCCGGATGTTGCACGGTCGCTTGACAAGCCAATCGCACAGCTCCTGGGCAATGCAACAGAAATGCACCGGAATTTCGGTGCGGTCCAAACAAATCTCGAGACGGTTCGTCTGCCGTACATATTCAGCGCGAAGTCTAACGTTTCGCATCTATGCCAGGTGCAAATAAAAACCGAGACACACGGACAGCGCGTTGATCGCGCCATTGCTGAAGCGCAGGATGCCATCGCCAAATCGAGGCGCCGCCGTAAACGATCCACAATTTGGGCGGGGGCGCTGACATTCGTTTCTGTCGTCTTGCCCCCCGCTGCTCCATTGGCGGGTCCCGTAGCAGCTGGTCTAGCGTTGGATGCAGATGCGCACCATAAGGACGTTGTCGCTGGTACTTTCCAATTCCAATTCAATCCCTCCTTACCGAGACACATCTCACATGCTTCTCCGCAGGCCTCACGGCGATTCAGCCATGGCATGTCTTTGCCGACAATTTGCAATCCATGCGCAGTGTGGTCGGGCTTGCACAGGACGTCACGGCAGAGCTGATCCAGTTCTGGTCGCAGATGCGGGACCTGGTTGGGCGCTTGCAAGATTCAAGTGCGGATTGGTTAGAGGATCTATCCTCTGAGTGGATGGCCCAGAAGCTACTCGCGGAGTGGAAGATCGTTGCGCAGCAATACAGTCAGTGTGCCCACACGGTCCGTATTCTGTTTTTCCTCGAACGCGTCCGAGGACTCATTATGTACGCTGTTAGACGTCAGACGCCCATCGATTCCTCGATGCACATTTGCAGTAAGGAGTCAACACCTATTTCATTTTTCCATGGACACTTGTATGAATGATCGAACGACATGAAAAAAAAGCCATACATAGAGTATGGACTACATCAGTAGAAAATACTTGATAGGTACCGAGAAGCACGCAGTTAAGTGTTGAATAACTGTGAACGGTGACTCTTGATCCGCAGACATCACTGGGAGGTTGCTCGCAAGCGTCGGTTTAAATCGAGACGACTGGACGATATTAGCCTCCGGAAGGCGAATGAGACACCAATCTGGCGATCATGAAAGGCCAGTGGACGGTGTGTTGCGGGATGGTGCGAGAGAGGATTCGGGGCGTAGAAAAAAAGGAGATCAGTTTGGACCCTGCGGGTAGCGTGAAAAACTTGAGTAACCTGGCACAGAGATCGTGTAGCAGGGGAGGGCGTAAAAGTCCGACGCCGAAGATGTCGCCGCCAGCGTTGCCGATTTGATGACCGAATGATCAGCGCCCTGCAATGAGGAAGCACGTTAGCGTCAATTCAATGTATGAAGGGAATATTCAGGAAAGGGTGGAGGAGATCGACTCACTTGAAGCAGGGAAGGCGCAAACCATGAAAAAGAAATCAAAAAAGGAAGGAGAAGAGAGGATTTCACTTAAAATTTACTGTAAATCGACGTGTCTATTCACTATTATAGTAGCCTTCAAATATTTTTCACTACACACCATTTGGAACCCAAAAATATGAAAGAACTCGGAACCTGACAAAATTCAGAGGATATTGACTGCATGAAAGTTCTAGAGGGATACAAGAAGGCCCCATCGTTATTTACTGCTCATAATGGTAAGAGAGCTGGCTTCAATGCGGTGGCATGTATTGATTAATTATACAGAGATCGTTGGTCTTACATTAATCCAATTACAAGTCCAATTCCAAGCCGATAGCACTGCTGAAAAATGTAGTCAGTTCGAAGATAGTATCAGGGTCCTTCAGCGGGAGCTTACGAAGATGGCGCACCGATCCTGCCCAGCTAAGATGAATGAGAAACGGAAAAGGACAGCTGTGCACTCACACAGCCGCGTTAGTCGTAGCAGAAGAGCTGTTGTTACCCAGCAGTTTTCGAGGATATGGATTGTGGCACTTGAGAGGGTTCCGGAACCCAAGTCATTCAAAGTGCTCGTTATGACGTTCCAGGGGATGGAGAATCGAGTAGCTAATTCTCTTTCGCTCATGCTATTGAGATGTTTGAGTAGCGTCTTTACCTCGGTCTCGCTAAGATCGCCCAAGGTGCCACCGTTGGAAAGATAAGGTCAGTGGTTGTGATAATGCGGCACGATTGGGGATAAAATATACTTGAAAAGTTTTTTAAGGATGGACTCTATTTCGCCTCCAATGGCGGATCCAGCTTCGCTCAGGTGAGCTCTGTTCGATAATCGATTCTTAGTGGAGAAACATACCCGCTCCAGTAACTTCACAAATCACTTTCCCGGCAACATCCGCAAGGCCGGCGAGTTGGTCGCCCGCGATCCCTCCCAGTTTTTCACCGAATAAGCCTCCAAAGAGGCTTCCAATGCCGCCCTCCGCGCCTCCAAACAATCCCCCAACGCGACTAACGACATCTCCCACCGGAATTTTCCCAAAATCTATTGCCATACCGTCAGACGATCGTCAGATTTATTTAATAAAATTCGCTTACCGTCAGGGAGCATCGGAGCAGCATGATGTATATTATTAGTCACCACCTTGCTAGTGAATCTTCCGCCGTTGACGACGAAGTGGTGGGATTTGGGGAAAAAAGCGCCCGCATATCTGGTTTAACCGTCGATGAGATAAAGCCCCTCCACAGTGCAATATATATGGAGGCTCACGAACTGGATTCAATATCATTGAACCTTGATTCCAAGCTGTACTGGGCATCCGAAAGTAAGTCGTCGTCCATGGACGATGGTGGTGAGAGCAGAGAAGCTAAGCACGGGGTAACAGCCTTCTCACCATATTTATATCCTTCTAAAAACATGTAATCAAGCTTCTTCAATGGGGTCTGGATCTGGATTTGGGAAGGAGGGAGAATGGCTGAGTATAATAACAAGGAGCCGCGTATTGTGGGCTTCAATTGGGAAGAAGGCAAGGTTATTTGGCTGGGGTGAATTCACTGTTCACGGTTCACCAATCCAGATTTTTTGGGGTCAAATGGTCGCCAAAACCAAACGTCTCTCGAACGGACCCGCCCCGAGTCGAACGGAGTTCTTTTGCGTTCTTTCGCTGCGGTATGGACACATAGCCTACAGATGCGGACGTCTCCCGAGTGGTCTTGTACCTCTTGCAAAATTTCATAGAATTACGGCGTGTCCGGGACAAGGGATCCATAAAATCGTGTGGCGGGAGGTAGTACTAAATATTCAGTGAGTGGCTGGAAGGAACGCCAAACCATTGATGCCGGCAGATATTAAGATGTGTACGCACCGCCGAGTTCACGGTGGTAAATGGCAAGACCAAAACACGCGCTTGATTGAGGAGGATATGGCCGTTGAGAGCCGCCGAGCGCTGAGGAATCAAATAGATTCCATTGAAGTGCCGATAGAAAAGCCTAGAGCGCATGCGCGGAATGACTTAGACCCGATCCTTGAGTCGAACGGGGGTTCTGCAGACTGTACGTCGAGGGCGTTGTCAAACGTACGTAGGAGCGGTCCGCAGCGCAATCGGGTCTCATGCCAATGGTTTGCAGCGTGAGTTAAAGGAAGAGTCCCAACCCTCGAATGGGCCGCGAGAAATACTAGATATGCAAAGAGAAATGTCAGAAGAACCCAGAATCGAGACCGGGAGACAAAAATAGATCTAGGCGCGCGAGTTTCACTGGGATGGAAGAGAAGCGGAATCGGAATCGGGAGACCAAAACTGATGCAGGTGCGAGAGGTCCGATAATTCTTGCGCCAAGAGATTAGAACACACACTTGATTTGAGGAGGAAATGGCCTTTGAGAGCTGCCGAGCGCGTTAGCAATCAGATATATGGGTTCCAAGTGCCGAATAAAAAAACCTAGAGCCAATGTTAGGAATGGCCGGACCCGACACCTAGTCGAACAGTGGTCCTGCAGACTACGGCGTATAACTGCGAATGGCCAACGTAGGCAGGTGCGTGCCGGAACGCGATTGGGTCTTCGTGAGGGTGGGGAGTAGCATGTATGTGTGGGGAATAAAGCCGACTCTTGGGAGGCGCACGAGAAATAAGAACTGCCAGATATGTGTCAAGAAGATCGAGAGACAAAAATCGATCCAGGCGCGCGAGTTTCAAAAATTTAGTGCCAAGAATCAGAAGAAGTGCTTAACTTGAGGAGGATATGGCCGTTTGGAGCCGCAGAGTGCGTGAAGAGTCAGACATGCTGAACAAAAAATAGTAGATTATCGGTATCCAGAATGACCCGACCCCGAGTCGAACGGGGATCCTGGCCGGTTGTCAAAGTTTTGTTAATGTGTGTCAGGTGCGTACCCAAACGAGCTCAGGTCTCAATTCAGTGATGAGTTGAGTGGCTTCGAGGGAAAGATCCAAGGGGGATGCGACATGCGCTGACTCGGGATAAATAAAGGCAAGTACCAGACACCAGGGGAAGATCGACTCGGACGCAAAGACCAAGAATGCAAACAGAAACCAAGAGTATGAGAAAGGTCGAATAGCAAGGAGAACAAAACAAGCAGCGTGCGCCTCGAGAGGAGATGGGAGTCGGGAACAAGCGGCGTTTGATGGCAACGGAGGTTGGCGCCAAACACCACGTGTTTGTTCCGCTCTTCTCTCCAGCCTAAGAGTCGGAAATGTTGGATCCCGCACTAACCACTTAACCAGACTGGTTAAGTGGTTAGTGCGGGATCCAACAAAATGCCAACCCCGGGTTGTGATCACGCGACGGCCTGCGGCGCTCCTGGGTTCGATCCCTCAGGCCGACCTAATGCGGAATGCATTTCTCGCTGCGCGGACGGACCAGGGCCCACAGGACCCGTTTGAGGAACCGACAACCACTAACAGCTGGCCAGGGGCCTGCCCTCAGAGAGGGAGGAGCGCGAATGTACCCTCGGGAAACACCCGGGGTTGGCATTTTGTTGGATCCCGCACTAACCACTTAATCCCGCACTAACCACTTAACCAGTCTGGTTAAGTGGTTAGTGCGGGATCCAACAGGAAAGACTCCCGCAACTCAAGCTTTCGCTCCCAGCGAGCTCCGACATTCGACCGAAAGGTCGCTGCATGCACTTCGAGTTGTCAAAGTACTCAACTCTCAACGTTGATATCCGTCATCATCTGCGGCAGATACTGTGCCTCCTGGGGGGCTCCGAGTCCCGCCCGAAACGATGCCAACTTTTGCTCTACGCACCGATGCGATACGCGTTTCATCTTGCTGGACCGATGATGTGCGTGTTTTTGGCACCCGCACTTCTCCAATCCCACCCTAGTGCCGCTGTCGTCCATCGTCCCCCAGCACTCGCATTCATTTTGGTACGTCTTCTCGCTACTACCTACTCTCCCATCTCCCCACCGTTTCCTTTATTCAATCTGCTCCCCTCTACTAACCGCGCTGCATCTGCCTCTTCCACGCACTCTCCCCTCTCCTCGTGCTGTTCTGCCCCTGTTACTTATTATCTCCGCTTTCCCCCACGTATCATCGACTCCCTCCCCTTCTGTTTAGGTCCCGTACTCATTAAAGACGCCGTTCAAGATACGGAGGGTGCTTTGATATACGGCGCTCCCTAATTATACGTCGTGAGTGCAGTGTGCCTCTGATGAGCGAGGCTGCAGGGAGGCGCAGAAAATCGGGGGCGGTGACGATGCGGAGGAGGTACCTATGTACGCTGCAGGAAAAGTGCGCGTCGGTTGCCGCCTGGCGTCTGCTCATGGAGCGCTTTGGCGCGCGGACGAATTGTTCTGCGGCATCGCGCCATGACGGACCACGCATGGGCGTCCTACCTGGGTGCACGCCCGGGCGAAGGCGGCGGTAGCTTTCCCTCCCTTTGTATCGCGCGATGAATTCGGGCGTCTCGGGCGGAGGGGGCCATGGCAATGCTGCGGAAATGTACATAAATTCGCCCGCCGGCCCACATGCAGCGCCATCGGTGGTGCGGCGAGCCATCGGGGGGTTTGGTATGGCGGTGGAGCGCGTCGAGTACGGCTCACAGCAGGTTTCGCCGCACGCCTTAACTTTGCCGGAGATGGTCGGTGCACACCCGTTTCTTGGCAGTCCGTCTCAATGTCGTTGTTCCCTGTTTCTGAGCCGCCGGCTTACGATCTCTCTTCTGTTTTTTTTCCCCCGAACATATGTATTTTCAGCTAACGCGCCGGCGAAATTGCATACCTGCACATTTGCAGCTCGCGCGCCACCAACTTTGAACATTCGAATCACTTCTCGTCAAGATTTCGAGTTTGTTCTGCTAAATACTCATTCCATTCGTCAGTAGATCTATGTGTTACATGATACAGTCTGGGCATCCTTTTTTTTTTCTCCTTCCGATGTGTACATAGTGCCCGATTTTCTTCCCCGAAGAAGTCGGCGGAACGTGGGCGGGAAGACTTGTAAACGGCGTTGAATTGCTAAGCGAGTCGTGGGAGATCAGCTGTCACGGCCATCAAACTGCGCGCCATCAACCTCCGCCTCATCCCCAACTCCGATCCACCCCATTTTCGACTGCGGGTCGAGCTCCGCCCGCGCAGAGCCGCGTACTCGCGCATCTCCCAGCGACGCAGCGCCACATCCCTCCGCCTCGCCACTTATCCTGCGGCCAGCGCATCCTACCATTCCTACATCCCAGGGTGTACAACGCCCGTCTGCCCGTTCCCACAACAGCATCATCATCGAGCGCACTCGGCGCCGCACGCCCTCTGGCTCCCCGATTCTTTGTCCCCGCGCCGTCCTCTTCCTCCAGCATCATCCTCGTCCCCGGACCGCCCTTCCCGTCGCCACTTCCGCGCCCACCATCCCCCGCGCATGCCCCTCGCCCCTCTCGTCCCCATGGATTCCTTGCGGTGCCACACCGCGCCCCGTGTCAGGGATGTCCTTCCCCTTTGCGAGATTGGGGAGGGCGCGCATGCTCAGCGTCCCTCGCTGTGGACGGGGATAGGACTTGCGCGGCGCCCGGATAGATGGCGTGCGCGTGGCGGGCTCCAGGGAGGGGAGGGAGACCCGCGCGTCATTGATATCGTCGCGCTTCGACGCGCTGGAGGGGGTGGGGGGAAAGGCGCGAGAACAGACAGCGGGTGCGCGTCTGCAGCGGGTTCGTGAGCTCACGGTCGGGACGGAGTTGGTCTGCGGACGCGGACGTCTGTATTTGTGCGGGCATCGCGCGAGGGCTCATTAGGCTCGTCGCCTGCAACGCGCTCCGCTCTGACAATCCCATCGTCGTGTGTCTCTGGGCCCACGCTGTACCTCCCCGCCCACATCACCGCTCTGGGGATTCGATGGCAGTGACTTTTGATCGCCTTGGTGTGCCTGTGCTATTTCTAAACCCGTCATCTGCTGAGAGGCTGTTATAGATGCTGCGTGATACTTAGGCTCAACGTTCCCGAGCAACATGAGATGACTGGCCCTTGGGTGAATGAGCCTGGTCCAAGTGAGGTTCACCGTTGGTTATCGGGAGAATTCTATCCACGTGGGTCTTGGGTGCGGAATGCACGTCGACGAAGCATCGGAAGCCACCGAAGTGTGCTTTCAACGTGGTGATGATACGATTTTGCTTAAACGGGAAAGTTTGGACCTGATTCAAACCTGATTAACTGATCTTCCCATGTCAGTACAGCATCTTACGCCGGAGACGGAAAAAGACTCCTCGTTGATACCACATGTCCTGCAGCTACGTATAAGATAGAACTGCCGGACTCATTCCTGTCAACCATGGCGAAAATGTGAGTATCCCAAACTTATCGGGCCCGCGTGATTCATTTCCGTCAACTAGTATCCAGCTTAGCGGTAAGCACCCTCTTATGGTGATTATTATACCACACCGCACCTAATCCTTAGGTCACAGATATCCGCATCACATCCTTGACTTATCCCCACAATGATCTCCCGAGAGACATGTTTATGTCTGCCCAGCTCATCATCAAGGGGAGTATTTTCCTGCAAACCATAGCAGTAGCACCAGAGCCGGATCAAAGGACCTGGAAACTTCTTTTCGGATGCGGAATGTGAGTGTGCGGCTTTGTATAAGATACTCATGACTCACTGTAACTCGCTGTCCTCACAGCCAACCCCATGCTCGCACTTTCTTGGTCACAGCCTTGCGCCACAGTAAAAGTGAGGGCATTCGACTTCTTGGTCATGCGGAAATCACACGAGAGGAGGTTCTTAGATCCGCGGAATCGAATCTGTGTAGGAGCAGTGTCACCTCACTTTGATCATGGTCGCTCATAATTACATTGTAGCCTTCGAGCTCGAGCTCAATAAAGTGAACCCTGATGGTCCCACCCTCAAATTCAGGGTTGGTTCCTCGGTTTCTGAGGTGTTGCACCCCAAGATACCAGGTTTAGATCTCATTGGCATCCCAGAGAATACAAGTGAGGTTGTTGAAATACTGTGTTGGACCATCATCTTAGCCATCCACAGTGACCTCTCATGGGATCAGAAGTGAGCTGCAGGAGATGTGTGAAGAGATTGCCAAGAGCCCCAAAATTTCCATGGATCCTGTGCAGCTCTGGGTGATGCACGAGAGGATTCTTCTGTGCAAAAGCAAAGACATCAGAGCCCGGTGGCTGAGTATCCTCGGAGCCATTTGTTTACAGTGTTACGAGACATCTGGGAGTGTGAATGGCCTGAACCAAGCGGTCTGCGCATACAATGATGCAGTGCGCGATGACCCAGGGGCTTCTATCCATCTTGCAGGTCTTGGAGATTCCTTGCGCTATCGCTTTGAGCAACTGGGTGGTCTGCCAGATATCAACCGGTCTGTGATGATACTTGAAGATGCAGTTATGGACACTCTAGATGCCCACCCAGCCAAACCTTTATGTTGCAACAGTCTCGGAAATTCCCTGCTCAGTCGATTCAAGCGGCTTGGTGATCTTGCTGACCTCAACCAGTCGGTGTTGAGGTTTGAAGCTGCAGTTGAGCTGACTCCAGATGGCCACCCGAGCAAGCCTTTATACAACGAGCATCTCGGAGTTTCCCTGCGTAAACGCTTTGAGCGACTTGGTAGTCTACCAGATATCGACCGGTCTGTGATGATACTTGAAGCTGCGGTTATGGTCACTCCAAATGGGCACCCAGAAATGGCTTCATGCTACAATAATCTCGGAAATTCTCTGCGCAATCGCTTTGAGCGACTTGGTAGTCTGCCAGATATTAACCGGTCTGTCGTGATACTTGAAACTGCGGTTATGGTCACTCCGGATAGCCACCCAACCAAGCCTTCACGCTGCAGCAATCTCGGAAATTCCCTCCGCAGTCGCTTTAAGTCGTTTGGTGATCTTACTGACATCAACCAGGCTGTATTGAGCGATGAAACTGCAGTTGCGCTCACTCGAGATGGGCACCCAGAAAAGCCTTCAAGCTACAACAATCTCGGAATTTCCCTGCTCTGTCGGTTTGAACGACTTGGTAGTCTGCCAGATATCACCCAGTCTGTATTGATGTTTGAAACTGCAGTTGCACTCACTCCAGATGGGCATCCAAACAAGCCTTTATACTACAACAATCTTGGAAATTCCCTGCGCTATCGCTTTCAGCAACTTGGTAGTGTGCCAGATATCAACCAGTCTGTGGTGATACTTCAAACAGCAGTTATGATCACTCCGGATGGCCACCCAGCCAAGCCGTTACGCTATAACAATCTTGGGAATTCTCTATTCTGTCGCTTTAAGCAGCTTGGTGATCTTGCTGACATGAACCAGGCTGTATTGAGCTACGAGACCGCTGTCATGGTCACACCAGATGGGCACCCAGACAAGCCTTCATACTACAACAATCTCGGAAATTCCCTGCTCAGTCGCTTTGAGCGACTTCGTAGTCTGCCAGATATTAACCAGTCTGTATTGAGGGCAGAAATTGCAGTTGCACTCACTCCAGAGGGCCACCCGAGCAAGCCCTTATACATTGACAATCTGGGAAATTCCCTGCTCAGTCGCTTTGAGCAACTTGGTGATCCTGTTGACCTCACGGAGTCTGTATTGAGGTTTCAAACTGCAGTTGGGCTCACCCCAGATGGGCACCCAGACAGGCCCTCACGCCTGAGTAACCTCGGAAACTCCCTTCTCCATCGCTTTGAGCGACTTGGTAATCTTGTTGACCTCACTGAGTCTATATCAAGCTATAGAACTGCTGTGAAGCTCACTCCGGATGGCCACCCAAGCAAGCCTGGATTCCTGAGTCATGTGGGAAACTCCTTGCTCAGTCGCTTTGAGCAGCTCCATGATCCCCATGACTTTCAGCAGCTGCTATATCATTACACTGCTGCTGCATGTTCAATAACAGGTCCTCCCGACATACGGTTTCAAGCTGCCAAAATATGGGCAAAATATGCTCATGTTCACCATCACCCATCTGTGCTCCAGGCATATACTACGGCAATTGACCTTCTGCCTGAATTGGTATGGCTGGGGTTGTCCATAAGTGATCGGCATCATCACATCTTGCAGGCAGGTCAAGTTGTCAGAGATGCTGCTTCAGCTGCAATTGCAGTGCATGACTACAAGAAAGCAGTAGAATGGCTGGACCAGGGCCGGTCAGTCATCTGGGGTCAGCTTATCAGTCTACGTACACCAGTAGATGATCTAATGACCAGCTATCCTCATCTTGCTGATCGACTCATCTCTCTTTCTACTGCATTAGGAACTGCGGGCACCCGCAGCAGCACCACAGAGGCCACACAGTCACAGTCACTTCAAACCATTGCTCAACAATCTCATACCATTGCACTTGAAAGAGATCAAGTCCTGGTAGAGATCAGAATGTTGCCAGGGTTTGAGAGGTTCTTATTATCAAAGCCATTCTCTGAGCTTTCGCTGGCCGCAAAAAGGGGCCCAGTTGCTCTTTTGAATATCAGCCAATATGGATGTGATGCTTTAATCCTCATGCCAGGCCTTACAGATGAAGTTCTTCATGTTCCCCTCCCTGACTTCACACTAAGTGAAGCACAGATCCTGGCTAAATCTCTGGCATCAATTGTCGGAGGCCCTGCTCGCAGTGATCGGTTACATGGCTCTCGTGAGGGATATATGGCCCCAGACAACATATTTTCACAGATTCTTTCGATGCTCTGGTTACAGATTGTTCAACCGGTCCTCAATGGACTTGTAATTACGGTAAGCCATTTGATTTACACACAGATCCCATTCTTATGATTTATAGACTCCATTATGCCAGGATTGGGGACGCATCTGGTGGTGTCCAACTGGGCCGCTCGCATTTCTTCCCATCCATGCAGCAGGACTCTTTGGCAAAGACCAAGCCTTTGGTTCGAAATTATCCGATTTCCTGATTTCTTCCTATACACCATCTTTGACAGCCTTGATCCAAGGGTTTAGACCACAATCTGAATCCCAGGACAAACTTCAACTCCTTGTTGTTACTCAACCATCAGCTGATGGCCAGTGTTACATCCCAGGGACACAGGAAGAGATCGCACGTATTCAGCAGCATGCCAACGGAAAGATTCCTGTTGTGCGGTTGGATAAAAATATGACCACGATAGAAAGAGTTCAGAAGGGCATGAAGGAGTCCAGATGGGTCCATTTTGCCTGCCATGGTGTACAGAGCACCTCTCCAACTGAAAGTGCCCTTCTCCTTGCGGGAAGTTCACGGTTGACACTCTCAAACATTATCGAGCTCTCTCTCCCTAATGCTGACCTGGCATTCCTCTCTGCATGTCAAACCGCCACTGGTTCACAAGAGCTCCAAGATGAGTCAGTTCATCTCGCTGCTGGCATGTTACTAGCGGGATATCGAGGTGTCATTGGGACAATGTGGTCTATCATGGACAATGATGCTCCACAAGTTGCCGGTGATGTTTATGCCCATTTATTGGAGGCATCACCTCCAGATCCAACGAGGGCAGCTGAAGCGCTGCACCTTGCCATTCGGAACCTTCAAGAGCAGCCTGGAGCCAAGAAAGCATTCTTACATTGGGTGCCTTTCATACATTTTGGGGTTTAACCTGAAGGATTTAACAATATAGGTCGTTAGTAGTAGTTGGGCTGTTTCTGTAGTACCCCTTGTGAGTTACAGTGTTGATTTTGATTTGACGGAGTGTTAGAGGCCATAAGTTACAATCTTCATCAGTATCTCAACAAGTCTTTTGTATATTGCATCCGACTCGAGAAGCTTGGGGGGGGGGGTATATGATACTCGTGTGGTCCACAACATGAACAACGAGTTTACCGAAGACAAACATGTAGGTATGTATGGGTGGTTATCCTTACATAAATCTATAAGATGCCAACGGAGCACACACCATTCCAGGGGGTCGATGATTACAAGACGCTCGCCAAATGTGGACTTGGTGACTGGAAGAACACAATGTCAGACACAAACAATGCCGCCGAGCACAAGCAAGACTCGCAACAAAAGATTGAACTAGACTTAGGCTTCACCCAACCGGAAACCAAACCTAGTGAGCGCTTAAGACTCAAGATACCGTAAAAACAAGACTCGCAGGCTACCAATTCCCAACCAAGCCGGGGGACACTCTGCAAATTCCCAAATTCACACCGAAGCAGGGGGAAAAGTTCAACTCAACTCTCGAGTAGATAGACCCATAACGCCAACTGTAAATATAATACTCCACGATCACCACAGGGAGAACGCACGCCCGACTCGAACAGGGGCCCTGGACGTCAAGCGTTATAAGAAATTGACGATGTGAGGCATGGGGTGTGTATCAGAACGCAACCGTGTCTTGTTTCAGCCCGTACGTGCTCAACTCTGAAGATAACTGGCTAAAAGGAGTCGAGGACGAAGGAAGAAGCCGCTTGAATGTTGCATAGTGACATAGTTGTTGCATTCAAATCAAGAATCGGATGTAGCCAGCTGCAGATTCGAAGATTCAGAATAGTCAAAAAGATCCCGGAACTTTCTAAAAAAAGCGTTGAAAACTAGGAATGGCCCGACCCTGAGTCGAACGGGGTCCCGCAGACTAGTGAGGGAAATGCGAATATTGAACGTAATATAGGTATAAGCAGGTGCGTACCACACGCAGTCGGGTCTTTTTTCAATGGTGAGTGGAGGGGATTTGAGGGAGAGTTCTGAATTCGGGAGATACCCGCCCCCACGAGTCTAAAGTACTAGTGTTAGTTCGAGGAACTGAAAGACATGCAGCACGTACATAGGTTCATATGGAATCAAAAGCCTCCATGAACGTTGAAGGAATTAATTGTAGAATCGTGAGGGCGAACGAGGTGCGTACCCTAGTGAGAAGGAAAAAAAAATGAAATTCAAGCAAACGTCACAGTTCGGCGCGAGGACGTCTGGAGAAATAAAGACTGAAGCTTGGTAAATCGAGGCGGATGATGAATGAGATGGACGCACTTCACCTGTTTGCATAATACGGGAATCAGAGGACAGAGGAGAAGAAAAAAGAAAGCTGAGATGTTGATGACGACCCGACCTGAGTCGAACGGGGACCTTCTGCTTGAATTTCGCGCATGTTGCCGCAGCCTAAAGAGGGCAGATGCGGCCGTCCGCCACTGGGTCTCGTTTCCGTATAAGATGGCGCAGCAGCGAGGATGAGAGAAAGGCATGCAGTTTGATTGTCGCGATCGAACGCAGGTGTATAGGATGCAAAATTTACCGTAAGGATGGACGGGAGCGCGCGAATATAGAGCAAGAATGGCCGCAAGCCATGCCCGGGTAATAGTCCAAAAGTAAAAAAAGATATAGTGGTCAACGCGGAGCGACTCGACCCCGAGTCGAACGGGGGCCTGCAAACTCCCAGGAGCCCGAAGAAACGGAGGCAGGTGCGTGCTAGAACGTAGTCGGGTCTCATTTAGGTGGCGAGAAGCAGTTATTTGAGGGAAGGTTCGAAGGGGTATTAGAGCAGACTGTTTGATCCAGGAAAAAGACACGCTGTCTGAGTGTTGCTCGCAAGTATTAAGGATATGAAAACCACCCCAAGGCAGGATGAGGGAAAGAGGGAGAAGATGGCTGCGGTGCGCGTCCTGGAAGTAGTGAAGATAAAAATAGAGGCGGCCAAATTGATAGTACCCGACCCCGAGTCGAACGGGGGCCTTGCAAACTCATAACGGAGCAAGATAAAGTAGGCAGGTGCGTTCCATAACGCAATCGGGTCTTGGATAGGTGTTGGGTGGGGTGAATTGGAGGGAATTTAGCTGCGAGTGGGAGCTGGGAAAGCCAAATGCCGGGATGCGAGAGAACTGAATTATTTAAATACTGATTGCTGCCAGACGCCACGGAGAGGAGGATGAGGATCGAAAGACTAAAGTCGATGAAAGAGTCAACAAACCGGATTCTCGAGAACTAAAGACGAGAACGGAGTGAAGAGGAGATGAGAGTGCGGGAGCAACCGCCGATTGATTACATCGGAGGTCGTAGCCAAACATCGGATGTCATTCCGCCTTTTCTCCCGACCCTTCGACCTGGACTCGGATTCGCGCCTGAGCTACTGATCCCTACCTTCACGAAGATTCAACCGCGACCTCCCTGCTTTTCCTCCCAGGCCTCCCAGCGCAGATCTGTCTGCCACAAATCCAGCCGCTGACGCCGTTGCCAGTGCCGCGCGTCGACGACTTTAAACCTTTGAAGAGGATATCAAGCCACGGGTAGGGTGCAATGGCACAGTGACAATCTGAAGGCGGTGCGTTCGATGTCGTCTCTACTAATTCTCTCGTTTACACGACTACAATCGCAGTTCTCGTCGTTTCTCATTCGCATTCTGCACCTCAGCGTTAGGCCTCAGCAACACGAATGCACGTATTCCGTCCTCCGAGTACGTGTATCTCTTAGATCCTTCCATACACTGCCCTCTGCCCTCCTTCCGTATCTTGAAATCGATCCGATTCCTAGTGTGTCCCCTCATCGCAGCACCAATCATCGTGATTCAGGTTACCTACGCCACCTATCCCTTCACGGCCCGCAAGTCAAATCGGAAACGCTGACCGCAACGTCTTCCTCGTTGTCAGCCGGCGTCAGGCTGTACATCCCCCGCTGCTACGCTATATCTTGGCCTGGTTAACGCAAGTTACATGCTACCCGCGCTTCCTCACGATGCTGTGCGCACCCCCGAGAAGAACGTGCATTGGGAATCTTCATAACCCAGCCGCTAGATTGCGTCCTCTCCCAGTCCAATAGCATGCGCGTCCGTTGACGGGCATCTGCGACGCGGTTTCGGCGCGAGTTTTAGTGCTTACACATGTCGCCCCTCGCAGTACCTCGACGTCCTCTCCGCTGCTCGAGGCCCTTGTGGGTGCGGCACCGGCTTAGCGTCATTCTTTTCGATCTCCAGCCTCGCGGAGACACCAGCACCCTCCCGTGCCTCTCCTGCTTTGGCTCCCCGAGATACGGACAAGACTGTGGACCCGCCCGCCCTGCTTTCACTTCTTAACGCCGCGAGCTGCACTAATGCATCCGCGCGCGTCCCCCGCGGCTTGCACGTACCCCGCTCTGCTCGCGCCCCACGCCCGCTCAGCGTCTACGCCTCCATACCTCCAGATTCCCGCCCCGCTCTCATTCCACCGATGCGGGTGACTATGCCGGGAGAGCGTGCAGCGGGCGGGGCCGTTGCGCTCCATTGTGCTGGCGATCTTGATGTCGATGTCGATGTCGATGTCGGCGTCACTGGCGCGGAGACGTGGGGCGGGGAGAGCGCGAAAATTCTAGACGGTCGAGGGGAGGGTGGGGAGCCGCGGCGGGGAGGCGATGATCAAGGGGGCGTGTTTTTTTTGTCACCGCGTCGACGGAAACACGCCTCCCACATATGATCTCGATGTCAAGATATACCCACTCATGTCTACTGCCTAGCGCAAGTTCGAGTTCTCTGTCTAGCGCTAAAGACTCGCTCCTCTCACCCCAGAATGTACTCCAAGTTTACACTACTCACCACCGAAATAAGACTTCATTGCATTCCGGATGTGCCCCTGCCTGTAGTATGTCGACGTTCAGTTCTCCCGCTTTTAACACTAGTCTGCAGGTCCCCCGTTCGCCTCGGGGTCGGGTCGTGTTGTATCAAGTGCCCATTTTTGTTCAGGGACTTGACTTGGAATCTTCTGGTTTACTGTATATTCCGGGCTCCTGCCGAACTCTCGCTCAAATCCATGCTGCTGGATTGGCTATTGGGAGTTCCCTTTTTTCTTAAATTCTTTCTAAACTCCCATCAACATTCGATCTTTGGCGCTCGCCTCCGAGTACGTTGATGTGCAGTATGTAGTGCCGGATACTCTCATCCTCAACCCGAACTTAATCAATGAATGTCGGAAACGCGTGTATTCCTCCTCCCTTCTTGATATTGTTACATTTTCAGCCACGACCCGACCCCGAATCCAACGGTGGCCCAGCAAACTGTCCTTCCTTATTCATCTCGGAGATATCGTAGCCGGGGACGTTTCGGAACGCAGCCAGGTTCCCTTTTAGTATTGAGGGAGTCAAATCCGAGGGAAGGTTCCGAGGAAGCCTGGCAGGAGGAGTTTAGATTCAGTCCGTCTTGACACGAATGTAAAGGCAGCAGATTCTACACAGTTTGATTACATTTCTCAAAATCCTCACCTCGCAGGCATGCTTCGCCCACGCTGTCCGAGGCGTTCACTCAAGAATGATGTCGTCGTATCGTGGTTCTGATCCGTTGCCGGCTTACGATCTCTCTTCTGTTTTTTTTTTTTTCCCGAACATAAGTATTTTCAGCTAACGCGATGGCGAAATGCATACCTGCACATTTGCAGCTCGCGCACGACCAAGTTTGTACATTGGAATTATGTACTTCTCGTCAACACCTCAAGTTTGTTCTGCTAAATGCTCATTCCATTCGTCAGTACTAGTAGATCCATTTGTTAGTCTGGGCATCCTTTTTTTTTCTCCTTCCGATGAGTGCATAGTACCTGATTTTCTCTCCCCCCCTGAAATGATACCCATGCTCCTGGAATTCAATTCCCTGACAAGTCCCACAATCAACAAAACCCAATAACTCCTCCTTCAAATTCGTCAGTTCGCGCGGTGGAAAGAATCACAGCCAAATAGATGCCCCCGCCTGCTGTTACATATTGAATTTGATATCAATATCAGCATCCATGTTGCAGGCAGGTGCGTACCAGAACGTTTTCAAATGGTCGTATTCAGCGCAAGATTTGAATGAGATTATAATTGTCGAGGACTCGGACACTGCACGGCGATGAATAGACACACATTTGCGGCGTTTATTGTTTGTACTGTAGTCTGGCTTGAGCGGTACTGGATGGACCGACGTAGTAGTAGTTAAATGAACAATGGAGCATTTCCGAAATCTGAAGGCGAGGAAAACGTGGTGACGTGGAAATTACACTGCATAGCCGCGGCGCAAGTCAAGATAGTGTAACGACGGAGTGAGTATGCGCACCGAAGGACAGAAAGACGAGAAAACAAAGTTGGTTGTCTTGGCCAGTTATAACCCAATCCCCGAGTCGAACGGGGCCCTGCAAAGCAGGCTGGTTTCAAAGTGGTACAGCGTAAGGGCGGGCAGGGGCGCTCCGAAGCGCAATGGGGTCTAAATCTGTATGCGGGAAGTGGGAATTAGAATGGTTGAGTGGGATAATACCATGGAACCAAGTATCACCGACTTGAAGTGGGGACGAAGCTGAGGAAGCTGAGCTTTATTGTTGGTTGGGACAATGGCCACCAAAAAAAACGAACGGCGATCACTCGAGGACACCAAAAATTCGAGCGAACAGACAGGACTGCTTCCGGTGTAGCGCACTCCTAACACTTACTTGGTTCCTAGTTTCAACCTCGGGTTTTCTGTCACACTTCAAAATTAGTTTCACCGATACAAAATGCTACAGACTACAGTAATCTCCCATTCACTAATGCCTTAAGGACATACCCAGCAACACCCTCAAGTATATATCCGGCACTTGTAACCGCAGCGTGGCTCTCGTCCTCATCGGCAGTGTAAAAATGTTCGTGACCATTGCTCAGGCGGTATAGCGGCACGCTGTCGCAGATCTGCGTCGCGTAGATGTACGCAGCGACGCCCTCCTGCGTGTATCCTCCACTGGCAGAGGCCATGTCGCGCTCACTCTCCGACATCGTGTAGAAATGATCACCCGATTGCGTATTGGAGAGGCGGTAGAATGGGGCGGTGGGGCCGAGCTGATTTTTGAAGACTAGCGCAGCTATGCCTTCGAGTATGTATCCGCCCTTGATCGCTTTCTGCATCTCGGTAGAGCTGGCGGTGTAGAAGTGGTCTGTGCCATTGTTGAGGCGATAGAATGAGGCTGCCGCTGCTCGCACACAGGGGACTCAATTATTGGTGACAAATTCAAATAAATGGCATCCTCACCGCCGTGGTAAACGAGGGACTCATCTGGTAAGAATTCCGAGGAGCCCACTGGACTCAGAGGAACGTTATCAAGATTGCCGTTTATGAACGTACCGCCATATATGGTGAAATTCGTCGAATTCGAAAAGAACGAGTGTCTCAAGAGCAATCAGATAGGGGCATTAAGACAACAGATGTAACATTGCATACCTTTCCGCCGGTATGGTTGGAGCCATCGATGTTCGACTGCTGGGAGACATTTACGGAGCAGAAGGGGGAAAGAAGAGACGAAAAAGGGCTGCGGGCACATGCCCAGCCAAAAAAAAAGACGAAAACGTGATATCAGCAAGGCCACGTTCTACAAATAGCGTGCCGTGACCAGTCGACCAGGAAGGACACCTCGACCGTACATCGCTGCGCCCAGGCCGCACGTCGGCGCGCCACACGCCCCTCCTCGAATCGCCTTTGCGCAGCACCTCCTCCTCTCAGGCCTCCCGGCTTCAACCCCCATCGCTCCGCGCGGAATGAGGCATCTTCCTCCTGGGGTGGTCCGTCACCCATAGCCCGCGGCTCGCCTCCACCGTGGCGGTCCAGCACCCCACCATGGCGCCTACTCCTCCGCCGGCACGCGCTTGAGCAAGCGCAGTGCGAGGCTCTCCTCCGCCACCCCTGGCATCGCGCGGTCGTGAGTTGCAGCACGCATCGCATACATGTATGATCTACACCTCCAGCGCTAGCACCGGGGTACGGGACCTGGAAGTGGAGGTGTTAGCGATGCATGAAACGACGACAAGGAGGAAGAAAGGGAAAAAAGGGAGGGGGGAAGATGGAGATGGGCTGGAGGGAGCAGAGGGCAAGAAAGGGAGGCGGGGACGGCGGAGGAAACGAGAGCACGGAGGGCGTAATTAGCGTGTTACAGTATGAGGGAAACGGCGATATTCACCTTCACCTAGCAAATGTGCGCGTCGACGTATGCGCTCCAGATTCGGAGCGGCGAGGGAGAGACCGCGCCCTCCACGCCCGCGTCGCCTCGAAGTAGCGGCGAGGTCTCCCCACCCCAGCCCCGCGGGGAAATCTGGAGGTACGGAGGCGAAGAGGGTCGGTGGGGGTGGAGCGCGGACAGGCAAGGGCACGGGATGTATGTATACGGTATGCGGGCGGGCAACGCAAGCTAGAGGCGGGGCGCCACAGGCGCGGAGACGCAGCGCGCGTTGCAGGTACGTCGGTGGAGGGGCGGGCGGCGCACGGGATGTGGGATGTAGGAGGCGGATGCGTGCGTGCGTGCGGCCAACGCAACGCAAGATAAGGGCGGGGCGCGGGACGTAACGACGCAGGTGCGTGAGTGGAGTGGGGCGGGCTGTAGGTGCACGTTTGCGGGGCGCGGGTTGGTGCGCGGGCGGGGGAGGCAACGCGGGGCGGTCCACGGGCTACGTGTGTCGAGGAGAGCGACGTCGACGCGAAGCTGGAGATCGAACAAAGCGGCGAACGAGCAGAGGGGATGGTGTCGGCGCGATATCGGGTAGCGACTAACGGCGCACGATGCGCGGCGGCTGCGCCAAGAGGGTCCGAAGACGGGCCTTTCTCGGGGGTACAGCGTCGCAGGGCTGTGGGTTCTGCGGTCCGCGATTAGTGTGAAACCTGAATTATCAGCTGAGGGTGTACAATCATCGGTGTCCTGCACTCAGAAGAAACGTTAGCATTTATTCAAGGTGTAAAGGGAGGGGACGCACGGCAGGGTAAGAGAATTTCGAAGAGATAGACGTACGCTGAGATAGAAGCCACACCTCGGTAGAATTCGTTGAATGAGAACGACGAGAAGTGCCACTGTAATCGTGTAAACGAGAGAACTCCGAGGATGAAGGCAAACTGCTCACCTTCAATTCGACTCTTCAAAGATGGCATCTTTTATTAGAATCCCGCCGGTGGCTCGCTATCATCTTCAAAGGATTCAAGTCGTCGACGGACATGCGGCAATGGCGGCTAGATTTCTGGCAGACAGATACAGATCTTGACTCCGAGGAGTCGGAGCAGAGGATTCGGAGTAGATTGGACGCAGGCATGTTGCGGTTGAGTTTTCCTTGAAAAAGGCGTCGGACTAGACCAAGTAGACTTGAAGTAGTTTCGTGAGATGCAAGGCCCCGCTCAGTTGGCCAGTCGGGAGCAAGCGGGATGCCACGTGGTGTGTGGCTGCGACTTCCGAGACAAACAATCGGCGGTTGTTCCCGACTCTCATCTCCTCTTCACTCCGTTCTCGTCTTTGGCTCAAAATTTCTCGATAATCTGGTTCTCTGGCTCACGTATTGGCTTGATTCTTCCGGTTCTCTTTTATCTCGGACCTCGGTGGCATCTGGCAGCATTTCTTAGACTGGCACTCTATTGCATCCCGGCATTTTGGCTTCAAGTTCCCAACTCCCACTCGCCGCTAACTTTCTCTCCAATTTACCCCACCCAACGCGTATCCAAGACTCGATTGCGTATGGAACGCACCTGCCTAATTTCATTGCCTCGTTTTGAGTTCGCAGGGCCCCCCTCTGTTCCACTCTTCGCTCGTGAATACGAGACCTTTCAGTTGAGTAGATAATCCCCTCTCCACCTAAACGAGACCCGACTGCGTTCCAGTACGCACTTGCCTGCGTTTCCTTTTCAGGACTCCCGTTCGACTCGGGGTCGAGCCGCTCCGCGAGTCCGCGTTGACCACTATACTTTTTACTTTTGGACGACTACCCGGGCGTGCGTCGCGTCCATTATCTCTCCATATTCCTGTGCTCTCATTCATCATTCGGGAGTTGAATCCCGACACCTGCGGTCGACATTTAAACCGCACACTTTCGTCTCATCCTCGTTGCGATGCCATCTTACAGTAAACAGTTACACAAGACCGACCTCTGTACGCCGTCGAAACAACTGCTAAATACAAGCAGAAGATCCCCGTTCGACTCGGGGTCGGGTTATCCACAACATTTGTCCGTATCTTTTGCTCCTCTGTCCTCTATTTCCTCTGATTCATTCTCCACCGTGCGGTTTATACCGAGCAAAAGGTGAAGCTCTAGTTTGACTAGGCCGCAGCGTTTAATTCCCACTCCCTATCATGGAAGCGATAAAATATGTATATCTGGCGAACTGGGCACTGAGCGCATATGATCCGAGTGCCGGCGCGTAAATCTAGTCCGTCTCATTATCTGCTGTGCATTCAATTAAATGATACTGCAACAAAAGCCCCATCCACGCACCTAAGCCTGTCAATTTCTTTCGTACTTTACGACACCCGTGCTCGAAGCGGACCTGAGGCGATCCTCAATGTCGCTTTTGAATTTCGGACCGCTCATGTCACAATGGAGTATGAGCTCTTCCAGAGCAGGGAAGGCAGCATTGTGGCTCCCTGAGTACTTTGCCACGGACTCGGCCATTTCCGCGACGGAGATGCCGTTGGTGTGGATGTACCCGATGTCGAACTCGGAATCCTCGAAAGAGAGTGATCGGAGGTGTGGGAGTTCCAAGGAAGATGGCGAATTGGGGTCGTATGTGAAAGCTCTAAAATATTCATCGTCGAATCCGTGCGCCGCCAGATAAATAATTTGTAACGATGGGACGAGCCGAAGGAATGGGATGAGATCACGGGCACTCAGCTCCAAGTTGAGTAGTACGAGTTCCTCGAGTTGGAAGGCTGAACGATGATAAAGGTCCGGGAGAAAGTCTGGGGAAAGACCGCGCGCCCATATGAATAGATATCGCAGATTAGGAAAGGAGAAAGCCGCAAAGAATGGAATGGGATCGAGTTGGATTTCGCCTTCCTGTTCAAGGTGAACGCAAAGATGGCGCAAATTCACCAGACGGGTGATCCTCCCAGGCAGTTGTACGTAGCCTCGAGTGGGGAAGAGCGATATAGAAAATTTCTCCACCCGAGAACATTCCGCTAGAATATTCCGTGCTTCGAAGAGGCCGATGCGGATGCGCAGATCCAGTTCTCTCAACTGCGACCACGTAACCGCGGAAGCCCGTGAGTCGAAGGGTGAATTGAGGGACAAGATGTCCAAATGCCGGAGCGATGGTGCGGTGTGGAATATGCCGAGGCCAAAAGGGGAGCCCACGCCTGCTGGACCGTCGATTACGATGGTGAGCGAGGCGAGCAACGGAAACATGCGGTTTCGGCGCCAAAACGCCGGCATGATCTCTGAGGAGCCAACCGACAATTCCATGTGCTGCAGTCTGGCATGACCATCCAGTAAAACATCAACAATTTGATATGGGGACTCCGGCCGCCACGAACGGTGGGACGCCTTCTCGGAAGATATCATGAGCCGCACATTGAGGGGGAGACGATCTGATCTCGCCATTAACTGTTTAATGTATTGCGGAGGCGGCATGGGAGTGCACTGGGTGAGATAAATGTGGTCCCATAGTCGTGGATCCGATAGACAAATCATCCGCCACCGTGAAGACACCAAAGTGAAGATGAAAGGTGCGTTTGCCTTTGCGGCGATGGAGTAGTTGGAATATTCGAGGTTTTGATCTCGGCATATCAGAAATATTTCCGAAAGAATTTCAGCCGGAATTGTGCGCATGAGGGACAGAGCGCCAGTCAAGGCAGCCACGAATTCCCCGCAACGGCGCCGCCGATGCGCGAACTCCGAAGGCAAAGAAGACGCCAGAATGGTTGCATCAATTGCATCAAGGTGGGATACGGTGGAGGCAAGGAGGTGGCGCAATCCTTGCGCCTGCGCCTCGGTGGGAGGTTCGTTGCTGTTTACGATGGACTCGAGAGCTGGATCCATTGTAACCTGGAATGTAACCGTCAGCATACGCAGGATTGAGGGATACAAGATTCTAAACGTGCCAACGTTCGTGTACGCCTAGCTGTGGGTCAACTGGCTAAAAGCGTCGGGGGCGTGCAGACGAACGCGTAGCAGTGACACAGTGACCCGGCAAAAAAGCCATCAAAATCAGATGGCTCCAACGGCTGTCAATCTACTCTACGATCGTTTTGACTTATGAACGTTGACCGATTCACCAACGAAGAAGGCTGCCGTTCGCTTCGGAGCCGAGTCATGCAAAGCCTATTTTTCCCTCCGGGGTTAGGGGGATTTTCAATCTTCTTCAGTGAGTGCTCCGGCTGCGTGAATATTTGCCCAAAATTTGCGCGCAACATCGCTTTCGTCTTCAGAGCACGACAACATCCTATTTGAATCCGATGGCGAGATCCTCCCTCATTAATATTTCGCCGAATAAACACTCTAGATTACCGGTGGCTGCTCGGATATGGCAGGCAAAGTACGGGAGGGTAAAGTAGGTGCAATATAAGACGTACGATACGAGACGACAGAAGAGATATCGGAATGGAAGGATAGAAAGGAACGGTAAAGAGAAATGTGCGCAAGGCGCGAGGCAGGGAGAAGGAAATCCGGACCTCCAGCTGGAAAGTGCCCGCTTGGTGGTAGAATTGCCTCGCCGCCGGATGAGAATTGTTTGCTGGCGGAAAATTAGACAGCAACCGGCGGGGATGCGGATGGCGTTTCCGCACCTGTAGTGAAGGAATGTGCTCCGGCGAAGAGGTTGCTGCGTAAGGAAAAAGAGGGCGTAACAAAGACCATTTATTCGCAGCAAAAGAGAAGACGACGTGGAACACGAGAAGAGAGCTCAGCTACGAGAGAAGGGGTGATGAGGCCAATGGGGCGAATCCTCAACACGTCCCAGTAAAAAATAACGGCGACTGAAGAAAAGTCGAAAAATAATCATCGTCGCGAGGCACACCCACATCCCAACGACGAACAGCACCAGGACGAGGAGCAGCCAAAAACACCCCACAATCACGCGGGTGGCGCATGGAGGGTATCGAGCTCGCGTTTATATAATCTGCGGGAAGATAGAGGTAATGATAATGAACGCGAAGTGAAAGGCGAGCTCAGTCGGAGTACGCACAGCCTCATTCGTCCAACGCCCCTTCCAGTGATCGACGGACAACGACGGGGGAAGGCGCGGGGAGCGGAGAACGCCTGCCTCGCATGTTCGCGAGACAGCCAAAGTACCACTCTTCCCTCTCGTAGCAGGATGGATTCCAGCGAGATCACCAACATGTGCGAGCTCGACATGAAGAGTGCAGTACGCGGAGCATGCTGCACGAAATCGAAGGGCGAGGGCAGAAAGCCCGGACAGGACGCCCGCGCAGCGGGTAGAGCGCGGCAAAGAATGATGGGGGAGGATGCGCGTGGCCGCGGCGCACGACCTCCGCATCCGCCCCGAAAAACGACACTGAGTGCTCCTCACATGCAAGGGAGTACTCGCTCCGCAGAACCTCGCAGGGAGACATGCAAGAGAGAACCCGAAAATTCCGCATACCCACAATCGAAAAAGAAAGAAAGAAAAGACAGGCAAAGATCACCACTCACCCACGAAACGACTGCCCACTTCCACCGCAGCGTGTGCACCCGGCTGGTGTGAGCAGCGGAGCCACCGAGACAAGACGGATGATTCAGTCGTGCTTGAGTACAGACCGCACGCCGTAGTCCGTGCAGCGCCTAGGCTTCAGACGCGCCTTCGTGCACAGCGTCGCGATGCTCGTGCTGTGGTGCTGCGCTTGGTGCGCATCGAGGTCGCGGGTGGTGACGGAGTGGAGGGCCGGGCTTCCCGAAAAAAGCACGGCCCACGACAGGTCGGGATCTGTGAAAAGAGGGTGTTAGCATCGTGCATGCTGGTAAGGAGAGACGGAAGAGAAGAGGGAAGAAGAACGGAGGGAAAGAGCAGCTGAGTGGGGGATAGGCGGATGGAAGAGCGGTGCATGTGTGATGGCGGCGCGACGAAGGGATTTGAAAGGACGAGACCGCAAATGATGACGGATGCCCAAACCGGACGTCTGCTCACCTGTGGAAGGGTCCAATCCGGTTATCACTGACGGTTGGTACCAGGAGATGTGAAGGGGTGCTTGAAGGGAAAATGGGTCGAGGGGGATCACACACCAGGCATGGCGTCGAGATAACGACCTTCCTTAGGAGTTAAGAGGGCCAGATGGCAGTGGAATGCGTTGTTCAGCGGAGTGGCGTAAGGATGGCACGAGGTCGGGAGGCAAGGAGAGCCACGCTATGTGGCAGCGTTTGGCTGCATGCTCCGTTACGCGGCAATCAAACCGGCTTCTCTCCATCTTTCATCTTCTCTCTACGACCAACGCGCGATTCGGGCTACCTGATTCCTCCATCTTGCTATTCTCTGGACAGGTGAGGCACCTCTCTGAATTCTGAAATCATTTCCGCTGTCAGGGAGGACCTTCACTGGCGGACACTGTGGTCTCTCGGTGGCTGGGGCTCTCATCGAATTTCTCACCAAATGAATCTCGCTCAAGTCTCACAGCTTTGAATTTCCACCAGCTGCTGAAAATATAAGTTCAATGCCTCAATTTGAAGGTGGCCTCACTCAACTCACTTCCTGAATATGTGTTACAGACTTCCGCCCTATTCCAAATCTCGCACGCATGGTTTACCCCCTGAAAATCCTACTCAACGAGTACCTACATGAGCCTCGACTGCCATCTGGCCCTTCGACACAACTCCTTACATTGTGTGGACTCCTACTTGCGTTTTCTCGTTTTCCGTGCCATCCCTTTTGCCCAGATCTCGCCTGCCTCTCTGCATTCGGTGTATCATGAATCCCGCGTGCGTCTGATTTTGTTTTCCGCGGCGTCCCTTTTGCCCAGATCTTGTCTACTTCTCTGTATCGGGCGTATCATGAATCTTCGGCGTCTGAATATCATTTTGTTCCAGCTCTCATTTTCGTAGTCTGCAGTTTCCTCGACCTCAGAGTCACTGCCCGCGCCCGGCTCGCATTTTCTAGATCCATCAAGCCATGCAGTTGCATCTTCATCTCTGGGCTCGGTCCATGACTCAATTTTCTGCAAACTGTGCTCGGTCGACCACTAAATTTCCCGTAGAAGCCCCTCGTTTGACTCAGGTCTCCGCACCCGATCGGAATGCTGTTTCCCTGTCTGTTCTCCGGTGCTTTTCCCCGCTCTGTGCGCCCTCCTCACCTAAACATCCCGATCGAATACTAAATACCCCCCTCTTCCAAGGCCTTGCAAGACCTGATGGCGAACCGCAGTATCTGTTCTCTCTAAAACAGCGATTAAATTGTATACAGAAGACCCCGTTCGACTCGGGGTCGGGTTATATTGAAAGATCATCCACGACCTTTTTTGCATTCTCACCCTTTGGAAGGATGCCGTTCAGCATCATCTTCCACTCTCGCGTTTCCTTCCTCCTCCGTTGGTCTGGTATGGCTCGTGGCATATGAATCTAAGCAGGCTCCGAATCTATTTACCGCCTTCCCTCCTCTCACCTGGCAGAAACTCTGTCATTGCTCGCATATAATTTTTAGGTGACGTCGTGCGACAAACCAGGGTCTTTCTGACCTCCAAATTCTCAATTACTTATATCGGTATGGACACAGCGGTAGATCTCCCTGGATGGGGGAGGAATCTTTCGGATTTATATACTGTCTTCGACTATTGCGCCGGCACCGTGAATCTCTTCATTGACATTCGTCCAGACCCCTCGATGAAGGAGTACACCAGCGTGAATTGGGCAGAGCACGGCCCACGCGTATCGCGCAGCGGCCGAGAGCAGCTTGTCGAAATCGGGTGAACTCAGCCCCAGTGATGCTATCCCACCCAAGCGGTGCCACGTTTCTCAACGCAATCCAAGGATTCAAGTAGTATTACAGAGGTACTAGCCCTTTTTTTGTGGTTTTATGTTTCTTTCGAGCAAGCAGGCAACATCATCCCTGACTCCAATTTCTTGCGCTCAGCCTTCGTACATTCCTCATTTTTCAAGTGTGATCGCCTTGAACTTGCTAGCCTGAAAAATACTGATCAACCATTTAGTAAGGTTGAAGGCCAGGTGTTCACCTTGAACAAATCTGGAGACGGTTTGTACTCGTCGAGGGGTTGCAACATGCTCAACGCAAAGCCTTGCATTTTGCGGGCCTGGGGAAAGTTATGAGTATCAGCGAAACCTTCGGCCATGCATGAGGGTAATATGCTGACCGCAATCAAGTCCGCGACCATCGCGTCGACTGCGTGCCACTCAGGGGGGAACACTCCGCTATAAATCGCGTCGACGATCCTAAATTTTGGTCATTTCCTTGTCCACAAATAAATGCCGCGAAACATCCTACACACTTTTCGAACGAGGCAGAGATTACCGTGCTCATCCCGTCGACCACCTCGCTTGAGATTTTTCCCCCAAAGCCGCGATTAACCTCAGAGAACATGGTCGTCATTGCCCGCGAGGCGACTTTGTCGAGCCAGGTCTTGAGTGCGCCGGCGCCAATGGCCGCAGAGATGGTGTTGCGGAGAGTCTCGAAGATATAGCGCTCGATAGTGGCCGTCTGCTGTATGGGAGAGAGCGAGGTCTCCAGGAAGATGCCGATGGGGGTCGTAACGGCGGCACCAATCGCAGCACCCCAGGGCCCGCCGAGTAGCCCGCCGATTGTGACGCCCACCATGACGATTGTGGAGTTGGCCGACAGGGAGACGGCGCGTTGGGCGGCTTCCTGGTGCCATTTTTGTGAGCAGATACAGCGGCAGAAAGAGGTTAAATTACCATATTGCCCATCAGAGCATAAATTCCAGCGATGACGAAACCAACAAGGGGCCATCCCTCGAACGCCTGGAGGAACTTTTCCCAGAAGCTGGGTGGCGGGGTGTACCGGCCGACAAACAAGAGTCTCGAGTAACTGTTCACAATATCCTCAGCAAGATTGACCTCCGTGGTACGCCACCCCGATCCAACTCGCAGCTCCGCCTTCAAGATGAATGACTGGCCGCCCTCGCCGAGGTGGACGTTGCGCGCGCTGTTGTAGAAGCCGCTGTCGCCAGGGTTGGAACGGAAGAATCCGTCGATGTTGGCGTAGTGGTCATTGAGGTTGACCTCTTGGTAGTGCATGAGCCCGTCGGAGCCCATTAGGAAGGCCGAGAAGACAGAGCCGGTGAGACTGACGGCCGTTGCGCTGGTATCGATGGCCTGATGTCTGCACACAACTATTAGCGAGATGACAACAAATATCATAACGGAGCTTACTCCACGCTACAAGGAAGGAAAGAAAGTCAGAGATGAAACCACACAGAACAACACTTACAGCCGTCTGAACAACAAAACACCGCCGGAAACTCCGACGAAGACTTTAAGGTCGATGGATGCCACGTTCCAACCGCCTGCGCCGTCGTTTAGTTCAGCGGTGAGGAGGCCCTGGTTATCGACCCTCAGGTTGCGCGAGCTGCCGTAAAAATTCCCATATTGCGCCCGGGTGTCGAATTCGCCGTAGAGATTCTCAAGATAGGGATTGAGGTCGAGCTCGTAGGGATTCCAGGAGGTGCCATTGGGAGCCTCGACCTCTGCGGCGAGTCTGGAGCCGCCGACGAGGCGGATGTTGCGCGAGTTGAGAGTAAAAGCCATGTCGCTGAGACTGGGAAATCCTGAAAGATAGAAAGATCTGCCAGTGGCGCCTCAGCTTCTGAGAGGGCGTATATAACTGCTGAGCGTGGTTAGAACGACGGAAGACAAAGAGGTCAAGAAGACGATCAATAACAAGCGGAAGATTCCTGTCCATGGTCCGCGGCTCAGACAGAAGCCAGGATCATCAACGTGTCCTGCAGTGGAAAGACGCAGCTGCCGTTCTGATCAGCGGTGTTAAACGCCACAAAAGAAAATCCATGATTTCGACCTCCCAAAACCCGCAGCTTTGGCACGGGTACCCAACCCATGCCACTCGAGCGGAGCTACGGAGCCTCAGGCCATAGGTGGGGCAGGCAAAGGCGCTCCTGGGACTCCGATCGGAATCTGAGTCGTCGCCTTCAAGTTGGGCGTGTACTAAGTATCGTGCTCACCGCTGCATGCTGTCTCAGGTCTACGAAACTATGGCGAAGACTTCTGCGGTCTTTGTCGCGGGGGGTAATCAGAAGCCTCAAGTAACGCAGCATGCCCAAGGGTTGACAGTGATGTGAGTGAGAGCAAGAACTGGTTGATATGCCACAATCTCGAGAACAATGCGTTTCTTCCGGAGATATACTAGTAACACAGACCTAAAAAAGCAAACTCTCCGGCTTGTTAAATGCGAGGTTTAATTGTCCACTGTGGGACGCACTTTCAGATTGCCGGAAAGTTGCTGTTTGTTTTGAGCAACTTGAGAGTATTAATTGGAGCAAAAAAATGCCGCTCCACTTAGCTACTCCACATAACGACTTCACAATGAGAGTCGTGACCGACTTGTACAAAAAAAAACAAAAGCTCATTTGCCAATATGCTCTCGTAATTGCCCGAAACGACACCTTTCAGCTCACACTGGATGAACATTTCGAGTTTTTCACTGAAAAAAGTGGTGAAAAAATTTCATTATTTTGTACACATTTTTCACTGAAAAACTGGTGAAAATTTTAAATACTTTTTCAGTACTTTTGTGACTGAGAATCAAGGTGAAAATTTTGAAATAAAATTCATGACTTTTTCAGCAAGAGTAATACCAATATTACATACACATTTTCATGTGAAAATGTTAGTGAAAACTTCAAAACATTTTTCACCAAATTTTCACTTGCAAAAGGATTTTTCAGGCTTTTTGTAAAACTTGGTGAAAAATGTTTTGAATTTTCCACTAACATTTTCACATGAAAATGTGTATGTATTATTGGTATTACTTGCTGAAAAATTCATGAATTTTATTTCAAAATTTCCACCTCAATTCTCAGTCTCGAAAGTACTGAAAAACTATTTGAAACTTTCATTGATTTTTCAGTGAAAAAATGTGTGAAAAATAATGAACATTTTTCATCAATTTTTTCAGTGAAAAACTCGAAATTTTCATCCAGTGTCATTACGAAAGGGCCGCTGAAGGTATACATTTCAGCTGGTGTTTTGTAATGAGCTGAAAACAAATAATTAAGTGTTGTAATGAGCTGAAAGTAAGCAATCGAGGTCTCCACTTCATTGTGTGCTTTTGGAGATCTTTATTGTTGACTTTCAGTGTCCTTTCGTAATGAGCTTTCAGACCTATCCGAGATATTCCTCTTTTCAGTGTGTCTACTTCTTCTGGAGATATAACAGTCTGTTACGTCTTTTGCTCGGAGTTATACTTCTTCCGGGCATATAACAGTCTGTTACGTCTTTTGCTCGGAGTTATACTTCTTCCGGAGATATAACAGTCTGTTACGTCTTTCGCTCGGAGTTATACTCACTCCGGAAATTCTGATATTTCTGACCTCCCAAGAACATCTTTGAAGCTTTTAGTTTCAGACGCGCTCCTGAAACGTTGGCTTCTATGAGGGTCCAGATGGTGTCTTCTTTTTTGCGGATGTATGTATTCCCTATAAATATTCAAAGCAGATATACCAACTTCTATGAAAGTTCAGAATATGCCCTCTTCTTTTGGATTTATGCTTTGCGGGGTTCGAAGCCTCTCCGTGTCTTTTCGGAGGGGATCTTTCTTCACCTACACACAAGTGATGTTCCTTCTACGTTTTACAAGGCGTCTTTTTCGGGCTTCTGAGGCTCCATGTCTTCACGGAAGATTCGAGCCGTGTCTTTGCAGAGACTTCTTTCTGTATCTTCACATGAAACAGAAGGTCGCATGAGAGGCTCTGGAGGTTCTTGGTTTCACATGACACAGAAAAGGTTCCTTTGAGCATCTTTGCAGGAGCGGGTTTTCAAGGCTCCTGCCGTTTCTGGTCAATTTCGGAGCAAGGTTCTGAGATCGACGAATGGGAGGAAAAGCGGCTTCCCTCGAGACGTGTGCCCTCTAACAGCGATTTGTCTGTGCCATGTATGGCGCCCGCTTCTACGAAGAATGGGGAGTAGCTTCCTTAGTCCCCCTCGTCTGTTCTATGTATGGTCATCTCTCCATCGACAAATGGGAGGATGAGTGGCTTCCTGCGAGAACCGTCCGATCTGCTTCGGGGCTTGAAGAGGGGCTTGAAGTTGAACTGAGGATTCGGTCAGGGAAAAGATGTCCATATGGGGCAAGCTCTCAGCGCAAATATGTCAAATTCAGGCCCGATACCAATGGCGGTGGGGTAAATAAAGAAAATAAAGAAAATAAATCACAATAAAAAGAGGCGAGATTTCCTCGATCATCTCGCTTACTTCAGCTGGTATTCCGATGCGACAGAATACTATGTGGTGGATTCAAAAACCCTGGCAATCACCTTCAAAAATTGGAGAAACTGAAACGATTTATTCCAAATTTTTCTGGCTACTCAGAATTAGTATCGGTCGGGAGGTTGCAGAGGAATCAATAAAACAAAGTACATTTCCCGATACCACTCCGCTGGTTCCCGGCGGAGATTGACATCGGATCAGGGTCAACTCAAGGCGGCTCGTGCATTTTGCAAGCCGCATCGTGTTTTCTCGCGTTGCGCATCCAGAAGTGATGTAAAACAATCTTCTTGGCCTGTTTCTGGCCTTTGTGAACCTTCACATTTCGAAAAAAATGCCTGCCGGCGGCCGGGGATTATACACATCAATTTTATGCCATTTGTACCATTTCCCTTGCGTTGAACAGGTCTATGACTGGGTGGAAAGCACAGTTGCTTTAGCTGATCCAAAATACTCTTTCCTTGCACTTTCTAACCCCAAAATTACCTGGAATGCCCCAGCAGGGTTACACCTACCGAGCTAATTCCATAAGAGTCACTCCGGGCTGGAAATCAAAAATCAGAAATCGAAAACCAGGAATCGTTTCGCGTGATGTAACGCGGTTAAGTAGTCACCATCAGTCACTGTGGTCCAGACCACCAGCCTCGGATCTTTCCGAGGATGAGCAAATTCATCAGATGTTCTTGTCGCCGTTGCAGCGCTCGTCATGGTCCCGCCCCTCACAAAATGGCTTCCCTTTTTGCTTGCCCAGGACCACAATAAATTCAGTTAACTAGAAATAAATGATGCTAGTTCAGATCTCAACTTAGCTGCACAAAGCGCGCCTACAAAAGCCATCTGAATAGCGTGATACAACATCTCACCGACGATGGCGGGATGATGGCGGGATGGCTCAGCGGTGAGCGGGATGTCCGGCTACTCGGATCCATGCTTACCAAATTGCCGAGCGGACCTGATCGGTGTGTCACCGCGTTACATCACGCGAAACGATTCCTGATTTTCGATTTCTGATTTTTGATTTCCAGCCCGGAGTGACTCTAATTGATGTGTTGCTACCTGCACTGAATTGTCATGTTCCAGTTTTTCTTTTCCCAAACAAAATGCCCTGAAAGATTTATGGATCCGAAACTAATGCCGAAAACGCGACTTGACGCGTTGTAAAGAGACATTCACTCGATAATGTGTTCACCCATGTTCCAAGATTGTGACAGTCATATTGTTATTTGTCAATGTCCTATTCTCAGCACACTTCAGATTGGTTTGTGTCATCTTGACCTCAAATGCTTTGCCATTGCTTGAAAAACAAGCAGAAAGGCGAAGGGAACTTTGAGTGCGGAAGAACGGACCGAGTCACGTGTATTTCAAATTCCGCTGCTATCCGATTCTGGTATCGGACACTGCCATCAGTATCGAGCCCAGATTCTGCCAAGTTCTCTCTCAGATCTAAACGATCTAAAAGGCTATGTGGAGCCGGAGGCGGCGCGGTTATGGTGTTTGTGGTGATGGATACACCCTATATGGTGTATCATGTCCGAAAAGGGTGTATCATTTCCGAAAAGGGTGTATCGGTTTGATTTCGCTCAATTGGGGTGTATCCAGGTGTTGGCATCAAAATGATACACCCGATTTGGTGTATCAGTGATGCAGCTGTGCCGATTAGATTAGTATTCGCCATGCAGATTTAGCTCCCCAGCCCGGTCGTAGTAAATCTAGGCATTTTTGGTTTCATTACTAACGACCAGTACAAATCTACATACCTTTCTATCACATTCACAAATTTCTGCAAGGTCTAGGCCAGGAAGGCGGCATTATATTATATCGACTAGGCTCTCAAATAGTTTTCCTGGTCCTCAGAAAAAGATATAACCAAATCATCATGTCTCGAAATCCATACGAGAAAAAATGCATGATACTGGGACTTAAGAAACTTGAGGCTGAATTGAAGCAGATTCTTTGGGCTAAGAAACTTGATATTGGAAATTGATTGAAATAGTTACAGGCCCCGCAGGGCCGGGAAAAAAAAAATTCAGGGTACACATACATATACTTACGGTCGAGACTCATATCGAGGTAGTTGTACTAGTCAGTAGACTTCGCAAGGATCCCGCGGAGTCAAGGACACAGATGTACAACATTTGCTCCATTTGGTGTATAAAAATGGCGTCGCGCAGCGCTGAAAAAATGGGGGGCACTCCTAACTCCCTGGAAACATACCATTATCATGCTGCAGAGTAATAGAGCCACACGCCAATATTTCTTTCTTCTCTTTCCTTTTTGGGTGTATTTCTTTTAATTCTTTTAGGCTCCACAAACACCGTACCCGAGCCCCGGAGACGACTTGAAGCGCACGCTGACAGAAGTAAGTCACGCGGTTCCAACACGTTTCCTATCTTACTATCTATGGCCAGCATGATGTTGGCGCTATAGCCGCTGAGAACTACTGGCTATAAATTCGGGCAAGATACTGTGCAACAATGCATAGTAGTCCCCCGCAGATATCTCTTCTCCCGCAGCCCTAAAGCCTTCCTGCCAGGACCTCTTCCCTGCCTGCGAGTGACTAAGGGATCCGATGTTGCCACCGGTACGCTTAAGAGATGGCTGCTCCCTTTGGTCGTGCCCTCCAAATCGCGCTTGAGGATAAGGCTAGAGCGGTCCAGATCCTCACTGAGGAGAATGTGAAGCGACAGGAAAGTTTCGCGCCACTTTTCTTGATGGATCTTTCTAATGCTCGGTGATGTAATAGGTACTGAATATATCGAACCACAAGAGTGTCCAGGACGCTTGGGCTGCGGGAAAGAAGCAACAGATTCATGGGTGGCTCTTTCGGATGGAGACTGCGGTCCTTGTTGATCTCACGGGCCCGTTTTCCAAGGCGCCTATCGGGAATGTGTAGGCGAGGACTTTCTCTTGCTTCCTGGGACCAGCTTGTTTGTATCTGTATTCTGAAACTGGTGCCATGGTAGCTGGGGCGAATCACCTCCAATAAAATTGTATCATGAACTATTAGCAATTTGAGGAATTTGGACATAATTTGACTCGTACCTACCTAAGGGCCTGATCGGGTCATCGGTCTTGTGAGGCCGCCCCCGCCAAAATCAAACCAGATGGCTTGACCATATTCTTATGTTGGATGTATTCTGTGTCGTCATGCCTTGCAAAGCCATTCTACTTCTGCACTTCACTGGACACTGGTACCTGGAACGAGACCCATGAAAGATACATGACCATGCCTACGGTTCATGCTGCCATGTTGATTAGTGTGGTCAATGAAAATTCAACCCAATGTCACCGTCACTAGGACCAAGCATTTTCAGTTCAGAGAGTCGCGCCACACGTTACCTGAAGACTCGGTCAAAATAGTACAGCATCCGGGAGTCTTTCGGTTTCACTCGGTTTCGTTAGACTTGGGCTCATGTTCTTTCCGGGAGAATAATTAAAGTACCGAGAAGTTTCCTCGCCGTCGGACAAAAGGCCCAGATAGAATCTGCAGCTCATTCACACGTCCAAGTTTATTTGACGGCAAGCCCAAGGCCAGCTCGGACACGGTAGAAAATGGCATGACGGACCTGGGGAAAGTTGTGTGGTGAAATGATCAACGGTGCAGACCCGGAACTTGAATAACAGCGAACATAACAGAAGTTGAGCAGAGTTAAAAAAAGGCTTCGGACCGACAGGTATAATTTTATAAAGACGTAGAGAGGTAGATGTTTTCAAAGGCCAATGCTCAGGTTCAACCAGCACCTAGGGCCGATGTTAATTAGAATTGGGTTCTAATATTCTGCTCAAGCGGAACTCACTAGGTCTGGGAAATAGACGGCATCACAAGACAGATGGAGGACGATTATAGCGTCGCGAACATCTTCATCTCGTTCCGCCACCCCAGTGCTCCATTCCAATCTCCACTTAGCAGCGGTTTTATTTGGCATTGGGTTCTGACCCCCAGATTCCACAACCGCATTCACAATGGAAGCCGCTAGAGTTTCCTTTGTCCACGAGATCGCACTGCTAGGTGCCAATGAATCCTGCCTGAGATCAGTGACTCTTGAATCGAATGTGAGTGTCGGAGCTAGAATGACTCATCTTACCGTGGGTGCGACAGCCAGATGATTAAAGGAACAGAGTTTTAATTATACGTTCTTCGAAGTTTTATATATAGAGGGATGACCGTCGGGGTACGTCTGTCTTCTGACCCAATCCCCCTGTCACTAGCGGTGTCGTATGAAGGAGTTTCAATTTCTCCGCCGGACTTGTGACAGGATGGATGTTCAATGATTGCAGACCGCGACTTGACGTTTGCTTCTTAAGTATCGTGAACACCTGAACTTGACCTCAATCTACCCACTGCAAAATGTCCGACCTTCAGGGTGTCGCTCTCCCCGAAGGCATTGAACAAGCCAGCCGAAGACTCATCGCCCCTGATACTATTGAGCGCGGTGTGGACCCCTTCACCTCCGTGGAAGGTCGCTTTCACGTTCAAACTATCGATGGACGTGTGCTAGGCCTCCAAAGTGCAGAAGACGGCAGTCCAGTGACGACGTACACCACTTTGCTGGACCCTAGCGAGGATGTACTTGTGAGTTATTCATCTTCAGTAAGCGTCCGAGATTCATGCTAAATTGACTTCCAGTGGACACTCGAGAAAGACGACAGTGATGCTGAAGCCTTCACTTTGCAAAACATAGGACGTAAACTTTACCTCGCCGTTCTGCCAGACGCATCTGTTGTTCGTTGATCTTCCTAGTATACCCAGTCTACCATTCATTCTGATGTCTATTAGGGGTCGAGCGTCATTGCGACCACCAAGGCTCAAGTTTTTGTGAGAACTCGCCTTGAAAGTCATCCATCAGCTGTCAGGCAAGTATATTGCTCTTCCATGCACGTAAAGTTGCGACTAACATGGCTGTGATAAAGGATTACACCTCGTGGACAGAAGTTAGCCTTGCAAGCCGCCGAGCAAGGAAATACTCGCCAACAGGTAATTTAGATTCAGGCTTAATAAAACCCGATACTGATATACGAAAAGGTGACATTGGAGGAAGCGAACACCGCAACTCCTGGGTGGTGGAATCAGTTCTTTGTTTTCAATTCCAGTGCCAATATTGCGTGACCGAATCTCCTTGTACTCACCATTTGTATGCGAAACATAGCTAACAAGGGTTGTATCATCATTTGTGAATGAATGAATCATTTTTCTTTTCACTGCGTTCGGAGCCGGCAGACCTCGATTTTTTGAGAATATTCTTTATCGCTACACTTGAAGCCGCCCCGGCATATGCGGCGGAGTTGTGTCGCTGCATGGCAACATAACGATTTACGTTGATTGTCAAATAATTAGACCGCATGAACGAAAGGAAAGACTGCGCAACGTACGACGTTCACGGCGGACAGGTGCGTCTCTCATTATCTCGCCGGCTTGGAGTGCTCTATTGGAGAAGAAAAAAATCAGCGCCAGTGCAAATTGTGCGCGACGTACGAAAATATCCTAGTACCGAGACTCGCGACGATATGCTCATCCTCGACACCCTCTACGGCAGCGGCTGTCAATCGGTTTTTAATGCGGCGTTCCCCCCCAGTTCAAAACATTAATTCAGCCCGAGAGAAGGAGAAGGAGATAATAAACAGTGCGTATGACTGCACGTGGAGTAGCCACTAATCCAGCGCTCGAAGAAACACGTCGCTTGAATAGTGCGCAGAAATTTTACAGAGAAAAAAGAGTCGCCGAAAGCCTGGAAAAAGTAGTAAACCTGCAGATTCCAAATAAAGTCCTTGAACAAAAATTCGAGATTCGTACCCATACGACCTGACCCCGTGTCGAACGGGGAACCGCAGATCATGCCGTGTAAGTCCTGCCAATGGCCAACGTAAGCAGGCCAGAATGCAATCGGGTCTTAGTGAGATGGCGGGTAGCGTGTATCTGTGGGGAGTTCCATACGCGATCAAAGCAGATAGGGCGGGGTTCAAGAAATGGACCCGCCCGCAGACTACGCCGTGTAAGTACTGCCAGTGGTTAACGGAGGCAGGTGCGCACCGGAACGCAGTCGGGGGAGTTCCATAGCTAGCAAAACAGACTATTGGACGGCGCGCGAAAAATCCAGACAATGAGAAGATAATTATCGCCCTGATGCAAGAGAACCGGAATCGGAAGTTGGAAGAGGAAAATCGATACAGGCGGGCGTTTCGATGATTTTGCGCCAAGAGATCGGAACATACACTTGATTTGAGAAGGATACGGCCGTTGAGAGCCGCTGAGCGCGTAAGGAGTCAGATAGGTCCCAAATGCCGGAAACAAAACGCTAGAGCCAATGTTCGGAATGACTCGGACCCGACCCCGAGTCGAACGGGGATCCTGCACGCCAGATGTCGAGGCTTGATTGATGTGAGGGAGGAGCGTTCCCAACGCAATCGGGTCTTAATTGAATTGTGACTTGGGTGGCTTCGAAGAGAGGTCCAAGGGGAAGTTGCGACTCCGGAGAAGAAGACTCGTTGCCAGCACCGGAAAGGCGGAAGAGTGCCAGATACTAGCTGACAATAACGGGAAGACCCAGATCTCAGGAAGCAAGTAAGATTTACGGCCAAATGACATGCGAGAACACGCGCGCCCCGAGAGGAGATGAGAGTCGGGAACAACCGCCGTTTGATTGCACCGGAGGTTGTCACCAAACAACACGTGCTGTTCCGCTCTTCTGCTCCCTCATTGTCAAGCTTTCGCACCTAACACACCTAAAAAGGGAATCTCTCAGGCCTGTTAAATGCGATATGGATTGTTATACTACCTGTATTCCTTTCAGATCGTCGGAAATTACTTGAATCTTTTTGACATTCAGAGTGATGGAAAGTAGTTATATATTTGAACCTTTCAACGTAAGTGGAAAGAAGTAAATTCCGCCGAAAGAGAAAGGTCGGCGGATTGTTAAACAATCAACTGAGCTGAATGGAGTAATGAAAGAACTATTTTAAGCACGCCTTTCATTTTCCTCTGATTGAAAGACAATCAACATAAAGAGAATGGCCGAGTGAAAGATCAACTTTCAACCTTCCTTTCACCATAGTTGAAAGAAGAAAAATAAAACCGGGGGAAAGGGGAGTTTAATGAACCCCATTCCGCATTCCTTTCATCTCAAAGGAAAGAGAAAAAATCAGAGCGGCAGAAAGGCCGTATTAAAGTACAACTTTCCACGCCACTTTCAGGCGGGGTGAAAGGAAAACATTACCTGTAATCGGAAAGTGGCACGGAAAGACCATCTTTCCACGGCACCCTGGGGTGCACCTCGAGGTGTACCCGCGGGTGCAGCCAAAGGTGTACCTCCAGGTGAACCTTTGCCGACCTTCGGTACGGCCTCGTCACTCAAAATCACACAATAACTTCCCAGAAGTGGTTTATTATAAAATTCGACATCCTCCCTCAGTAGAAAAGCACGAAAAAAAGCAGTAATGAAATATACCCTCGCTTCGAAGTATCGGCCAGCTAGAGGTATGCATTCATCCGAGGAGCACGACGTTGCGCCTGCCGGCAGCGCACGCACAACAGGCTGCGGAGTCGCAGGTGTTTCTGCGTGCGCGGCATGCTACTGCGCGTCGGAGTGTCCACGACAAGTAAAATTCTGCTTCGTCGCAATGTCGGATGACAACCTAATGTATCTTTCGTCAGTTTACTGGGATTAGAAGGAATTGAGAAGATAGTGGGTGCGTGCCGCTGCGAGGTGACCGCCCTGGTAAAACATTAGTGCCAGTTACACAGACTTCCACTAATTAGGCTTCACCATTTCCTGAATTCCCTGCGTTGCCTATATTCCTCAGCTTGAATACATCAATATTCGTATCTAGTCTCCTTCCGAAGTCTGCGTCAGACGGCATTCCCAAGTATAGTCAACGAAAACTCACCCAACGACCGGCCAATTCAAGCGCCGAAGGTAGTCGACCATCGCAAGTGGGTGCGCCGCAGCCTGATGAACGATTAGTTCCCGTTGCACGGACTTCAATTAATTATACAACACCATTTCCCGAATCCTCTGCGTTGAATGCATCCCCTCGGTTTCAATACATCAGCAGTATCTACAATTTCTTTCCCAGTTTCCTTCTGAAATTTGCTTGAGACGGTGTTCCAAAATATATTGAATAAGAACTCACCTGATGACCGGCCAGTTCAAGCGCCCAAGGTAGTACTCGACAACCCTAATGAGTCCCCGGACTCCACCGCACGCCTTCAACCCAAACTTCTCCTGGTGCCGGACGGTACAAAACCGGCACCGGTGTGGGACGACCCAGGCGCCCGCCGCCTTGAAGTGACAATGGATGATTTTTTCTGCATTTATCAGAGAGGAACACGAAGAAAGTAAAAAACTCACCGAATTTTTTGTAAAATGGAACCTCCCAATAGTATGGGAGCCAGCGATGTCGTTCTCCTCGGCATTGGCGCGCCCATTGTGCTTGGCGTTTGCGCGGCTCCTTCGCCCGACCCAGCTTGACGATCGCCAGAGTCGACCGCGTCTTGGGAATGCGGAAGCCGTAGAAACCTCCTCGGCAATCGGACGCAGAGGGAGCCGCAAGAATCGCGTCTTCAACATCGGTCGGCGACATCACTGGAAGAGGTGAGAAAGTAGGCACAAACTTTAATAACTTACCTCGATGGAAGAGACGATGAGTTGTTAGTCGCTGAGATGCGCAAGAGGCCGATCAAAAGAAGCCGCATCGCCACCTGTCATCCTGATAAGTCGGTCCGATGATATAATTGACACGCCCGCCGACATGGGTCGACGCCGTCGATCCGGGACCCCTCGACTACGGTGCGTCTCTCAGCCGTCTTAGCTCTCCGGCCGATAGCCTCCCTGCCCGCCGCCTTCCCGTCGTCGCCCTCGCTCTCCCGCGCGCCCTTCCTCCCCGCTGCACCTCGTCCCGGGTGTCATCCCGTTCCCGTTCCCGCTTCGCCTCCTCATCCTTAACCCACCTCCGCCCGCCCACCGCGCCCCCCCGCCCGGCCCGCATTCGCCTTCCTCCCGCTCCTCGCGGCGGAATCCCCCGCGCCGTCCACCGAGTCCTCCGCCGCGTCCTCCGCCGACAACTCGCGCAGTGGCTCTCCTCTAGACACGCACTACCCCCCCGTGCGCACCGCCGCCGACGGCGAGCCCGACCGCGTGCTCCCCCTCGCGTCGCGTCCGCGCGCGATACAGGCCACGGGGAGTCGAAGTGGCGTGTGGTTCGGGTACGAGCACGCGTACCGCGCCGCCGAGGCCGCGGTGTACTCGCCCCCGTTTCGATCGAGCGCGTACGATTACAAACGCGATCGGCACGAGATGCTGCCGGCGTCGATTTCGCGTGTCGCGAGTAGTTCGCCCGGCAGTGCGACCGCGGCCCCGATGAGGAAGAAGAAGAAGAGCTACGTGCTCATAAATGACGCGATGGTGGAGATCGAGGAAGACGACGACGAGCTGCCGTTGTGTCTCCCTCCGCCCGTCCTCGCTCTTGACGTCAAACCCGCCGCGTCAAATTCCACCGTGGACAAGTCGCACTCGCAGCCTCAAATCCCCCCCCCCCCCCGCCTCACCCTGCGCCCGTTATCCCCGCTCTCGCCGCGCCACGCCACCGCCACCACTGCCGCCTCTAATCCGAGTAGTGGCGCATCCACGGCCGCCTCTCGCCCGTCCAGGCACGCGCGAGTTCGCGGCTGGTTAGGGTCATGGGGTGAGGCTGCTCATCGCCTCCCGCGCGCACCACCTCCGTCGGCGCATCCGCCTCGAGCCTACCGCCGTCGTCGCCGATATCCTGCCCCCCGCCGTCGACAAACACAGCACGCCCGGTTGCGGAGAATGCGTAGTGGGAAGACACAACGCGACGTAACCGGGGGAAGTGGGTGCCGAATCCGCCGTCTCGATACACGCCGCGCGCATGTCATCGCCCGAACCCGAATCCCACCTGTCGCACGCGTCAAACTCGCGCTCGTGACTCCGGCGCGTTGGCGCGTGAGAGTGCGAGCAGCGCGTGCACGCGAATCCGGACTCGGACGCGTGAACCCGGGAACTCGGCCGCACTACCCACCCTGGCGTCGAGTCGGCGGCCCCCGCACGTACTACATATGTACATACTGCCCGTACGCACGCCGCGTCAATCCCATCCTATTGGCCTCCATCGTGAGGAAGAGTCTGAAGTTGCGGTGGGGATTCAGAGTCTGTAGCTTCTTCTCCAGTTGACCGAGCCACGTAGAAGCAAGGTGGACATTTTTGAGTAACACCCATGACCCTTGCCTGGAAGCAGCCGCAATGACCTGGTCTGCGAGGGTGAAGCCTTCTGGCGACCCCATGACCACCGAAGCTGAACGAGTTCCGGTATTCTTGATCAAATTTTCCACTCGATAACTGGCGTCGTAACCGGGAACGGAGATCAACGCGAGTGGCGTCCCAGAGGGGACTTCATTTATGACCATGTCCCCCAGATCGAAACTTGATTCCGACGAGATATCTACATCGAAGACGACCCGCACGAATTGCGCTGTGCCTGCAACAAGCGGTCTGGCCTCAGACATTTGATTATCAGTGCAGACCGAAGGGCCTCAATGGCAGCTAGAATGACGGACGACGTAAGAGACTAGGGAAGCTCGCAGAAGGAAATACGCACTGAGTGCTAGGTTCCCAAGGAGAAGGGACCGATTTCTCAGGAGTGATCGATTACAAGAATGGTATCCAGTCACTCTCCTTCTCTATGAAGTGAGCCTGAACAGGTTTAAAGATGGAGTGCTTCGCATAACTCTCCAAACGGCGAAGTTGATCTGGGGACAGCAAGGAGCTCTTGTCCACCGTTACTGTAGCCCCAGCAGCCACGCCATCGCCGATCCGTCCGCTTCCGTTCTGTATCTGGACGTTCCACTTTGAGCACTTGGTCCAACGATTGACTCTGTAGACTGCTCCGCGTCATCGTAAAGTTGACGAAGGTCACGCGACTGCAGATGTCGGGAGACAATTCGACAGATGGATCTCTCGTCAGGAACATGGTGAAGGAAGGCGAAAAGTCGATGCCCTGGCTCCCCAGGCGGATCAAGACACGCCCTCCTGTACGCCTGATCTCCTTGTTCAGGACAGCATTGAGAATCGGGTCGAGATGTTCAACTTCCTGGATCAACAGTGGATTCCCAAACCGGAGAGCACTTTCCAAGACCTTGAGGAAAGCTTCATCCAAGAAACTGGTCACAGTGATCTTACGCTCCTTGTATTCGTTCAACAAGAACGTTGTAGCCTGCCCCGTGGGGTCGATTATCAACGGATATCGATTGAACCGCTTCAGCATGATCGCATTTTCGGTCGTGAGGTTGTCAGAAGGCAGGGATTAGTATTGCCAACTCAAACGGTCGTCGGCGGTTGACAGATATTCCGTAAGAGAGAGCTCCGGCTTGTACTTGATATTCGCTTCGGAGAGATGATTTGACCATTCCTGCCACATGACCTCTCGATAATGTTGGTCGAAGAAGCCTCCGTACGCAAGGGACGCAGCGGAAAGGAGTACATCCCCCACGATGGTGCTCATCTCCGTGTCGAAAGTACGACTATCTGACTCCCATCGTCCTCGCTCTGACGACAAGCTCTCTAGCAATTTCATGCTGCGATCGACCTTGCTCTGGACACGCTCCATCTCAGATTTGATGGCCTGAGTTTCACTAATGAGCAACGCGTATTCCTCCTTATACTTTGCGATCTTCGCCTCCAATTCAGCAATAGGATTTCGGAGAAACGAACTTGAGCTAGGGCCCATTTAACGAGGGGGACCGCACGCTTTGCTGGCACGTTGCACCGTCTCGAAGTTGTAGGACGGACGACTAAGGAAATCCCTCTTCGTCGTATCACGTAGTTGCTTCGTCATCTGCGTGGTGGTGTCGAACTTGAGGATTCCGCTGATGAAGTCGTCTCGTCGAAGAATGGTCTGAACGGTGCGCCAACTGTCGATCTTATGGCCAAGGATGGTGCAGACAGATTCCATGGCCAGCTTGACAGCTTCGGGAGGGTTTGCCATGCCACGGACTTCTTGCAGGTGCTGCTTTTTAATATTGCTTACAGCAGTCTGAGCGTCCAGTACAGCGGGCTCAGCATCGGCTAGATCAGCCGTTGCGATAGCACGGCGCTGTTCGATATGTTTGTCTTGTTCAACCAGAGCAGCTTGAATTTCAATGGAAGCCGCCTTTTTCTGCTCCGCCTCCTGTTGATCGGCAACCATACGCTTCAGCTTTTCGTTTGCTCCGCGTCTTTGGCTTGGAGCTGCGATCGTTTGATGGCGAGACTCTTCCGAAGCTCCTCCACTTGAGTGACAGTGTCCCGTAGCTTATCGAGCCCGACGTGGAGATGGCGTTGTTGCTCTTCCAGCTCGTCACGTTTCTCGGTGTAAAGGCGAACATAATGGCTGATACTGCAAAAAGAAGGTATTTAGCGCCCATACAAGGATCCGAACAGATAAGTGCATACAAGTCGAGATAATGCCGCGGAGTAACATTAGTTGTGCCGACCCTGTCGTCGACTGAGACGCTGATTGATTTGGTGTAAGGAGGAGTGGACGTGGACAAGAGCGTTCACGACCGCCGTCCGGTGCAGCGGAGGCATCGAAAGGCCCCGGTAGGCGATTGGGAAATGAGACGGAGGATTGTACGACGGCAAATCCAGGTCGAGGGTATTGGTGAACTCCATGCCGAATTGATAGAAGGCCTGGTCGGACCAATCGCAAGTCAGTAAGTAGCTGCGAGTTGAAGTGGAGTGACTTACTCGAGTATATTCGAAGGTGCATAGTCCCGGCTGTACCCCAACCCAGTCAGTAAATAATATCATCGCGATGAAAATTGCATAGTGTACGCACTTGGGTACCAATCAACGATAGTCTCGGCGTGCGAGGGTTCATCGCGACAAGGCGGTATATTCCCACCTATCATTCAAGTTAATCAGTGTCAAGTCAAACGGCAAGACAAATTCGAACGCACCGGTTAAGATTTGACTATAAACACGCTGTTGGAAGGCTCGCGGCGTAGGATCGTGAAGTGTTAATCTAATGAAGCAAAGTTGAGAGTCAGTAGATGGTTGGCTAGAAAATAGTAAGACAACTCACTGTAGTGGATTTGAGGAGCTTAGGACGAACTCGGAGAGCGTGTTAATCGGCGGTCGGGAGCCGATTAGAGCCCCCGCCAAGCGATTGACACTTGGGGAGGGACAGAGGGTTGCTGAGCCACTTGCATGCAAGGGTCAGCACGCGTGTCAAAGGTTTCGTTTGGAAGCGGCGGAGAGCAGCAGCTTCGGCGCAGCACACCGTCTCCGTCCAGCGATTGACCTTGGCGAGCTCCACGGTCAACGAGCGATCTACACTCGTTGACCTTGTTGGTCGAGTGAAGATCGGGCATGGTTACACCACTAGTAGGTTCTGCCGGTTCGGACGGACGAAGGGAGTGCATTGATCATTATTTAAAGCCCCGCGCCGCATATTTTGTGAAGAAAGGTCGAAAAAATCGCTGAAGTGGAAATCCACGTATCAGCACGTCTGTGGTGGGAAGGGGTTTGTGGCGACTTACCGAAGGCTCCAGATGATTGCTAAAAGTAGCGCCCGAGAGCATCGAGTCGCTCAGATTAAAGTTGCGTGGACTAGATATGCGGAAGGTCAAGGTACTGCAAGATCGGGTCATGGAAAAACTAACCGCAACCAGTCTCAAGCGGTTCGGGACCGACGCGGGGAGCGCGTTGACGATTTTCAGACCTCATTGAAGGCTTGGCGCCGTGGAATTCGTGAAGAAACCCCGAAATTGAAAGAAGCTGGAATGTAGGCGTCAGACAGTCTGTGGCGGGCAGGAGCTTGCGAAAACTTAGCAAAAGCTCAAGACAGATATCAAACGCTGCGGCTGAGAGCTTTAGATCGTTGCGATTAGAGTTGCTGGAGCTGGATGCGAGAAGGGTCAAAATGCCGCAAGACGGGGTCATAAAAATACTTACTCAGAGCAGTCTCAGCTGCTTTTCGAGCCTCAAATGACGCTCTAGGATGCTCAACGTCCTCTCCGCTTCCCTGCTGACCCGCGAAAGACCCAACGCCGAGCGATATACACTCGGGGCGGGTCAAACTCCAGGGTCAAGAGTTCGAGGGCCGTGCGTGCGCTCGGCTGGTGAGATAAACGGTGCGCTCGAGAACCAGTCGAAGCCCCTGCCAAGCGATATACGCTTGGGACGGGCTAGAGGGTTGCTGAGCCACATGAAGGTCAGCACCCGCCAGGTCAGAGTTTCGGGGCGAGCCGGTGGAAAGCGACAGCGTCGAAGCTGCACGTTGTCTCTGCTGTCGAGCAGTTGACCTTGACAAGCTAAATGGCCAACGAGCGATTTACACTCGTTGACCTTTGCTCGTCGCGGGTGTGGTCAAGAACAAGCCGGGTCACGATGTCACAACCCTGTGACCTTCCGATATTTTTTAAAATCGACTCATTGCTTCCTTTTCTCTTAGCAAAACTACAGATTATATACAGATTACCAACTACAAATTATACACTGATTCTATATACTGATTATCTACGACGTGCACATGAGAGAGCGTTATATTTTCAGAATTACTAGACAGCATCCAGACGTTATGAAGCAGACGACGTGGACGACCGTTCGAAATAAGCGACTAGACTTTGAACGATGCTGTCGGCAACCACCTCGTACCCATCCCAACACTTCTTGACCTCTTTTCGGTACTTCAGGGTCTGCCTCCACTTACTTTGGCGATATAGAATGTAAACGCCTTTTTCGATCAACCCAAGACGTCTCGCGTAGAAATCGTTTTCACACTGTGGCGTCCACCACGCCCCATCGAGACTTCCACGCGCCCACGCACTTGGTTTGGGCCACCATGAAACGATACTGGTCTGGTCATCGTCAACTACCTCCGGTCCTGAGGCTGTAAGTTCGTAAGGAAAAAGCGCACCGGAGACACTGCATACCTTGCTTTTCCTTGCCTTTCCCTACTGTCTCATTTTGGCCTGGATCCTCGAATCAGAAAAAATTAAACGGGACGGAAAAGGATACATACCAGTCCCGACGTGATAGACGCCGCAAACAAGATCGACTTCGTGATCGGAAAGCCTCTCGTACCAATAGCAGTGTTGCGACGTTTCGTCCCACAAGCAGTCACCGACATCGTAGATCTGGTCGTCGAACCCGCGGAAGAAATCGTCGTCGGGGACTTCTGACCTCGCCAGCCGTGCTATTATCCCTCCGTACTGCAAGGCAATGCGAGCGCGTGGAGTATGCAGGAAGTGGAGGTTGCACCGGGTGGTGTACGCCTTGTAATCATGCTCGTCAAATTTATATCCGTGGGGGCGGAATCCTAGACCCGAGGTGGTATCTGCCTTGAAGCCTTTGGGACGCAGAGTGTACGAGGGTGGCGTCTTTGGCGCTGGCATGATTTCGGCGCTCATATAGGCCAGCCAGAATGGGATACCTCGAGCCAGCAAGTGTCGCACAACGTCCTTGATATCTGGACCCCACTCTTGACGAAGGACCTCTACAAGGTCAGTCGCTCGTGGGAACAATAACACCTCGCTTCCAATCCCGCTACCGGATTTGCGAAGCACATAGTAGATGCAGTGCTCCAACGGATTGCGCATGCTCTTGAGAGACTCCCGTGAAATTTTGAAAGACGAAGGCCGTCGGTTCACAAGCGAAGGCTGATGAAAGTCTAGGAGTTTTTTATCGATATCGTTGACGGAACGTGCTTGCAGGCACTGTCCGAAGAAGATGCCCAGTATATTCGACAGGCCTTTCTGCAAGACCAATTGGTTGCCGATATCCGTCATTCCAAGGACATTGGGCAGGTGTTGCGTATCGAGATCTTCTGTGGGCGGGTGGAGAGCAACGAACGCGTCGGGAGATTGGGCCATCACAAACCCAAACCGTTTCTCAAGCGTGCCCAAAAGGCCTCCTGAGATCGTCTCATACTCGGGCTTCTCCGTTCTGGGAACCAGACCGAACTTTCGGTACACCGAGTTCACGCAGCTCCTCGAGGCGTCGGCGAGGTTGTGCTTCGGTATGTTGGCTTCCGTAAAGTCCGGGCCGAGGTCCTCATAGTCCAAGGCTGGGTCGAGGTCCCCATACGTGGGCACGTCCTCAATTGACGCTCTCTCGAGGTCCTGAGGGTGCGGCTCTTGTACTTCGACTTCCATATTGTCAAACCGCGATGCCATGTCGATGTTTTGGGGAAAGGTCGGATGATTCTCCGTCTCATCGTAACCGTCTGAATCGTCATCAGGAACGTCTTCATTAAAACCTTCCCCAAATACTGGATCATTGTCCTGGAAGAGCGGGCAAAGATCCCATTCATTGTGAATTGGATCGAACCGACGCTGTGAAGGTGGGTATTCAGATAAATAATCCTCCACTTCTCCTCGAGTTACTTGGTGGCGGACGTAGTACCCATCCAGAGTTTCCCAAACAAAAACGTGGGCTGTTTTGGAGACCCCAGCCCGTTTCGCGTTCTCTGCGCGCTGCGTGCGTCGTTGCTTGTCAGTGGAGCTCTCCTTCGCTATCTTTTTATTGTTTGCCGCTTTTCGGCGACTGAAGAAGGCATGGATTGTCTCGTTTTCCTTTTGCCCGCTGTGTTTGGGAAGAGGAGGGAAGGGTGCAAGCGCGGCGACTGTCGCGGAGGACTCATTGCTTGGAGGAAGGGCAGCAGGCGTCGATGCCGGCGGCGTGAAAGGGTCTCGATACCAAGCCAATGTCTTGGTGTCGATAGCCCATCGGCTGTATTTCATTTCCCCAGACGGAGAGGCAAGCCACTTCAACTCGTTGACATCAGGCACGAACTCCTGGAGTGGCTTGGGGACATCGAACATGCTTATTTCGTTCGGTATTTCCCCCCAAGAAAGATATATCGGGATAGGGAAAGTGGTGCGGAGAATCGATCTGAGTATGCCCTCGATGGTAGCACGCCCCTCACGCTCATCAGAGTGCCAAACTTGGGAACTTTGGATGAGATGCAGCGTTCCGACACGTTCCTCGTTCCAATTGACCGCTTGCTCCAGATAATCTAAGAACGAACGATGGACGTTTGTCTTCTCCGTCACCAGGTTCCGCCAATCCGGAGCGGCTTCATCTCGAGCAAACGAATCGGCCTCCCATAATCTCATGCACCACAATCCCATCGTCACGTAGCCGAGCAGAGGGAGGAAGTTGTCTATCGAATACCATGCACTGGTGCGCGCGGCTTCCTCGGTTGAGTACTTGCGCAGGAACTTGAAACGGCCTGGGAAGAACCAACTATTTACCAGCCTCGGTAAACCGCGCTGAGGTGCCAACTCCATCATTGCCTTCCCCACAGCACGGAGGCAGGTCTCCAAATTCAACCATTCCTCGGTGACAACTGGATCGAGGCAAAACTTTCCATCGTCCTGTACAATTGGGATTTTGTGACGAGGAAAGTCTAGATTTTTGATCAATGGACTGCGCCACGCGTAGCGCTTCGGAATGAACATAAGATATGGGAAGTGCATGGACAGATAGCGTGGCTGGCGGAAGCGGGGAATCAGGACGTTCGAATCAAGGACCGGGGCTTCCACGGGACTCGGGGTATTCAGTACGATGTCAGGAGAGCCGCTGTGCACGGTGTACAGCTTCTGCTTGGAAGAGTAGTGCCCGTAAAGACGGCCTGGGGGCTACAAAACGGTAAGTGTCAATTTCCACTTAGGCAGCATGCCGATACATACCAGAGCAATAGACATTTAGGAAATCTGGACAGACAAGAGAGAGGGCAAGTGATTTGTGGACGTGAAGGAAAGGAGCGTAAAACAGATTCAATTGTCGAGGGATTTACCCCCGAGAATTGCGCTGTAGATATAGCGATGACTTGCGCAAAGCAGATTCAATTGTCGAGGGATTTACCCCCGAAAATTGTACCCGACCTTGGTGGTGAGCGGCAAAGTGTTAGTCACAAGTCACCGGGTCGGCGGCATCTCACGTGAGGGTCATAGTCACAACACGGGTCATCGGCTCGAGCTGCGACTTCCGACTTGACCATTGGCGTTTCTTGGGTGCAAGTCACTCAACAAATGCGCGTCTGAACCATTTCTTGAGTGCAAGTCGCTCAATAAATGCCCCGCTCTCGCTGATATCGCCTACCACGCCCCGTTCCCTTCTTACCATAGTCCCGCCGGAGGGCATCGGGTCCCGACAACCATGGACGTTTCTTGGGTGCAAGTCACTCAACAAATGCGCGTCTGAACTATTTCTTGAGTGCAAGTCGCTCAATAAATGCCCCGCTCTCGCTGATATCGCCTACCACGCCCCGTTCCCCCCCTTACTATACTCCTGCCGGAGGCCGCATCGGGTTCAGAAAATGAAGAAAAAAAGTTCCATTCTGCAGCGCTACAGAGCTATGACATCGCTCCCAACATCGCGTGCCAACCTTCTGGCTAACCCGCTCTGGTGTTAACGATATGAGGCAAAAGCCATGCCTTGACGTAGCCTTCCAGGTTCTGGCAGATGAACGCCAAGCATCCCAAGACAACCAATACCTTCACAAATGTCCCGCCCTTGTTCCACCCAATGCTATTATCCTGAGCACGCTTCCACATGAAGATTTCCTCCCATCCGTCGTCCGCATGCGTCAAAGCTGCAAATATGACGGGTGCTCCATCCATTTCAGTTGCCTAAACGAACTTGTCAGCCAGACCTCTGTTCAATTGCGATCTACCCTACCGCAACGGCTTGAACCCACTCCGAGACGCCGACCTGTAGCATTTGGAGAACGTTGCCAGTACGGGTCTCAAAGACGTAGACCACTCCGTGATCGCTGCCCGAGATGATGGCTAGACCGCTCTCGGCGAAGCTGACCTGCCGCGGGCGCATTTCGTACTTCCGCTCGCGAGGTATCTCAAACACGCGCGCCTTGGTTTGGTCTGTGAGACGGAACAGCGTGGGACCAGCGGCGGGGTCGTCGAGACAGAGGATCCCTTCCCTCCAGTTGACGGTAGCGTCTCCACTGTGCAGCAGTTGTGAAAGACAGTCTCACAGTCATCGCGTATCACGTACATACTGGCTCCCGCCGACCACTCCGACGCGATCTCCCCCGTTTTGCCACGGAGGGTGTAGCTATGGGCTCGGAATCAAAAGACGGCTAGCGGCCAAGACGTAGACTTACATGGGTCCGTTGTTGTGCAACCCGAAGACGATGATATCCCGGTCTTTGGTATTATCGAAGGCGGCGAACATGATGGCTTGCGGGCTGAGATTGGTGTACCTCTGACTGAAGATGTTCTGCGCGGTCCATTTGCCGGTCAAAGGATCTTTGAGAATCGTCCATGACTGCACGATATCATTGCGACTGCACAGACAGAGTCGGTTGTTGGTTGTGTCGAACCCCAATCCAGTAATCTCGCCGGGGTGCGCTATCTGTATGGCCAAAGTCTCCTCGAAAGTCTTCGACGAAGTCAGTACGATGGAGCGTGAGGCGCACGTATCGGTTTACCTCGTCAGCTTGACGCCAGGCAAAAAAATATCCGTTCTGAGTCCCGGAGTAAAGCACGTCGCACGGCTCGTCCGTCTGACGGACCCAAAGCAAGGAGACCGTGGCGCCACGACTACCCGCCGCACTAGGCCGTTTCAACTGGGTCATGGTCTTTGTACTCCACACCCGGGTCCCTTCATAGCCACAATATGCAGTCAATAATGCCCTACACTCCAGGCCCCCTACGTATGATTAATCCCTAGAGTTTAGGGCCCCCCGAAATCCGCCGGATTTTCGGCAAAGTCCTGGGCTCCTCAGCAATAATATTATTTCTACAATATTCTCTGACCTGTGTGTTAGAGGGGAGCCAACCAGATTTTCAGAGGTATAATATTATGCCCACCACATCACTGGGTTCAGCCAATGTAGGACCAGATGGGTAATAATATTATGCAACTTGCATACATGGGTTTGGCCTATGCAGGTTTTGATAGACCATAATATTTAGCTGCCTACAGGCCAGGGTTTGGCCAATCCAGTTACTGACCCACTTTAATATTTAATCACCTGCATACTGGGGTTTAGCTGATGCAGTTCCCAGCAGACTTCAATATTTCGAGCCCTACAAGCCGAGCTTCAGCTGATGCACCTCTGTAAGATTATAATATTTTGCACCCTGCATGTGAAGATTCAGCCAATGTGCCATTTGAGAGCCTGTATTATTCTGTACTGAGGAAGCCTAGGTTCAGCCAATGTACCTTTTGAGAGACTATAATATTCTGCGCCCCACATCCCAGGGCTTGGCTGTTGCAATTTGTTACATACTGTAATATTTAAGTCCTGCATGCTTAGGTTTGGCCAATGCACTGTCTGAGAGATAATAATATTTTGAATCCACATGGCAGGGTTTGGCCCATGCAGATACTGACAGACTGTGATATTTTGCCACGTGCATCCTGGGGTTTGGCCTATGCAGGAATTGATTGATTATAATATTCTGCAACTTACGAGTTTGGGTTCAGCTCATGTGTCTGAGACACCATAATATTTTGAATGCTGCATAGCTAGGTTTGGCCGATGTGAGCATAGAATATTTTGCCACCTGCAATCTTAGGTTTGGCTTATCCACAAATTGGTGGTAGGTTATAATATTTTGAGTCCTGCATACCCAGCTTCTGCTGATGCAGGACGATAATACTTTGCTGCCTGCCTAGCTAGTAGCAGCTATTTTAACTGCTCTGCGCGAGCAGTTTCCTAATTGGGACTAGTCTTTCCCTTGAGTTTCAGGACCTCGGAACCTCCGGGTATGTAAATTTGAGCCATTGGGAGCTCAAATATCTTCTTTTGTACTTCTCTCTCATGATTTCATGCTGATTTTCATTCCAGAACCTTGGAACAGCTTTCATGCTAGAGCAACCAGATTTGAGACACTGGCATGTTCTCTTTGATGTATGTTGACTACTTAATGTATATCTTGACAATGCCCAAGTCAGGAAGCTCTGGCATATTTGCTACACTAGCAACAAAATCATACATTATATTCATTTTCACTTCGGCAAGGGCCTACTGGAGGTATACTTATGGAGATGGAATTTCCTTCAGTGCTGAAAAATACTAATATAGTGTCGGTATAACATACAGCAAAATCAAGAAGATCCAAGAGATTATGTTGTTTGACATATTTCTGGACATTCACAAAATTTCTCAACATGTATACTTTAGTCTCCTGCTGTAGCAACTTTGTGCATGCTCCAGTCCTTTTTGGTAATGTTTCATTATATGCCCATGGGTAAAATACTGACTCAAAACAGCCATATTCTGTATTCAACCATTGGGAATTTTTATTCAGCTGTCAATGAACAGCCAATGTGTTTTAGCTGTTTGAGTAGATAGCTATATCCTTGGATGGCCAGTCCATTGATAAAACATGGGATAAGTGAGGTGTGTACCACTTGTGCATCTTCATACCCTCTGAGATGACAGAGCAGAAACTACAATGTCAGGACCTGATGGACAAGTTGCTCCCTCTTTATATTGACATTACACATGTCAGTACACTGTTTTGCAATAAATTATACTTGTGTGAAATAGGTTCTGAATAAGGTCTGGGACTAGCCTGGAGAAGTGAGTTCCAGGAAAAATTCCCATATTCGGACAAAAGTGTAGTGGTCTATATGGGGAAACAAAGAAAATTCCCAAATATGGATGCAAGCGTAGCAGTTTTGATGGGGAACAAATATGACCAAAATATATTTTCTTATCGGACCTGCATCAGCTGAAACCAGCTTTAAATAAATTGATGTAAGGTATAATACATATATAGTTGATGAAATACAATAGTCCATCTGGAACTGAATCAGCCAAGGCCTGGGTTTTACACGGTGAAATATTAAAGTCTTGCAGAGCTGAAGCTCAGGTTATAGGACCGAAAATATTCTAGTCCACTAGGACCTCCATCGGCTGAACCTTGGTATGCAGGTGATGAAATATTACAGTAACTGCATCGACCCAACCCTGCCCCATAAGTGGCAAAATATTACAGTATATCACAACTGGCATAGGCCAAACACAGGTATGTTAGTTACACAATATTACAACCCATCTAGTGCATCAGCTGAACCTTCGCATGCAGGATGCAAAATATTATAATCTTACGGAGGTGCATCAGCTCAAGCTGAGCTTGTAGGGCACAAAATATTAAAGTCCTCTGGGACCTGCAAAAGCCGAACCCCAGTATGCAGGTGATGAAATATTACAGTTGGTCAGTAATTGGATTGGCCAAACCCCGGCCTGTAGGCAGCTAAATATTATGGTCTATCAAAACCTGCATAGGCCAAACCCATGTATGCAAGTTGCATAATATTATTACCCATCTGGTCCTACATTGGCTGAACCCAGTGATGTGGTGGGCATAATATTATACCTCTGAAAATCTGGTTGGCTCCCCTCTAACACACAGGTCAGAGAATATTGTAGAAATAATATTATTGCTGAGGAGCCCAGGACTTTGCCGAAAATCCGGCGGATTTCGGGGGGCCCTAAACTCTAGGGATTAATCATACGTAGGGGGCCTGGAGTATAGGGCATTGTTGACTGCAGGCACTGTCATAGCCTATCGCAGATTGAGCGACCCCGACACCGACGCGGTGCTGACGGATATCCACGTACCTCCACTAGCAAGAATTTTGCTGTCCTCTGCAACGGCTAGGACCAGGATATTTCCAGGGTGAGACTTGACACCGTGACATCTAATGTAAGGCGGACAACCGGATGCCATCGATTATGGAGAGCGAGTTGGAGAATTGCAGCGGTGAGAGTTGCAGGGGTCAATGATCGGGTTTGCGAAAAGGCGAGTGCCTCTCAACCCAGGCCGTGCTTTGTGTTCTTAAACTCTCCACACAAAGGCGAACTTTAGACAAACGGCTTCCGGTCCGCTCCCATGACAATCACAAAGAACACTTCCTATTTGGGACGTCACCTCTCCCTTTGCTCAAGGCCTGACAATGAGCCTTTTACACCCGAAATCGTATATCTTTTGCCAACTTTCAAACTTCGACCCGTCTCCTCATGGATCCCCGACCCACATACGCTGCTCGCCAGCTTCGGCCCCCGCCCCCCCCTGTTGTTCTTCCAGCACTGCTAACCGATATCTTCCTTGAATCGTTCCCTGCCCCGGTCGCTTTGACCCCCGTGAAACCTACCCGCGCTCGCATTCGCATCCCTACCCGCGCTCGCACTCCTCCCACCGCGCGCACTCCTGCCCGCGCTCGTACTCCTGCCCGCGCTCGTACTCCTGCCCGCGCTACCACCCCCGCCCGCGCTTCGCCGGAGGCATTCTCCAGTCCGTTGACGACTCCAGAGGCGACTCCCGAGCCCTCCTGCGCTGGGCAGGATTCAAAGACTATCAAGAGGCCCCCCAACGCGAACATCAGCCATGTCAAGTCCATTTTTGCTCGGATTCATCCCGACCTTGAGGCTGAGAAGCAGGATGCGCAGTATTTGCGATTCAGGGTGAGGCCTATCAGATTGTCGTCGAATCCACTCTTACTCACCTTACATCAGAATCATCTTGATAAACTCACCGCAATCCACTTGGATAGCTCACTGTCCTTCAGCCATCAGGATGAAGATTCTCTCAAGATCGTCATTAAAGATGTCCGAGCTATATTCGTTATCTGGTCAATTCGGTGCTGACTGCTAATTTTGCAGCTCGTAAAAGAGTTCCCGTGGCTTGCACGCTGCACTAAGACCTGGCCCGTCACAGTCTGTTTGCAGGGCAAGCTCCATAACTCTGCGGCGCGCAACTCTGAGAAGGATACCCGGAAGCTGCTTAATACCATTAAGGGTTTGGGGAAGCGCACATAAACCGTAATATAGCCTTTCCCTTGTTTCTCAATAATGAATATATCATATGTATGTATCGTACCTACCTACCTAGCGAGCAGACCCGAATCAAAATCGGCATATCGGATCGTGACCCGACCCGACCCGACCCGGCTGCATGGCAGTCCGAATTAGGCAGTTTTCTCGGTGGCACTGTCACCGTCTCTTCAAGCCGACGCCCACTGTGTAGATCGCAGTGCGCGCCAGGCTCAACATCTCGGCGGACGACAACGAAAACCATTGCCTTATCTCGTATCGAATCTATTTGCTGGTGTTACGCTGTCAGCGGGACTTCTTCTCTGCAAGCCGACGCCCACTGTGTAGATCGCAGTGCGCGTCATGCTCAACATCTCAGCGGACGACGACGAAAACCAATGTCTTTACCTTCCCACAATTCATATCCATTCTCTTCAAGCCGACGCCCACTGTGTAGATCGCAGTGCACGTAAGGCTCAACATCTTAACGAACGACACGGAAGACCAATCCTATTCCATCGACTTCCTACAACTCGTATCGAATCCATAACATCTCAATTGCGTCTAATGAGCCCAAGGACGACCCCGACAAGCCCTCCCAAGACGCAGGCCCAGACAATCTGGGGATCCCTGAAAAACGCAAGGAGGGTAGCGGCAGCTGCTCTCATGTTGCTGCTCCAGCTGCCAGGAGCGGCGTCCAAGTTGCCAGGAGCGGCGTCCAAGGCGATGTCGTTGAAGAAATCGTCCAGGTCGCGTTCGCGTCGGGCCAAGTCCGCGCGAATGTAGTCACGGACGACCCTCTCATACATGTTGTTGTCGTGGTGGGGGATGGGAGTCTCCGGCATATGGGTGGCGTCAAGCACAAAGGCAATAGTGACGACCAGAGTATGGTCGGGGAGGATTGAATCGAGGCCCATGGCGTGAAGGAAGTTGTCGAGGCCCATGGAGTGGAGAACGGGGATCTCGTTCGTGTTGGGGTTGGGGTGGGGGATGTCCGGCATATGGGTGGTTTCGTGAAGCACAAAGGCAATAATGACGACCAGAGTATGGTCGGGGAGGATTGAATCAAGGCCCATGGCGTGAAGGATGGGGCCAGCGTTGGTGAAGCGAGGTGCAGAATTGTCGTTGTTCATAGTGGGAGAGGGTGCGTGCAGTAGTGGCGTCGAATCGGGAGCCCGGGTTTATGCACCTGACGCACAAAGATATCTCTGGACGCGTTCTCAAAACCGCGGCCTCGTGTCGTGCATCATCTCTTTCAGGTCCAGAGGACAAAGAGTTACGGGTAAGCATTTTTCTCCGGTATATATATATAACTGACCCTCGTCCTCAGCTCTTTGCACCCTCCCCCCATCTTGCGCGCCAGATTCCTCCCAGCGTTCGCCCATAGTGATGCCCGACAACCGCAGCTCTTTCATCACCACTGCCGCTGTTAGTGCAGATCAAGTTCTTCCCGAAAATCTCTCACTTATATCGTCTAATTGACCAGGCGCCTGTGAAGTCACTTAGCTCACGCCACTACAGCACTCACCGGGTGCTGGCCCGCTTTGTGTCCGTCACGGTCTCCCTCTCCTCCCGCCGCCGCAACGCCCAGTGCCGCCCCCTTATCGAGGCCCTTCACCTCGACACAAAGGTCAACCCCCACCTCCACGACTTCCCGGTCAAGCTTGTCCACGGCGACAAAACATCTTTCTTCCGCGTCTTTCTGAAGCGCGGCAAACGCATCGCCGCTAACCAGCACCCCCTTGCCAACGGACTGGTGGGGGAAATTCTGATTATGCGGGTTTCTGCCTCCGACGGTACCACTCTCATCAACGCCCGCCCGACGGATGGCCCGATCATGGACCATGTGCTCGACATGTGCGTTCTACTCGATGTCGGCTGTTTTTTTTTTGCTGATATCTATTTAGGGCCCGAGCTCGCATCCAAGACTTCCAAGAGCCACAACGCAACGCGTTGCCGACCTTACTCACGATCCAGTGTCTTGAGCCTTTCCCTGGCCCAGCGTAATCTGTGCAGCTCACCCTCACCCCACCGCTCATACATCTTTTTGTCCATGTTCTTCACGTTTCGTGTACTCATTAAATTTGTACAGTCGTCTTTCATACATAACATAGGTACTTTGAGCAGAATGTCTTTCATACATAATGTACTTCAGTGGAATTCAAGTCTTCTTGTCCTCGGGTAGCGTTTGAGAATTTGAGAATGCCTTTGTCTCAGTAAATCGATATCAAGATAAGATAATATATTTAAGATAAGATAAGATGGCGACAAAGAGCGCTGGCGACAAAGAGCAGTACTAGACAAAGAAGACGGAACATATTAAATCAGTAGAATCAAGTCGCCACTCTCTGCGCATCCCCTTCACCTCATGCTCCTCCATTGCAATGGAGTTGAGCCGCCTAATGTGCGAGCGTCCTCCGTCTGGGCACTCACAAAACTCGCCACAGGGCATGGACCCTGCGCCGGGCAGTGAGCTATCGTATCAGGCGCAATACCCACCCTCGGCACCGCAATACAGTTATCCCGCTCCAGCCGCGCCCCGACCGCTACACCCGGTCCCGGCACCGCAATATAGTTATCCCGCTCCAGCCGCGCCCCAACCGCACCTCCCAATAGCACATTCTACGCATCAATCCTTCGCCAATTATTCCAATCATTCCGGTTCTTATCACGCTCCAATCCCGCCCCAAATTGAACATCGCGCTTCGCACTCCGAATACTCACAAAGCGTATATGGAACCCCGCGGGAGCAGCCGTCGCCAAGCCTGTATGGGAGTCCCGCCCAGTCACACGGCGATCAGCCAATGGTAGACTCCGAGTATCATATACAAATGCCTGGCGGATATTCGCCGGCAACCGCGACGCAGCACGACCAGAGCGGCTTTCAGCCAATGACCGCTGATATTCAGGATACGTATCCGCGCGGTGCGCAGCCCACTCCAGGACCTTCAAGAATTGCGTACGTTCCTCAACCTTCGCAGCAAAACCACCACAATCAGAGGTCGCATTCGCCCGATGATCAGAGCATGCAGAGTGATGATGAAGAATATCGGCGCAGAGTCCCCTCGCGCACCTCGACCCGCAGTGGGGCAGACAACCAACCCACGCCCTCCATTCCTACACGTGTCGTAGCACACAAATATCGCGCCGTTGAGCATCCAGACGCAGAATATGCTCGGATGGTGAGTCTCTTCTTGCGCTCGAAATTTCATTCAAACTCGCTTCGCGCAGAAAGAACAAGATGCGATAAAAGAGAGGCGCAGAAGGCGCGATGCAGAAGCATCCCTGCAAGCAGCACGGATGCAGCTGGAATCCCAGAAGCGGGAACAAACACGCTTGCAAGAAGCGATGAACGCTCAACTGGTAAGTCTTCGACTTCAAATATGTGATGCTGCTGACATCCTTGGAGACGGATGCGAATAGAAGAGCGGAGGAGGCAGAGGCGGCCAGAAAATGCACAAGAACGGGAAGCGGAAAAACGACAGGTCAGTTTTCATTTGTCTTGTCTCGGACAAAAGAAGAACTTACTGCTGACATCCTTGGAGATGGATGCGAATAGAAGAGCGGAGGAGGCAGAGGCGGCCAGAAAAGCACAAGAACGGGAAGCGGAAAAACGACAGGTCAGTTTTCATTTGTCTCGGACAAAAGAAGAACTTACTGCTGACATCCTTGGAGATGGAGGCCAATAGAAGAGAGGAGGAGGCAGAGGCGGCCAGAGAAGAACAACAACGGGAAGCGGAAAAACAACGGGTCAGCTTTCATTTGTCTCGGACAAAAGAAGAACTTACAGACGTCTAGGCGGAATATGAGGCGTCTCTCGCAACCCTGACCCACCGTATTGGCGTTCGCGGACCTCCACTGCGCCAGAACCCGCCGCAAGAGTTTCCCGACGCCCCGCCGGTGCTTCAACCTCGCTTCATCTCAAGAACAACGCGCGAGAGCCGTCAGCTGGATACGATCACCCGGAACGTTGGCGGAAACCTCCCCCAGCTGAACCTGAGGCACGTCGAGCAACAAAACGGCGAAAACGACAGCAGCGACGAGAGTAGCGACGAAAGCGAAAGCGAGAACGAAGGTGTTTCTCGCAAGGGGAAGAGCTCTCGCAAGGGGAAGAGTTCTCGCAAGGGGAAAGGTTCTCGCCTAAGGGAGAGTGATAAGGCCGAACTCATAGGCATGCTGAAAGAGCTTATGACGGAAATAAACGTGGCTGGGATTAAGAAATCTAGATCTAGGAAGAAAGTCGGCCGCATCACCACGGTGGACCGGGCGAAGAAGAAACAACAGTCGTATATGACCAAGGAGGAGGACTTGAATTGCAAGGCCTGTCCAATACCATTGATTGATGGTAAACCTATACTAAATTGGCTTCAGACGCTTGCCCGTGAAGTTTTCCGGCTTTCCACAGGTCTCAATCGCGCCGCGGACTTTATGAAATATCGGCCGGCTACCGACGACCAGGCGGCGCAGTGCGGACACCCGGATGGAGAAGCGCCAACGCCTGGAATCTCTCCATTTTACTTTGGGAAGGGATTTAAAACGACTATGTGGAACGATATCCTCATTCGGGGGCTGGTAGCCGACCTCGAGCGGAAACGAGATACAGACCCAAATCGTTTGGGCATTCCTGACGTCTCGAGGGATTATCTCATTGCGCTGTTCCTGAACTGCGTTTGTGAAGCACGGATGTACTGGGCTCGATATCAGCCACGTCTCGGTGAAACTGTGGATATGGCGAAGGCCCGAGCACAACAGTTCGACAACGCCTCTAGGAAGAAAAAAACGGCTAGGTCGCGGAAGGAGACGAAATGGAAAAAGAGGTGTAAGACTGCGAAGAAGATGACCCTCATCTGCCGTGATGCCGACGCGGTGGAGGCTTGGCGGTGGGTGAGGAAGCTATTAGACCTCCTGGGTGCCCTGGGCATGTCATCGGAAGATGCGAAACCCCGCAAGTGCCGCTTAGGCAACCGATTCGTCCGGCAAACCACACATATTATTTCAATTTGCCCATGGCGTCCGCAGGATATCACCGAAATTCTGGACTTTGTGGATGATGCCGCGGACAAGATTTCTCTCAAGAAAGGCATAGAGGCACGCCCTAGATTGCGTGGTGAGGTAACATCAAACACACCAGCTCCACAAGGCCTCCCGGAAACACTGTACGACGAGCAATGGATGGAGGAAGGATTGGAGATGGACGAGGACTTCAAGAAAGATCTGATGGTCTCGGATGAGGCATTCGAACTCATGGAGCTTGTGGCTGAGGACCTCCTCGGGAGCATACCATCCGACTCGGATTCGGAACTTGAAGATGAAGATGAATAGGGTGTTTTTTTGGGGGGGAATCGAGTAGCATGTACTTTCTTTGAATCAAATATGCGGCTTGTTTTTTGAAGATCGAGCGACATGTACCAAAATACTGCTGCGAGGTAGGTGCTGCGCAAAGGCAACGACGAGCAAAAGGTACCCGCGCCGAGCGATTGACACTCGGGGAGGGTCACTTAAGCGTTGCAAGATGGTAGGGTTCAGAACATAGTTCGCTGGACGAAAGCATCCAGGAAACGCCCAACGGTAGGTGCTGTGCAAGGCAACGACAAGCAAAAGGTACCCTCGCCAAGCGATTGACATTCGGGGAGGGGCACTTAAGCACTGAAAATGGTAGGGTTCAGAAGGCGTTTGCTGGGCGACAAGCATCCAGGAAACACCCGCCTATGGAGTTGCGAGGCGTTTGTTGAGCGACAGGCGCTCAAGAAACACCGGTCCATCGAGGTCGAAGGAGAGTTCGTGAGTACTTGATCCGAGTCTGGGTGACCTGATCGGTCAGTGACCCGATGTGACTCGGAAGCCCGTGATCATTGACCCGTGACCCTTGATTACTCCTTGTTCTTACCACCAAGGTCAACGGTGTCCGAGCGTCTATCGCTCGGCCATCGTATACCTGAATCGCAATTCTCGAGGGTATATCCCACGACAATTGAATCCCTCAAGCTGTCCTCGGGTTCGCAGAGTCCTTGATTCCCTGGGGTGAATCCTCGGGCAATCCAAGTTACTGCATTCGTATAGGATGTTCAAATATTGCAAATGCTCGTATGTCCAGGGCAGCCATGAGCTCACGCCCGACCATGCTACTTGGGTGAGACAACAGGTACATTTATTTTCTTTTTGGAAACTACTTCCCGTTCTAATGCATACTCCAGAATCGGGATCGTAACGAGAAAGGGAAAGGGCGGAAAGACGATGATCAACCCTTGGATTCGGTAAATAATGACATCGGTCGTTCCTATCTATCCGCTGAAATTCCCTCTAGGACGACCTAGTTCGCCGAACTATGCGTGTGTCTCTAGCGGACTCAGACGCAAACCCCCCTCTCTCAGACCACTCCTCCGGCGGCAACGACGCCTTATTCTCTGCGGTCATGGATAGCTTCGACGCAGTACTAAAGCAAGCGCGTGCCTCCGATTCCAAACCGAAGCAGCCCACGCGCCAGGAACAAGGCGACGACCTTCTGCGGACCATCTTGAAGGATATCGAGAAAGCAACTCGCTCACTTGATCCGGCGTGGATCGCGTCGCTCGATGTGATTTCACAGTGGACGGCGGTGGACACAGCGGCAGAAGAGCTCGCAGCCTGTGCCATCGCTTTACAGGCTTTCGACGACGGGGCGGAGTCAAAGATTTTTGTTGTCAAACAATTGCGCATTTTGGAGAATTCAGTGAGTCGGCTGCGCAAGGATCTACCCCCAGACACAAGGCCTTACTACTACAACTGCGGTATGAGCCTTTGCTCAATCCTTTGCTCCTGCTGATTTTTTTTCAGAATACGTCTACCAGGATCCCATGGCGAACATCGATGTTGTGGCGCAGCTTATGGTATTGCTCGGCCTTGTCTGCAACCTCATCATGAATATGTCTAAAAGCTCCGTCGAATTCATCCTTGGGGTCGTGACGATCATGATCAAGTATACCATGTTGATCCCCTCTACGAGGCCGCAGGAGGTACCCACGACAGAATCATACACGGATATGCAGCAGCACATCATTGACCAGCTTCCTACCAGTCTTCACGACGCCATGTCAAAGTTGAATTTGGATGGCAAAACGGTGCTATACGCGGCTTGTCCATCGTGCGAACATATCCACCCTCCGACCCTGTCCACGTCCAAGGAGCCCACTTGGCCCGCAACGTGCGAGAATATCATTCCTCAGGAAAGCGGGTCGCTCAGTTTGTGGCACCGGACTATTGAACAGCCGTAAGAAGGGCCCACGACCACAAAAGCCTTTTCTCTCCCCATGCTTCCTCGACTATCTGGCCCGCCTGACGTCGGACCCTGAGGATCGAGAAACTTCTGGCTGATGCGTGCGAACCCAGTGGCATCATCTGCTTCCTCCCCGGACATTTTCACGGGCGGCCGTATCTACAACTTCGTGCGGGATATATTCAAGGGCCGTTTTTTACAAACCTTCATGGGCAAGAACAAAAAGTTGTTCATAGATCCAGGCCCGGACAAGCTCCTGAAGCTCGCCTTCGGGTTCAGCCTTGACTTTTATCCCCCTCACGGCAGCAGAAAACGATCAGGTTCAGGTTCTATTGGCTTGCTAGTCAGTTACTGCCTCAACCTCCCGCTCTCCATTCGCTACTTGCCCGAGAACATGCATGTTAGCATCATTACAGGGAAAGCAGAGCCGAAACTGGAACGCATCAATCCATATCTCCGTCCCACAGTCGATGTCGGTGTGATCGGGTGGGAGCGCGGTATACGTCTGTCTAGAACAGCACTGCGTCCAGAGGGTCGCACCGTGGAGCTAGCTTTTCCTCTGTCCGTCGACGATCTTCCTGCCGCTCGGAAGATATCTGGCACCACTGGACATGAAGGTCACATCTTCTGTACCGTTTGCAACCTGCGTGGGCGTCACAACCTGTATCGCACGGATTTTGAGAATTGGACAATGAGAGATAAGGATCAAATGCGTGCTGATGCGGAAGCTTGGCGGGACGCCCCAACTCTTACCCAACGCAATGCTATCTTCAAACGAGGAGGAACCCGCTATTCGGAGCTCTGGCGATTTATCTACTGGGATCCCCCGAAAATGTTGCCTACGGAGGCGATGCACGATATATTCGAGGGTTTAGGCAAATATTACACCCGGGAAGTCCTCACGATCGATTATGCGGAGGCCAAGAAGCGGGAGGACTTTATCCCAGCCTTCAGCTATGAATTCACCTCCTTTGACCCCTGAAGACACAACGATTCCCGGAGAGTGTAGGCCCAAGAATGAAGCCGCAGAGAAGGACGTACCTGCCATTCACCGTCTTCTAGTCAGTCCGCTTCGTGAGGACCCGGAGACCCGCAGCACAGACAGTGCCTCGGATGAGGAAGATGACGGCGGCGACACCCCCGTGCAAATTGCAGAGGGTGAGAATGCAGAGGCGCTCGCAGTCAAACTCGCCAAGAAGCTGAAAACTGCGTTGGTCTTCGTTTGTTGGACCCTGAATCTCGCGAGGAGTCCAGATCTGCGAGATCCAAAGACCGGCAAGCAGATTAAATGGGAAGAATATCTTCATCGGATCTCCAGAAAGGAGTTAGCTGAGTTTCTTGTGGAATGGGTAAGTGTCATGCACCTAAGAGAACAAAATGCCTCTTAACGTTTATACATCTGCTTAGCGCATGTCCCGGCCTCTGAGGTCCGTCGACTCGCAGAATCGCCCAAAGACAATAACGTTGCATGATCTCCGGTTCATCCAACAAGTGATCGCTGAGACTGACACCCCGGCATGGGTCCACCATGTTCCCAAAAATTACGGCGAGGCTGCCGCCGGTTCAATGAAAGCGGACCAAATGCGCCTTCTCATGACAATATATCTACCCATCGCCCTCGTCATTCTGTGGGCGGAGCAAACAGGGCCCGACGCGGATCATTTCCGCGCACTCCTGAGACATGGCATGGCTTTATTCCAGGCTGTCACCATTCTCTGCCGTTATGCCATGACACCAGAGCGTGCCACAGCGTATCGCCAGTATCTGAAGCAGTGGGTTGATGACCTCTACACCTGTCACCCTCACACAAAGTATCATGCCAAGAGACCGAACGTTCACATTGCTTTCCACCTATACGACTTCGCCATCCTGTGGGGGCCATTGGTCTCATGGTGGGCCTTTCCGGTCGAACGACTTATCGGCGTGCTTCAAAAAATCAATTCGAATGGACGCGTTGGTGGTGAGTAGATCTATTTTAGCTGTTGATTCGGCTGCTGAATCTGACGTTCGCAGGCGAACACGAGGCCACAGTCCTTACCACTTGGATGCGCGCGGCAAATCTCCGACGGTGGCTTAAGCGTCCCAACTGCCCCAAAGTTCTACGGCAGTTTCACCATCTCTTTAGTCTTCATCACGGCAGTAGACTCGAGAATCTAGACGCTCGCCCAGGGATCGAGACGGAGCCGCGCAAAAAGGGCTTGAAATCTGGTGAACAGGCATACTACGATTTTGCCGGGATGCACTTTTCGAAAGCTGAGACGCATGTGGGAAACAGCCTCGTCTCTTATCTGGATGCGGCCGGGAAGATATGGTTCGGAAGCATTGAGAAAATAAAGGTTACACCCCAAGGTTCAGTATCCTTCGCCATCCGACACCAAGAACGTCTCCCCGATGGCAAGAAAGATCCCTTCAAAGAGTTTGCGCACTTCCCCGCTCGTACCTACTCGTCAAAAATGGCAGAGACTTTGGTCGACGTTTCCCCGAGCCAGGTCCTTGGGCACTATGCACGCTTCAAATTCTCGGGCGGTCGGGCTGTTGTCCTGGATCTCAGGCGGGTATGTGGCTCCTTTTCTCGTTCTGACGTACTTCTGACTTGGCCAGGATTAATTGCGAGGGTGATGGACTATCGGGCTTATTTCAATTCAGTGTACAATAAATGGCTACTGGTTCTTAGACTATGTACTTCTTTCATATACGAATGCACGCATACATTTTCTGCTACCTGTTCCTGTAAGAATTTTGCGAAATATCGGAAGGTCACAGGGTTGTGACATCGTGACCAGGCTTGTTCTTGACCACACCCGCGACGAGCAAAGGTCAACGAGTGTAAATCGCTCGTTGGCCATTCAGCTTGTCGAGGTCAACTGCTCGACAGCAGAGACAACGTGCAGCTTCGACGCTGTCGCTTTCCACCGGATCGCCCCGAAAAGTACTCTGACCTGTCGGGTGCTGACCTTCAAGTGGCTCAGCAACCCTCTAGCCCGTCCCAAGCGTATATCGCTTGGCAGGGGCTTTGACTGGTTCTCGAGCGCACCGTTTATTTCACCAGCCGAGCGCACGCAAGGCCCTCGAACTCTTGACCCTGGAGCTTTGACCCGCCCCGAGTGTATATCGCTCGGCGTTGGGTCTTTCGCGGGTCAGCAGGGAAGCGGAGAGGACGTTGAGCATCCTAGAGCGTCATTTGAGGCTCGAAAAGCAGCTGAGACTGCTCTGAGTAAGTATCTTTATGACCCGGTCTTGCGGCATTTTGACCCTTCTCGCATCCAGCTCCAGCAACTTTAATCGCAGTGGTCCAAGGCCCTCAGCCGCAGCGTTTGATATCTTTCTTGAGCTTTTGGTAAGTTTTCGCAAGCTCCTGCCCGCCACAGACTGTCTGACGTCTGCATTCCAGCTTCCTTCAATTTCGGCGTTTCTTCACGAATTCCACGGCGCCAAGCCTTCAATGTGGCCTGAACATCATCAACGCCCTCCCCGCGTCGGCCCCGAACCGCTAGAGACCGCTTGCGGTTAGTTTTTTCCATGACCCGATCTTGCAGTACATTGACTTTCCGCTCATCTAGTCCACGCAAATTTAATCTGAGCGACTCGATGCTCTCGGGCGCTGCTTTTAACAATCATCTGGAGCCTTCGGTAAGTCGCCACAAACGCCTTCCCCCCACAGACGTGCTGATACGTAGATTTCCACTTCAGTGATTTTTCGACATTTCTTCACAAAGTACACGGAGCGGGGCTTTAAATCATGATCAACGCACTCCCTGCGTCCGTCCCAAGCCGGTAGACTCTACTAGCGGTGTTTTTTCCATGCCCGATCTTCACACGGCGAACAATGTCAACGAGTGTAGATCGCTCGTTGACCGTGCAGCTCGCCAAGGTCAATCGCTGGACTGAAACGGTGTGCTGCGCCGATGCTGCTGCTTTCCGCCGCTTCCAAACGAAACCTTTGACCCGCGTGCTGACCCTTGCATGCGAGTGGCATAGCAACCCTCTGTCCCTCCCCAAGAGTCAATCGCTTGGAGAGGGCTCTAATCGGCTCCCGACCGCCGATTAACATACTCTCCGCGTTCGTCCTAAGCTGCCAGAGACTGCCCGAGGTGAGTTTTTTATTACCTGATCTTGGCGTATTTTCTTCTCATGCGGCTCTTATGCGATCGGCTCAAGGCTTACGGGGCTAGCGTATAGTAACTATCTTTAGCTTCAGGTAAATTCTCACAACTTCCCGCCGTCTACAAACGAAGCTGATGCTTGTATTTACACTCTAGCATAATGTACATTACAAAATCCGCGGCACACTACTGATACTACTGGAGTTTGTTCCTGAAGCGCTCTATGAGAGTGGAATGAGGAGGAAAGGAAAGGCCTCACAAGTTGTATACACCGCCTGCGTCTTCCACGACCGACTTGACCAACGCTTTGAATTCGGCCAGCGTTTGAAAGACCGAGAGCGAGTAGAACTCGCGATGTTTCTTGTGGCAGCCTCCACAGGGTTCGGGGTCGAGGGTGGCGCCGCGGGATTTGAGCTTGAGGTGGAGAAGGCGTTCTGGGGACGGTTGACGGGGCGGATGAAAACGAGCAAAACAGAACGCCTACCTGTGAGGAGGCGGTGCGGCACCGTGCAATACGCCCAAAAGCACACCGGCTGCTGCGTCCGCTCGCACACCGCATACTGGGGCATCCGCACATCGACGTCGTACGAGCTCCCGACTTTGATCTCGATGTCGGCGGTGTCGAGTATGGTGGGGGACAGTCGCCCTGCGTGCACCGAGCTGACGAGACTGGGCTTGAACCGCACGCAGAAGTATACGTCGCCCGGACCGTCTTTTTTGTAAGCCGCGGGTCCCAGGGCGAGAAGGGCGCGGTACTGGACTTCGGGGGAACGGCGGCGACTAGGAACGCGATGAGTGGGCGAAGGGAATGTGGAGGAGGGCATACGCACATTTGAGCGAGGTGGGACATGGATGGAGCCCTCGCTGGCGGCGTTGGTCGACGACGGCGAGGAGGGGGCGATCTTCGCAGAGAAATTAGCGCGACAACGCACACTAATTTCTCGTGGTGTTGGCGCTGGGCGGCGGTGGTAGCGGTGTTGGTCGACGATGAGGCGACTTCGCACATAAATTAGCGCAACACAGCACGCTAATTCTTTGTGGTGTTGGTGTTGGTGGTCGCTGGCAGTGGTAACGCTCGTGGTCGACGACGAGCAGACGAGGCGCTGCATGCGCGATGTCGTCCTGGAACCGCAATACCGTATGTGCCTTGTCTATTTGTTTATTTCCATCTCACTTCTCCCCCCAGTGCACCTTGCTCCCCACCCCGAGGCCAGCCTTCAACCTGGGATCCGAACTAGCCATCCGCAAGTACATTCCCGACATCGAATTCATCCCTCCACCTCAGGCCGAGTCGCATAGTCGCACATTGTATCCGCGCACTAAACCCGCCAGCGCCGAGGCTGACGCCGCCAAATCCCAGTCCACGCAAAACCGTCCGTCGTTGTCTTCACCGCCTTTCAGCTTGCCAAATCGCGCTCTTTCTTTCTTTTCTTCCTTCCCCTCGAATGAAATCGCCTCCCCCGCCAGCCAGGTACTTGTAATAACCCGCCTTTTCCGCTCCACACCATCCCGGATCGAGAACCGATTCCGTGTATTTGTTCTTTTTTTCGACGACTATCCCATCCTCCTCGTAAAGAGGCCTGGCCTTCGATGACCGAACGTCGTGCGCCGTTGGACGTCTTTGCCCTGCACGCCCTCCCTCCGATCCGCTCCGAAGCTATCTCCGGAGACTCACATGACTGGCTCGTCGCCTTCCGACTTGCGGTGCGCCCCCTTCCGGAGCCGCGCCTTGGCGTGCCCCCCCGCCCACCGCCCGCCATCCCTCTATCAAGCCCTCGAACATAATGTGGACCGCCGACCGCTCGCACATCAAAATCGGCGACTTTGGCATCGCGCACCTCGTCGACCTTGTCTCCACCCAGCTGACGCTCTCGGCGGTCGAGGTAAATCTAGTTCTTTTGCTTATTCCTCAAGCCTTTCTAACGTCTTGTTCACAGCCAATCGGTGGGTCCGTCACAACTCAACGCCGATCCCCGCGACTCGCGCCTTCTTCAAGCGCGAAGCGAGGCCGCATACCTCTGGGCCGTTCTTCCCTCGCCAGCAGCGCACACGTCCCCCATCCCCGCTCCGCATTGTCTATTGCGCGCCTACGCCCGTCATCACTGCTCCTGCTGTCGCCGTCATAAGCCCGAAGCGCGTCACTTCCCCCGTCGAGGCCGAACCCGCTCCTATCGCCACCGGTACCCTTCCTCGCGTCGCCTTATCCCGCGCCCGCCTCCTCGCCCGCGTCATCATGCACACCAACGACAGCGACGACTCCGGCACCGACTGCTCGGACGACGACGTCGACGAGCCCGTAGAGCTAGCCTCCGCTTCGACGCGGCGCGAGGCCCTCCCCTTCCCCTCGTTTCACAACTCGTGCCGCCCCGCCCCCTCCTCCCTATCTCGGTTTTCGGTGACCTTGCACTCCCCCACACGTCCCCCGCTCCTCTCCTCGCCGCTCGGCTGCTCGCCCTCTCCTCCCCTCTCCTCCCCTCTCCTCCTTTACCCGCCGTCCATCGATCACATTCCCTCTCCTCCGTCTCTGCCCGCCCGTCTTCATCCACTTTCCCTCGTCCCCTCCCCCTGCTCTCCATCCCCTCCCCCTTCTCTCTTGTGACCCCCTGCCGTCCGCCCTCCCTCCACTCTCCACCCCCCACCGTCTTTCTCCGGCTTCCTCCATCCTCCATCTCCCTCCTTCCCCCGCCATCTCTTCCCTTCCCTCCCTTTGCCCCGCACCCGCCGCATTCGCATTTCAGCTCCCTTCCCGTCCTCTACCTTCCGCTGTCGCTCCTCCCCGCCTTCACCATGCCTCGAGCCAGAGTCCACGACTCCCTCCCTCCCTCCACGCTACTTCGCACCTGCCCCGTACCCGCCTCCTCCCTTTACACCGCTCGTCGTCGTCTCGCCTTTTCGCCGTCCTCCCCCCCATGTCCGCGTCCATCCGTTCTCCCCCTCCCCCTCCCCCTGACTTCCTTCATTGGGACTCCCTCCGGACCCTCATTCACGCCCCCCTCGCCTCGCTACCTGTCACTCTTCCTTCTCCCTTCCGTTCCATCCATTTCTTTCCTCTTCGCTCGCCTCGCCGTTACCCGTCGCCATCGCACTTCCTCCGCTCCCCCTCACTCCTCGCCCTCTCCCCATCCCCCGCCACGCCGGCACCCCCCGCCTTCCTCGCCCCCGAAATCGCACCCGACGGCGACGCCCCCAAATTCCGACCCGGGGGGACACTTCGACGCGCATTGGCATGCCGCGCACGCAGAAACACCTGCGACTCCGCAGCCCGTTGTGCGTGCGCTGCCGGCAGGCGCGACGTCGTGCTCCTCGGATGCGTGCAGTCCTTTAGCGAGGGTATATTTCATTCCTGCTTTTCCGTGCTTTTCTACTGAGGGAGGATGTAGAATTTTATAATAAACCATTTTTGAGCAATAATTGTGTGATTTTGAGTGACGAGGCCGTACCGAAGGTCGACAAGCTTCACCTGGAGGTACACCTTTGGCTGCACCCGCGGGTACACCTTGAGGTGCACCCCAGGGTGCCGTGGAAAGATGGTCTTTCCGTGCCACTTTCCGATTACAGGTAATGTTTTCCTTTCACCACGCCTGAAAGTGGCGTGGAAAGTTGTACTTTAATACGGCCTTTCTGCCGCTCTGATTTTTTCCCTTTCCTTTGAGATGAAAGGAATGCGGAATGGGGTTCATTAAACTCCCCTTTCTGCCGGTTTTATTTTTGTTCTTTCAACTATGATGAAAGGAAGGTTGAAAGTTGATCTTTCACCCGGCCATTCTCTTTATGTTGATTGTCTTTCAATCTGAGGAAAATGAAAGGGGTGCTGGAAATAGTTCTTTCATTACCCCATTCAGCTCAGTTGATTGTTTAACAATCCGTCGACCTTTCTCTTTCGGCGGAATTTATTTCTTTCCATTTACGTTGAAAGGTTCGAATATATAACTACTTTCCAACACTCAGAATGTCAAAAAGATTCAAGTAATTTCCGACAATCTGAAAGGAATGTAGGTAGTATAACAATCCATATCGCATTTAACAGGCCTGAGAGATTCCCTTTTTAGGTGTGACGAGATCCAGGCAAAATGTTAGACTGGTCAGCAGATGACCGGAATATGGCCAACAGCTGAATCTACGGGTTTTGGTTCCGGGTGGTGGCCACACTGATCGGAGGTGGACACAATGTGCGGAAATTGATGGTCAAACAATGGAGTGTCATGTCAAGCCTTCATTGGGCCCAGTTGGCGGTGTAATTTAAGCCCGGCCATATTCTGCCGTATTCAGCCCCCATTCTGCCCTGCCATTATGCCGTCTGCCTGGCAGACTTTGTCCAAATCAATTCTGCCCCCTACGCTACACCCACCAAAAGATTTTGGGCATCATGCTGGCGAAACCTCTTCCATTCACGCCCCGCAAGGCAATCCAAGTAAGCCTATCAGGCATTGAACTAGTGTTATGAGAAAAAAGACTTGCGGAAAGAATGGCAGGATACGAACCCGAGGCACTGAAGCGGTGGGCTTGATCGGGTCTCGGGAACAGCGTGGTGAATGTATTAATTGCGAATAAAGCTAGATTACTCGGTCCCTCCCGGCGCGAGGACAATTACAAAAAGAAACTGCCTTTCCGAAAATGTCCTGAGCCCGAATCGAACAGGGATATCATCCTGGGAGGATCCAAGTATGCCAAGGCTAGGGGGATTGGCGGGTACGGTCGTGCCCCATCGGCTCTGTAGATGAAGTCGATTTGAAGAGTATTGTGCGGCGTTCCTGGACGGAACGTTTGAGTAGCAAAATAATGTTTGACTCTACGAGAGATAACGTTCGTGTTTAATCCGACGCGGCCTTCCTTTAAGGCAATCCAAATCAGCAGCCAAACAAACGTAAGGTAGAACAAAGGCGTACCGAATAACAGGCACCGTCCGACCAGACACAGCCATGGAAGAGTGGAAGGCCGCTGTATTTTGGCGTCCAATTGTGTTGATAGGATGTGAGGCGGAGGGACTGCGAGTCGCGGGATGGGCATCATGGATCAAGATTATTCGGGAATAAGGTGAGAGCCTCGAGAATGGAGGGCAGGGAATCCCGGGGGGCGTGAAATATGGCACCCACGCGGAATTAAACGCCCGAGAAGAATATCTTTGAAAATCTCTCCTGCACACGGATAATGACCCAACGCCCAAGTCGAGCTGGGATATCTTGCGAATTGCGCCGGATGTGCCAGGATGTGCGCACAACGTCTATCGACGTCGGGGCGGTAACATCAGGAAAATGTTTCTCAGCTGGCCAATGCTGGCTATCCCTGGCACGGCTGGCTGAACTGGCTGAGCTGGGGCATATCCAAGGGGCATATCTGCCAGCTCGCGCTAGTGATGTCTGTGGCTTGGCTTAAAGCCAAAAAGCCAAGAAGCCAAAGCCATGGCTTCGTCAAGCCAAGCCAAGCCAAACTCATGGCTTGAGGTTGGCTTTGGCTTTGGCTTGACATCCGAGAAGCCAAAAGCCAGGGCTCAAGCCATGGCTTTTGATTTCATAACCAGGACCACCAAGTTGACCCTCATGTGGGTTTTGGGAAGATTGTGAATGCAGGAAACCTCGCATATATACAATCAGTAGATTCTGCACTTACTATAGACAACTATGCAGGGTTCAATTAATGCTGCCCAGGCATCAGGACAGCCTGATTGTGTGTGTTCGCTGGTTTATAGTAATAATCTCAGCCGCTTGATAAATCTAAAGGGACTTGCACAGTTTCGTAGGTGTATAGGATCATTTTTCTGACCTTTTGCAACCTCCCCAACCGTGGGAACCTTTTGATCGGAAGCCATGGCTTAGGCCAAAGCAAGGCCAAGCCAAGCCACACCCCATGGCTTTGGCTTTGGCTTCAGATTTCTCAAGCCAAAGCCAGATAAAGCCAAGCCAAAGCCAGGGTTTGAAAGCCAAGCCAAGCCAAAGACATCACTAGCTCGCGCCAGAATCACCGCCAGTTTCAAGATTTCACAGATTTGTTTCCAACACTTCAGAGTGGCTCAGATCTATGGATACATGCAATAAACTTGCCGGAAAGCGTTCGAATGCTCGAAGATCGAACCTAAAGACCATCCTGAAGTTCGAGCTCCTTGAAACTCACACAGTCATTCAAACTCCGCCGCACACGTGTCTCAACATGGCGTGATTTGATGGCAAACCATGCCACGTCTCTTCCTTTCTCCCCCCATGTCGTCTCACCCTCGTCTCCCCAACCCAGTCTCAATGTCCCCTTTACCCTCTTCAAGTGCCCTCAAGTCTTTGTCAAACCTCTTCAAGCTTCTGTGTATCCTTCAAAGCTTCAAGCACTTCTCGGCATCTCTGGGTGGCTCTCGCTGGATGTGGCTTAGACTTCTCGACTGATCTGGCGTACCTTGCTCACATACTAGTCTAACCCTTTCTTCATTCCAGATGATTGCATCCCAAAAGGATGTAGCGGTGTAGGCATTTGGTTGCATCGCCGCCAATCTGGCTGGATTGGTACGCAAAGGTGCGGTACATTATTTCTCTTCGAACGGACCGCTTACACGTATGCTTCTAGGTCTGGTCTCATTCTTGCCTCCCTCTTTCCCCCTCCCCGAGCGGCAACAGATTGTAGGCGGATTGGTACGATGGTGGACCGATGAGATGCGGTGTCCACAGATCACGATGTCGGGTAGCGGGAAGCGTACGGGTAGCTACATAAAGCATGTACCATATGTCTGTGCAATTTATATGTTCCATACTATGCTGCGACAACCTGAAGGGCAATTTGCCGGTATAACATTCTGCAGACAGAAGAGATGTTCTGGCACCAGAATTTGTCCTGGTGCCAGGTACCTTTTTATGTCGCCAGCTGCGATTCTGGCGAGCTGGCAGAGCTGGTAACGCTGGTGCCAGCACTGCCAGCTCGAAAACAATTTCCTGATGAACGGCGTAGAGAGAGGAAGTATCCTGGGACAGGGTGACTGTTTCTCAGGAAGAAGATAAGAATGATGCACTCCCCGGGCGTAAGTATAATTAAAAAGTAAAAGCTGCACCTTTCGGACAAATGACCGGACCACGAGTCGAACGTGGAAACTCTATGCTCAGCGACTTTGAGAATTTGAGAAGCACTGGACGAATGGAAAATACCGTCTGCCATCGGGTCTCTGTAAGGCAAAGTTGATTACAGCTCTTTGCGGAACTTAGGGCGCGGACACTTTTTTTTTCCATTTTGAGTCGTTTTTGATCGTTTTCAGTATTTTGCAGTTTACGGCCTCAATTCTCAATCTACCGCCCATATCTAATTTGTGTTCGATTCCTGGGGTAAATCCGCATCTAGCTACGTCCTCAGATCATCGATTCATCGACGTTGAGGCCTTTACTACAGGAGCAGGCTATTATAGCGTTGGCAGCCCCCAGTTCAGCAATGGGGACCTCGAAGGTACTTGTCATTATTTCGGAGCTCTATGCTATGTAAATGAAGAGTGCAAGGAAAAGTTGCCTCGTTGAAGAATATCGAGTGAAAAAATCACCTACTAATAGCGTAGGGGGCAGAATTGATTTGGACAAAGTCTGCCAGGCAGACGGCAGAATGGGGGCAGAATACGGCAGAATATGGCCGGGCTTAAATTAGGCATACAGTGATTTTACATTAATTTACATGAAATCTTCGATTCTCCACGTCCTCAGCATGTCATTTCCAACAACATCGATGACCTCCCTGGTCAGTGGCTCCGTCTCCCCGGAGTCCACCTGGTACAATTCCGCAAAGTCGATTATTTCCCCACCAACAACGGATCCCTGAGGTTCAGACCAAGTCTGTGATGCCCTTGCTGCACTGTCCTCCTCAGAAACCCTCTTCTTCAAATCGTCATATGCTTGCTGGACAATGTCCTCAAAGTTGGAAACCCTTCGGCCAGCTTTAGATGGTCCCAGGAGCCTGGGTTTGAGTGGGCATGGTGGTCAAGAAACAATCAAAGGTGGGTTTTTGCGTGGCACAGAAAATTTTATTACTATACTTGGAACTATGCGGTTTGAACAATGTAAAATTATCAGAGCATATGATCGTGGATAGCTGAATTCTGCCGAATTCTGCCAACCCACCTCGGACCCTGCCATTCTGCCTGCCATTCTGCCCTGCCATTCGGCAGTTTGGCAGCATTCTGCCCACCACACTACCTACTGTGAGGAATGTCTGCATGAAGCAATTTGATTCAAGCCACCGTGTGCACACAGCCTTGCTATTGAAAGTGATGGATCAACGACCGGCTTCTGAGAATTCTTCGAGTCGTGCTTGCGGCAGCGGTGGCATACACAGGTCGATGGATACGTTTAGAGTAAGGAAGAGAAAGGGCGAGATGGGGCCCTAGATTTAATTGCACCGTTAGAGATTGAGCCTCGAGGAAAGATCCTGAAGAAGTCCCGGAGCAAGTCCCGGCAACTTGGGAGGTCCGACAGTAAGCTCCGACTCGGCATCCAAGGACCCGAAGGAGCTTGGTCCGAGTGGATAATAATTCCGAGAAAAGCCAGGTTTCAGAATCCGGGAAATCGGGAATCGAAGGGCATGAACAAGCGTAGACCGAGAGTTGCGACATGACATTGAAAGTCCTGAACAAGGGGAGCGTCACAGTCGGGTCACGCCGTACACTGCGCATTGATGGCCGCTTGATCTCCGCTGGTGTTCGGCGTGCAATTTGGCGAGTTGGTTGCCAATGCCAGTGACTTGGTTGAAGAGTCGGTTCCAACTTGGTTCCAACTAGAAGTTCGTTGTAAACAAGGCGTGGATACACTCGTCTCAAAAGAAACCCATAGATTCTGAGTTCTACCGTAGGTAATCTCTCGGTAATCTCGATTTGATCTCGGTTTCACAAATTTGTTCCTGCAATTGCGCCTTACTTGGCGGAACTGGTTGCGTAGCACCCGAGAGTGCTACTCGGTACCGCCGATTTTCGTCTGCATCACACCGCTGCAAGTCTGCAATTCGTCATGAGTTTTTCGACACACGATTTCTGCCTTCGCCCACAAAAGTAACCGAGGAGCGGAGAACAATTCCTAGGGTGTATGTATAGACCAAAAAATCAAGTATTGTCAACGAAACCCAAAATTAACACTCTTCTCGGAATCAACGCGGAATCGAAACATCCCGATCGTGACAGCGTGAGATCCAGTTACCAGTACCGTTACCGAACGGATCACAGTGCACACGCGTTCCTACTTTTCCCTTCCCCCTCATTTTCAAGTTGCTTTCCGGCGAAATGAGGAGGACTCGAGGCTCACACGAAACTCCTATGCAAGAAAATGGGCTACGAACGGTTCTGGTCGAGAATTTATGATTTCCTTGCGTCCCCTGCCAATTTTATACGATTCACGTTCTTTTTCTGTGTACTTACGGCGTTGTTTGGGTTGTTCAGACAATCGTCTCCAATGGTTTCAAGTTCAAATGTCATCATCAAGCTGCACGAAAACACAGGCCAAACCAATTTCAATCTGCGGCCATCTTAGACCGAAGATGGAAAACTTGCATGCTCGGTGCCTGCCCACGATAATCTGCAAAAAAAAAAACTCTGTACTTCACTGTTTTCTCGAAGTTCTTACACGTTTTGTGGTTGAAGGAATCCCCAGACAAACGTTTCCACTCTCGTTCTCTAACATCCAAAGTGTGGAGGATTAAAGCGGATGGGGATGAAACACGGCGATCCCCTCCGCAAGATCACTGATAATAATTGCAGTCGTCTGAACGCCAAGCCCTTCCTGTCATTCCTGTCTTTTCCCCGCTCATTAGCGCTCATTTCCGCTCTCGTCCTCCTCCCTCTCTTCTCATCCACCTCCATACACGATGCCAAATCCGGCTAGCCCACAGGCACGCTATTTCCCCCCGCAGACTCCAACGTCCGCGAGCCTCCTGCGTACGGATGCAGGCACACACTCCCCCGTCCACGCCGCAAGCCCACTGGGTTCGCCGTCCACCAGCCGGGATTCCTCCCTCTCATCTACATCGATGCGCCCGACCCCGCAAGCGTCGTTCATGCGCTCCCCTGCCCCCGCGCCGCCACGGTACCAACGCGGGCCCTCCTCCGTGAACTCGCTCTCGAGCGACATCCGTCCCCCCCTGCGCGGCGGCGGCATCCGACCTCCGTCTCTGCAGCCGTCGCTTTCAGATAAGGTGTGCTCCACGTTCCAAGGAAACATATAAAACAGATCCGCGACTAACGGCGACGCGCAGTTTCACCTGGCGCCAGACCCCGCAGAATGGGGCTCAGACATCTTCCACGCGGAGGCGGACGATGCGCTGCACGACCCGGCGCGAGATAAGCTGTCACATAATATCTTCACAGGCCGCGGGCTCCAGAACGTGGGGTGCATTATGGTGTTGTGTTTGTGTATCGTGGGGTTGTTGTGCGTCGCCATTTGCTTCCTTCGATCCCTTTTCGCTTCCTCTGCGTCCTCCTTCTTTCCCCGACTTCATTCCGCATAAATCTGATATAATACTGTGGATATCTAGCCTGGGGTACCCGCTCGTCTCGCACTTCGTGAACCCGCTGCATGTAGATCTGCTACATGTCAACGGGACAGGCCAGATGCCGAGCATGGGGAATTGGGGGCTCATTGATTTGGATACACCGAAGGTGCGTTACACACGTCTCCCTTTTCTGTTCCGTTTTCTTTCCCTTTATTTTCTTTCCGTATCCTTTCCGAGGAACCCGATTCTGCGCCGATTTCCTGGACCCCATTCAATTTCGCTTCGACGTGTGCATAACTGACACTACCTCCGCAGGAAATGTACAACATCGCATCGTACCACGACCCCTCGCAGTCGATGCAACTCGTCTTCAGTGACGAGTTTGAGATGGAAGGACGCAGCTTTTACCCGGGGGACGACCCGTACTGGTGCGTTCGATCCGACATCGCATGTGGTTATCTCCGCTTGACGGGATGATTTTCAGGGAGGCTGTGGACCTACACTACTGGCAAACTGGTAACCTCGAGTGGTATGTTACTCCCCCTCATCCCTTTTTTTTGTCTCAAATATTTCGAAGGTACGATCCCTCCGCAATCACCACAGTGGACGGCGCCCTCCAAATCAACCTCAGCAAAGTCGCTGACCCGTCGACGAACCACAATCTCTCCTACATGGGCGGCATGATGTCCAGCTGGAATAAATTCTGCTTCACGGGCGGGGTGATATTGGCGAATGTCATGATGCCGGGATTTAACAATGTTTTTGGGCTTTGGCCGGCGCTGTGGACTATGTGCGTCTTCTCCTTCGTCGAAAAATAATCCTATGTTCAGCGCTAACGATGACTGGTAGGGGGAACCTCGGACGCGCGGGATATGGCGCGAGTCTCGACGGCATGGTGCGTCTCTTCCTTCTCCACAATCTTGGCGCCCGCTAACGCAACACCCACCAAAGTGGCCCTACTCTTACGACGCCTGCGACGTCGGGGCAGTCGCCAACCAAACGCTCAACGGCGGGCCCCCGGCCGCGCTCGACAGCGGCGCCGCGGGCAAGCCGTACTTCGGCGAGCTCTCATACATGCCCGGGCAGCGTCTCTCGCGCTGTACGTGTAAAGGCGAGTCACACCCCGGGCCAGTGCATGAGGATGGGACGTATGTTGGGCGGTCTGCGCCGGAGATTGGTATGTCGTCGCATCCATCCTTGTGTAGAGACGCGGCTCACCGAATTTGTTCTATGTTATGCAGATGTCTATGAGGGGCAGGTGAGCTGGTTCTGCGCGTGTACCGATGCATACCTAATTTTTGTAGATGGCTACAGGTGCGGATGGCAAGAACTTCGGAACCGTTTCGCAGTCGGCACAGTGGGCGGTGCGTAGCCATTTGTGTTTCCATGTCTTGAGGTGTTGACGGAAGAGCAGCCTTTCGATGAGGCCTACAACTGGGCCAACACGAGCGAGAACATGGTCATCGTAGACACCACGCAATCGCACCAGAACTCGTACGCCGGCGGCGTGTACCAGCAGCCGACGTCAGTCGTCTCGACGACAAGTACGCTTCTGCCATTCTCGCTTTTCCCCCTGCTTGCTCACTCTACATTGAAAACGCACTCAGACCAATCCTGCTACCAGTTCGGCACGGGCTGTTTCGCCGTCACGGGCTTCGAGTACCTGCCTGGGTACGACAATGGTGTATGTCATCTTTTTTCTATACGTTTATGAGGAAGTTGAACTCACTCTGCGGTACAGTACATCCAGTGGATGACGAACGACAAGACGACATGGACGCTCAATGCTGGCGGCGTCGGTGCCAACCAGGGGACCCAAATCTCCGCCCGGCCCATCACGGGGGAGCCTTTGGTGCGTCTACACACCGCGCCTCCTTCCGTACGTCCATCAGGTACTAACCGCTGCCACCACTGCAGTACATCATCATGAACCTCGGCATCTCGAACTCCTTTGGCTTCATCGACTTCGAGAACCTTGTCTTCCCGTCGATAATGCGCATCGACTGGGTCCGCGTCTATCAACATCCGGACAAAATCAATATTGGGTGCGACCCGCCGGATTACCCGACGTCCGCGTATATCAATACGTGCGTACCTCACCTCCCTTGCCCCGCCTGTTTTCGCTGTTGTGCTCATCGTACGGGATTCGCAGGTACTCTGAGGCGTACACCAACCCTCTCCTCACGACGTGGGTCAACGACTACGGCCAAAGCCTCCCCAAGAATAAGCTCGTCGAACAGTGCTAGTCAGCCTGCCTTGCCCTCTGCTTCGATTTCGATTTCGCTGGCGTTTATCTTCGTCGTTGTTCTGCTGTCTGCTCTCCGTCGTTCTCTCTCCCGGCGTCCGCTCTTTTTTTCTGCTGTCTATAGATCGTGTGTTGGTTTACACATTGGGACTTGATTTCGGACTTGATAATTATTCGCTATGTATCTCTACATACTTATTGCTCCCACACAGCAGGGGTAGTGCTGAGCTATCGGTGCTGCTACGATCCTGCTTCCGTAACCGCACACACACTGTCATTGCTAACTGTTCAGCGGATCGCTGGCTTGCTCGTCGTTGTTGTAGTAATTCGAATTAACATAGATCTGGGATACCCCCCTGGAACGCAACTCTCGTTTATCTATTTCATCTTGCGCGACTTCACAAGTCGAAGAAGCGGCCGTCCGCCACCAAGTTTGTGTTATAGGTGGAATGCGGTGATTGAATCTGAAATGGGGAGTTGACTGAGGAGGTTAGCGGGATACGCGTCGATAAAAATGACTTGTAGATCAATCAACCGAGCGCATAGAGGCCAAATGTTATCGGCCTTGTTTCGAAATGGGACCGCGAGGACCTTCATTTATCCCAACGAGTCTTATCCGCGGAACGGACGAGGACAACGACAATATAGCAAAAATACAGTCACTTGCTGTCACCCGACCCGAGTCGAACGGGGGTGTTCTGCATGTACATTGTACAGCATTCAGAACGTCACTATATGGTTGGCAGATGAGGGCCTCCGCCATTTAGGTGATGTAGTATGGGGCCTCATTTTTTAGTTGTATGTCTTATGTATTCCGGGACTCAAAAGAGAGCGTAAGCGCGTTCGAGGCTGATCTCCAGACACAGAAAGATGAGAGAGGAGGCGAGATTGGCTGGTAGATACTTCCCGATAAGTCGGAGCATTATCCAAAAGAGTGGACGACCACATCAAACTAGACCGTCGAGAGGACTCGAACCTCCGCGCTCCTCGCGAAAGATTATATGCTCCAACAGAATTCGTCAAGGTTGACCTGCAACTCGTCGACGACGGCTTCTCTGCTGTGGGTATGCAGCTTGTACGGGGATGCGAGGAATGAATATGAATGCGTACGGTCTGCGTTGAAAGGCGCCACCCGCAGCTTGCCCTCGTGCGACACTGGGACTTCAATTGGGAGATGTACATAATGTACTACTACACATCGTGCCAGGAGAGAAATCGTATCCAGGAGATTGACATCTGTGTGTAATTCAGTTCTCGGATTTCAATATCTCGGCTTATGGGCCCACCTACTCACATTTTTGAGAATACGGTGATAAGGCGTGTATCAATACACGCCTGAATTCATCGATTTTACACTAGTACACGCGGATAGCTGTATACAAGAAGTAAGACTAGAGGATGCTAGTTTAATCCCGGAACTGAGCATTAAGCCTTTGAAGCGTTGCAAACTAGCATAACTATCAAAGTCAGGCAGTATTAACGGTACCTTCACAAATGGGGCCTGCAATAGTGACTGAGCAAAACCCAGCTAGCTATAGGAATATCCTGGCAAGTTATATGTCAAAGATGTAACAAGCTCGGATTCAATATGGACGTCAGGCGACTAAGGGACTTTGGAAGGATTCAAACAGCATAAGACTATTAAAATGTGCACTACAGAAGTAAGGAAATAAACTAGACCAGGCTACTAGAAGGGCATTTAACTGGGAGCGCGGTTGATCAAAAACCGGCCCTGAAGTATCATGTGATCGCGTTTGATCACGTTTTAAAGAGAGAGGCGAGTTGGCTTCAAGGAGGTTAACTACAACAGACAGATGACGCTTCAATGGTCTAGACAGACCTATAGGCGTAGGGACTAGGCACGGAAAGCCTTCCGGGAGTTCTCTCAGGCCTTCAACAAGGCTAGGAGCCAAGTAAATCCCAAAGGGCTTGGTTCAATATAAATGAGCTCAAGTCCTTCAGTCAGCAAGAGACTGTTAGCCAATAGAACGGCCAGGAGATCAAAGGTATCCGGATAGCTATCCGAAGTTATTCACCTCGGTGGTTAGATTAATAGGTAGTAAATACTATAAAAGCAACATGTAAAGTAATAATTAGACAGTGAAATACTCCCCCAGTTGTTGGCACCCAGCTCTTAGTAGCTCTAAGTTTCATTTTGTTAAGACCGTGCCTAATTAGCCGCTCTTACAACTTGTACTTACACCCATTGAGAATTCAATAAGCTCTTGTATTAGAGTCTTAGTTGTCTTCAACCCAACCAGCCGTTAAAAACTAATCAACTTGGGGTTGACTCTATATACACTCTGTGACCTTAAACCAGTCCTACACATTGTTTAGAACACGAGAGTAATCTAATTGAGGTGCTTAATAGACCCTGTTTTGACTATTCAAGTTAAGAAGTATCGAGTTGGCGCCAGTTTGAGATTGAAGGTCGATACGCCTGACCTATATCCCCGAACATACACACGTTTGTATTGGAGTTGTTAGTTGTTGGATTTTGGTATTAGATTTAGTGGGACTTCGTTTCACTCAGTTTGGTATTAGATTTCACGGCTGCACGTCCCTGCAACGTTTCACCGCATTTCCCATGTATATCACAAAATGTATTCTTTTTCTTTGCTAGTCTTGTACAAAGGCATTTCAATGTTCGTCCCCGTTTACAAACCACTTGAATAGTACGTGTTTAATAAAGAAGAGAAAAACATTAAGTAATGGTGTTCATTCGTCGTCGTCGTCGTCACCACCCTGTCCTTTGTCGCTTGCGTCGTTGTCCAGTTTCAGCAACTCACAGACACGATTGCAGATGTGCGCATTTAGGACCATCTCAACACCTGTTGTCCCCTTGTCCCCAGTGCGACGTGGTATGCCCCTGTGGATGGTCATCATAATTAGCCTGAGCTTCCACGACGTGTCCAATGCAAAAATAACGTACCCTACGTCGTTTTGAAAGATAACATCCGTGATGATCTTCCCAAAGGCCTTGTTGGGTAACAATCCGTTTGAAGCTTGGATGATTGTTAAGCAGTGAATCAATTGAAGTGTAGTCCACCCACTTTGAAAATGCGACAGAAGCTCCGACTCTGATGTCACAGAGTCGGCAAAGAAATGCGACAGTGCGGTGACTGTGGTACCAAATTTATTCCGGGGATTGGGGAGTTTGGTGGCATCCATGAGATTCCAGCGCTCGCAGATAGGACTCATGCGACGCTGGATGAGCCAAATAACTCGGAGCTGATGTCCGGGAGTGTAATCGAACTGAGACTCGAACTCATCTTGTGCCTCCTTCAAGAGTTCATGGGACACTCCGGACGCTACTGAGGGCGGGCATTCCGTGCTGAGCAGTTCTTCGACAAGGAAGGTTTCCTGAACCGCTAAATCTGATGGGCCGAAATTAGCATGGTCTCTATAGTCAAGAATCGGAAATTTACTGGTGTCGATATCATCCAGGATGGAAACTCCGTCCGCAGCTACATAAAACGCGTCGAGTACACATTTTGTGTTCCACAGTGCAACAAGGTTGGAATGCAACAGGTTCTCATTCCCGAGAAACGTGTCAGGATCTATGCCCACAGTGATGGCTCGCTTGGCGACATATAGTGTGCCATTCACGTCAAGCTATTCAGTTGTGAGATTAGACAATTGATCGCGATATAAATGAAAACCTCTCACCTCAAACACCTTCTTATCCTTTCCGGTCTGCAAAGCTTCGTTGCAGAGTCGCCCACTGAACGTTGTCGGTCCGGTCCATTCAAACATATTGTCGTTTGTTTCGAGAAATTCAAATTTAACCTCGGTCGCCGCACGTGCAGATTTTGCTGGTATTCTAATGCCAATATAGTTGGAAACCATAGATGCAGTTGATCCATGAGCTATGTGGGTGATATCAGCTTTGTTGCGTTGGATTTGTTACCATAAACACGTACCGGCTCGCTTTGCTTGGGGTTCTTCATCCGGTCCAGGGATCCGACGACGTTTGACAGTGGTCCCAACTCGGTTCTTGGATTGAGTCCGTTCTTCAAACTGATATTGAGGTAAGCAAGAGTTTTAATTCTGACTGGAACAACTCACAGCGTTCATATCAATGACAAAATTGAGGACAGGCGCGGGTTCCTTTACGGATCCCTTGAGTTTGCTGGGGACCTTCAAGAATACCTCGCTGTTGTACAGCTGTGAATGGAGGTCGAAAAATTCACCCAACGTCCCGCTCATGCTGTTCGGGTGGCAGTTCAGGCCATTGTGGAAAAAAACGAGCACTTCACGACTAGATACATCGTCAGAAATGTCCGCTGAATGTATATTTAAGCGTACCGCAGCAAACTCGCATTGAACAGATCATCCCAAGCATATGCCCAAGCTTTCATGACATCTTCCACCATTTCTATGCATCGTGGTTAGCTTGGCAATAGACACGGTACCAACGGTACACCAACCTTCATATCCGAAAGACTCCTTGTACGCACGAGAAACGAATCCAAGGCGCAAGTATGGCTTGCCACCTACAAATGCGGAGACATGAACATTGATGAATCGTACCAATTTTTCGCGCGGGGGGCTGAAAGATTGATTTGATGATTAAGTAGGAGAAATATGTACATGAAATACACTCACTTGCGTGTTGGCTGAGAAACTCGCGGAGCCTGAGGACCACCGGACATGCGGGCTGCATGTGCATCAGGGCGTACTTGAATGGCAGTAGTCTTGGCGCTCTCAGCTCTCTCGCGGGTGGCCTTTTCAGCATCTGTATACGACGAGTCAGTAACCTGTGCCGGCCAAATCCCAGTGACGAACCTTCTCGCTTGCAAACACCGCATTTGCTGTCGCTGATGTTCTTGCCAATCTTGCTGCACTCTGAACATTGAGGAATATTCTGAACAACATTCAAGACTTGCGTGAGATATAGGAGGAGGAAAATTAAACCTTCATCTTTGTTTTCTCCTCGTCTGTGGCAGCTTTCTCGATTGCATCGCATTGGTGGCAAAGGCCACTGTTCTTTTTCCGAGGAAAGATATCCCCACAGCCATCGCCAGGAGATGGGCCTTGACATTTCTCGGTGTTGTTGTCGGGCTCATGCATATTGAGTAGCTGGTGGAGGTTTTACGAGTAAGGAGACTCGAAGAAATGGGGAAGAAGCAGCCTTAAATCCAGTGCCCAATGTGTTAATTGGGTGGCTCCGCACTGTAATGATTTATGACCAGAAAGGAAACCAATAATTTGGCATTGTTCTGGAAGTACAATACACAAGTCTCAGGGTATACTCCAGGCAGAGAGGTGGACAGTGTCAAAAATGCAAGCTTGCGAGCTTCAGATTGGAATCAAAGCACATAGAGTTGCTGGAGTACCAGTCACTTGATGGTTGAGAACCAGCTTAGAAAAGGCCAACCAGCAAGTCAGAGGCTCGCAAGAGGTTAAGTGAACTCTCCAGCAACGGAGAGTTCGGCTGCGAGGCATTAAGGTTAGGGCCAAGCACAGCCTCCCATTAATCGCCGCTGTTGGGCTCTACCCGAGCACAGCCACTGGTAGAGCTCGACAGCGGCGATTTGCACTGATTTAAATACAGTCTCCCACCTCCTCTCTGGCCATACCAAGGACTAGATTATGATTCAGTGGCTCCCCAAAGACCTTCTATGGAGCCAAAATGTGGAAAGAGCCAAGAGACCAGTGCGAGCCACAAATTGTATCCCCAAGCATTTCCATGATCCTTTCTTCTTCCTATTACAACACTGGGTCTCTTCCTGCGTCAATAATGCCAGAAACATGTGTTTGACTTTTTTACCATCACTACTGACTGCACCAGAATATACCTAACTACCTACCGAGATTACTAACTGGCTCAATCTCAAGTTTTCAAGAGTAGACTGGAAGTCCGTCATTACTTTACTAAATTCCTTGAAATAAAACACCCACATGCATCCCAAGACATCCTCTCAAAGTGCCCCCAAGGCAAACGATTGTGCCCGACTCCTTGCACATTGTCACTGCCGCAAAATCTCTGGACTCGGTACAGGAACCCATTGAGAAACATGGAGGCTGGTTCTGTGCGATTTTTTTCTGCTCTTTCGTGGTCTAAAATAATTATTTCGTCTGTAATGGACCTGTTTAATCTTATCTACAATGACACTGTACAGGCTTGAGTGCGGGTGGCAAGCAGGGGGTCGACTTTGTGCGACATAACGCGCCATGGGAATGTGTCACGTGGTCGCTTCCTCTTGGACTTTCACCACTATCTTCGCGTTCCCAGTGCTTCCTCCCGTCACATTTCTCTCTCTTTCGGTCCTCATGCTATTGATAGACTCCTCCCGAAGGCTCCTGCGACTTTTCCCCTCGAATTCAAGTCCAGTTCGACCAATCAACGTGTGAAAATGGAATATTCCGTCAATTCACCAACAAGGACGCGTGGTCCTTCTCTGTGGGCCAGGACTCCTTTCTATTGGACCCCAATATACTGTAAGTCATTCAGTGTGCCCCATCCAACCTTTTTTTTCCTTCCTGCTGGCCGAGATTTGACTCACACCCGGGACACCGGTCGGCGGGTCGGAAAAACATCGGTTGGGGTCTCTCGCCGTTTGTTTCCTGGACTCATGTCACTATACACCCTTTTCAGATGCTCCAGTTGAACATGCGCTGCCTTTGAGGCTGAAACGGAACCTTCGCTTCGCTGTCGCACGAGGACCTTGCATTATTTGAGCAACGCATCTTTCCCCTCAATTGCAAACCCTCTCGCTGCAGGAGCTTGAACAAGGTTTGTGCTCCGAGTGTTGTTGAGCCTCTTGCTGAGGTCGCGCCCTTCGGATCTGCCCCGTGCGGCCTCCTTCGACGATCGCTCGGACCGAGCCTCGTCGGGGTGGACTGCGAGGGTCGTATGCGCGGAATGCACCTCATCATGTACTATGAGCTGTCGCGCGTAAGTGGTGGGCATACATGACGGAGGGCAACGACACTGTGATAGGTGTGGAGGGCGACTTCCATGGGAGGACCTGCGGCGTCATTAGGTCCGTATTGCGACTTTTCCTGCTGAACTATACTGTCGTTGACGTCCTCATAACCCCCCTTGACTGCGCCGTTACCTCGACTACGCTCCGCGTGCCGGTCGACGAGCAGCTCACTGCGCGCGCAGCCACGCTCGCCGAGGTGTTCCATGACGCTGTCCACGCGCTGAACCCGCCGCTTGTGCAGACCGGGCGCGGGTGTGGGCTCCTCAACGCCGACTACATCGTTGTCAGTCCATCGAGGACGTCCAGCAGCTCGGGGATTGCATGCACGCATTCACCACGAAGGCGCAGGGGCAGCAAATCAATCAGGTGTGTAGTACCTTCACGCGTTTGCTAATATGCTGAACATTCGCGAGCCCTACCGACCCCAGCGAGTGTAGTGCAACGTATAAGAGGGAGTACCAGATGTTTCGTATGTTTCCACTCTTTGTGTGGCGGCGCTTTCATCTCCGCGCCTTTCCACCTCCAACCCTCTGCCTTGTCTCCTCATCCTCCCATCTCGCTCCTCTATCCGTTCCGACTCTTCCTTTGATTGTGCCTCTTGATTGACAGCTGAAATGCCTGTAGATTATTGCGCCTCCGTGAGCCGAAAAAAGGCGGCTGAGGTGCGCCACCTCAATCTCTTTGTTTATTTTCACTTGCTTTTCGCGCCGTGGACTGCGCTGCGGCATAGTGGACGACTGGTGCTTACTGTGCGCGGTGAGTGGATGTGCCGCCCGATCCACTTGCCTAGCGGGTGGGTCACGTCGGACTGCGTCTCGCCTTCTGGTCGGGTAAGCGCGGTGGCAATGATCCAAGCGATTTTATTCTCACCGGTACTAACTCGTGATCAGTAGACTGTGCGTGCGGCTACGCCACTCTCGGCTCACCACCGACTTCATGCTTATCTCGAAGGGAGTTCTGTTCCTACTCTATTTGCTGACCTCGCTGATTCCGCCGGTATTTCCGTATTTCCGACTCCTCTTGCTGCACTGTAACGGATCAATGGTATGTTTTCAAGCCGTTCTTCCCGGTCCGTCTGACTTCGTTTCGTAAGCCAGCTTTCCGTGGATGTAGGGCGACCATACATTCAAGTGAGCATGCCCCCTTGATGTCGACGACTAGGTTGATGTGTTGTCTGTCTCAGATAGGTTCATCTCCGAAACCAAGAGTTCCAAAAATCCGTCCAGTCGCGGTACTTGTGGATTTTGCTACTTTGTTTGCTTGTATACTGACCTGTGTTTCGCGGAATGCAGTATTTCCCTTTGCCTTGAAATTCGGTGAGTAATGAATGGCTTCTTCGTGTCAATTTGTCTGATTCGTGTATAGGTAATTTGAAACCTAACTTGACTGGACGGCAGTCCCTTGGGCTGAGGAGGGTAGGTATCAACCGTGTATTTATGTACCAGTAATATATTGTCGGGCCCTCAACTTGAGTGAAGTATGCTATCAACCTGATTGAACAGTACAATTAAGCTGATTGACTGGATGCGCCCAGGCTGAGTGTACCAGACACTCAACCCGAGTGAAATTCCTGCCAAAAATCAATCAGCCTGAGTGTAAGGCTACACTCAGGCTGATTGACCCACGCACTCGACGTGAGTGTTCCGATACACTCGGGTTGAGTGATTCGATACACTCAGGCCCAGTGTAATCTCTCCCCACAGCGTATGTGGTGGAGGTCGTAGGCACGTTCATGAGCATGCTGATAATCATCACTCTTTTAGTGGTTCCCTTTTTCTATGTTATTGTAGTAATCTTAACCGTATTTTTCGTGTCATTTTCGAGCTAATCCAATATTGGTTCTGTATTCCTGAGCAACTAATATTACGTCGACCTACTCTTCCTCGGCCTTCCAACCTTCCTCTTGGGTTTGTCGGGCTCTGCCATAATGTTCTCTGTGCCCATGTCCAGCCCACAGCACATGCGCTCACAGATATGATCCGAGAGGATGGCCTGAATTCCATCTTCCCCATGGTCACCCACACCGCTGGTCCTGGAACATGATTAGTGAGGCGGAACCTAGTAAAACCGGGAAGAAACTCACCCATCAAGAGTATGAGTCATAACATCGAACAAAATCCATCCTGAATTCCCCAAGCGCGAACGGCCCTTGGAGCCTGTAGTCGCATGGTAAGAGTACTGTTGCTATAAGATCCTGGTACCACTTCACTTACCCTGGAGGTCCGCGAAAACAAGTGTTTTCTGGCTGTATACATACGAAAAATGCATGAAGGCATCCATCGTCTGCCCGGGCTTGTTTCCGTGGTTTGGATGCTTCAAGGTGCCACTCCATCTCTCCATGGCAGACCCGCGCAATGGCTCAAGCAGCCAAACAACAGCACTGTCGGGATTGGCTTCCAAGGACTGCTGAAAACTGTCCGCAGTGACACCGGAGGCCGGTGATGGTCCACTTGGACCAATTATCTCTCGGACAAGTAACCCAGAGGAGAAAATAAAATCTGAATGATACAGGGTTTGAGTCGCACTGAAGATGTAAAGGGATTTGATAACACACCATTGGAAACTTCCGTTTCAGTTTCCTCGGCACGGGCATGGAACTTGTCCTTGAATTAGACGAATCATCTCGTTCTCAAGCTGGGTCGCATTTTCGTCGACTGATACACATTCGGGTCCCCGGCCAACTTCAAAAAAACGTTTAGCCACATAGGGTTCGTCATCAAGCATTAACTGTGATCCCATAAGCTGATTTACGTTTGAGACTTGAAAAGAAACAATGTTACATGATAAACTTTCTTTGTCTTTCCCCGTGCAAAAGACTGAAGATCGAGGACCGCCTCTCTGGTGTCCCCAGAGTCCCATAGAACCTCAACTCGGCCATCGTCTTGATTCACACTTGTGGTGGCAACGAAGAGAGAGATCGGGGTCGAAGTTGAATACTCTCTCTCACTGCTCGAAGTGGAGATGATTGATTCTTCCGGGACGCTTGATGACTTCGAGGCAGCAACTAGCATAAATTCAAATCAGTATATTTCCGATAATGTAAGATTAACTTGTATACTTCGCGCTCGAAGGCGTTTGAATGAAGCAGTCTTTGGTGGTTCCAGATCTGCTGGTTGGCTCCGCTTGCCTAGAACCGGGTGTGGTACTGGCATACACTTGTCTTCAAGCTAGTAGAAGAGTTAGTAGAGAGAGAGATGGATAGGGAGATGTATCCACGTACATCGCCGGGCATGACATCAATGTACAGTTCAAAGCAGATCACCTCCCCTCGCAGGTGCGACCATTTCTCGGGAATACCGTTAAAAAAGAGGTCCGGATTCAAATGTCCTTTGTGTATCAAATAGTTTGCCAATGGTACTGTCAGACGACCCTGGAAGTAATTTTGCATTTCCATGCCACCGCAGATCCACATCCTTGCTAGACAACTGGTTATTCTTTTTGCTAAAGACGTTGAGAGTCTGTGAAACAAACCATGTAATCCCACATGCGCTCTCCCACACAGTGTTGAGAGTTCTAAGGAAGTCATCTTGGATGTCTACCACCCAAATGAGGCCAAGTAAAATAGAAAGGAATGACGGTCGAAACTCACCACTGACTTGGGTGGCTTCATGATATAGATTTGAGGTAGAAGGTAGCCAATTCGACTCTGTACCATCAACCATCGGCGTAATATTGACTGACAACATCCGTCCCAGAGACCCATTAGTCCTACTGCGCAAATTCTCGAGATTAGCGGTTGTCATCGACTGGGATGGAGCGCCCGAGGTGATGCCTTTCCAAGACATCGATGGTACTGGAAGAGGCTGGTTCCAAGATGAGGCCGCGAGCTTCTCCTTCTTCTTTTGCTTGCCTGCAGCCATCCTTGCTTGAAACTCTTGTCCGCGCTGACGCTCTGCAACAAGAAGTGTGCCATCCTGCTCGCCAATTAATTGTTTGTCTATATGCAGTATGAGTAATAGAAGTTAACGCAACAGACAAACCATCGAGACTTACATAGACGCTCGCATCGACCACATCGACCGCCTTTGAAGTTCCGTGCAGCCGCACCACAGTCCATGCATTGCGGAAAGGTCTGAGAAGCAACTGCGATAAATAATAGGACAAAAAGAGGATAATAACAAACTGACCGCGCGGATTTCACGCTCATTGGGATCATCCTCCAAGGCCTCAAGCATTAGACATCGAGCGCAAAGACCTTCATGATTCTTGTTGGGGAAATCGCCTTGACAGCCGTCGCCCATGCAGGGCCCAACACATTGAGTAACGGGAATAGTCTCTGAGTCCTGAGGAGCGTAAGACATGGTGTAATAACGAGAAGGGACGGTATGCAGTGAGCGCGGGCCACGAGTGTCGAGAAGAGAGAGAGAAACAGAGGCCCGGGAGTGGCCCGAAATAATCTCCGAAACGGGAAATCACAAAAGCCATTGTCTCGGAGATCAGAATAAATTTGCCCGAAATACATGGTGATGGCGGGAGTACAGTGTCGTCGACAACACCGGAGCACTTGAGCAGCAATCAGCACCGAGTCTTGGCTCCACAATTGATTGGTTGAAGGTGGTGATCAAAACAAGTACGCTAGCTTATTTCCATTGAGTTGCCGCTACAAGTGATCCCAATAAATATAATGCTATCAACCATACATGTTCTCGATGAGCGGAGTCATTTGTCCAAAAATTGTCCAACCTCTCGACGGCTCTAGCTTCGGGCGTCTGATCTCCTCGTAAACCTGCCTTGCCGTCACATCGAATTCCTCCGGAACCCATCGGAAAGCTTCTTCGCGCGAGCAGGCCAGGTTCTCCCTCAGCGCTTCAACAACTTCAGCTTCGACAGGGGTGCTCAGGCGGGCAAGCCCATATGCCTCGGGGTTTCGGAATATTTCAAGGGGAGGAACACCAGACGGCAGGTGCTTCTTGTTGTTATTGCGTGACTTGTGGTAGTTCCAGTAGTCTTTGAACTCATCCAAAGAATTCTGAACAATCTGAGACCATAGCCAATGGAAGAGGTGGCTAAAATGCCGGTAAGCAACAGATATGGTTCAGGTGGCATAAGAGACGCACACATGGATTTCGCTCCCGGGATTGAAAAGTCCATTTGTTTTACCGTCTTCAATCCACTCGCGCATGCTGCGGCCACTGGTTTTTCGGAGCCACTTCCACAGATTCTCGATGGGAATGTTATTGACACTCTTGATCGCCACAACCATCGGAAACTTCGAGGGATCGAGATCCGGAGTGTAAATTTGCCTGTGGTTTGGTGAATTCAGTGAATTCAGTGTTGAAGAGTGGCGACCAATAACAGTACAAACCTCAGTGCAACGTGGGCTGCAAACATGTCACCGGTCTCGGAGCCCATATCGACTGTTATTTGAACCGGAATGGCTGTGTGAAATTATCAATCAAGCATCGGGAATACAGAAGGGAACTCAGACTCACCACCGAACTCAAGAATGAGGTCTAGATATAAGTGGCCCACAACAACAGCATGGCGTGCATCCGGAACGGCACGGAGGTCGCATGCGACGCCGGAGCCCTTGTCTCTGAATGCGTAGATGGCGATTCCTACCGGTCCCATTTGGAGAGCTGCGCTCGACAACTTCTCGTGTCCATCGCAGTGGACCTCTTGAAACACGCCCTGAGCTGTGAGGTTTTTACGATGTATCTTGTCCTTGTTGCCCGGATATCTTTTCTTAGCGGCGCCAGGAGCATTGTCTTTCATTACCTCACGAATAGTATCCCTGCGATGGTCAGATATGCAACAAATGATTATCATAAGGTGTGCTCACCGAGGAACTTGATATCCGTCTAGAGCAAGGAATGTCTTCATTGCTTCGGGCCCATTGCCTTGAACAACATCGTTCTCAAGCTTCGCACACACCAATGTGGTAACGACGGGAAGTGGTGGTGGCTTTCGGACAGTAGGGATGTTGAAATGTTTATTCAATTCCTTCAACTTAGTCTTCCTGTGGAGTTGTCAATATTACGAGTAACGACTTGCAGAGTGGACAGACCCGATGCGGTAATTGTGCTCCGAGGCCAAGTTTGCAAGTCTCGCTGCGACTGTCAACCGAAGTCTTGCATATCTCAGAAGGGATTCCTTAAGTACATCGTCGGTGGGCTCTGTATAAATTTTAGATGGTTTTTTTGCATGGGGTGGCATTGCCACTCACGTTCACCATTCTTGGCCCCATTTTTCCCTGCGAGATTGACCATGAAGAGCGATTAGGAATGAACAGGATGAGCGGCGCTGTTTGGTTGCGATAGAAAAGAGATATGTTTGTGGAAAGAGAGTGTTAAAGAGAGGAATTGAATTTGTTGTTCATGTTTGCTCGGAACAAACCACCAGTTTCAAGTGGCTCGCGCTAGCTGGAAACCAAAATAGAGCAGGAAATGAAAAAGATGAAGAGCATTTGAGGCCTTAAGGCCGCCCAGTTGTTCATGTGGATGGAATGAAATATTTTGAAAAAAATTGTATTGAAGGCTGAACATGAGCAACAGAAAACAAATTGTATCCTACTGCACCGAAGGAGTGCACGGGAGCGTCATAGCAGAAGCCCTGTGTAGCGGGCCAGCATTTGCGAAGTGATGAAGATGTAGGGGACGAAGACGACTCACCCCGCCTTGCCCGCCGCAGGTCGAGGGCTCTGCCTGCGCACAACGTGTCACCATGTCCGCCGCCTATGGCCGCGAACTCCGCCCCGCGCAACAGGAGACGCGCTGCAGCTGCTGCCTCTCGTTCACATCGAATGAGATGCTGCTCCTGTCGCCTGTATTCTCCGCCACCGCGGGCCGCGGTTTGTATGATATGACGGCCTCTTGCCATCGCGTGGGGGCCTGGGTCATATGTTTTTGCACCGCCAGTCAGCGTGCGGGGTACACCCTCCGCTCGCCCGGTCTCCCCACCTTCTTGGACCCCCTGCTCGCTCCTCGGCCAAACAAGAATGGATAAGAGCGAAAAGAACAACGCACCGAGATTATCGTTGATACCACACACGGACTCCCCTCCCGTGCGCGGCCCTGCTACGGGCAGTGCTGGAAGGGCGCGTGACAGTAGCCGATGTCTTCGCGGAAGTGCTAGCGGGGAGGGTGCATGAGTACGGTACCACAGGGCGAAGGGACGCGAGGGGAAAGCGAGGGGCGAGGAATGCAAGGAACGTGAGAGATTCGGTGACTAACAGACACCCGAGGGGGGAGCGGAAGAAAGGAGAAGGAGAGGCGGGCTTACGATCTGTCCTTGCACGTAGACAGCGCCACGCCGATGGAGTGCACGGGGGCGTTGCCCCAGCACTCGTAGTAGAATCCCTGCAGCGGCGGTCGGATTCAATGGAGTAGATGGCTGCGCGAAGAACTTGGAGTACTCCTTGCCCTGCCACAGATCGAGGTCCCGGATTCCGAAGTTAGACCAGACTTTGGAGGATGTGGTCAGCATACACACGGAGGAGAGGAGGAAGAGAAAGACGCGGAGAGACTCACAGTAATAGTGGCACGTTGTAGGTCTCGCCGTTGTCGTCGCGCAGGAAGCCCACACGTTGTCGGGGGCGATGAAGTCAGTGTTCTCCCGGACGAACTCCTTGACGCAGCGGCCTTAGGCTCGTCGATCCAGTCGGGCTGCTACCAGCGGTCCTGCGGGATGAGGCCAAAAGAGATCAAGCAAGGAGTAGAATGAGACGTGAGGACGCGGCGCAAGACGGCGGGTGCAGGCAGTGCAGCGCTTATGTGAGTTGCCGGATGTAGCCGAGCCGAGCCACCCGACAACAATGGGAAATCAAAAGTGAAAATTCAACCGCGGCCAATCCGCCGACCATAGGATGTTTCTCATCTTCCTGTAAAACACTGGATACACCTGCATTCAATTTTGGCTGTCCCAGGTTGAACAGACCGTATTCGGGCATCTCGGTCATCCTCAATGTCAATTATAAATGCCTGGAGGGCGTAATTTCGGTTTCCTAACTGTACTGTTCATACTAAGGAGCCATGAAAGACATGAAAATGGCCTCAGGCTGAGATAATTGTGCCTGAATTTGTGTGCTGCTCCTTGAACAGTTTTAGAATGGATTCGGTCTTGTGGGTGTCTGTCTAAGCATGCGAAGTTTCCAACACTGGAACGTGAATATTGATGTCTCCCCTCAACACTAGTTTAAGAATGTGGTGCTCTGGGTTTCCATGTGCATGTTGTGCAGTTGTACCGACAAAATTTATATGAAGAGAAGATATGATTGGCACAATGATTACTTGGATCCCAAGTTAGTGGGCTCTGCCGCAAAGCGCGCTACACTTGTTATTAGGATGAATAGCAAATAATACGTCCGCGCTACGCGCATACAGTACGCGCGTCGACGGAGAGGCTGTGTATTTACATTTGTGAGCGATGATCGTTGATCCCATCACTCCACACCTCCGTTGGCTGGGCTTGCACTGTGCGCGAACGGCTGCAGGCGTTCTATCCAATCTTCTACCTTGGCGCTTGTGCTGTGCGCTCCTGACCTGGATCTCCATACCCTTCTTCGGACTCTCATGTGGTTCGTCACGTTGATATCTTCCTCCGGTCTCAAATCAGCTCTAGTTGCCCATCCGAAACGCGTCCATCCGGCCGGGAATCCAACCGCAATGTAGTGATGAAGCTATAGAACATGACTAACCGCCCTCTCTTGCTCAATGTCGTCCATTGACTCGCTCTTTTGGCGCGCGAGCGTCTTGGACGTCGCTACAACGTGGTAGGGTACATGTGCGTTACTGTCTTTGCCTTGTCATTCCACACTCATCAACGCCTAGCCACTCGACTCACTGGGGAATCGCTGTCGCGGTCGATCCCTGACGCTCGCTGTGTATCAATCGCCGATTGTACAAGATCGCGTCGTGCCAGACCGTGTCTGTCGAAGGCCGAGAAGCGCCGCACCGCTCTGGTGGATGCCTTGGAAAAATGTAGCTCCGTACGTCTTCTTCATCCATACCGTCCATATACTGATCTATTTTCAGAATTCATCTTCCAGGGACACTGGTACGAGATAATCGAAAATGTCAGGTGCTACCTCACAACACACAACGTCGTACCCGCCTACCCGCTCAGCTATCTCTGGCCGAACGTTATCGGGATCATTTCTGCTACCTATTGCAGTAAGTTCTCCTTTTCTTCCAGTCTCAAGAGTACAATCTGACCAGTCTAGACTCTGCGTGCCTTCCTCCACCGCCGCGCCCAATTCGCGCAATTCCGCTCCGCCTCCGCGCCCTCCCTCGCCCCAACGCGCTACTTCCGCCTCATGGCCCTCTCCCTCGAGCTCCTCCTCTCCATCCCCCTCTCTACCTACGGCCTCTACCTCCGCCATCCAGCCCTGGATCTCCTGTGCCAACACGCACGCGGACTTCTCCTTCGTGGGGCAGGTCCCTGCGGTCCTCTGGCGCGCGGACGCTTGAAGCACACGCAGGCAAACGTCGAGCTGAGTCGCTGGGCGGGTGTCCTCTGCGCCTTCGCGTTCTTCGCGTTCTTCGGCTTCGCGGCGGAGGCGCGCAAGCACTATGCGTTGGGGTTTTGGCCGCTGGCGACGCGCGTTGGGTACAAGCGCCCGGCGGACGAGCGCCTCCCATGGAGCAAGGCCAAGTCCGCGTCGGGGGCGGCGCCTACACTCCCCATTTCCCTCCCCCGTACGCTACCCAAGCCGCGCCCGGAGTCGCTCACCGCCTCCCTCGCCGACACGCGCACGGTCTACGACGACGATACCCTGGAGAAGATCGCCGACTACCTCGTGCCCACTCCTCCTCGTGCTCAGCCCCGCCGGAATACATCCATGACATCGAGCTCGGGGTGTACACCGGCTCCCCGACGTCGACATCGAGCGAGTACTCCCACCGCACGCTGGAGTCGCTACGATGACACGTTCTTTCGATTTTATTTCGCTTTTCCTTTTGTCTGTCTGTCTGTCTAGATTCGATGCATTGAAATGACATGGTATAAATCCAGACATAGTTCACATTAATCATGAAGAGGCTCGCGACCTTCGGTTCTAATTTCCCAAGGAGTGACGACCTCCCGCAAGATATTCGAAACAGCGCGGGATACGTACCGCATCCGCAAAATAAATTTCCTACAATGATACCCTCAGCCCCTGTCGTACCAACTACAGTTTGTGCTTCAAGCATAAGACACGGAGTCTTTCTCTGGGATGGATGGATGTCAATGGTAGACTCAAAATTCCGAAAATGTTTATATCAAGGAAGTTTCGATGAAAAGGGCACTTTTGAAGCCTGACGTTGGGAATTGGATCACCAAGTTGTCGTCCAGATGAGTTCCAATAGGGTCGTTCACAGTAGAGTTTTCGACGCCGTTTTCGACCTGGTTTTCGTTTTCGTTTTCAAGCTCCAAAAGTGTTACCTGATGTGACCGAAGTTCGGCAGATCTTCGGCCCCTCGCACATCAGCTTGCCACGTCAAGCGAAGTCCCCCGCCACCATCCCGCCCTCACCCGCCCTCCGTTCCCGCCCACATTATTACGAGGCGCAAAGGAGTTCCTAATGAAACAGAATGTGCATACCATTGATTCAAAGTTATGGTTGATGTATTGTCAAGAGTGCGCCCCGCCAAGTGCCCACAGAAGGGGAGATACACGAGTTCATTGTGGTGGGCGATGGGCGGGAAGACCCCGGCAATCGGGACCAGATGAAAACGAGTTTTCAACTCTGATTGCTCTGACGAAAACGAGTTTTCGGCGTCTTCCGTGTCACAGCATCATCACGTTGCCACGAAAACGAAAACGAAAACTGGCGTGAAAACCGTCGAAAACGGGGTCGAAAACTGTACTGTGAACGACCCTAATGAAGGAAGTCAAAAAGACAGCAAAAGTGCCCTTGGCGGGGAGTCGAACCCCTGCTCTCGTGCTCGACACTGCCGTAATAGGCAAGACGTAAGAAGCTCGCGTGTTAACCGCTACATTGTCAAGGGGACACCACGCCTGACAGACGTCGACATCTTCACGGACTGCCAGCCTGCCATCATCGCTCTCGGCGCCCCCCGCCCCCAGCCTGGCCAATACCTTCTCGCCACCTTCCATGCGCTACACCGCCGCCTTCTCCGTGCCCGTCCCACGCTCAAGATCCGCTTCCACTGGGTCCCCGCCCACGTAGGCATTGCGGGCAACGAGGCGGTGGATTCGCGCGCGAAGGAGGCCGCCCAGGGCTCCTCCTCCGCCCTCGCGACCCGCATCCCCATCTTCGAATCCCCCCTCCCGGCGAGCAAGGCTGCGGTGCTAGCTGCAGGTGCGAAGAACTTCCGGCAACGATGGCTCACGGAGTGGTCCACCTCCCCGCGGTACAAGCGGCTTTCACTCTTCGACAGTGCCAAGCCGTCGTCTTCCACGGAGCGGATGTACGCGGACCTCAGCCGCCCGCAATGCAGCGTTCTGACGCAATTGCGCACCACCCACATTGCGCTCAACGCCTACCTCTTCCGCTTCCACCTCGCCCCCTCCCCCGACTGCCCCCTCTGTCTCGTGCCGGAGACTGTCCCCCACTTCCTTCTATCATGCCCCATCTACCGCTGGCAACGACTCTCCCTCATATGCAAACTAGGCACTGCCAGACTTTCCCTCAGGCTTTTGCTTGCGGCGAAGTCCGACCCCAAGCCGGTACTAGGGTTCGTGCGCGAGACCGGCCGCTTCCCCCGCTACTCGCTCTAGGCGATACCCGGCTTCTTTTCCACTTTCTTTTCCTTTACTTTCTTTTCCTCATTACATATCATATTACCTGGACTCGCTACTGCCTTGACATCCTGCCTTGCACATACATTCTGAACCCCCTCGTAGCACACTCCATGCCATCCCGCCTCTACCCAAGACTTCCCCATCCAGAACATCATTCCACGCCTGCTAGTCTACATACATGTACTACGGATAGTGCCACATGGGCCCCCAGGGGCCCGCGCGCACTTTAATTGAATCTGAAATGAAATGAACCGCTACACCACCGCCGACAGAGTGAAGTCGGGTAGAGTCATCCCAAGCCGGATGACGGGACAAGATCAGAGGGGTTTTAGTGGGTATACACCGTTACTCGAAATAATGCGGTAGGCTAACTTGACGGCCAGAGTCCCACACGAAGGCTTGAACCCTGTGTGTAATGACGTTTCCTCCTGGACACTTCCCTGGCTGTATTCATAAATTACATATGAAGGTAGATATAAACAATACCATTCATATTCCCAAGTTTCCCGACCAAATTCGGCTTTTTGACTGAGCTTGGGACCCATGTTTAGTATTCGTAGAATCAAGTAGAATTTGTCCTTGTTTCCCGCATTTTTGTTGCCTTGAGCGAATTTTGCTTGCAATTATTTTCTTTTCCTTGTGATTCTGAGACAATTAGGACTTGATTAGGATTCTTTTCCTTCCATGTACTTCTTGCCTTCAGAATTCATCGCAGGTCCTGACTCGTTCAAGCCCCAATGGCTGGACCTTGAAAGTTTATCACACCATGCACGTTCAAAAAAAAAGAATACAGACATACATACAAGGCACGGAGGGCCGGCTTGAATGAGGCTTGAGAGTTCTGTATGAAGCAGTTCATTACAGTATCGAGTCCAACAGTCTGTCAATTCACAAAGATGGGAAATTCAATTGACAAATTTCATTGAGTCTATACGACCCCCAGATCTTCAAAAGGTGAATGTCTCGCCGATGATCTTTTCCGTCGTGGCCCACAGTCTCTCGGCAGTGACTTACGATTATTATTTGAATTCGAAAACGGATGACAAAGGTCCCTACGGGAAGGACAGTTGGATATTGTACTTACTGGGTCAGAAACTATGCGCCGCAATGGCCTCATTAGCAACAGTCGAGTCGCTCAAGTACGCCCCGGGCTGGTCTAGAAAAACGTCAGATTCCATCTTTGTATGTCAGAATTCCATGCAACTACTTACCGCTGATTCGGGGATCAAACGCAGCTGCGACCATACTATGACCCAAAAAATGTGAGAAAATGTGAGATGCGAGCTTGAAAGGAAGCGGTAATTAGAGACGCACGTCGCGGCACCTTGCGGGATCGTCTTAAACGGGAACTTCTCGGCGGTCGGAAGCTTGTCAGGTCCCAATAAACCTGCAAGCACGCATACCCAGCCTGAGAAAACAGCCCCTATCGAATGAGGGGCACGAACCTATAGCCTGCATATCCGCCACGGATTCCTCCGTCTGAAGCATGTTGCTGAAGATAACTATGCACGTTACGTACATGTGCATTAGCAGCCGATCACCTGGGTATCACGATAAATGTCCTTACTGCCGGGATGAAGACTGTACGCATTGATCTTCCCACCAGAGCGCTTCGACAGCTCCAAGGCGGTGAGGATGTTGGCAGACTTGGCTTGGAAGTACTTTCGTATATCTCGGCATCCGGCATCTCTATTGTGGCCAAGTCGACGCCGGAGCTGGCCGCGTGTGCTTCGCTCGAGACGAACACGACGCGCGGACTGTACGTTTCGCTGGTGGACGCTAGCATCTTCGGCGTAAGCAGTTTCGTGAGGAGGAAGGGCCCGATGTGGTCCGTGGCGATCTGACTCTCGATGCCGTCCGGCGTGAGTTTGAAGGGGCCTATAGCGGCCGCAGCATTGAGGATCAGAACCTGGATGTAAGTGAGTAAGAAAACCGATGAGCAGGCCCGCTCAGGAAATTAATATATGATATGCATGCGCACATGGAGTGGCTCTTCATATGCGTTCACTTCCACAGCAGCCTTGCGAACACCGGCCAGAGATCCCAGATCGAGCGTGAGCCGTCGAATGTTGGCGTCAGAAAATTCCTTTTTGATCGCGTCTTCTGAGAGCTTCAACCTGGCCGCGGGGGAAGGTGCAATTAGCCTTTCGACTGTCGCGAGAAACAGGAACAATGGCCGGAAGACAAACCTCTCAGCATTGTATCTGGTTATTATCACCAGGCTGGCGTGCTTTGCGATGACGCGCGCGACTTCGAAGCCAATTCCGTTGATGGACGTTCCAGTAATGAGGACTGAACCGTCGATTTGAATAAGCAGGCAGGCTTTTTATATGCGCGGAATTTGTAAGTACAACGTCTGGGACAACACTTGCCTCCATGATGCAGCACATACTTACAACTTGATGGCGACAAAATCATGCAGCTAACCATTGAAAAACGCGGCTCAGAGGTGACTTAGAGGAGATGACGCACCCTATAGTATTGCAAACTGACCGACTCGTGCCGTCGGAGATTCCCCCATAAGTCAGCGAAAACAATAGACGTGGACATGACCGATCCGGGGATTGAATAGCGAGGGAAAGGGAAGTAGCTACTTATGAGCGGCAGGGAGGCGTCAACGTGTCTACAGCCGCACAGCGAAGAATCAGCCCCTCGACAACCCGTCGAGACGAAGGAGAGAAGGCAGGTGGCTGTGCGACTGCTGTGCGATCATATCACTGATCGATCTGCTCCGGACTTTGCCGACTCTTGCCATAGGCGTTGATCCTAACTCCCTCGCTTCCCTTCCTCCAACTCAGAGCGTCCTCGATTCTTGTCAGTTCTCACAACTCCACTGTAAACCTTGCCCTTCATCTATGCCCTGTTCTTCCCCTAGAGTCTAGACTCGATCCTTGCTCGATCCGTCAGGGCGCAGGGTCGTGCACTAAGGACTCCTACGGTCTGTGCGGTGCCAGTGTGCGCAATGATGCAGCCTGATGTCTGTGCGAAAATATCGGGCCCAGATATAAAGAACTGAGATGCTCTGACCGACTGACACTCTTGGCTTCTTCATTAGATCATTCATGGCCAGATATCTCCCGCGTCGTCTCCGCATGCTACTGCAGTCTGAAGTACATCTACTTGCAGCGGTCTTTGCTCGGGGAAACTTTCCCGATCGTCACTCTCCGCGAAATACCCGTTCTGCGTCACTGGGAAACGGCTAGAGTCGAAAAGCTACGGACGCGTGGCTGTCGATATATAGGCGCCTATCTATTGCACGGTTTGCACCTGACGTCTATCAATGTGTCCAACAGAAAGAAGAGGAAGTGAACGCCAAGGCAAATCGATTGTTATCTCTACCTTTGGAACCAGAAGCTGGGAGCAATAAATGATTCGAAGCTCGCTGCGCGCAACAAATTCAGGAGGATTTTTGACAATGTCATGATCATGATTCCGAGTCAGTAATAAATGTATCAGCGCTGAGTTTCTCGCCTTTCTGTTGGACACAGTAGAAAGACGAGGAACTGTGCATCGCTTTCGTTGTAAGCGATGTTATCTCTCTGCCTTGAGAACCGGAAGCTGGGAACAATAGAGAGCCATAAGGGAGAGAGATAAACATCGATTTGCCTTGCAACTGAAGTTGGCGCTCAGTTCCTCGTCTTTCTGTTGGACACATTGACAGATCGTCAGGTAATAGATAGGCGCCTGTATGTCGACTCCTGGAGGTATAACTTGGGCACACACTGTCCCAAACCCCACCAACTAACACCAGTACCGACCCTTGACCTCCTACGATATCGATGGGCCCATTGTACCCCACACTCCTTTTTCTCGCCCTCGTTTCACAATTTAGACCAAGTATGTTGCCGCTCAATTGCCTTCCGTTTCTCTCATACTTCAAGTACATACACTGATCGCGCCACGCAGATCTTGCAAAAAATCATGCTCAGCTCCAGCACCGGCAGACAGTGAACGGGACTTGCGCCAAGTTCTGCACCCCAGAGATCGTTGCGCTTGTACGTCCACTGCCTTGAATCTACACCCTTCGATTCTTCCACTGACTGTGTACCGGATATAGGACAACTCAGATGGCTCCAACGCCAATGCGACGACATGCACTGACGCCATTGTCAAGCAGTTCGCCGAGTGCACCCAGTGCCAGGAAGGCTACGTGACGGTTCCCTACGGCGGTATGCACTGTGCCTCGCACCTGAGAAAAAGCTGATGTCGGATTTGATTTTCTCAGACTTCATCGACGACTGCCAGGCCCTTGGCTTCCCGGTGAAGGATGTCTCGAATGCTGATGGCGTTGTGCCGGGTTTCAACCCATCTTCGTCATCGGGCGTGGACTCCCGGCTGGCGCGCATTCCGCAGTGCGCGTGGTTAATCGCTGTTGTATTTTCCACGGGAGTCCTTGGTCTCTTCCGTCTCTAGCTACCTCGATGGAATTATGCCTGTGAACATATTTTCTTACAATGTGTAAAAAATGCCATTAGTAGAGGGATGATGGGTACCGATTTATACACCGACGCGACTTGGTTCGGATTGGCACGCGGGATGCTTCTATGATCGAGATCTAGGAAATGATCTGTGCATGAAGTAATATATTCAGTCCAGAACAGGACCGTATGCGCACCACTGAGTCAGAATCCACTAAAAAAGCATGGATAAAAATGCGGAGAGTGAGAGCGATCCAGGCGTGGGAGCCAGCGTTTCCGATAGTCTGTCAAACGTACCGTGTCCTAGACTACTGACTAAATCAGATTGAATCAACGAGGCGGAGCGTGGACTTGCTTAGCTGGAATGTCCTCCTGGCGTGAGAGTGTTGAATTTTAATGTATGGGTGGCCCAGGACCTCCGTCCACGTCCATGTCCGAGACTCCGACTCCCGAGGCGAGGGAGGCGCACCGGTGTCGGAGTCGGGGGGGGGGGGAGGGAATCGATCCCGAAACTAAGAGTATTAGAGTAAGACCGCGGCAACAGCATCCAGAGGTAGTTGAATAACCTCAAGGCCGTTGAATTACTTCCTCACCTTTGAGCTTGGGAGGAGAACTGCAAGTCCATCCACGATATACAGAGATAATCTGCGGAGAGAGAATGAGAATATGGTTCGAACTCTAGAGATGTGGGCATGGAAGATCAGACCAGAGATGGAAGGAGATCGAGGGGTACACGGAATTCAGTGCTACTTCGTCGTGGATCGTAGAAAAAAAAAAGGTCGTCGATGGAGGCAGCTGTTACATTGGGCGGATGCGAGAGCGAGTATTCAACGTAAATTTCGAAGTCGGGCACATACCATGTGGTACATAAGCCAACAAAAAATATAATTTGTTTCTAAGTAGAGAGAGACGACGTCCAAGAGTAAAAACCCCTTCACTGGCAGGCAGAACTGAGCTATAGCGCAAACTTGCAGTCGGAGTCAGAGCCGGTCGCGTCGGTCAGGGTCGAGCTCACCGCTGCGCCAGAGAAGTAGCAGGATGTCGATGCCAATACGGAGAAACCTTGCGAATTCGCGAGCCCCGCGTCCTGAGTTCCGGCCGCTAATCATCCTAATCCTTCTTGCCTCGTGCGGTTTCTTCTGTTTCATCCTTCACCTTCAGGCTCGGGCTTAGATCCAGGCGGCGGAGGCGGGATCCGTATGCGTGCGAATGCGGATCCGGCGCGGCGCACAGAGAGATGCGGACATGCAAGGTAGAACAGAGCCAGAGCGAGCGGGGAAAGGGTTATTCAAGACGGAGGGCGGAGGGCGGTAGTCTAAATAGTTAGTTGGAGTGCAGGGACTCGAAAAGAGATGAGGGAGAAGGAGGTAAAGTTGTGGGGATGGGGTGGCGCCGAGGTTTAGAGGAGGGAGAGGCAGCAGACATGAACTTGGAACTACCGCGTAGTTAGAGTGCGTTTCGATTTGAACCCGATCCGGATGGATGCCCAGGTAGATAGATTGATGGATAAGGAAGAAAAGGGAGACAGAGACAGACGGTAGGATGACCGGAAGCGGACTGTGTGTTTCTCGCATTTTCCATTACTTCGTATCGGGATCTTGGAAAGAGATGAGAATGATGCAGACGGCACGGAGAGTTTGCTATGCTAGGACGTTGGGATAGAATGTATGGATGCGCGAAGGTGTAGCGCTTCCATTAACGGGGAAGGTGGGAGGCCCTCGAAAACCTCAGACCGTAAACCGACAAGGCGCAGAGGATAGAAGCGACGTAGGCGGTGCTATTGGCAAGACAAGCGGGTGGGGAACGACTGCTGATCTACAGAGGAAGTGCGGCGCACGCGGGTCCGAGCTATCGAGAATTCGGACGGCGGGGAGGACGTTCCACTGATAACATAAGGAAAGCCAACGAATATAAGGACGGCAGAGGTGAAGGCGATGAGTTGGGGTGAGGTCCGGAAGCAGCGCTAATCGTAAACAGGGACAACGAGTTGTGGTATGGATCCAACCCTGTCTTTAAGACTTTGAGGACACGGATGGAGAGATTTTCTGCGCGAGGTGTTGCATTCCCGCAAAATACAAACGGAATCTTGAGCGGAAAGTCGAATATCGGATGGCGGGGTCCTGGTGCGGGGAGCCACGAGCGGCCTGGGCATTGTAAGACTCCATATCAGTATTAGTGTCAGTGTGACGGCACAAATGAGGGAGATCCGAGTGTAGGCGGGAAATCTTGCAGTAAATGGTCAAGGAAGAAGCAAGACCAACGACTCGGACGAATGCGGGTCGATCCGAGTCGGAGTTTCGTCAGCGTGCTGACGCAAGACTGTCTGGCTCTTCTCTTTTTCTTCGAATCAATTTCTAGTCCGGACGCTACCTGGATTGCGTCAACCCCCGAGTCACGCTCCGAGTCTCCGACTCGCACCTTAACGGGAATATGTTTTTACAAGTGCTGACTCTGGCATTGAATTAGAGGCGGGGATTCCACAAGATTGTTTGCCATCAAGAACTGAAGGCAGTCAGAAGAGATTGTAGTTCAGGATTATATCATATACTGTTATGTATTCTTTGGACAATTTCCATGTGGATCTGAAAGTCAACTTGGCTTTTTGAAGTGGAAAGAAGACTCGGAAAGCTGCGGCCGAATAGATCCGAACTCCTGCGAACACCTGCCGTGGTTGTTGAACGAACGAAAACGTGGTACGCGTGGGTAGACCTGGCTGATACGGAGCAGCTAATCCATGATATTTGGAACGGTATGACGGACGCATAAGATATACTTACTGCACACCGCGTCAGTGCATACTGCACACCGGTCGCTCCGAGGGACGGCCTCGTTCTTCCATTCGGGATTGAACCAGGAGAGTAGTAGACTCAGAAATCCGGGTCCGGAAACGAAAAGAAAGAGGGATGGAAACGGAATAGTATAAGAGACCGGGACGTAAACAGGGTCGCAAATCACAAATCGCAACCTTCAAACCCAAAACCGGCCACACGGAGAGATAGTGTGCATCGGAAAGACAGGGTGGCTGCGACGGGGCACTCACCCTTGGACCGCTCTTCGGCTTCCGACTTGCAGTGCTTCCCCTTCCAGCGGCGAATTGCGGTGCGCCCGCAACCCAGGGACTGCCATCCCGACTCTTCCCGCGATCCCTATGTCCCGGCCTCCCGTGCGCGTCCTCGCCCTCTCAGACTGGTGCTCCTTAGTCTTCCGCTGCGCCCCGCCGGGTGATCCCCACATCTCTTCTTCATACCGAATCAATAATCAAATTCCGGGTCCGAGTCCATTACAGTAATCTGCATCTGCCTTCCTGCCTTCTTGCCCGGCTCGCTGCCTCCCTTCAATTCATAACATTCTAGCCACCAACAACCTCGTTGCACAACCCCACGACCTCGCAGTCTTTTACAACCTTTCAGCACTGTATCAACCTTTTCATTTACCCATCTTCGTACTCCACAGCTCGGGACCGTTTTCTACATTCTATTTCCAAAATCTACTCTTTATTTGTTCATCATCCGAGAGGAACTTGTTGAATCCCCGAATGAGATGCGGATGTCCGTCAAAGAGAAGAACAACGCGCTGAATCACCTGAGGGGTGTCGATTCTTCAATCCATCAATATGACATCAAGTGGGAAACAGCGGAACGCAACTTACACCCCGTGTTGGAAGTCTGTCATAATGTTGAGGAAGTGGATATATCGCTCACGCTGGTTTGGGAATTCGTCCTTGACCGCTTTGATGTAGTTTACAGCATCGGTGATGGTGTACGGTGCTGTGGTGCAAAGAATCCAGTTGATAGGTGGATCTGGGGAACGTCTCTTTCCACGAACCCGGCTGGACGTCCGAACTCGGCGGGACGTCGACACAAAGTCGACAAGTAAACTCCTGCAAGTTCGGATTGCCAACACAGTCACTGTGGCTCCACTCCTCGCACACCCGACACTTGATGGTACGTCGTGATCCAGGGGCTACGAGGGAGAATGAGTACTTAGCTGCAGCTGGTCCACATTGACGAAATGAAAACGTGCTCACTGGAATCGCCGCAAATGCACCGAAACACCTCGAACGGGCCGATCACTTCTGAGGAAATTTCTAGAAGACTAGGCATATCATCGTGGGCCACGACTGTGCTCTCAGGCGTTGTGGTCGTGAGCATGCTCCGTGGATATCCAATTTCGGAGTGAGTATGGGAGATCTAGGCCGCAGACGTAGGAAAGGAAAAGGTTAGGGGAAGAGAAAGACCGAGTGGCTCAGCGCGTTGATCTGATTCGGGGTGCTGACTCAGACGCGGGCCGGGGAAGGCTCTTCTCTTTCATCGCATTGTCTCCACGGGCGCTCAGTCCGAGTCTTCCTTCTCGCCGGTGCCGTCACCTCCCTCCACTCAGGCTCTCTCCTGTGCAGTCCTTCGTCGAGTCTGCGAACCTCCCTTGCCTTTCATCCTGCTGCACTTAGGTCCTCTTACTCTTAGGAAGTTGGGATCCAGTTTCGTATCCAATCCGCCTGAATCCGCTTGGATGGGTGTGTTCTTTCTTCTAGTGGTAGTTATACAACATTCTCCGTGAAAAGAGGTGATTGGCCCTCGATAGCGTGCGTCCTCTGGCGTGCACGCGCGCCCTCTTCCGATTTCCTCCGAAATGATCTTCGCAGACTCAGACGACTCGTTCCTCGCCTTCTGACTTTCGGTGCGTCACCTTCCCGAACCGCGACCTGGCCCGCCCATAGCCCACCTCTCGAGTACCACATCTTCGTGCGACGATTGCGTGATCCTAGGAATCTATGCTACCGCTGGCGTCCCATACACCTTCTTCTTTACCTGGCGCTCCTGATTATTCTGCGGACCTAGCTCTCGCCACGCAATCACCCTTCTCCGCTTCGTACCGAATCAAGAATCAAATTCCCGGACCGTTTCCACAAGTGTGTCCGCATGCTTCCGTCCAACATTAATCCTCGAACAGGGAAGGGCTGCTCTTCACCCCGTCTGCCTAGTCTTACACCATAGTCTAAATCCGAATCGGTCCGACCACTGCTAGATGACTCGTGTGTAACTTGTAGGATGCAAGTCAACAGATTTGACCAATCTCGTCTCGTTCACACAAGTCCTCGATCCAAGCGCTCCATTCTACCGTGTTGCACTTCCTGTGCGGTACGATAGCTGTGCATACTCTCGATATATCCCCGAATCATCTCAACTTTATTGATTCCCGCTGTAGTGGTCCTTCTCGCGCCCAAAAAGTGAACTCACCCAGAGACCCTTTTTTCACCACCTCGCTCGCGGTGGCCACCGTGTTTTTTTTTCTTTTCCGGTCTCATGGAATACATCTCAAGAACCGGCACTTTTTTCAAAGGCTGTCAACGAACATGCGTGCTGTGTGTGTACTTCCAAGCGCCCGAGAAGCTCCACAGCTAATTGTTTTATTTATAAACCTCTTTTAATATGCAGGGAAGCACTGCCCCGCCCCGCGTCTTCTTCCCTTTCCCACTTCAATGCCCAACTCACAACCACCCCCCGAGTCGGAAATGTATTCGCTGGACACGGGCACCGCGCAGTGAGTGTATCACAGCATCGCAAATGAGGGCTAGTAGCTCACACGCCGATTCCAGATATGCGGGCGCTTTTTTTCCGTGCTCGGAGAGATTGCTAATTTCCGGTGGTGTGTTCACAAGCAACATCACAAATATCACCCAGGGGACTCCACCTCTTCCTCCCGGTAGGCCATGCATTCTCCAATATTGCGCGCCAGCTTACGAGGCGGGCAGACTTTCGAATGATCCCTATGGGTGATATCTATTTGCGCCGCGGAGTCGTTGTCACGCGTAATTGCGCACGCCGGCTGTATTCCGCCAGAATCGAAGGCAAGCAAACGGATATGACGGTGGCGATGTATCAGGGTGATAATGCGGAGAAGGTGTCGTAATCTCTTTTTCTCTTCCCCAGAATGCTCTAAACTGGAGAACCGCAGAAATGGCATGACGATCTGTCCAAGTATCTGTGGCTTCGGTGTGCTTTCAGATATTCATTCATGTGTTCAGTGGTTGATACAAATTGTAAGACATCCCAATTTTCTGCAGGTTTATGGAGCTGCAATCTCAGCCGGGATACACGTAATTATTCTTCATGACGGTGAGTCGACTGGTTCGATTTTGAAGATCATTGTGAATAATATTCCGACAGAGCTGATGCTATGGGATGATTTTGAGTGTCTGTATCGGCATTCACATTCTATGATGGTCCATATATATGCACAGTGGGTACGTGGGCCTGTCTGCTCTTTCCTCGAGCATTACTGGAGTCTTTCTCAGATTGCGGAGTTCAAAGTAAGGATTATCAACTCAAGTGATGCCCTAGTCTCCGATACTGTCGCAGGGCGCCGTTGATTATTTTGAGTCCGTGTTCCACAGAAACTTGGTGAGATATGAATCTCAGGCCCAAATATTGTTTTGAATCATGTTCTCAGGAGGATCTGGATCCTATTGGGTGGATAGATCTTTCGAATGGCCGGCTCTGTGCAGACATCGTGTCCAATCACTCACCGGATGACAATCCACCCTCTTCACAAGAGATTTGCCCAATGGCTCCACTAATTGACAATGTCATACTACTCAATGAATACCACAGGTTGTTTCCTCCACTCACGCTAGAACAGTATCATTCAATAACTTATGAGCATTTTGACAATGCTGCCTCTGATGATCTCGAAGGTTCTGTACCTCCAATACACCTGGCATCGATACTCTGCAGCTCAGAAGGATTGAAGGCCATTCGTGTTGAGGACGCGACCAATCCGGTCATAATTGCCACCAATCCGGCCATAATTTACGAGCGACGGGGTACTGAGTTTAGGAAAGTCATGGCCAATGACTGGGAACGGCAAGTTGTCCCCATATATACCACTGCTTCTACTGATTCATGCATTTACTCAGTTATGAGAGCAATGATTTTGCCCACAACTCGATATACCTCGAAGTAAAGTTCGAGCGACCTGAATCATGGCTGAGCCAGGCAACTCGAATCTTTGATCCGCTCGATGTGACATCCAAGATAGAGAATTATGGTATATATGTGTCGAACCAATTAGGCGCTCACTAATGTGGATACAGCCCTTGTCAGTGCTGTTGAATTTGAGCTCTGAGTGTTCCACCTTCATCCCTCCCCACTCCATCATGGATACCTCTTTGTGTGTCCACCCGAGGATTTCAGACTGCCGGGGACATCCTCATTCCGATGGCCCGACTGTCCAGCATACTGGTCATTCGATCCGACTGGTGCAGAACGACTCAGCACAGAAGCCGCGATGCGTCTCGGCTTCCCCGCTCTCCGATTTCGCACGCGTGTGAAGCTAAAATCTTGGGATGACAACGTGTACGCCGGACTGCGTGAATTCCACGACAGCCGGGGATTCGATCCAGACAGCGAGGATATGTCGCGGGACCTCGGTTACCTTATCTACAAGTTGCCAGACGCAGAGCATGACGAAGATTTATATGACTCACCTATCCATGGTAAGAGGCAAACAACATACTTTAAAACAAACTAATCACACTAAATCCCAGAAAATACTGTTCAAGGCCTCCAGTCGGTGCATCTTGCTACGCTTTGCGGCCCCGAGGAGTTCGTACCACTTTCGCGGCCTTCAAAAGTCCTCATGGCCGTCAAATTTGCGCTTATTCTCTTCATTGCTGTATGCGGAGCATACAATGTAGTACGAGCTTAGTTAAATTAGAAGCGGTGATTCCAGTTTCGGGCTCAGTCAGAAGGGATTTCAGGTCAAGATTTGGAGATTCCGGGACAGATACTATCATGTACAGTATTCTTTGACAATTTCCGTATAGATCTGAAAGTCGTATGAACTGGTTGACCTCTGGAAAGCAGAGTCGGAAAGCTGTCCGCATGCCGATCCGAACTCCCGCCTTTTCCCAAATACACTGTAAATTTAAGACGTTGCTGCTTGTTGCCAGATTACCGCTGAAGATGGAATTAGATCGGCATTTCAACTCCTGCTGGTAAACCAACAAGGACGTCGAATTGTAAAAATGACTTACCTTGCAAGAACGGAACTGCACGTCCATCCGCGATACATGTATATCAAGTTGGGGTTCGCGATCGAGGCGCGTGGAGAGATAATAAAGGATGCGGAGGTGGATGATCAGACCAAACCGGAGAAAAATGAAGGAGATGGAAGGAGACCGAGGTTGCACACTGCACCGGAACCCAGTTCTATTTGGTGGACGGCAAAAAACTAAATCAAAGGTACAGCAGTCCAGACACGAATAGAGAAGGTGTTTCATTAGATGGTTGCGAGCCTGACTCCCGAGCAGCAACCGCTGGTCAGTATTCAACGTCAACCGGAGCTGGATTTTGAGCGGGAACTTCGAAGAGGGGCAGGATACTGTGCATACCATGTAATACATAAGCCAATAAATAAATTCTACGTACCCGATAGAAAGACGACGGACGAATGCAGGATCAGAACAAAGAGCCCTTGGCCGGTAGGTAAATGAGCTACTGCACAGAAGCACAGTCGGATGCAGAGTCCGTAGGTCCCTCCGAGTTGACCCGGCCCAACCCGGGCGGAAGGATAGAGTCCGCCGGCGCTCGCATCACCGTTTCGTCATCACTCATCCTTACTTCGCCCTCGATAGATTCGATAGGCGCTTGATGCAGCGCCTCTTCCGCTCTAATCTGTCGTAATTCTGCCGCCGAGCTGCCCAATCGGAGGTAAGAAGTCAGGAGACGTTGTGCGCTCAATCCGCATTGCGTACTGTAAGTCGCACGGATGGACAGGAAGCACGATCAAGGTGCTGCTTATAACCCTCAAATCCCGTTGTCGGCGCATCCAATCGGCACACCCCATGTACGCGGTTTTAACCTCCCTCTCCCAGCGCTCGTTCCTCGCATTAGCGGCAATAGTCCCTCTGTGCATTTACTACATGCGCAGAATCGGAAAACCCTCCTTGCCACCCGGGCCTCGAGGGCTTCCCTTTGTAGGCAACATTTTGGATATTCCCGCTGGCGACATTTGGCTGAAATTTTCGGATCTCGGAGATATATGGGGTTCGTCCATTCATATCTGATATACCGTCATACTGAGGCATTGAGCAGGGGACATCTTGTCCCTGACCGTGCTAGGCCAAACAATGGTTATTGTGAACTCTTTAGAAGTCGCCCAAGACCTCCTAGACGTACGAGGGGCTAACTTTTCCGACCGTCCGGTGATTCCCATGGGCGGAGAACTGGTCGGATTCAACAACGCCCTCTCCCTCTCTCAATATGGAGATCGCGTGCGGGATGAGCGCAAGCTTTTCCGTCAATTGTTTGGGACCGCGGTAGCGGTAAAACAGTTTGTTCCCCTGCTCTCCTCGGAGATACTCAAGCTGGTGCAAAACCTCGCTTTGAACTCTGACGAGGTCTCATGTGAAATTGGCCGGTGAGGCATCTTGCTGGGCTGTTTGTATCCCTATTGATAATTTCCACAGTATGATGGGTGCAATATCTGTGCGGATTGCGTACGGATACGAGGTGGAGAATGGGCCGCAGAAGGATCCATACCTTAACATGTTTGAAACCGTGGCGGACAATTTCGCGATCTCGACGGCACCAGCCACTTTCATGGTAAACCTCGTTCCTGCACGTGAGTGCCTTCAAACTGATGATTATATGCATGTTAATGACTCCATATAGTGCGCTATTGGCCCGAGTGGCTACCGGGCGGCGGATTCAAAACCACGGCTAAATCATGGGCAAAGCAGCTTCTGGCCACAGTCGACACCGGGTATGATTATGTTAAGACCCAGATGGTGATTATTCATTTTCTCGAGTCAAGTTCAACAAATTTCACTCATACTTCCAGGCCGCTGGTACTGCAGAGAAATCTTTTGCATCCAATCTACTGGAGGAACAACTTTATGACGATTATTCGATTAAATGGGCAGCGGTTTCCATCCAGGTCGCGGGGAGCGACACGGTACAGTAACTAGCTGTTTGGAGTACGCCTTTAATTGACAGTGAATTTCAGACCGCGGCCGAACTCGAGGCTTTCTTCTTGGCGATGAGCCTCTACCCCGATGTTCAACGGTCCGCGCAGAAAGAACTCGACGAGATTGTTGGTACCGATCGTCTGCCTGAAATCTCTGATCGCACGCGGTTGCCGTACGTGGATGCTCTCTGCAAGGAAGTGCTTCGATGGCATGTCTGTGTACCCACCGGTTATTATTTCGTCCTGCGAATACACTGTTCTGGATCTAATGAATCAATAGCCATACCGCACTGCGCCCGCGAGGATTTTATCTACCAGCGAGGGAAGGATTCCAAGCCGCTACTGATCCCGAAGGGAGCCCTAGTCATCCCTAATATCTGGTTTGTCTCGGGCTAATCAATCTGATACGACGAACTAATTTGGCAGCCAGGAAAATGACACACGATCCCCAGCGATACACGAACCCCATGGTCTTTGACCCGAGTAGGTTCATTGCAACGAGCGATAAGAGTGCGGAGCCTGATCCGGCTGGGATGTGCTTTGGCTTCGGGCGTCGGTGAGAAGTCTTGAAAATACTTGCCTCGGTCGGCTGAAGATTCATCGACACAGTATTTGTCCAGGTATTACTTTCTCAGTTGCCTAGCTCAGTGCTTCCAGGCTTGACATTCTTAAATTCCAGGGAAACTTCTGGCAGATACAGCCTTGTTCATGGCATGTAGCTCTATCCTCGCGTTGTTCAACATCTCCAAGGCGCCTGACAATGGGCAACAGACGCGTTTAGGTCAAACGGCGGGCACGGTCAGGTACGCGCCGTAGCTAGTCATATGTGGTTGTCCGTTGACGAATTGGATCTTACTGTTAGTCATGTGCTTCCCTTTAAATGCTCCGTGGAACCTCGCAGTGCACGAGCACTGAGCCTTCTTCGTAGCGGGTAATTGGGGATGCTGTAGTACCAACTGTCCACCCATGTGTTTAGAAATCAGATCTGCAATGTAACCAGTCCGAATTTATCAAGTTCCGAACCGAGCCTTCCTGGCGCATCATATGTACTATACGCGATGTATACGACCATGTTGGGTCTTGGCTCTTCATCATCATGGAAGTTATCAGGTAAAACACGACAACATCATGTCGTCACTTAACAAACGCCGTCGGAGTTGTGCCGAAGCATTTCGCCAGAATATGCCGAATTGGCGAATGTAATCTCAGACCCTTTACTCATCAAATCAATTTTTTATGGGGGGATCACCAAATATAGTTTTGCGCGCGCGCGCGGAAGTTCGGATTTTCGCGCGCGGGAACATTCCGTCCGCGCAAATCATGTTGCCGGGATCAAACCGCCAAATTCGCGCGCCGGCACACCAAAAAAGGCACGTTTGCGGGGCGGGAATAAATGTGCATCCGGACCGCCATACGGGGCGGAAGATATGGGAACATGCCGTCCGCGCAAAACATGTTGACGTGATGTCAAAAAAGGTAAATTTGCGGGGCGGCGTCAAAAGTTTGCGTGTAATAAATGTGCATCCGGACCGCCATATTCGAGAACACAAAGGAACAAGAGGGAAAGGAAAGCTGAGGAAAATGGATTGGGCAGAAGCGGAGCGGCGGGTAGATCCACACCACCTCGTAGGTTTTTTACAATCTTTCAGCACTGTATCAACCCTTTGTCATTTACCCATTTTCGTACTCCACAGCTCGGGACCATATTTCCAAAATCTACTCTACGATTCATGGATCAACGGAGTCTGGACATTCCGTGATTCAATTTATTTGTAGATTATCCGGGAGGAACTTGTTGAATCCCCGAACGAGATGCGGATGTCCGTCAAAGAGAAGATTCACGCGCTGAATCACCCGAATGTGGTCGATTCTTCAATCCGTCAATAGGGCGCAAGTGGGGAATAGCGGAGCGCTTACACCCCGTGTTTGAACTCTTTCATAATGTCGAGGAAGTGGTTATATTGCTTGGGCTGGTCTGGGAATTCGTTCTTGACCGCATTGAGGAAGTTTAGAGCATCGGTGGTGCGCGTGGTTAAGGGTGCTATGGTGAGAATCGAGTTGGTAGGTGGATCTGGGGAACGTTGACTCGTTCCACGAACCCGGGTGGATGTCGACACAACCTCGACAAGTAAACTCCTGCTTCGGATTGCCAACACAGTCGCTGTGGCTCCACAGCTTGCACACCCGACACTTGATGGTATGTCGTGATCCAGGGGCTATTAGAATGAGTAGCTGCAGCTGGTCCACATTGACAAAACGTGCTCACTGGAGTCCCCGCAAATGCACTGAAACATCTCGTGCAGGCCGACCACTTCGTGGCAAATGGAGCCAGTTTCCAGAGGGCCAGGTGTATCGTGGGCCATGACTGTGCTATCATGCGTTGTGGTCTTGAGCATGATCTCCTCGGGAGGAGGAAGAGTTGCTCCGTGGATTTTGAATCTCGGAGTGAATAGCCCGGCGTCGTAAGACTCCCCAGTGATAGCGAGAGATCTAGGCGGCAGAGAAGGAAAAGCTTAAGTTAGGGGAAGAGAATGACCGAGTGGCTGTGCGCGTTGATCCGAGTCGGCGTTGAGTCGCATGCTGACTCAGACGCGGGAAGGCTCTTCTCCTTCTCTTTCATCGCATTGTCTCATCGGGGAGAGCGCCAGCCCGAGTCTGCCTACTCCCCGGTCCGTGCACTCCCTCCAGCTTCAGGCTCTCTTCTGTGCAGTCTTTCGTCCTCTGCAAAAAGTCTTAATAGCGGGGTGGCCGGTTTCCTAGTATTTGGTCTTGTAGCCGGGGATGTCGCCGGAAATAAATTCGCCGCTTCATCGGCACTTCGCGTAAAATCGAGAAGGTGCTCAACTATTCGTAGGATACCAGCCTTCATTGTAACATATGGTGGATTGTACTTATAGGGACAGTATGGCCCTCGATAACTAGCCATGAATGCTAAGGTGGCCGGTATCCCGGTTGAAAATAGTAAAGAGGAACTAAATGGAAAACTCGCTCGTTACACTTACCTCGACCTAAAAGTGTCAGACTCATTTTTCTTGTATTAGTACGCGTCGCGAGCGTCGCGTCACGTTGAAGCACTGAACGCGTGTGCGCGACAACGATCACGAGACCGTACAGTCACATGCCCTTAGGGCCTTAACCAAACTTTGCTTACGACCTTCAAGACGCGATGGCGACGACGAAAGTGAGGATCACTGCCCGCCTCAGGCCGATATTGCGAGGAGAGTTCCACGACGACGGTGTGCGCGTGTGTCACGCCGAGCCTCGCGAGTGCTCGACTACGAGCGGGGCGAATGCCTCTTCCAGCGCCAACAGCTCCAGCTCGGCCAGTGGCGCTTTGAATGCCTCAGGCAGCAGTAGTGGGAGTAGGAGCGGCAGTGGCCCCTTTACTGGTATCGCGGTCGCAAATCCGCGCGATGCGAGCCAGGTGTTCCGATTCCCGTGCGTGTCTTTCCTCATTCATATCACTTTGCGACTGAGCACCATGTGGGTCGTTGCGGATGGATGGCGTTCGGTGCATACAAGGGCCTCTGAAGTGGATCGCCGCGACTGCTCCATCCCATTCGGCGGTTGCTCACTGGCTTTATTCCTCTCTTTGCACCTCACACGAGCTCCACTCACCCCACTCTACGCAGGTTCACAAGCTGTTACGACGCCGACGCGACACAGACAGCCATATTTGACACGGATGTGCGCCCACTCGTCGATGTCGCATGGGGCGGAGTCGTGCGTCTCTGTATCTTATAATCTATTGGATCACTGTTTTACCGCCCCGCCGCACAGACGGTGACGATCTTCGCGTATGGCGTAACCTCCAGCGGCAAGACCCACACAATGCAGGGCACGGGCGCGGACCCTGGGATCATCCCGCGCGTTGTCGAGGTGAGAGCAATCTCTTAACGCTCTCAAGCGAGCCGTGGTGCAGGCCTGCGGTTTCCATTTTGTCTAATTCGTTTCCCCTTCCATTCGATCTCATCCCCACTAATGAGTATACTCCCAGGCACTCTTCGCCAAGACCGCCGCCACAACGCAAATAGAGACGGCCGAGTTCGCAGTGTCGTATATGGAGATCTACAAGGACGATGTTTACGATTTACTCGTTGCGCGGGAGGATGTGGGTCTCTTTCCTACCTCCCTCCTTCATCCACCTCCATGTCCATCTCACTCCTCCTTCAACCCTCTTCCCGCCAATGTCGCCCTCCTCGTATCTCATCTCACACCTTATCCTTGCCCTCCTAAATCCACCTGCCTATCTCCCAACATCTGTCCCACCTCATCGATACTGCCCGCCCCATGTATCTTCCGCCTCCATTCTCCTATTACTGACACCGCCCCCACCCTGCAGGCCCCCAAGCTCCCCGTGCGCGAGAACGACGCCGGTGCGGTCTTCGTGGCGGGGCTCACGGAGACGCCGATCGCGAGTGCGGTGGAGTTCAAGGAGGTGTATGAGTGAGTGTGGCTTGTGCTCTGCTTTCATGTGTGACTTGTGCGACCCGTCGTTTTCACCCGGCGCCGCGTCGATGTCAATGCTGTATCCGCATACACTAACGTACCCGCTGACTATGACTGACGCGCCTATACCCAGCACGGCAGCAGCACGCCGCTCCGTTGGAGCCACGCTCCTCAACCGCGCGTCCTCGCGCTCGCATGCGGTGCTGACGCTCACGATGCGGCGCGTCACAGTGGCCACGGTGCGTTCCTTTGCTTCAAATCCTCGTTTGAGTGTTCGCTTACGTGGAAGGGATTGTAGAATGGCGGTGGGGGCCGGACGAAAGAAGTGTTAGGGAAGCTGAATTTGGTGGATTTGGCGGGCTCGGAGAACAATAAGGTCTGTGTGCGTGCACGCCAACTTGGGCTCCATTGGACTTCATTTCCCACCGACCCCGACCAATCTTGACTTGTTCTTGCTGACACCGCTCTTGTTCTACTTATCTCGCAGTTGACGGGCAACGACCCGTCGCGCATGGCGGAGAGCTCGGCGATCAACATGAGTCTGCTTGTGCTCGGGCAGGTGGTGCATGCGCTGAATACCGGGGCGGTGAGTCTTTTCCTTCTCTTTCGAGGACAGCATTTTGGCGTTGTTTGGGTTTTGAATGTTTTTGGCTGGCGGTGGAGATGCTGAGCAAACGACCGAACCCGTATCGGTTCGTCTGACAGTCTACTACCCATTGGCAATGACCGCCCCTTCTGCCTCAACATTTTCTCCCTATGTTTCCCGCCCCCGCCCACAGTACCCTGCCCATCCGTTCTATATCCTACCTTCCTCTCCCCAATACTGACTTCCTTCCTTACCCCGCTGCTTAGTCCTGCGTCCCGTACCATAACGCGAAGCTGACGCACATCCTGCAAGATGCGCTGAGCGGCTCGTCCGTCGGGCTGCTCATCTGTAACCTCGCACCTAGCACCAAGTTTCGGCTAGATACGCTGAATACACTCAAGTGAGTTTCTTGAATCCTTCTGGCTTGCACTTGTGCGCTGTAGGCGGCGGTGCGAGTGTGCTTGTTTTAAGACACCGACCATAGGTCGTGCATCGTCCTGTCCCGTAAAAGGAAGGAAGGGTGCATGCAGCCCCATTGGAGACTGCCGCCTCCATTCAGGATTTTAAGTGCTGAGTGCTGATCTTGTCCCTTAGTTTCGCTGCGCGGATGAAGAACATCAAGAATAAGCCCGTGGTTAATGAGCGTGGTGTGTCGTCCTTCTTAGCTCCCCACTGTCTCTTTGTTTGCTGACCAGCCGAGAGACCTCCGCCCATCCCCGCCTCCGGCCTCCGTCCCGCCGAAGCTGGACCTCGCTGCACAGCCTCCTGCACCGAAACCTTTGAGCTCCTTCGCACTACCGCCGCCCAACCGCGCCGGCGCCCGCCCTTCGCTCGTCCCACGTCCCGTGGATGCGGATGGGCACGGTGTCCTGGATGTTCAACAGAGGGAGGCGGAGGCGGCACATGTGTCTGACGATATGGAGGTGGACAAGGTTGAGACATCCCTCACTGGCCGCACGGCCTTTGGGTTTGGCCAGGAGCTCACCAATACGGGGAGCAAGTGGGCTTTGGCACTCGCTGTCGATGCTGGGATGGAGACGACGACGAAGCGCCCGAAGTGCAGTGGGTCGCCGAAGAAGCTGCGCGTTATCAACACTGGGAGTGATAAAAAAGATGAATTTGTGCCTGACTCACCGTTCCGGAATGATGATGGAGCAATGAATGTAAGCACTTCAGCACTTTCACACTTCAAGGCTAACGAAAACAGGGAGACACTGATGATGATACTTCCGTGCAGCGTTCCCAAACCCAGAGCACCATCAGTCTGGCCAGCCCTTCGAAAGTGAGCGAATTATCTCTCCCAGTGAAATCGCTCATTGGATGGCAGCAACCTACTCGGGTTATGGAGTTAGACCCCGGCGTGAGGAATCAAATTGTTGACCTAACTCTTTCTGATCCTCCGTCTGTTCCGAATTGTAGCAATGTCCAGAATGCCAGCAGAAAGGCGCGAAATTGACCGCCCAGCACCTATGCGACGCAAATCACGCAGCATCGTTTACCGAGACTTTTTACAAGAAGAGATCCAAGCATGTTGTCAAGCTGTTCCGTGAACTGGCCGATCTTTATTTTGTTTGCGCCTGTGGCGAAAGGTTCCGCTCGATAGCGGACGGGCGGACTCATTTCGAAATTTTGAGGAAGGACCGGGACAACACCCATTCTCTCGGGTTCGCTACGGGCCCTAGTCAGGGTACTCATTTTGTCAAAAATATCTGGAAGAAAAAAGCCAGCAAGTCCTTGAACGAGGATAGCAGGTTTGCCTGTCCCTTCCGTCATAACTATTCCTCATGCTTTCACAAGGGACTAGCAGTGCGCCCGTGCTTCGCTACAGATTGTTCAAAAACTAATCATTGATAGATTTGTACATTATTCGAATGACAGTTCATACAACCTTTGTGTGTGTGCGGCACGCCGTCGCGGTGTGGTACTCACAATTCATCATCCCTGTTGGCGTGCGTGCGCGCATGCGTGCATGTGTGCTTGAATACCCCGACATCGCATCGATATCCCGGGCCATTTTTTATACCTGCTGCGTTACGCGTAGTGGAATATGCACAGAAAACATAATACATCACGAGATGATGGCAAGTCCGAAGTCTGCGTGCACGCTACGCATCATTGAAGAAAAAAACATATATTTCCAACCATATGTCTCTTTACCGAGAACATAAATTGTGCCGTTCTTCGCGGATCGCGCCATCCGGAAACGTTCGGCGATTTTTAACGCTCGAGCCTCAATGACGCCGCAGACTCCGGCCTTCTTCCCCCGAGAACATGGAAGGTACGCTTGTCAAACGTCTTTAGTAGAGCAATTATATATCGGTCTAGCATCGCGAAAGAGCTAGCCCCCAACCGAGCTCTCAGGATTCTACATGAGGAATTGCCGATACATGTTCCAGGCCTTGCAAAGAATGCGGATCATCGGCCCGCCCGTCGGCAAGTGCTAGCCGTCGTTTGGTTGATGTTTGGTCTCGATCTCCATCTTTCCTCCCTTGCGTCTTCCTCTCATCTGCAACGAGGTCTCCTGCGCGTCGCCCTTCGTCTTTTCCCTTCCATAGGACTCGCCTCGACCGTGCCTGTGGAAACGATCCCCCTGGCCTGCTTTATTGGACAAGTGGCACGCGACCGATGCAGGAGCCTGAGCAAAACCACGCTCCTATCTTCCTCTCCCCATCTCTCCCCTATTCCGATGGCCCTATTCCCCAGACAACCTCCCCGTCCCCCGGCCCCCCTCCCACAATGGCTTCCTTCACGGATTCCTACCGCGACGATTCGGCGTCTCCAGCCAATTCCGGATTATTACTCTCACCTTCGTCCAGAGCTATCGGCGATCGTACTGCCGGCACTGGATATAGGACATCAGGGCCCACACCTGGGAAGCGAGGACGGCGGGTAGGATTGGTTGCTCTCATAGTACTGATCGTCATCGTGCTCGTGGTCGTGCTACCAGTTTATTTCGTGGTGGTCAAGAAACATAACAGCACTGCGGCAGCGGTGGCGTCCTCCCCCTCCTCTGGCGCAGGGAACTCCGGAGGAGATAGCACCACCGGTAGCTCTGGCGGTAGCACTGGCGGTGGGACAACAGTCGTGGCCGCGATAACGGGCGGCGATGGGAGCACTGTGACTACGGTAAACGGAGACACTTTCATCTATAAGAATCCGTTCGGCGGCTATTGTGAGTTCCCGAGTCCCATATTCAAGTCCCTTATTCTCCATGTTTCAGTCTCGTGCTCATCTTGATAAATTTCCGCAGGGATTGACGACCCATCCAACCCGTTCAACTCGGGCGCCCGCCCAAATAGCTGGACGCCCGCGTTAAACGAGTCGTGGACATGGGGTACCGACCACGTATATGGTGTCAATTTGGGCGGCTGGTTTGTCCTTGAACCATGTGCGTTCCGTTTCAATTCCCCCTTCCTGCTCCGTCTGTGCCGACTACTACGGATCTCAAAGAGTGATCTACTCTGAGTTCGGGGTCAACTCCCCGTCTCATACATTCATCTGTGATTCTATCTTATTCATCGCCACCGCATTGATCTAGTCATCGCTCCCGCCCTATTCGAGCCTTACCCGTCCGCGGCTGATGAATGGGACCTCACAACGCTCATGCGTGCGGATGGCACGCTTCAAGCGAAGCTCGAGGCGCATTACGACACTTTCATCGTGAGTTCTTGCTATTCTTCCTCGTTGACTTCCCCCCGCCATTCACCAAACGCATTTCACTGCGAACATTTCTGTTCCGCAAAGAGAAAATAATTTAACTAACTGCCTTCTCCGTAGACTGAGGAAGACATTGCGCAAATCGCGGGTGCGGGCCTCAACTGGGTCCGCGTGCCAATTCCGTTCTGGGCGATAAGGTGCCTTCACCTTGTTACACAATCACTCCACGCCTTGAATATACTGACTTCTCCGTTGCAGCACTTGGTCCGACGTTGGCACGGACGGGACCAGCGAGGTCGCTGAACCGTTCTTGGAGGGCGTGTGTTGGAAGTGAGTGCCCAATCTCCGGATTCATGTTTCTTCCCACCCACTTTTCCACACTTTCCCCCCTCCTTTTCACTGACTCTCCGCTCCCGCAGATATATTGTCCGCCTCTTCGGATGGGCGCGCAAGTACGGCATTCGCGTGAACCTGGATCTGCATACCATCCCCGGGTCTCAGAATGGTGCGTACTAGACACTTATTTGGGTTCTGTCATCCTTGAATCCCTTCGCATTGAGTATTGAACGTAATTCACCAGGGTTCAACCATTCCGGCAAGCTCGGGCAGGTCAATTTCCTCAACGGGATCATGGGCATTGCCAACGCCCAGCGTGCGCTCGACTACATACGCATCATCGCCGAGTTCATCTCGCAACCCGAATACCGAGACGTCGTACAAATGTTCGGAATCATGAATGAGGGTACCTAGACAGCTTTTATTCCAATATTTTTCCACACTCGCTCATTTCGTACCTTATTCTTTCAGCGCTAATGTCGACCATCGGGCGAGAGCAGCTCTACTCATTGTTCGTTCTCGCCCATGTACATCGACCATCCCCTAACATTTATTTTCGACAATAGCTATCTCGAAGCGTACAACATGATCCGCACCATCACCGGCTTGGGCGCGGGTAACGGGCCCTACATCGGCATCCACGACGGCTTCGAGGGTCTCTCGTCCTGGGTTGGCTTCCTCCCGGGCGCGGATCGCATCATCTTGGACACGCATCCGTACTTCGCGTTCAACAACCAGCCAGACAGCTCGCCTATCGCGACGGGGACGGACCCGGCGAGTGCGGGCGGGATCTGGCCGCAACAGGCGTGTAACACCTGGGCGCAGTCACTCAATACAAGGTTCATTCTCCGCGACACTCCTACGTGATCTTTTTTTAAAAAAATCTTCCAGTCGGTCCGCGTTCGGAGTGACAGTTGCCGGAGAGTTCAGCAACGGGTATAATGACTGCGGGCTATTTCTCACCGGCGTCAACGGGACCCAGAGCTATGGCGGGGACTGCAGTCTGTGGATGGACTCGTCAACTTGGAACGCGACGGTCAAGGCCGGTGTGAAAGAGTTTGCACTCGCCAGCATGGACGCAATGCAGGATTGGTTCTTCTGGACGTGGAAGGTTCCGCGCGCGTTTCATCCTACGCGGTTCTTGCATCTAATCGTTCCTATCCCTATTTTCAGATCGGCAATGCAACAGACGGCGTCGTGCGCTCGCCGCTGTGGTCTTACCAGCTTGGCCTCGAAGGCGGCTGGATGCCCACGGACCCGCGAACCTCCGAGGGCACTTGCGCCGCCCTCGGTGTCGGGGGCGACGCGTTCGACGGCATCTACAGCGCGTGGCAGACGGGTGGCGCGGGGGCGGGCACAATCGCACCCTCTGTCTCCTCCGCGATTGGGCCCTGGCCACCCGCGAAGATCTCGCACGTGCCCGCCGCGGCGATGCCGCTGCTCCCGACGTACACCGCAACAGGCAGCGTTGCGACGCTCACGTATATCACGCCTAGTGCGACGGGCAATGCGGCGTCGGTCACGCCCACGGTCAGCATTCCCAATGGATGGTTTGATGCGGGTGATACGGCTCCGGGCGTTACGGCCGTTGCGGGATGCACATATCCCGATGCCTGGAGCGCGGTAAGTTCTCCGGCACCTACGGCGCTCTGTACGGGCGCATAAACTTTCTTTTCTGTTCTCGGGACTCATGGGCACATTGATACCCTCACGCTCCTTACCTTCTCGGACTTACCGTTATATTAATCCCGTTTAGTCTATGTGTATGACTTGGGCTTGTGTATCTATCGCAGGGACTACAGTCACATATCTGCACGCGTCCTATGTATACCAACATATCCCTATGATGGCTCGGGTTTCAGTTCTCGGGCGAGTATTGTTTCTCGAGGTGAATAGTGTGATCCCGCACACTCGGGGTCCAACAAAGAGTAGGTCTTTGACGATTCATCCGGCCATGCATGTTCGTTTTCAAGACTGTTGTTAACAATTCGTGATAAGATATAATCATTGTGAGGCTGTCGGGTTCTGGATCGTTGTCAAACGGATCCTTTCGACGCAAACGGGGTTTGGTAAATGTTGGTATGTCGTTCTAGGCATGTATTTACACCCTAAGGTGGCCTCTTTGTGTCAAATGTAACCTCAACGCCTCAAGCTTGATTGGGGGATTTTCCATCTCGGGACCTTCTTAAAAATTTGAACCTTGTGTTGTCGTAAACTTCAATCCACTCCAATCGTCAAGGCATTGACGACTAAACCAGTGAAGTTTTGAACTATCTCATGAGCATGTGTCTGAACTGAGACACTGACCGGCCCGTGTGCGGAAGTCTCGCGGATCTCAAGCGGCCCTATTTAAGTGTCGTAGGTCAGTATCTCTCCCTGTGAGGAGTTCACACATCACTTCCGCGTCCTCACATATCAAGAAATCCGGGAAACGGTTCGACACGTAACCATTACAATAATTGATCAAAGGTTTGTGGACTGGAGCTGGAGGGTAATGTGGCGGAAACCTTGTATGGGTTGGAAAATGGGATAAATATATTGGTACCCCCACCAACTTGAAGATTGCTGAGATGACTTACATAACTTTTTCCACCTTTTCTGAGTTTGAAGTTACAAATCATGAAAACAACGAATTTCTCTCGGTTCCAAGGGAAGAATACATCCAGACGTAAAAATGTGAGCAAGGGAGAGAATGTCCTACGAGTCTAGCATGATTGGAGCTGGATTCACGCCCCAGCTCCTTCCCGCCCGCCCCATTCCACAAGCCCGCCATCAGCCGCCATCGGTGATTACCTGGGGAGAGCAGTACCAGGGGTACCAAATGGAGTTATCCGGAAAACCACGACGAAATCGGGGCCCGAGAATACAGTCCGCGGCATGTCCGGTCTGCCGCCCACCCAGGTGACAGTGGTGTGAACTCTTGTGAACCGTTGCCATGAAATGATGAATGGCTCGGCATCTTCACATTTACGCAACTTCCATTGGCTCGGTCCTATTCGAAATGTCAAAGCAACAGTCTAGAGTGACGTTAGATCCGAGGAGCCATAGGTCAGGCAGGCCCCCAGACACTACCGACTGACTACCTACCTCTGCCGTTAAGTAAAATAACGCTCAAAATTTGTGATTTTCGCTTCGTTTTCGCATGAAGTAAATCAACGTCCGGACGAGGCTAAACGTTCCGTCATAAAGTAGATCATGCACTGCGGGAATTTTTTTGGGGTCTGTGTTTGGGCTGAGTGGCAATTTCACCAACCAGAATTCAACCTTCGACGCATCGAGAACCGTGAAACTGAGATATGTAAGAAATGGACCCCAAGGCCTTGAAGGCCGAAAATCGTAACTTGAATTTTGGATTGTCGGTAGTTAGTGGGTAGTGACCGGGGGCCTCGTCCGGCATGGAGAGCTGTTGCTTCGAAATGCCGTCGAAGCGGAATCAAACTGAATTCATCATACTTTTCGCACATCTCCGGTGGGAGATCATTCCAAACTGGAAGGAGGTCAAACGGCCTATAATTAGAGGCAGCGGCGAACCCATCGCTGCTTTGCCTTCCATTGCAGGACAGCACACGCCAACTTTCCATGCTCCTCCATGGACGCTGCTGAGCTCCACAGCGTCGTCGTCGCGATCCAGAATGTGGACATAAGCCGTTATGTGGGCGGTGAGCATTATTAATGATTTTTCCCTCGCATTTTTCTTCCGCTGATCTGAAACGTCACAGCCGCTGGCTACGTGGTGAGTATTTACTATTTCATCTTGAAGACCAAACTTGATTCATGAGGCATCACGCTCAGCTCCTTCTGTACGACCACATCACGCTCAGCTCCTTCTGTACGACCACGTCCTCACCCTGGACGCGGAAGTGGAGTACATATGGAGTGCACCGAGTTCCGTCGCCAAAATCCTGTTTCTGATTTTGCGGTACATGGTCCCCATCGTTCTGACGGTCGAAACGATTTGTGCGTTACTGCTAATACTTGTTCACGGCAGGTTTATCACTGACATGGCTACTGGTCAGTGCGTAGCGGACTCCCCGTGATACCCATGTCCGACAATGTGCGTAGCGCCTTTCTTAAATCCGGTTTGTTCTGACTCTACAATAGGCGTAAGCTCGGTGCATCTCTCTCCCACTTCAAGTCCTCACTGAAGTCCCAGGTGTAAGGGGTGGACTTCCTTTGCGGTATGGTGTCCCTGCGCCATTGTAAGTCACGATTGACATTGAATTTCTTGGCAGGCATACACCGGGTGGTTAACAATTTTCATCTCCAATTTTCTTGTGCTCTTGCGCATCTGGACAACCCTCCCGTATGGGCACCGACTCAAGGCCTGGTCTATCGGGTTCTTCATTGTTGCCCAACTTACCAGCTTCGCGGTAACGACTTGGGTTATAGTCGCAAATATGATCCGTACGCGCCCATCCGTTGATTCACCGTAGTACTCACTCATTTACTGAATCACGAAGCCGTCCTCGTATTTGATGCTCTCTTCGGGCTCTGCACGTTTTCCTCCAAGCCAAATGTTGTGGGGCTCTGGGTCGTTGGTGTACGTCCTGCCTGCTAAGTGACTTGGGATGGATGACTGATATATGTATTTGCGGACCTAGCTTGCATTTGAAGTCGTCGTATTCCTCACCGTATGCTGGACAACACTGTACCTCCCTCGAGAGTTTGGCCCAGACCTGGACGTTGCCGTTACTCGCTTATTTCTCCGCGACGGCGTAATATATTTCATTGTGCGTTCACGGTGTTTATCTCTCGTCATTTCCTCCATTGAACGATTGGATTGCCGCTGCAGATTCTATTTGGTGCGTGTATCCGTATTGTCCTGATTCAGAAACATCGGATTCACCTACGTCCCAGCACTTCGAATCGCCAATACTATAATCGCTATAGTTTCGCCCGTGTCTTCCCTCTTCGTTGTCGTCTTGTGCGTTTTCTTCTCCGGGAGACGAAGTCGATCCTGACGCATCCCGTGCCCTTCGGCCCAGTTTAATCTGGGCGGCGACAACTACTACAACGAGCCGCCTAATTATCAACTCGCGGCGCGCGGCGGGAAAGGCGGCGCAGCAGCAAGAACGGCTGATTCCGACTTCGCATGATGGGGAGCACGAAAGGTCATCAGAGGGCTGCTCCAGCAGACGGATGGAGTTGCTTCCCCGTACGTCGAGGGAAGCTACAACGTCGAGAGAAGCCACAAAGAGATAAACTGGAATGCAATGTAGGGACTAGTCTGGAACTAGAAGACGAACCAGAATATCTAAAAATCAGGCTATTGAGCAATCCTGTAAATTAACCTCTTGACACACACTGTATTCCGGTAGAAGACGGAACGGAAGGAGCGACAGGTTTATATTTCGATTTGGAAATACAGACTCCATCGAGGCTCCAGTTTTCATCACGTTCTTCTTGCCGAAGATCGTCGGTTGCGAGATACATGATAGTAACATATGCTGCGAATGGACGGATTCCTTGACCGTGAGTGAAGCTCCAACCCTTCTGCGATCACCGCGCCATCCCAAAACCCTAAACAGCGTCGCATCTTCCGCGCGCTGGACATCCACACCGACAACACCCGTCCAGCGCTCCGCCTTGCACTCCAGACTAGATGGCCGCGCAGCGTCCCACTTACCCAGCGCATCGTCCGAATGTCTTTGAAGAGCGTGAATACGCGCGTTACGACGTCAGGCTTGGGTTGGATGTCCAATACGGCAGCGGCGGCTTACGCGGCTGCGAGGCAAAGCGCAGTGCGACATGTGCTTAAGGAACGACACCTTGTGTCAAGGCACCAGAAGCAGTCGAGCCGAGTCGCAGGCACCAGAGGCACCGGAGTCAGAGTCTGGAATCATGTGGGGGGGGCGTTCTAAGAGAACGACGCGCCTATGTAGAGCAGAGCAGGAACACGAAGCTGAGACGGGGTTACCTATTATCCTTCATTCTTGAAGGAAATGCTACTATTCCATCGACCCAGATAGCCAGGATATGGCTCGGCACCTTGGTCACCTTATTTACAAGGTGGCAGACGAAGTGTCCTCCACCGACAATGACAAAGATTCGTGTATCTAGGTTCTACATGGTAAGAGGCAATTATGCATCGTTGAATCATACATATTTCCACTCACACCAAATCCTAGAACACACAGTTCACAACCTCCCATCGGTACATCTTGCTACACTTTGCGGCCCCGAGGGTTTCGTACCACTTTCACGGACTTGCGCTAATTCTCTTTATTGCCGTATCCTACGCTTACAACGGAGTCCGAGCTCAGTTGAAGTTAGAGGTCGGGAATCCTGGAAAAATGTTTACCATCAAGAACTGCCAGGGGCCGTCAGAGGAGATTTTGGGTCGAGATAGAGTCTGGGGTGTGAACTGGTTGCGGCAGTCTCAGAAGAGATCGGCATCCCGGTCCGAAATCCCGCCTTTCCCGACCAACGGCACGCTTACTGCTCCAGAAGATGGGCGGGCGCCCACGTTCAAAATTTGAGCTGTCGGTTGCTGAACAAATGATACCTTGGTAAGTATGCCTTCCTAATGAACCGCTGATACATTTACGGCGTATGGCGGAAAAAATGACGGACGCACCGTTTCCTTCTGGTAAGAAACGAGCCAGAGGCGTGCGTGCTTCATTGCGCGGAAAATAGAGGACGTGGTCAGAGTTGACGTCGATGAATCTGCATCAGACTCGGTGCCATTGCATCAGAGTAAGGAATCCGTCTGACTCAAGTTCACCCTTGTAGTCCCAGAGAAGTAGCGGGATGTAGATGCATCTACGGAGGCGCTTATTGAGAACAGAGTTATTATTCCCCCAGGTTGACACGAAATTTCAATCCGGAGGAGGATGGGGAAGGGGGGCAGCGCCCACTGATACCACGCAACGCAACACATTATCCGAGACGATTGGTTCCTGTTCCGATAGATATAAACTGGTGTTGAGGTTCGGGGGAGCGAGCTGAGAGCTTTCCAGAAGTGGCACGTAGACGCGGCGCACATCCGCCGCTCCGATGGAGCGCGAGGCCGTTGGACGGATGCAAGGAGGTATCACTTTTACAATAATATGGCGCGAGGGCGAGAGCGGATAGATACATGCGGGGAAAGAAATGACAGAGGGGCGAAGGAAGAATAGAATGGAATAGAGGAGACGCAAGTTATGGAGGAAATCACAAGTCGCGGAAACCGGGGGCACGGAGATTGCCGGTGCATGAGGCGGGTTGGATGTGACATAGATGCACTAAGATTCAGGTCGGTGTACGCACACACTTGGGGTATCCAGAATTCGGACGTAGTTGGGGTCTATATCCGTGCCGCTTGAAGGGCGGGGGTACGAGGAATGCGCTGCCTTGAAATCAGGGGGTACGAGTTCGGGCGGGTAGAGTACAATATTAATGGGATAATGTGGATCGAGCTGTCTCCGGAGGTAGAATTACGGGCGATAATCTTCCATGACACGAAGGGAGGGATTGATATTGCTGAGCGAGATTGACTTCAACAAACTGGATGTCGAACATCTGATGGCGGGTATCACCCGAAGTTTGGGCGGTATATTGGTCCAGATATATGGGAGGACATGCCACTAGCGAGGGGCATCCATACTACGGGAATGAGGGAGAAGAGGAATGAGGACGGCGGAGATGAACTCAAGGCGACGAGTTCGGCGGTCCGAAAGAAAATGAGCGAGTCAGGTCAGCCTTGGATTTAGAATTTTGAGGTTGCTTCGAGAACATCGAGAAAGAAATTTGTGACGTGAAGGTTGGGCAGCCGCAGTGTGGTGGCATAAGACTCGTCATGCAAATTGAAGGCCGGTCAGCGCCAGCGTACAAAAGCGAGGTATTAGACAGTTTGCGCAGCAGCCATCAGAGCCACCTGGTGGCTGTTTTGCAGTGCGCAAATTGATGGCTCCGGCGTGGGCTCGGAATTTGGATGGCTTCTCACATTTTCAATGGATGCAACATCAGCCTCCCTATGGGTCATATGGACACTATGGGGATGGGTGCAGGTCATTCAATGTTCCAGTCAGTGCTCCAACTCCGGATTTCACGTAGAAAACTGCATTATTAGTGGTTTCCCTGCCCCTTAGAATGAGGGACAGTTAATTTTCATGATGAACAGTAATCTTGGGACCAATGCGGAGCATTGAACCCCACAGCCATCAATTTGCGCACTGCAAAACAGCCATCAGGTGGCTCTGCTGCGCAAACTGTCTATTGTCGCGTAGCCTCCGGAGTCCGGGCATGAGGGATAAGAGGAACAAGACCGCGACGGCTTCAAGGTGACGAGCTCGGGCAAAGTCCGGATAGCCGAGTACACAACAGCAAGAGAATGAAGCCGGAGGATGAGAAAGGGAAGAGAGAGAGAGAGACGCAGTGTTACGTGGTGTTGACGCGGCTTGATCCGGGTTGGCGTTGCCACGTGCCGACGTGGGACTTTTTCCGTTTCTGCTCCGATCCTTCTCGATTCTGTTCTCATTCCGCCTTCCAGTGTGCCCGCTGCCTGAGCCGACCTGGCCGGATCCTGCGATCGGCAGCGGCCATCCCGTAGCTGCCCTCTCTGTTTCGCGTACTACCCGACGCCGCGCGATCCTCCTCTCCGCTTCCTCCTGGATCAAGAATCTATCTCTCTATCCTGCTCCCTGCCTCTCGCAACGTGCCAACGCTGGACGTCGACGTCAAGACCCACCAATAATCGGAGACAGACGCTGTAGATCGCTCGTAGCGTTACTGATGCTGGAGCCCCCCCCGCTTTACCCGGCTCCCACTATGAGACCTCCCATCCGTTGATCCTCGCTCCGTATTCTGAACCCGTAATCAGGCGAATCGTAGCCTTGTATTCCTGCTGCAGATGCTGCAGAATATGATCCCCCGGGTACCTCTTTGTCCTTGCCTTTCCTCTGAATCCGCCTGGCCCTGGTTTGATATAGACCTATGTAGCGACATAGTCGGCTCGATTCGCGTTGGATCCCTCCTCGTATTTCCTTCTTTTATTCGCCTCGAATCAATCCCGCTAGACGCTTGCTTTTTCCGCTTGCTTTCTTTATTCTTTCGTTCCGTTCAAGTCCCAGCCGACCAGATAGAGATATGCATATGTATCTCGTCGCCTCCTCGTCTCGCTTCTAGGGTATCGGGTCTTCGAAGGTATTGGGTCTCGGTTCTCACGCCCGAATTCGACTTGCGCGACTTGCTTCTTTGCTTCCTTCTCTCCTCCCTGTTCTCTCCCTCTCCTCTCCCCTCTTCTCTATTCGTCGGATTCGAGTCTACGGCATTGACCATTGATTCTGCGTCCAAGTTCAAGAGTGTTGGATCCCGCACCAACCACTCAACCAGACTGGTTGAGTGGTTGGTGCGGGATCCAACACATATACGTATCTGAATCCCCGGGCCTCGGCGTACACAGCTGCCTAACCTAATCTCCAGAATCTACGCCCGCGCGCACCTCCAAAATCTTCTTCCACAATGGATCGATGGATGTTGTGTAGCCTCGAATTCGGAGTTGCTTCCTTCCCTTGATATCGTGCGTAGCTGAACTCGCCTTGCCTCGCCGCCTCGCTGACTTTTGTCATGGATTTTTAGACTCACTCGGCCGGCGTGCCACCACATACCTATGTGCGTGACCATCCTGACTCCTCCTCCTCCCCTGCCCGCTGCGATTTCGCATCCCACGCCAATGCTAATCTTGTTCTGGCTGCTTATGTACACCCCGAACATCTAGTAAGTAGACTCTGTATAGATATGATGTATCCGCGGCCACAGATCACGGTAAATCTGAAACGCTGAGTGCACAAAACCAAGAGATTGAGGCCAGGATCCGCGGGTGCTTGGAAGAAAAGGATGGATGGAAGGGCTGGCCCGGTGTCGCGCGCTTCCCGTTTTTCTCAAGTTCTCTCCAGGGCGCTCTTGAAAAACTCCATTTGCCGGCTTGAATCCGCTTCACACGCCGCCGTGCGCTTCCTTCCGAGTCAAGAGAGCTACCATATCCAATCCACCTGCGTCCGTTCTTTTGTGGCATCCTCAATTGTCCCATGGTGCAACTTCTCTCTGCGTCACACGCTCAATCAAAGAGGCGATTCACCTCAATGGCCGTCATGTGTCCTCTGGCTTGCCGATATATCGCCGCATCAAGTCAACTTAACAGCTTCATTAAATTCCTTGATTGCTGTAGTGGTCTTGCTCCAGTTAAATCTTTGAACCCGCCCGGAGGACTCCTTTTCATGCGGCTACTTCAACCCTGCTCTCGTGTCGCCCACTGCAATAAAATCCTTTTTTTAATCTCCCCAGCCTCCTGGGACACATCTGAAGAACGGGGGCTGTTCTCAAAAGGCTGTCGAACATGCATGCGGTGCATGTACTTTTAGCGCCCGAGAAGCTCCACAGCTGATTGCTTTATTAATAACTCTCTTATAATATACAGGGAAGCACTGCAGGACTTTTAAAAGACCGCTATCTATGAGTCTTACCCCTCATTAACCACCCTCCATTCCACTTTCAACTCTTCAACACATATTCATTATGTGCCGTTGGCGTCAGTGAGTGACCGTTAATGACTCTTGCTACGGAGAGAGGCTCAACAGTACGAAAACCAGTATGCGAAACCTCTACCTCAGGTGCGGACACGCTGAAAGCCTCGTGAGTCGGTCTGCAGGCTTGTCGATACCCTGGCTAACCTCACCACTGTAAGCCGCCCGTTGAGGTATGTTCAAACTCTATCCTTCCAATGTATTTGACCCCATGTCCACTCTCAAAGATCAAGTGCGCCGACACCCACTGCAAATTTAGTCCGAACCACCCGTCTGCGTGTGTCCCGCCGGCTTGCAACACGAGGTGCAATCAATAGTAGGTTTTAATTTTGCTTTTTAAGTGACGCGCTTGACTCTTTCTAGTCATCAGTTTCCCGAACAACACAGTACGCCCCACCAACTTTCTTTGTCATGCCACACTGATGACCGAGCAGCTCCCAATGTGGACGGATTTTGTCCGGCTTGTACCCGCGCTATGGGGGCAAAGTGAAAGTGCCGCCAAGTGCCGCCATGGCGGCAGTTGGCGGCAGTGAGCAACAAATAGCGGCAGTCCAACACATTATGCATACGGTCACCCTGTGCCTGGTCTGGGTTTTACAGTTATATATACATTGCCTATGTACCTTGTTGTCAACTGCTGACAAAAATGACAGTTCACTGCCAGGACCTGAAAATCGGGTTCTTTAATACCCGTAGCGGGAATCACGCACTATCAAGCCTGAGCTTTTCCGAAACAGCTGTAATGATACGCATCGCAGGTGCGGGCGCATCAACTCGCCCTGAACAATAAGATAGATCCGCGACCGCGCCGGGTGCTCGCTCCGAAGACAGTGGCATACTTCGAGAATGAGAACACTCTCAAAAATGGGGGGAACACTCCCATCTTGGACAATAAGGTAGATATAAATGATAACATCCATAATCTCAAGTTTTCTTGCCAAATTCGGCTTTTTGAGTGAGTTTGGGGGCGATCCTTGAATTCCGATGTTCTCGGGTACGTGTAGAATTTGTCCTTGTTTCCCGCATTTTGTTGCCCTTTAGCGAAAATCGGAATCTACGGGTAAAACTACACAATATCCAGCCTTTACCACCAAACCAGTTGAAATGGACGAGATATGCAAAACCCAGTCGAAATGGGTGTGAAAACCACTTTCCCAGGACCCCGGATACCTGATCAGCTACCACCAGTGGGTAGTCATGTTCCATCATTATGGTTTCCGCCGCCCCTGGTGGAAATCCCTTGGAACATTCGAAGCTGATTACCAAACGGGGACTTTTCTCAAAGGCTGTCGGCGAACATGCGTGGGGTCACTGCGGTGCGTGTACATTAATTTGAGCGCCTGAGAAGCACTACAGCTAATTGCTTTATTTATAACTCTCCCATAAACTCCAGGGAAGCACCGCCCGCCGTCTGCTTGCATCTCTCCTCCCACTACAATGACAGAGAAAGTTCACTCCGAGCCAGAAGCCCAGCCTCTGGACACGGGAACCTCGCTGTGAGTGCATTGCATCAATGCAAACAAGGGTCTTAGCTCACACGCCATTTCTAGATACACAGGTGCTTTTTTTCCGTGCTCAGAAAGACTCCGAATATCCGGCGGTGTGTTCACAAGCAACATAACAAATATCACCCAGGGGACTCCGCCCCTTCCTCCCGGTACGCGTTGTATGTTCCAATATTGCACGTCAGTTTACGGGGCAGGCAGACTTTCGCATGATCCCTATAGGCGACATCTACTTGCGCCACGGAGCTGGCGTTGTCACCCGCTCGACAGGAACAAACTGTGCACGCCGGCTGTATTCTGCCAGAATCGAGGGCAGAAAAACAGAAATGACGGTGACAATGTATCAGGGTGAAAATGCGGAGGGGGTGTGTTGTTTTCTATTTTTTTCCATTCTTACAGAATGCTCTGAATCCTGGATCTGAAGGAATGGCGGGAGGATCTATCGAGATATCTGTGGCTTCGGTGCGCTGTCATATATGCAGTTGTGTGTTAGCTGATCATTTCAAGTTTGTAGACATCCCAATTTTCTGCAGGTTTATGGCGCTGCAAGCTCCGCTGGAATACACGCAATTATTCTCCATGATGGTGAGAAATGATTGGTTTTGATTTCGAACAACATTGAGGTAATAGATCTTTCGAACCAGAGCTGATACCGTGGGCCAACTTTGAATGTCTGATTAAGCATTCACCTTCTTTGATGGTCCATTTATTTGTACGCGTGGTATGTGAGCCTGTTCACTGCTTTCCTCGAGTATCAACCATTTCTCAGAAGGCGGAGGCGAAAGTCATAATGTCCAACTTAGTGATAAGTCAGTCTCTGACACTGTCGCAGGATGCGGAAGACTATTTTGATCTCGTGTTTCATAAAGAGTTGGTAAGATATAAATGATAACTCCAACTAATGATTCAAATCGTGTCCTCAGTGGGGTCTAGTTCATACTCTGTGGATAGATCGTTCGAATGGCCGGCTCTGTATAGATCTCATCTCCGATCGCCTGCAGTGGAACAGCCCACCCTCCTCACAATCTCTTCGTCCAACGGCCCCAGGAATTGACACTGACATGCTACTCAACGAATACCACATGTTGTTTCCGCCGCTCACGCCAGAACAGTATCATTTCATCACTTGGTTTCATTGTTCCAATACTTTCTCCCCTTATCAAGATGGTCCTTTACCTCCAATACATGTGGCATCGATTCTATGGAGCTCGGAAGGATCGGAGGCCTTGCATGTCGAGGACGCGAATAATCCGGTTATAATTCCCACCAATCCGGTCATAATGTTTTGGCCTTGGACGATGCGCGGGAAAGCCATGGCCAATGGCTGGGAACGGCAAGCTGTCATCGCAGATACCACAGTGTTTACTAATTCATGTATATTCCTCAGTTATGAGAGCAACAAATTTGCCGACATGTCCATATCCATCAATTTCGACGGTCCTGAATCATGGCTCAGCCAGGCAAATCATATTTTTGACCAACTCAATGTGGCATCCAAGAAAGAGACTTATGGTATAAATGTGTCAGAATAATCGGATTGTCGCTAATGTGCATACAGCACTTGTCGAGAGTGTTACATTTGAGCTCTTCGTCACAAGGCCTGGCTTTGATCGTCGCAGTGGATATCTCTTCGTCTGTCCACCCGATGACTTCAGACTGCCGGGGTCATCTTCATTCCGGTGGCCAGACTGTCCAGCATATTGGTCAATCGATCCGACTGGCGCAGAACGACTCACCACGGAAGCCGCGAGGCTTCTCGGCTTCCCCATTCTTGAATTTCGCACACGTGTGAAGCTCTCATCTTGGGATGACACCGTGTACACCGGACTACGTGAATTCCACGAAAGTCGGGGATTCGACCCAGACAGCCAGGATATGGCGCGCCACCTCGGTCACCTTATCTATAAGGTGTCAGACGGAGAGTCCTCCACCACAGATGATGAAGATTCGTGTGACTCGCCTATTCAGGCACTGAATGGTAGGAGGCAATCATGATACCAAAAACTACTCTACTCATACTAATGCCAGAAAACACAATTGAAGAGCTCCCATCGGTGGATCTTTCTACACTTTACGGCCCCGAGGATATGTTACCACTGTCGCGGACGTCAAAATTCCTTATGGTAGTCAAACTTGCGCTTGTTCTCTTCATTGCGTTATCCTGTGCGTACAACGGAGTACGAGCTCAATTAAATTAGAGACGGGGATTGCGAGAAAGTTGTTTGCCATCAAAAACGTATGGGGGCCGGCACCAGTTGAACGAGGGTACGCAGAATAGATAGACCAATATGTGTGGGTCTGGAGAAGAGTGGCAGGAGACAATAGATTAAACTAGCTTAGGAGATGAGGTAACAAGGGAGGAAATCGCAAGTCACGCAAAGTAGGCGCATGGAGAGAGCGCGCACCTGTTCCCGAGACGGGCGCACTAATCGTGGTGTCGAGAGTCTAGATTTGGTTGAGGTACAGACCTCCAGGAGGACGCGTCAATTGAAGCGCGGGGTGCGGATTGCGCGTTCGAGCAATAAGACGAAATGTTACCGTGAAGACGGAGCCTGAGGTGAATGCAAGACGATAAATTGGGCGATACAGAATCCGGGGAAAGGCGGAGGCAGCAGCTAGGTTCAAGAAGTCATGTAAGCCGGGGATTTCAGGATCTCGCGGAGGCTACGAGGACACGGAGAGGCCCCGAGGGCCTGGAGCTTCGGTGAATTCCCGGTCGGATATACCACATACGAGGTGCGAGTAAGCTCTGTTGTAACGTGACACAAGAGACTAGTCACTAGGTCGGATATTGGATCGCAGCCACGGCGGTGTACCGTGTTGTAAGCCTCTAAGAAGCGTATGTAACGCAAATCGTGTTGGAAATCGTCCGCTTTCGTACTGCTCGATGACTTCGCTACTGATATCTAATACGTACAAACATCATGTACTGCATCTGCAATCTTAGCGTTCCCCCTCATCTGCGGGTCTGTCCGAGTCCATTCGAGTCCTCTAGGAGTCCCATTTCTAACAGGTTATTGGCCCCCGCATCTACACCTTCGCTACGAGTCTATTCTGAGCTAGTCTGTAGTTAACCACGCGCCGGATGTATGGAGGTCGACCTTATTACGTAAAGTGCGGAGTTTGAAATTCCTTCTCAATGCTGGCTGCCCTTCAAGCACTCCAGCACCCAAAACTCGGAGACAAAACTGGATATATTCTCCCATAAGACAACTCTGTCTCTTCAGAATATTTGTTCTCGCTCGTTTTTGATACAAAATGAGACGGCGGGATTTGTAAGCTGCCGTGCCATCAAATTTCGGCACCGACTTCACAGCGCCGTGGAGGCAAAACTAGTTGGTACATTTGTTTAATCTGATGAACTCGACGATATTCCAAGGAGAAATTGGGCAAGGATGCCCTACAACCTTTACTTGAGCGCCCGAGAAAAAATATGATTACCTAATAAGGTCGACCTCCGATCATTGACACCTGCCAATCGACAGACTATAACATACGAGGTACGAGTAATCTCTGTTATAATGTCTGTTTATAAGAGACTAATTCTGAGCACTAAAACACCCTCACCAATCGCCACGTCATCACCTCCACCTTACCCCCGCCTTTCGACATCTTCTTTTGGCCGCTTCTCAGCTTCTTTTTAATCATGACTACACCATTCTCCCTTCTTTCTCTGGCCCAGACTGTCGAAGAACTCACTTCTGACAATTGGCACAATTTCAAGGACGAGATTCTCATCGTCTTCAATGCTGATGGGGAATCTGCTGGAATCGTCGATGGCAAAACCCCCAAACCCACAGAGGCCCTTGCTGCCGCTGCCTGGGATAAGAGGGACAAGGCTGCTATGACGATCATTTGGGCTCGCATGTCCAAAGATCTTCGCTCACTTGCTAAAGGCGTCACCTCTGGCTCAGCCCTCTATGCCAAGCTGAAAGCCAAATTCGAGGCTTCCACCTGGTCACGTCGCGTTTCTCTCCGCACCGCATTTCACACTGTAACCCACGACACGTCCCTGCCCGTGGAAAAGTATGTCGACAAGGTCACCGAAATTCGTGACCAGCTCATCGCACTGGGTGAACCCATATCCGACAACTATTACAAGGATGTTCTCCTTGCGAACCTCGACCCTCTCTATGTCAGTGTTCGCAACACCCTACTTTCCCAGCCCGCTGGTGAAAGCAAACTTGACTCTGTCAAAGCCGTCCTTTGTGGTGCTACCTATATCACCCCAACTGGCAGCCAAGTCAAAACGGAATCCGAGGAGACAGCCCTCGCAGCCCGTAGCGGTGGTGGTGGTAGAAAGGTGTTCGCGTCGAGTGGGAGTGGTCACGGGAATCCCGGACATCGCGATCGCGATCGCGCCGCTCACACCTCTAGCGGTGATGGGCAAGTTTTTGGGAAGGATGACGAAAAAGGTTTTCGTTGGTGCGATCCCACTCACGAGGATCATTGTCATCGCTGCGGTCGGCGGAACCACATAGCCGCTCGATGTGTTGCAGATATGCCGAAGGAGATCAAGGCTTGGGTTCTCGACCGTCCTGGCGCTAACGAACATTCACATGCGGTCCACGAAACGTATGTGGCACATTCATCTTTCTTGCCTCGTCGCCGCCGCCCTTCTCCTTCCCACATTCATTCCAATTGGCGTTCGGACATTCACAACTGCAATTCCGACTAGGTATTGCAACAACCAGGAGTGTGGATGCCACGACAACTCGGATTTGGAAGAAGATCAAGTCGACGTTGGAGTTGTTTATGAAGCTTTTCTTTGATTGAGTGGGAGCATTTTTTATTTCTCTCCTGCTTTTGTTTTTGTTTCAGTGGGAGCTTGCTTATCTCGCAGAGTGGGAGTGTTGGAAATCGTCCGCTTTCGTACTGCTCGATGACTTCGCTACTGATATCTAATACGTACAAACATCATGTACTGCATCTGCAATCTTAGCGTTCCCCCTCATCTGCGGGTCTGTCCGAGTCCATTCGAGTCCTCTAGGAGTCCCATTTCTAACAAATCGATGGGCGAGAATCCGTGCGTATTAGAGTGAGAGATCTGGGCCAGAAGGAAAGTTCAAAGGCTGGAAGAGGGAGAGATTGGAATAATATACCCGCCGCTGGAAAAGTCACTGGCGGCCGCCGGTGGCCGCCAGTGACTCTTGGCAGCCATTGGCAGATGTTGATGGACACTGTTTCACGTGGTGTACCAGTGGGCGCCAAGATAAGTCTGATAAGATACGGGTTCCGGCGATCACCATCGGTTTTCACCGGACCGCTGCGTCGCCGCTCGCCAGCGATTTCCACTGGGCTCCACCGTATGATAGTGGTGACCAGCGGAGACCAGTGGCCAAACATGGGGGGGGGTCATGAATAATTGTTCAGCTATTTAGATAAACTGGACATATTTTGTAGTACCCGTATCCACGCACGGATATAAGCAGCTTGACTGGTGTTCATACATATGTAGAACTACTAGTTGCGACCCCCTACTTGGCCACCCCACCTAGTTGGCCACTTGGAGGTTAGAAGGCCAGGACTTGATAGTGATGCCTGGGCATGGTACACGAACAGAGTACGACCTCTAACGAAGGTCCAGACCAAATTTCAGCCGAAAGTGATGGGTTGATCGAAAGTCGCGGCATCGCGGATCGGAATCCGAGGCGTGGGGACATCAATTTCTTGACATCGCCTCATTGCTGAAGCCATTCCTCCACCGTTTCTTCGTCGATCCGCGACTTTGGGGGCTCGTTCTGATCCCCCGATGCTGGGCTTTTGTCTATGGTGCTACTGGATTGCAAAGGCCTCCGCTACTCTCTTTACGCACTCAGGGAAGCACGACTGCTTTTTTAAGCAGCCATCCTAGCCGCCCTCGCGGTGCACGACACCGCTATGCTATCGGTCCGAAACCTTCCAGGGTACTTCTTACTATGCAATCCTTCAATCTGAGATGTATTTCGAATTTTTTTCCATTCACCTCTGATGGCTCTGTAGGTCATTATCTCAAACCACCCAATTTTGGTCTCGCCGATAGTCAGATTTTTTGGAGGAGCTACCAGCATCTTGGAAAGGAGTTGGGTGCTCAGGTACGTTGGAATACCTTTTATTAAGCGACCAGGACTTTAATTTGGCCCATCTACGTGGTTCTTCGACTTGTAGGATGCTCATTCGTTTCACGACCCCCATTTTGGTGTTTCGCACTGTAGGACCTGGATTTCCTGGCCTTTTGTATGCCTCATATATACACCACAAGTGTTTGATATAGTTAATATGATCTATCTCTATGATTCAGAGCGTAAGTGGCGGGCATTTGAGACTTAAGGCCATTATTTAATGGGGCGGCCAACTAGCTGTTATTTGGCCATGTTGTACTGACCCGTAAAGTAAAATTCACTGTGAACTCAAATGTTGGGATATTTGGGAAATTAGGCTCTTGATTTCTTCCTAGGATACATGCCCTTGTTCTCAAATATTTGGGTGCGCAGAGGGCCAGTGGACATTTTGATATTGAGGCATGAATACTTAGGTGGCCAAGTAACTGGTCGAAAATAGTATTGTGGTTTTCATGGCTCAGAAATTAAATTATCAGTAAGTCAGGTGATAGGAGATTTGAACAACACTTATGACAAGATTTTTGAGCCTTTACACGGCCGCACCAGACTCAAGTGAACCTTATGTTTGTCGTATCCTACTAGCTTGAACCCACCCTGACATTAAAATCATATTTATTTAACACAAGGCATTTATAGGTACTCTGAATGGCTTATATACTCATTTGACACGTATTAACACCGGTATAAATGCGCTATTAGGTCTGCTTCCCTGCACAATGTCCAATAAATGTTTATGCGTCGCATCACGTGATATCTCGATCAAATATCGATGCGCCTTGACAGGCGTTGACTTCCCGAATAGGTCTGCCATTTATTTCCAATGACAGTTTTTCAGTGGTTCACACTGGCCCAATTATTTCAGGTGGGTCAGTGGACCCTGTTGTGGCATGGAAAGAAATTCTGCCAGCATGAGCCAATGAGGACCAGTGTAAACTAGAAGAGTTTGAATAAAATTATTGGCCCACCTCAAGCTCCAACCACTGAAAGCCGATGGCTTATACTGGCATTCGGTGGCCATTCATTCCGCTAAGACCCCAATGACTCCCAGTGAAGTCCATTGAAAATCAGTGGGGAACGGTGGAGACTGCCTGGGTACCTGAGCCAGTGAAGTCCAGTGGTCGCCAGCGGCGGAAACGGGGTGGTACGCTGTGCGCCACCAGGCCCCCGGACACTACCTATAATACCTGTCCGCATTTTGCCACGAAATTTTGCTGATTTACTCTATGAAATCTGACTCTGGGCCCTTGTTTTACTCTATTTCGGACGAAGTTTTCGGTGTAAAACACCTTTTTTTCGCGCCCTAGAACCCGGATTTTTTTTTCCTAGCATGCCGTAGGCGCCTTTTCGCACCCCGGCGTACACACGGGCCTGATTGGGCCATGTTTAAATTCAAACGACAGGCTTCCATGACACTAAAATTGTGCCGCCACCCCGTAGTGGCTCAAAAAAAAATTTCTTGCGCTCCCGTGTTTTACTCTATGTCGGACTGACAAGGCTGCTCCAAGAGCTGATTTACTCTATATTGCGGACGGAGGAAGGGCCATTCTGGGCCACTGATTTACTCTATCGCGGACAGGTATTATAGGTAGCCTGCGCCACCGATGTCCACTAATATTCCGGCAGTGGTTACCTACATCAGCCATTGCCGAACAATGCCGATCACCCGGGTTGACAGCTCCGCGTGTATCTATATCTATCTATCTATATAATAGAATGGGGTGGATCAAAGAAGGTTCTAAATCTCACGGTCATGCTCATTGCCAAGCCAATGTCGAGAACGCGCCGAGCCGAGAAGAGCCCCGGCAGTGGAAGCGGGCCGAGCCGGGCCCAAAGAAGCCGCAAATGTCGTGAGCGGTATACTTTGTAATGGTGATGCTTGAAGTTGCCGAAAAGCAGTGGTAGGGAGTAATTGGATGGCAAGGGTTGGGACCAGAGGAAAGGTAATGCCAAAAAAGAAGAGGCCTTCGAGACAAGAAAATAGGGTCATTCACAGTTCCCTTTTTCCTGCCCTTTTTTGTCTCCCTTTTTCTGTTCCTTTTTCAACTCACCAGTCCTTTTTTCAAGTACACCAATAAATTAATTACATATATTGAATTTACACTCCCATGGACTTATTGGGACCATACATGTTTGAAAGGTACCTCTGGAAAGTAAGTCGTGAGCTCCAGAGTCGTCATATCTGCTACAAGATCAAAAAAGGGAAACAAAAAGGGCCGAAAAAAGGGAGTTCGCGTGGGGGGTCACAGTAGCCCTTTTTTCTTCCCCTTTTCACCTCCTTTTTCTCTGGTTTTCTGTGGGTTTTGCACTTATACATGATTTCTTTTCCCTTTTCACACCTTTTTACATAGCTAAACTGAAAAGGGAAAAAAAAACCAATGGGAATACCAAAAAGAAAGAAAAAAGAGAAGGAAAAAGGAGTGGAAAAAGGGCTACTGTGAATGACCCTAATGTTGTTTATAGGCCAGTCCTCAGCTAATAACTCACTTAATTCAACTTGCCCATGCCAATTTATTCACAGGGATGGGACAGGCTCATGGCAAGAGCTCAAAGACAGGGAGGAGGAGTTGAGGAGGAGCAAAAGGGGTAAGCAAAGGGGAAAAAAGGTCTAAGAGCATGAAATGACTGAAAACCAACTCAATAAATTTCTTTCAACTTACCAACGCCCGTGAATTTATTCACGGGCTTGAGCTAGTCTATATAATAATATTGAGCAGGGGGACAACTATGCAGGCCCAGACCTCCAGCTTCTCACGCATGCCCGAAAAACTCAGCAGGACTCGAGCTGGGGCGAGAGCGCCAAGAAGGGCCTCTTTCGTGCCGAGGCACTTGGACAGTACTCGTGCCAGGCCGGAAGCGCCGAGAATGGCCTCTTTCGTGCTGAGGCACTTGGCAAGACTTGTGCCGGGACATCATGGACGGCATCTGACCTGGGCCGGCCCTCGGGAGACCCAGAAACTTGGCAAGACTCAAGCCGGGGCCAGAACACCGAAAAGGGTCTCTTTTGTGCCGAGGCACTTAGCAGGACTCATGCCGGGGCTTCAGGCACGGCATCTGACCCGGCCCGGCCCTCGGGAGCTTGGCAGGACTCAAGAGCATGCACCGGCCGAGACTTGGGGCAAAATCTTCACGGGAGCTTAGTAAAAGTTGGGATTCAGAGCATGCTGGGATGACAATGAAGGACCTATGTTGTATATTGTGAAGTATTACGATAATGCTCATACTAGTGAATGTCCGACAGGATGGGGCCAGGACAAAAAGAAAAGGAGGGGCTAAGCAAAAAAAAAATTGGAGCTCGAGGATGGTTCCAGAACTAAAAGGAAAGGGAAGGGGACAGGTGCAATATATTCTTCTTCTTACCGTCAATTTTTGACGGGCTTACCCTAGTTACTGAGAGATTGAGAGGTCGACGCGATGTTGATCCGAGAGTCGGCGGTTCGGTCCGAACCGCTCCAGTACCCATTGATCCGTCCGGGCTATAGCCGGTGTCCAGCCCGCGCCCCTCCTCGTTCGCACCTGGCATTCTCTGGTACCTGCCCCGCCCCACGAACCCCGCTTCGAGTCTCCTCTATGAAGCAATCATCTAAATCCGGAATTCTCAGTCCATCCGTCCAGCCTGCTTTCCATGCACCTAGACTCCTCGCAACATGCAATTGCAATCGCCCAAGGTCAAGCGGCTCAAACCCCGCCCATGTTAGATGACGCCGTGGATCGCCCGTATCGCGAGGGAAGCTCTGCACATTTGAAACCGGCCGCCCTCGGTGTATCCCGGGTCCCCATATCATCCCCATTCCTTGCTCCTGCACTCCACGCATATACATCCTCGCCAGCGCCCCTGAAAGCAATTCGTCCAAAGGCTCATTGTCGTTCGTCCCATGTCCCCGTGTCCACATCGCTGATAATGACATTCTCCCCTCGCTGAGCCCAACCTGCCGGACTGCGCGTTAGTTGTGTTTGCATGAAGGTTGCGATTTATCACCATCGACTCAAAGCCCAACACCAGCTGTGTACGTATATGTATCTGGATTCCTGGCCCCGGTGTATACCGCGCAACCTACCCGCCCCGAATCCACTCCCGCACGAAACTAGAGATTCTACATTGGCCGGAGGACGCAGCACACCCAACGAAACAAATTTCATTGCCAGATCAATTTGGGACCAAGTTGAGAACATCGACAACCATGAATATGCAGAAGGCATACAACGAGATACAGTTGGAGGATCGACCGAGAGTGGAGTCAAACTTAAAGGAATGGGTTCGTCCCATTTGGACAGAAAGACGGATCCAGTTCACAGGGATCCCGGCAATGGTCCGCGATGGAAATCAAACCCGCGCAACAAGGCAACAGGAAACACCCTTGAGTATCGCAGAATTCACTCGTCCCATAATCGCCGATACAAGAAGGTGCGGGGGACAGTTCGCCATCGTTGCAACTGGTCGCTCGCTATTCAGTTTCGAAAGAAACTTCAGTGTTATGCTGCGCACTTACTTATACTCGAAAAAATCATAGCAAGCGTCACCACAAGCCTGGGTTGCTATCCCCCCACTCGCATAAGGACAGAGTAAGTCTCCGTTGAAGCAGCTGTAGTCAGTCAGTGTGGAATCAATTCCAAAAAATAACATGCATACGTATACTCGGCCGTCGAGTAGCAGTCCTGACCACAGTTCTGATATGCAACACCATTGACAATCGGACAGAGCAAACTGTTGTTGAAGCAGGTATACTATCCACAACTTCAGTTCTCGTGGCCGGGGAAAAAACCGTAACGAGAACATACCTGAGACGGGTCGTATTCTGCACTGCCACAGCTCTCAAGACTCTGAGCAATGACGCCAGCAACGAGCGCGGTGAGGACGAGAGAGATGACTCGGGCCATAGAGGAAGATGTTGTTATACGAGGCAACGTTGTCAGCATGCTGGGGGTTGTACAGAATCGCTCCCTTTTTACATTACAGCCGTTTGCAGAACTTAGGGCGTGGCATGTTTTTTTTTTTTTTTTGTAAGTTTTCACGAGAACAGCGATTGCGGGATCATTTCTCAACCGTTTGCCCTCAAAATGGGCTCATTCGATTCGCACGGAAATGGCGGAGCGGCGTCGGGCCGTCCGTTTCAGCCTCAGGGCCAAGAACGATTGGATTCACGACACGAGCCTTCTGTCAGATCGCACATAGGCCGGCCGACTCGCACCAAATTGACAGCGGCGGCGTGGTCAAGGCTCCCTGAAGAGGGCGTTATGATCAGGACCGTTCCCAAATTGCATGGAGCAAAGACATTGCTTGACAATTATTTTCCACTGGGAGTCGAGTTTCAATACTCATGATATTCATCGCATTTGAGCCAAACTTAATCCGGAAGCTTGCGTTAATTTCCACTTTGAAAAAAGTCAAAAAAATTGAGAGATACTACTTAGCACTTGCGGTTATCCGTGTGTTTTGAATTCCGCTGCACACGGAGAATCAGCACTCTACAAATCTGAATTGATTGATTGTTTACGCGCAGGGCGGGCGGATGCATATGGAAGTAAGCTTCAACAGTATTGGACTTGAGGATCGAGTGAAGGCGAGTTCAAGTTATAATTACGTACATCGGCACGGGCAATCGATAGCCACTATTGTGGGGAGGGAACGAAATCAGACCCACGGCGTACTGACTTGGGTAGATTTCACAATACTCCGAAGCACATGAAGTTAATTAGTCAGGCACCCACGCACTATAGTATGATGCGCACAACCCATCCCACAACGCCAATTCGTCGTTCATAGTTGCGGCAACTCTTATATCCACCGACATATAGGTAGGTATATCGAGGCACTGCAGAGATAATAAATATCAGCCTGTGCTAGACGCGAAAGAATCCCGAGTCAGATATGCGAACATGAAGGCGAGGTGACCAAATTCCAAAGGACGACGGCTGGCGTACCACAACTCTAGTAAGATTCAGACCGATCGGACTACGGTGGGCACAAAGACACATAAGAGCAGGTTATATCGTCGACCGAGGAAAGCATACCTTCGCAGCCATGTACTGTCCTGCAGTTCGATGTCGATCGCGTCGCGGACCCGCTTCACACGCCCTGGTTATTCAACGTGAGTTTGCCGGGTAACACAGAAGTAAAATAGCGACTTCTAATACCGACCTTGGTTGAAGCGGGCGGCGCGAGTGGAACCCATACTGCATTTCCATGTCCACTACTACACTGTATGCAAGTGAGCGCGGAGGTGACGAGGGAGGTCTTTCGCGCGAATCTGTGTTAGAGGTCCGAAGTCGGAAGTCAGAAGGCATACAGCGGACGCGGAGTCGTATGCATCCGCGGTCCGTGCGGATTCTGGGACAATGCGACTCTCCAGCAAGAGGGCGCCGGTGGTTTGAATCTACTTAAGACGGAGTCGGAGTCGGAGTCGAACGCACATACAGACATACCGCTCCGCGAGAAGAGTGCGTTGGCTTGTGATACGATGGATGCAAGGGGAGGTACGTATCGTTTTTTCCACGCATTGGGCGAGGCGTGCAACGCAGATGGGGCTGGGTTGAGAAAACAAAGAGGGGAGAATAGAGGAGATTCAGGTATGGAAGGAAACCGAAATTACCGCACATTGTAACTGGGCACTCGGAGACAGAGAGGCGGCATGCATGTGCACGCAGAGGGGGAGTGGTGAGGATCCAGACGCAATTGAGTCTAAGGTCTGCGGGAGGATGTGTCAATGAAACGCGGGGCGGACTCCTGGCAGTGGCGAGCTATGAGGCAAGAGAACGGCGGAGGTGAATCCAAGGCGACGAGTTCGTACGGAGTTCGAATAAAGGCGGGAGCAGGGGTGTACGAATCAAATTTAGCGATACATAGATATGGACGACGCCGTGAGCGGCAACCCTGGATGTAGGATTTCGAGGATGGGATGTCCTTGGTCGGATAACGCATCGCTGCCGCGTGTCGTAAGGACTCTTCACGGAAATGAACAAGCGAGAGATCTGGGGCGGAGGATCCGCAAGGTGCACGTTGGTGCATGGTGCCTGTAAGAAGAGTGGGAGAGGGAGAGACGCGGCTCCCAGTATTGATCCGCGTCGGCGTGGCGGTCCGTCGGTCCGCGCGCTGACGTGATAATGCTTTTCCTTTGCTTTTCCCTTGCTGCTCCGATGCAGTACACCCGCTCCTCCGAAACCCTCGTAGCTTCCGTCCGCCGACTCTCCGCTTTGTCCTGAATGAAGAAACCCCAGTACTGCCTGCCTGCTGCAATCCGTCCGACTCAGGCCGAGTCCCTGTATCCGCGCGCGCCGGCCCTGACGGCTCTCCACGCAAAACGGTCCGTCGTTGTCCGCCTTGCAGCTCAGACTGCCTGCATACTTCTCGATCTAGGAAGCGATTCGGCTGCCAAATCGCCCTCCTTCCTTCCCTCGCCTCGAATCAAGTCGCCTCACCCACCAGCCACGTACGTGTAAAACCCCCCCTTTTACTCTGTACTCCATCCCGAATTGAGATCCAATTTCGTATCCAATCTACCTGGGTACGTTTGTTCTTTTCTCCCACAATCACTCCGTTATTCCTATAAAGAGGCGACTCGCCCTCGATGGGACGTCGTGAGTTCTCTGCCCTCCTCCAATTTGCTCCGAAGCTATCTCCGGAGACTCAGATGACTTGCTCCTCGCCTTCCGACTTGCGGTGCGCACCCTTCCGGAGCCGCGCCTTGACGTGTGCCCGCCATCCCGAGTCGTCATGATCCTGCGCCGATTTCCGCGATCCTTGTATCCCCGGCCTCCTTTCCACGCTCTATACCTCTCAGGCTGGCACCCCTTAGTCTTCCGCTGCCCCCACCGGGTGATCCCTCGTATCGAATCAAGAATCAAGTTCGGTGTTCGACTCCTCTCCTTTCGGCCTGCCTACCTGCCGCCGTTCCCTCCGCAATATTCGTAATCCTCGCAGCGCGGAATCGTCCGCCATTAACATCAAGGCCCGTACTTGAAGGAAGACACCGTGTCCCATATTTCAACGGCCGCTGCGGGCACTGCCCGCTGTATTCTCCACGCTCATTCCTTGCTCCTCAACCACACTCTTCACGTTGCTCGTCCTCGCCCCCACATCCGAGATCGAATCGAACGCGGTATCCATCCATCCACCTCTAGACGGCGTGTTTCAACGCACATCGTAAGGTCTCGCCTCCGCTAGCCTCCCCTTTCGCGCAATCCAGGTTCGGGCTGAATAACTCTGGACACTCAGTCGGCCGACGAATCGCGCTCTCATCCCGAATTCCTTTCGGCTCCGAGTTCCTTCCTCGAACCCCGTCGAAACCCTCTTTCCTTCTTACTTACACTTTATTTCTAATTCCGTTGCGCCCTAACCAGTAGCCAAGTACTGATGACAGGCGTTATGCAGCTCGCTTTCAATCTTTCAATATTAATCATCTTGCATCTCGCGCCCGAATCTGACTTCCTTCCAAGTCGCGCCTTGCACCTTCCGTCGACTCCCGATTCCCGACCCAACTCGACCTGTCTATCCAAGACAAGCCCAGCCGAGGTTCGCAGGTTCGCTTTTCTTTTCTTTTCTTTTCTTTTATTTTCTCTTCTCTTTCTTTCGCCTCAATCCTTCCTTTTCGTCGGGACTCGAGATTTTACGTGACGCGCGAAAATAATGTCATGTATGTGAGTGTCGACTGGGTGCGACTTTGCATCGTCAACAGCGACAGTGTCGGTGACATCTTGTGCCTTCTCCAAGACTGGTGCGGATAAAGAAATAGACTTACCTTTACCTTTCCTTTTCTTCTCGGCGCGTAACTGGGTTAACGACGCGAACCCGCAAACTCGCACGTAAGTATGTTTACTGTAAGGCTATATTGCCATAGATGTTCGAATCCGACAAACGGCCTCGAGCAACTCCGATTTTCTTTTCAGTGGTAATTCCAAGGTTGGTCATATTCCGAGTGTGTACCTGACCTCGCTACCCCCTCACGACGCGCGGAATTCAGCCCGCACATCCTCCTCCCCTTCCCGCCCCGACCTCGAGCTAGCTCGTATCCATTGACGATAATTCTAAGCATTTTTGTTTCTTGCTGATCAGGAAATGCTGATTCCGCAGCCATCGCTACCCGGTCACTGATAATATATTCATCAGGGCTCTTCTTCCGAATATCCCGGCGGAGGCTCATCTGAGAGGACCCGTACGCACGGTACCTCCAGCTCTGCTTCCAGCTCGCGTATGCGCGCCGCCATTTCTCTAATAACTATTTCAGAGTCTGGCGATCTGGATCTAGTATCGGCCGCCCCACGACCTGAGAAAACTCGTAGACTTCTTCCCCCCTCGCGCCCTGTGTTGGACGTGTCGTCGACGTACGTCCTTCCGAGTTCTGAATGTTGAATACTTTACCCTGGGCGGCGCGCAGCTCGTTTCTCAGATACTGCCGGCGACCTTTGGCGGTGCGTCGTCCGTCGGAATCGTCCGAAGAATTGCTGGTTGAGGGGATAATGGCTGCGGCAGTGTCGGCGAACGGAATAGGGTATAGCGTTGTAACACCGTCCGCATACGTGTCCTGTAATAGTTCTCGGCGTCGGCGTCGTTTAATAAGCCAGAGCAGAAATGCGGCCAGTGGCATCATAGAGCAGATTCCGATGACGATCCCTATGAGTGCTCCGGTCGGTAGTGTATTTCTGAGCGAATCTTGAATGTCAGAAAGGATTCCGCGCGCCAACTTGCATACCTACCTGTGTGTCGATGCCTGTATATTGATTGTTGGAGTGGCGTCCCCACTGCTGCCGGTGCTCGATATGATAGAGGAGAGGTGCATGTCTATTTGACTTGGTAATCCACTTGTATCTGGTGAATTCGGTGTGGGATTCGGGCTTGATGGACTCGGACTCCCGGGGAGATTTGCATTCGCAGAGACAGACAAGGCAAAAGCTGAGGCTGCTGCCAAGTCGAACGTTGTGGGCTGAATTTTTTCAGCAGAGACACTCTTACGAACGATAGAAACAACAGGAATAAATCACGGGCCGTAGGAGTCGCTGAAATCATCGCAATGACCCAAGAAGGAAATGTCCCCGCTAGCAAAATAGAATGAGAAGGTGGGTAAGGCATTGTCTCTCAATAACTCACAGGGCAAGGGAAAAAATCTAAATCTGAATGAGTTTATCCGCAGCAGATATGAAGGATGGGCGCAAACTGTTGCGGAAGACCAGGACACCCAATGTAATCAGAGTAATTGGCCCAACTTGACTCTGGGTCAATGACTACTTATGCAGTACAACTTGAGAAACGCACCTCTGAAAAAATGCGCCCTCTGTGCAAAAATCACAGGCACAAGTTACCAGAAATGCTATGCCAGTGCAGACTGAGGGATGCAGGGCTACTGAACTAGAAACGCTATCTGCGCAGAATCAGATTAGAAGCGGCGCTTACAGAGCTCAGGGATGACACACCGCAATAACCAACCGCATTCCCCTTGTAGTTAGAAAACTTGGTCCACGACCATTAGCCAGGATTCAAGGAAAGTCAAAAAACACCATTCACCAAGGAGCAGTTTGACGCATTCTTAGTGATGTCTTCTCTGGCCGCCATCCTGTGAAATGCCATTCTGTGGAGATTTGAAAGCAGAGGAGGAGAAAGGGTGACAAATACGTGTAGCGATCTGAGGGCGCCGTCCACTACTTGGAAGGAATGAGGGGCGCAGAAGAACAGCCCTGCTGATGAAACCGAACTCGAGAGGGGGGAGGGGGGAAGGAGTACGAGCCCAAGGGAAACGGGGTCCTTTATTCACCTGCACGACCATCAGCAGCGGCGGGAGATCGCCTCTTTGATAGATATGAAGTCGACTGGACGATGTTAGTTGGTTCATGGGGTAACGGATTGCATCAGCACTATCTTTGGAGAATCTTCCCAGGTACTTTGAATGGTTTTCCGGTAAGCTAAGGTACAGCAAGGAGAACGATTTGAGAAGGAACTTCGTAGTGGGAAGAATATGTTGATATTCATTTCACGCATGGAAAAACCTTTGAAAATTCGAAGCGTAGAGCAAGTGAGAATTTTGAATAGTTGCGACATTGGTACGGCTGTAATACCGTAACATTCTTACTTTGTTCACTGCTTGACTGTTTTGTGGGTGTGGCCATCGCGTCGCGTGGCAGGTACTCTTTGCTGCCTGGTTACCAACCAGAAGACATTTGTTATTCACACACTCAAATGCTTTGATAACCAATTACTTCAACACTTCTCTTGGGGTGAAGGCTGTGGCGTTGCTTGGCAAAAACTCGAATGTACGACCATCGCTTAGATTTGCATTTATATCTGCACTAATTTTATCATATTCTATTCTTACTTCAAGTCCCTACGCACCTCTATTTTGAAGAATCAGGTTTGGTCGTCAAATATTTTCTAATTGTGAATACAAACAAGTCAAGATAAGATTACCGAGTCCGAGTCGGAGAGCTACGGCCGAACAAACGATGTTCCGAACGGCATAGGCGATCGATCTTCGTTAACTACTACTGTGGCGAAGGATACAGTAAGACATGTAACAAATCGGATCAACAGCTTACCGATTCGCAGTAGACTTCAAAATACCTGGAAACCCAGAGTGGTTTAACTCAGAAACAACGAAATCCGAGGGTGCGTAGCCCGGCACGGCACGTATAGATATAGGCACGCATCCGACGGGTTTGGTTCTGCGGTGTCAGATTCAGAGTATCAATTGTTACGCGTCGGTACGGCAGGAACCATTCCTACACCGAAACCCATTTAGAAGCTAGTTTGTTCTCCATGCGCGGAGTATGATACGCACAACCTGTTGGCATGCCGGTCGAGTTCACCGTCCATGCAGAATATTAATGAGCCTGCGCTGGAGATGTACGTGGGAAGATCAGAGTCAGAAGCAGAGGCAAGATTTGGCAAATGTGTGTAGATTCTTGTAGATTATTGAGGCGGACTGGGTTCCGGAATCTGACAGTGGATGGCAAAGAAAAAATCAGAGTAGATCAGATCGTCGATGAGGGACGCATATACATATGTACCGTAGTACTGTAGAAGCAGCAGTGCACCGTGTCCATGTCTTCCATTTCGACCAAGAGGCAGCCATCACTGGAATTTTGATTTCGACGTGGATCGCGAACCTGCTTCAACGCCCTGGTTATTCCACTTGGACTTACCAGGTGATATAGAAGTAAAACTGCCATTGCTAAACCAAGTTGGGCGTGCTTCACGGCGACTGGCATCCACACCACACTTCCACGTCTACTACCCTAAGTATGGAAGTGAGGGTGGAGCTGAGCGAGGTCGTTCGTGAATCTGCGTTAGAGGTCAGAAGTCGGAGTCAGAAGGCATACAGCGGATCCGGAGTCGTATGCATCCGCATTCCCGTGCAGATTCTGGGACGATGCACTGACAATGTGACTCTCCACTGTCCAGCAAGAAGGCGCGGGTTTGCATCTAAGACGGAGTTACTCACCTATTCTGTATGCTTCATTCTTCAGTTTTGTCGATGAGGCACGGAGTAGCAAAGATGTCAGAGTCTCACGAGCCTCCCCATCATCCCAATTCCAGACTCTACATCCCGACTACCACCTACATCCCATCATCTGCCTATATCTGGACTCCCGCCATCTGCCTCAGCAGATCCCACGAACCTCACCATCATCTCCATTCCAGACCCAATATCCAGGTCGACTTCATCGTCGAGATCCCGCTCAATCCCGTCATCAACATGGGCTAAACCTAGCCCATCATCCTCGCGACCCCATTATTTTGCCACCGCCGCCTCTGTCTCCACCTCTGTCTCCACCTTCGCCTTCTCCCCCACCTCCTCCGCCTCCGCCTGCGTTCCCACCGCCTCCGCCTCCTCCGCTTCCTCCTCCGCCGCCCCCCCTCCTCCGCCTTCTCCTCCAGCTCCGCTTCCACCTCCACCTCCACCTCCTCCCCCACCTCCTCCGCCTCCACCTCCGCCTCCGCCTCCTCCACCACCTCCGCTTCCTCCCCCACCTCTACCTCCGCCCCCACCGCCTCCGCTTCCTCCCCCACCTCCGCCTCCGCCCCCACCGCCTCCGCCTCCACCGCCGCCCCCTCCGCCTCCTCCTCCGCCTCCTCCTCCGCTACCACCACCTCCTCCGCCTCCTCCCCCACCTCCACCACCGCTTCCTCTGCCTCCGCCTCCACCTCTACCTCCACTCATTGTACGTATCCCATTGGATCTTGCAACTCCATAAAGCTGCAGGAAATTGGGATGTCTGTCGATTTGTATTGACCGCCAGACTCAAAAATTTAGATTTAAGAGCGCACCGAAGCCACAGATACTTCGATAAAGCATCCAGCCATCCCTGCGCAAGCCGGAGTTGGAGCATTCTGGAAAAGGGGAAACGAGCACACAACACACCTGCTCTGCATTATTACCCTTATACATTGCCACACTCATGTCATGTTGCTTGCCCTCGATTCTGGCGGAATGCACCCGGCGTGCACCTATTGTTCCCGTGGAGCGGGCGACAACGCCGACTCCGTGGCGCAAATTGATCGCGCCCGCATATCTGGAATCATCGTGTCAGCTAAGACCCTCGTTTGCATTGATGTAATGTATTCACGGCGAGGCTCCCGTGTCCGGAGGCTGGGCTGTGGGCTCAGGGTGAGCTTGCTCAGGCATTATAGAGGGAGGAGAGATGCAAGCAGGTTGCTGCGTGGTGCTTCCCTAGCGCTTATGAGAGAGTTATCAATAAAACAATGAATTGCGCAGCTTCTCAGGCGCTCAACGTACGTACACGTACGCTCAATTTCGGCAGAAAAGCGCCCGTTCTAGCGCCCGAGAAAAGCGCCGGTTCTTCAGATGTAGCCCTGGGGGCCCGAGAAAAAAAAAGGGGAATTCATTGCTGGGTGGGCAAAGCGGGAGCATGGCTAAATTGGCCATCCTCCGGGCAGGGTTCGATGATTCAACTGGAGAAAGACCACTATGGCGGGAATTAATGAAGCGGTCAAGTTGACATGTGGCAATATATCCTCGGATATATCAGCCAAGGACGGATACCGGCGGTGCAGACTAAGGAGCATCGGGTAAAGACGAGAAAGCGGTGGCGGCACGCCGGCTATAGCATAGAGGGAGCGTGTGCAATCCTGTGCATTCAACGACGCACGACATCCCCAGCAACTTGAAAGGGAAGTTCAATTTCAGTTGTAGAGGAGAAAGAATGTGCGAGAGAGAACTTGAACCAAAGTGGGAAGGCGGGCGCGATGCCACGAAACGGGCTGACTCCAGGCATATCTGGGGTTTTGATATATCACTTGGTTGGTAGAAAGCGACCTGTCGTGATGTATCATTACCGCTTGTGAGCGATGTGGGACGATATATCACCCCACCTTTTCAGTACCATACCGCCACCCATTGCGCGCGCGCACCTCCATCAATCCACTCCGCGTCGCATCATTAGCGCGTCCCGCTTCCTGGTCCGTGCGTTGGGCGCGCCGCTTCCCAAAACGGGTACCTGTTTACACATGTTAGCATCACCTTCCCACCACCGGCCCGCTCCCGCCCACAGCCTCGCGCCGCGCCGTTCCCGCCCTCTGCATGCGGCATGCCACGCCTACCCACCCTCTTGGTTTTGCATGCAGCACATAAAGCCCCGCCCACCGCCCGCCCGCCCGCCGCCCGCCCGCCTGCAGCCCGCCGCCCGCAACCCGCGCCCGCACCCGGCCCGCGCCCCGCCCCTCGGTGCTTATCCGCTTGGCCACGCAGCCTCTTTGCTGCACCGCTCTCCCGCCCGAGCACATAAAGCCCTGCCCACCGCCCGCCCGTCACCCGCTGCCCGCCCGCCGCCCACCCGCCCGCCGCCCGCCGCCCGCACCCCGCGCCCGCACCCGGCCCGCGCCCCGCCCCTCGGTGCTTATCCGCTTGGCCACGCAGCCTCTTTGCTGCACCGCTCTCCCGCCCGCCCTCTTCCCACCGCCCAGCAGCGGGGCCACCCGCCGCCCATCCTCCCGCCGCCCGTCCTCCTGCCGCCCGCCCGCTGCTGCCCCGGCGTGCCTGGAAACACGGCTTGTATTTCTTTCAAATACTTGTGGGTTGCTCGGGAGGTGCGAGTATCTTATTTATTACACCTCCTTAGACTTACATGGATCCCACGTACTGCGTACCAAGACATATACATTACCTTGATTCTATGTGGTCTCTTTAACGTTACGGTTTACCATCGTTCGTCCTCCTTCATTGTGTTCTTCGTACGTTCAACCCTTAGTGGCGGTTGTTTTTGTTTTGTTTTTCTTAGTCTTCTCTTTGTTCGAGACAAATCTTCCAAGTCAATATTTATTTATTTTCAAAACCGACTCGAAGTCACGCATGTGTCAGGTACAAACTAGTACATGATACAAATGACAATAGTATACAATATATCAGTCCTTCCGCTGGTTGAGCAGCGGCGAGCAAGCTGAGACACATGCTGGTTGAGCAGCGGACACTGGTTGATCAGTGGAGACGCGGGCTGGTTGAGCAGCGGTGCGCGAGTTGAGACACATGCTGGTTGAGCAGCGTACACTGGTTGAGCAGTAGGGACGTGCGCTGGTTGAGCAGCGGTGAGCGCTGGTTGAACAGCGGTGAGCGCTGGTTGAGCAGCAGCGACGATGGCTGGTTAAGCAGCCCCGGGTCATTTTGGCGTTCACCTCGTTGACTTAGCTCCTCTGAACGCCAACTCAGTCCGTCTCTGCACTGCAGAAATGGATAATTACATACCTCTTAACTTGCGTCGGCGTCTTCTTGCTCCCCGTCGCCGCCTTGCGTGATCTCGCCAATAACGCCTCCTCCGACGCTGCATTTGGATTCATCACCCGCGTGTTTTTCTTCGGTCGCTTCGCCTCAGAACCATCCCCCATGACCTTCGGCTTACGCGCTCGCGTCAGAGTGATGGCTATCCCAGTACTGCCTGGATTCGGGATCTCCGTCCATCCCCGTGCTACCGCTGCCTCCTGCGCAGCCTTCTTTTCTGCCGCCTCCCTTGCCGCTGAGTCCCTGGCGTGACGCGCTTGCAACTCCCTCTCAAACCGCATCGTGTTGTTCGTTACCGTCAGCCTTGGTCCCGTGGTCGTGTCCGATTGGTCCGAAACTGGGGGCGCGTCTTCCCCCTCCAGATCAGCGCGCTTTCGCTTGGGTGCGTGGGACGGAGGTTGGTTCGTCGCGTCGGCCAAGGGGGGAGGGGCTTTTTGGGCTCCCCTCGAGGGATTAGTCACGGTGGGGGTGACAGCGGGACGCGACGCGCGGGGAGGAGGGCCGGCGGCGGCAGTGGGGCGAGATTGCGGGAGGGCGGGAGAGAGAGAGGCGGTGCCGGTTGGGCGCGACTGCGGAGCGGGGCGCGACTGTGGAATGGCACGGGGAAGAGGCCGGGGAAGGGGGCGTGCGGCAGCGGGGCGAGATTGCGGAACGGCGGGGGGAAGGGGGGCAGTGGCGGTGGGGCGCGATTGCGGTAGGGTGGGGGGAAGAGGTGCGGTGGTGGTGGGACACGACTGCGGAAGGGTGGAGATCCCCGGGATGGTCGGAAGGACGTCTGCCGAGCCGCTCGCAGATGCACCCGAGGTATCCATCGGTGTCGGTGTTGTCGTACGCAGCGGCGCAACCCACACCTTCCTCCTCAAGCTCGCCGGTGTTGTCCCGGCCATCGTGACTTCACTCCTTGCCCCGCCGCTGTGGAAGGCACTGAATTCGCTGGCGCGCCATCCTCTGTCCGGAGGCGTGGAGCTGCCGCTATACGGGTAAGGGCCCGGGCGTGTCGGTGTCGTATGCAAACCAAGCATAGCCGACTCGCCCCTCGACGAGGACCCGGACGCACTGGCGGATCCCAGCGGGGGCCAAGACAATCCAGGTGGGTCGGGCATCTCCCCTATGCTTTCGAGAGTCCGGTTCCACGTTTCGAAATCGCCCTCCCACTCTCCCGTGCTGCTCCCGGATGCCACACCGAGGTACGGATTGAGCAATCCGTCCTGTGCGTCAAAGGACGGAATCTCCAAGTTTCCAATGCCATCGAGGCCACCCACGTCGCCCAGGCCTGGCATTGCAAAGTCGGGGTCGATGAGTTGGTAGTTTTCTCCCCAGTGCATGCCTGACACGTCCGACAAGGCCTGGGAAGCCGGGCGCCACGACTCCGGGGTGGGGGGGGTCAGGGGAGCATCCATCGGGACAGAGTTAGGCACAGAGGTAGTATCTGGGGTCGGTACGCTGCCAGGAGTAGGTGAGGGGACATGTGTCGTCGGAGATGTGGAAAGTGTCTTCTTTTTTGGCTTGGGTATGCGTTTCGGAGGCTTTCTCAGAGGAGGTTCCTCTACATCTTCATTCGAGGGGACAGGGAGCGCCTTCTCCGCCTCCTCAGTCGCGGCTGGGAGCGCTCGTGCAGTGCGTTCAGCTAAAGCTACATATTGAAATCAAATCAATCCTCAGTACACCTACTAAGAACGTCAACACGTCGGAGAAAGAGTTCAAAGCGACCCAAAATCTCCTTCTCGAAGTCGGCGCACGCCTCTTGGAACGAGTTGCCTTGCTCGGTGACACCAACGCAGAGGCTGAAAAAGTCGTGTCAGCTGAGGTAACGCGATACACACGCCCAATTAGGAAATCGCGACTTACACCTTCACAGTCAGATCGCCTCCCAACCGCGGGGTGGGGCCGCCTACGAGCGTCATCCCAACCCACCCTGCGGCCTCGTCGGTAATGGCATGCGCCTCCTCAAACATGGTCTCCGGCCCATTGATTCCCCTGAATAATTTTAACATGAACTCCCGCAGCGTCGAATAAAAGACTTACTCCTGATATTCCTGTGGCATCTTGTGAACTCCCTCTGCTCTCTTCTGCTCTTCGTCTCGCTCCGCCTTTGCAATCATCTCCTTCTCCCGCTCAACCTCCTTCTTCATCTCCGCTCGTTCCTCCGGCGACGCGTTCGCCCAGAGTTCCGCCACCACTTTTGTTTTCAATCGCATCCTCTCCGACCTGGACGCCTTCACGTAGTCCTCTTGCTCCTCTAGCGTCTCCTCCACCTCCTCGTCCCTCCCTTCGACCCTTGTGGCCTCGTTCATCTCGTTGAAGCCCTGCTGCGAGAGTAACTGATTGATTGTGTCGGCGTGCCGTTTCTGAAAGAGCTCCCGAGCTTGGTGTGCACGGCGGCGGCCTGCACGCGTTTTCTTCAAAAGGGCTTTTGCCAGCGGCGTTACGGCCTTCCGCAGCGCCGTCGGGCCCTTGCGTATCTTTTTGCGCTCGTTTCTGAACCAATTCTTGAGCTTCTGAAATATGAAGTCGTCTCGGGTCAGTATGTTATGCGTAGATGAGAAGAAGCAAAAATAACTGACCTCCTTCCTGCTCTCGATAGCTTCCCTCACTCTCTCCATCTGCACTACCGTCAGGAGAGGTGCCGTCTTGTCGCTGGGGTGCGGTAATCCAAGCGCCACCTGCTCGGGGAAGCGCTGGAACCAGCCCTCCTCCATTGGAGCCCAGAATAAAAGTCCGCCAACTGCAGCTGTAGATACGAGCCCTCGGCTTCGGAGGCCCAGCGAGGGGGAGCCATGTTGTTTAGGGGATCACTGCCGCTATCGCAAGTGGGGGTAGCAAGGTACAAGAAACCGACGTGAATAAAAGTGGCGAGAGGAAGCAAAGGTTTGACTCCAGTCCTGGAATAATCCAATTTCATGATAAATCTTCCAATTTCCGTCCCATTTCAAGCAGTTTCACGCCCAACTCCCAATGATCACGCCGGTATTTGTGTTTCCCAATTTATTTTCGACAGATTCATTCCAAAACGGAAACGATACGCAGAATCTCAAAGAGGAGATGAATCGGTCGCTAGCGCATCTCGGCGCCAGCCCGATATGGCTTCTGCATCAAGGATCTTTCATCACTATCACCACCTGTTCTTCCACGAGGTTCCGGCCGCCTTGTGTCTATTTGTTCCCCATCAGGTTGGTCTCGACATAAAAGCAAACGCGGCCTGATTCCCACCCACCACTACCCTAGCTCCCACCATCATGAACCTTCCTGCCAACGCTACGACCGCCCCCACCCCTGCCCAAGAGTTGGCGGCGCTGGTTGCACAAGTCGCCTCCTTGTCGAAACTGGCTCTCGACATGACGAAGCATTGCATCGACATTAGTGGTCAGTCCCCGCCTTGATTGGCTCTGCGCCGTCACTGACTGCCTTTCAGATGCTCTCCCTCGTGTCATTGAGTCCCAGGTCGCGGAGGCTGTGGCCGCCGTCGTCCGTACGTGCCTCTTATCCACTGACAAGGCTCCGCTCACCCTCATTCTATCTCTAGCCGCCCCACCCCAGTACATTCGTGCCGCTGCGATGACTCCTGCCCAAATGGAGGCGTTGCACCCCCCCGGCTTCGGCGATCAGTCCACATGGTATGTGGTCCTCGTCGGACGCGAGCCGGGCCTGTACGGCAGCTCGTAAGTTGCTTCCTCTGTCTCCCATTTTTCATTGCTCACATTCCTTCCAAGTGCGGAGGCGGATGTGCAGGTCAACGGCGTCCCTGGACAATTCCGCCGCAAGAAGGACAGCTTGCGCGAGGTGCATGCGTACTATCGCCAGCAGTACGCCGCCGGCCTGGTCGAGAAGCTCGTTGAGGTGCCCGTGCCCGCGCCCGCTGCTAGCACCTAGTCATACATTTCGCGTAGCCCGTTTTCTTGTAGCCCCCAATGCAATTGTTGGTGTCGCCTTCTCCGTCCATGAGTCAAAAAAATAGTGATAATTTTAACTACACATAGAATAAATTTATAAGTATATTAAGTAATTTCTAGCAATACATGCGAGGGTATGAGAACGTGTTGCACACAGCACCCGCATTTCGAAAACCTTGGTTACGAAATCTCACACCCTGAACAGAGAATACACATGGGGTAAACATTGTATGCCGTCAAGTGTAACCTTAAACATCTTCTTGGTGCGAGCACAGGCGAGCCTCGATCTGGTCCACCGTCCGATTGATGGAGGTCCTGTCGATCCATCACAGATACATCAGATTCATGTCGGTAGAAAAATGGAAAAACTCACGTTTTCGCGAGGTCCGACATGGCAACCGCAGTGGCCATATCCCATCCGTTATCTGGCTCTATACTGCACTGCCAGCTTTTCACTCTGTGATATGTCTCGACCGTCATAGGGAGCCACGAAACCACCAATGGAGGGGATACGTCTTCCCACATCATAGCGTCCATAAGCGTCGGCTGAGAAAGATGGCCGGCATTCAGGTTGGCGACTGCAACCCGGGCCTTTTCCACGCGCGTTGATGGCCGATGAGATTGCGGAATTCTTGGCGTAATACCCCACTGGTGACACTCAGTCAAGCGCCGTAAGGAGGGTCCACCGATCGCACCTCGTGCATGACCATAGTCACAGGGAACTCCGCCGCCGCTGCCACATCAGCCCTAAAAATCAGATATTACCTTCGGCAAACTCGCAAAGGAAACATGTCCTGCTTACCCGTGAGAAGTCAGTTGATGCGCCTTCTCCAAGGCACAGTCCACAGCACTTTCACGTGGCGGGCGGACTTCTGTCTCCAATTCTGTGCTGAGCACAAGATATTAAACAGTGCCCGAAGAGAATGCAACCACGAACCCATGAGAGCTGAGTTGAACCGCAAGCGCTAAAATTGAATCTACGACGCTGGCCCTGGGTCTTGCCGCGAGCGTTCCGAGGGGCGCCGTCCTGCAGAAAATTAGATGGAGTTCTTGTAGCAAATGAGCTGTTCACGCACCCGTGATAGCTTGACGGTATTGTATCGGAGTCTGTGCCAGCACTTCTCTTATCTCCCGCCAGAGCTAATATTGCGAGAGCGGCATCGACCTCCTCCTCGCGCCGACCGCTGTCCTCCGGGTTATCCAACCTTATGGCTGCACCGTCCAACCCGTCTGCGGCGTCCATGGCATCACCCTCAATCTCGTGGGATGTGGCGGCGGCAGCAGCGTCCCTGTCGCGACGATATGCCGCCAAAGCTGCAGCTCGCTCCTCGGGGCTCCAACCAGTAGGCTTGCGTCGTTTGCGATGTCTTTCACGGTAGGCTTCAATCTCCGCGACACGCTGGGCCATCTTCTGCTCGTGCGCCTCCCAGACCTCCGGGCCATCGTTCCGAGAGAATATGCGAGGCAGTATCTCGGACGGCTCAGGAGAGGGCGCGGGTCTCCCGCCCTTCGGTGGATCCCATCGGCGCTTCTGAAGCTTTTTCAGCGCCCTTGAGAATTCAGTTAGCTTATATTTCATAAACGAAAGAACTGGTACTTACCTGCGCTCCTGCATTTGGATGCGCTTTTTCTCCCGGACCTCGGGGTGGCTAGCAGATTCTCCGTGTGCATTACAAGTCTTCAGGGGAGCCAACGACTCACCTAGCATAGTACTTTGCATCTGCCTTCCGCCTATTTCTTCGCTTTTTGTCTCCCGGGGACCTGCATTTCCATTTTCATTTTCATTAGCGTTGCATCGCATGAACCGAACTATACTAAGGACTTGCTCGGAACTTGAATCAGCATCCTTCGGTTTTTTTTTCTTAGTTGCGCGCCCCGACATTGGGTAGGAGGAATTCAAGCTGTAGGTGAGATGTGTTGTATCGGTGATCGTGGTCGAGAGAGAGAAGGAGTAGAGTTGACACGTGTTTGTCCGCCATCAAATGTCTTCGTCCCACTATTTCCTCTAGCACGTCCGCCCAGCCAATCTCATGGCTCTTGGACTAACACTTCCGACTTTGGTTAGTATCTACCCCTCCATGTGTATCCATACATTGACCAAATGTTGCAGTATCATGGCACACCGGCGTGTCTCGTGCTGTCCGACCCGAACCCGTGCCAAAGTCTTGTCCGCACACTATACTCCCAGCTTGGCGGGAACACGATCAAGTTTACATTCGGGCCTTCTGGCTAGATTAGTGCTACCAATTAGGCTTCTCCTCCCCTGTATGAGATCAATTCTCGCAGCATAGGTGTGTGTTTTGCGTTGTTTCCGACCCGAAACCAGCCAAACTCTCTTTCGCATATTTCTCTCTCCAAATCATACCAAGGTCCCAGGTAGTGCTCTAAGACATTTTGAACCATTGAATAGGTATTTCTCCCTCCCCAGGCGTTTTTTGCTGGCGAAACATCGACTTAACTATCCGACACCCCAAGACGGCCGAATCGGTGGCCATGAAACCATATGGAACGTTACCTACTTTCAGCACCGTTCAAAACACTTCTCCTGGAACGCACTCAAGGGTGCGCAAAATGTATGTTTTATCATTTGGTTAGGCCACCCGAGCTCAGATAGGTCCATAGACTCCCCATCATATGTAGTTTCTCCCCTGTTATATTGCTTTCTTTCGGATGCCGACTATATCTTCATTTTTGATCCCTCGCCGTTTCGTTTTTTTTTGGTATGTTTCTACGCGGCTAGGCCATCTAATATTTTTGGTGACAGAGAAAATATATTTATCCAGATGTACAATCCACGCCAATGCAAGCACTATGTCGCCGATCCCAAAGAGGACGCTGTGTCACGGTGTGACCAACCTCGACGACCTTGAAATACTCCGCTACCACACTACCCACCTCAAAAACAAAGTTCGTAGCACTCCACATTTTCAAATCCTAGTGTATTAGAATGCGTCTCTGCTACGCGGGACGTGGGTGTAAGGTGCGTCTTTCCGTGCACGGCTTGAGGCGAACGTTCATCGTTTCAAGTTGGCCACCCACCCAACTTTCCTGAACCCGACGTTGCAGGCGCAGTGCTCTGTCTCACTGCCACGTTAACTTCATCAACCTCGCGATCGGTGTAGCTTGGGGTGACTCCTTAATGGTAAGCTAGCGGGAATCGATATCAGCTGCAATTCATTATTGATCCGATTAAGTATGCACTTTGGGCAGAATTTTTTCGACTTCAGTGTTTAACTCCGAGACAGCTGACGCTCAACGCCATTCATTGATAACCAGCCTCAACAAGCCTTTTCTCTCTTGATGCCAATTTGTCCCACTATAACGCTTTCACCGCCGAGGCAGAGGTTTGATTGCGAAATTAGCTCCAGATGGCAGGCGGGCCTGGATCTTTGTTCCACACGACGAGCTGAAGACAGATCGGGTTGTACACGCTCTTTGGGAATATTCTCTGATCGTACTTACAGCATTGATATTTATACATCCAGGATATGGAGTTGTCGTGCCCCAAGATATGGCGCACACCATCACCGACCGCACGACCAAGGGCTTTAAGAAAGGTGTGCTAAAATTTGTCTCTACGAGTTTGCTACGAGGTTTTTAATTACGTTCACGGGTTTCAGAAGCCATGCGGGCGGCCGATGGGAACCAGCCCCTTTCTCCCATCGTTCAAAGCTGGCTCAATGAAAATCGCGCCCCTCCCCAGGCCCCAACCCCAACCCCACCCCACCCCAGCCAGCCCAGCTTCTATGAGCGGAAGCGGGCGCAACTCGTACTTCGCAAGGCGCGGGTTGATGCCCTGATTCACCTTCGTGCTTGTGCTCTCAAATCGCGCCACTGGCCAAGACTTCGCGAGGCTCGGGAGGCAGACAAGGAAAATGAGGTACGCCTTATGAGGGTGAAGGCGCGCGAGGAAAGGGCGAAGGCGGAGGCGGCGAGGGAGCGTGCAGCCGCAGACGCCCGCGTCGCTCACTTGATGGCTCTTAGGAGCGCATCTCGCCAGAATCGTGTCATGTTGTAATTTACGTTGGCGCCGATCCAGTGTTGCTATATCTGGCTGTAATATCGTAACCTGATCGATGTGATCTGTCCGCAGAAGCGGACAGATATCGTAACTCAAGATCGATGAGATCTGTCCCGTTTCCGCGGGACTTCTTTGATCGTGGCACTGCATTCTGCGTTTCCGACTCCACGTATGTTGTTCACCAAGCCATGGCGCACCAGCCATCCTTGCGTCGCTTGGCCCGCTTCTCGCCTTCCCTTTTGCTGGCATGCTGATCCCTTTGGATGTCTGCTGGGAGATTGCCCACCACAGCTCCGCTCATAGCGTGTCGTCTCGCTCGCAGCTTTCGACAGCACACGTTCAAATGCTGCGGCCTCTCCTCTATCGGGACGTCCAGGTCTTCGACGCCGCTCATATTCTTGTACATACACTGGCCGGCTCTCCAGCCATCGCTTCTATGGCAAGTAGTCTCGATATATGTTGTCTGTTTCTGTGCGGGGTCTGATCCACTTCATAGGTAAAATCGCTAATATTCAATGCGAGTCTATTCGCCTACGTCGACGAAAGGGACTGGGCGAATGCTGTCGTTTCTCTGAACAATCTCCGTCACCTCACCATCGCGCCCCATGTCCCGTTGGACTCGGCGTGCATCCCTCACATCACTTTTCGCCTTCAATCCTTCTCTGTGCAAGGACGTATGACTATGCCATGGACTGCCTTGATGCACGCCCAACCAGAACTCGAGGAGCTCCATTTCCTGGGCGATCTCACGGGGCTGACCCCGGGCACCGAGGCGCTCCCCTCTCTGCGTCATGTCACGGGCCGTGTGGACCAAATTGCTAAGTTCGCCGCTGTTCATCCCCTGAACAGCGCTGTCTTCTGGAGGGCATCTTTGCAACGCCACCTCCACACACGCGATATGCAGCGATTTAATAGCAGCCCGGTGCGGATGACTGCTATACGCATCACCGCTAACCATCTCGTAACTCTTTTCGCGATGGTTCCCCGCTTCTTCGAAACGCTGAAGCGCCTGGCGCTGGACGAAGAGACGAGTTGGGGGCAGGTTTCATCCAAGGTAAGGGTCCTCGCAATTACTATCACGGATTTTGGTTTTAAAATTCTACTTATATTTGTCAGAACCGGCAGTTACTCTTCACCGCTGCATCTATTGTCAACGAGCGCCGCATTCCTGACCTGGATTATATTTTCCTTATCTGCTCGCACATTCCACGCCCAACAATCGTTTGCCAGATGCCGCGCCGAGTTATTGACCGACGCCTACGGCTTGAGCACGCTGCGGAGTTTTCGACGATGATGCACCCATCCCCTTCCCTAAAAAATTTCCATTTCTGCGCTCTCGACGGCTGCCACACGATTCGTAACTGGGGCGAGGAAAATGAGGTTGTCGAGGTGATTGCGAGGCCGGAGGATCACGACTTGTTATTCTTCGCTCAGTAGATTTTGCGCATGCGGTAGGCTTCCTTTTCGGGCAGCGTTCGTATTTGTGTCTACAACTAGTTACGCGATATCAACTCTCTTGAACCCAACTACCCACCAACCACCACCGTGTTGTGATCATGGATCCTGCGCTACGGGTAAGTGAATCGCACTTCGTGTCCCCTCGCCTCACTAATATGTAGTGCCTTGTGCAGGCATTACTGCTGCGTGAACTCGTCGACGCCATACGCGCTCCTCCGGCCGGGACTTTTTGTGACCGCTGTGGTGCGCACGAGCCGACTAATCGTTGCTGGGATTGCTTCTGGCCAGAATTGTTGTGCACCGCGTGTATCGCTGCCGGCCATGCGGAGCAACCACTCCATCGGATTGAGGTAGGCCCTGACCGAGAACCAATTTATTCTTCGCTAAGATTCCTGATTTAGATATGGAATGGGGAGAAATGGGTCACAGGAAGCTTGCGGGAAATAGGTGTCAGAATTCACCTTGGCCATGGGCGACACGGCCGCTGCCCGCGCCCCATCTACAATCCGCGATATGCGATCGTCAACACCAGGGGTACGCACGAGGTTGGCATGTGTTTTTGTGCCTGCGATGAGGCCCAAGATCCGAACGACCAGCTTCGCCAGGCGGGTTTATTGTCTGTCTCCCTGGACATGGCTGTCGCCATAGATTCGGGGGCCGTAGTTGGACGCGGGACTCGGCGGCCGGGCGGATACAGGATTGCTGAGCGAGCGCCATCGCCATCGCCATCCGAGGAACATGTGGACACTGCGTCGCCACTGCCATCGCCGTAGCTTGTGATGGACCGGAGGCTTTCCTACCTGAGCAGCCGCTGTTCCAAACTACGATCGTGAAATTCTGAATCGGGAATGCTCTCAAGCGCCGCACTTGATTCTGTGTGTGATGTTAACGAAACGAGTGATCAGTTACTCGAGAATCTGCTGTGAAAAATTAAAGCGCTAGGCGTCAGGTATGTCAAATTTTGGTGGATCCTTTGAGAAGCTCAATAACATATTGCAAGCACATCGACCAAGACATGGCTGTTGTTCCAAGACCCCAGAGGAATGTGGATCGGGCGCTGTGCATTGGACGCGGGACTCGCCGGTCGGGTTCGCTGAGCGAGCGCTATCGCCAGCCCATGTGGACACGGCGTCGCCATCACCATCGCCGTAGCATGTGATGGATGGACCAGGGGCTTTCCTCCCGCCATTCCGATTCTACAATCGCAATCTTGGAGTTCTGAATCGGGAAATAAATCGATCTGTGTCGGGCGTTGTGCTTGCTTCTCTGTGCTGTGATGGAAACAAAACGGGAAGTCTGTGACTCGAGAATCTGCTGCGAAAAGCAGGGCATTAGGTATGTCAGAAATTTAATGGATCCTTTGAGAGGCTCAGTAACATATTGGCGAGCACATTGACCAGGAAATGGAATACTTGATAAGAGCTATCGCTGTAAGCCCCGGCGAAATGTGCGGAGGGACATGTGGAACACCGCGTCGCCATCGCCATCGCCATGTGATGGACGGACCGGAGGCTTTCCTCCCTCAGCGGTCGCCATTTCAAATCGCGATCTTGGAATTCTGAATCGGGAAATGAATCGATCTGTGTCAGGCGCCGTGCTGATTTTCTGTCCCATGTGTGATGGAAATGGAACGGTACATCAGTCACTCGAGACTCCAGTCCACCTGGCGTACTTACATGCGTCCTCCCAGGAAAACTGCGAACTCGCGAAAGCGCAGGGCGTCAGGTATGTCGAAATTTGGTGGATCCGTCGTGCAGCGCAATAACAAATTGCTCATTCAGCTTCTGAAAAAATCAGTCTTGAAGTGCTTGCTTTGCGCGACGCCACAGAGCGCCGCATGCACCGGCGTCGTCAGTCCGAGGTGCTTGCAAGGGAAAGCGAGAAGCGTTTGCGGGACTATAGGGAGCGTATTGACCAGGAATGGAATACTCGATGGGAGGCGTCGTTCCAAGAGCTCGCGGACTGGGCTAAAAATTGGACCGAAGGTGCGCATTTCGAGAATTTTGATCATTGGACATGTCTGAACGGTATTTAGCAATGGAGACCCCCTGTCCACTCACCCCATCTCCCGTTGGCCAGACGAATGGTGAAGACATGCCACGCAGGATGCTAGCTGGGCGTCGCCGGGACGTTCTCGATACCCCAACCGAGTGGGATGTTCACTATTGGTCCATGATACGCTCGCTGCGGGAAATGGAGCTGCGCGATTTGGTCTTAGAGCAGGCGATGGCAGCGCGTATGTTTATGGGGGCGGGAACTCACCAATCGTGGCCGCCGGCTGAGTTGGTGGACTAGACAATGTGTCTGATGTACTTCGTCATATTTCGAATAAACTACCTCCTCGACTCCCCATTTACTGAAGGATGTATGGCGCAATACGAGCAACGACATGAATTTTGGTATTAACAACAAACGCGAGTGTCTAATACACGAATCAAAGTCGAGCGCGAGCCACAGATGGCTGGCGGAAAGGGCAGTGACAGCAGCAGAAGTCCTCATGAGAATCGTCCAATGGAACCAGATCAGGGATCTCGTCGTCGTCGCCCTCGAAGATGCGGACGCTTGAAGGCACGATGCCTGAGGTAAGCTGATACACAGAGTCAATTCTGGGACAGGGTCAGACACAATGTATCAATCGTAAAGAGGAAGACGTACATGAGATATTGATACATGAAGAAATCAAAGTTGCAATACCGCTCGCCTTTATCGTGGTCCGCAGCTGGAATCATTCAGTGAGAGTCTGAGAAGGTAGGGATTAAGAGTGGAAAAAAACGCACTGGGATTAACTGACATGAGCGTTCGGAGTGAGGTAGGTGTATGTGAAAGAGTGATGGTAACAGAGATAGCTGATCGTCGGGATGTCGAGATGTTGGAAAAATAAGCTTGGCGTCACTTCAGCCGGATGAGCGTGGCGGGGTAGGTCGGATCCAGGCGGCGCCAGGCAACGGTGAGGGGCCATTCCTCCTCGAATTCGCGCAGCCACGGCATGGCAGTGACAGCCTTGAAGGGGTAAGCAAATAAGATAAGGGAGAAAATGTTGGTGACTTCTCGGTGAAGCACGTCGAGCCAATGTTGCTCATCTTGAAACGGGGCGAGACGAAGGCTAGTGCGGTGAAAACCATGGGCCTTTTGGTAGCTTTGGGTCCATGCCTGTACGAAACAGAGGATTACATATTAATCAAGTCGATTAAAGGGGTGAACGCACTAAAAGTTCATGCCATTCGCATGTACGGAGCTCCATGAGTGCCGTGAGGATGCATTCCTCAATGTTGTGGGCAATGAGGAGGGGCCAGAAGTGGGAGCGGACTAAAGTGGGGATTATTTCCCGATTGATGTCGGTGAAGGGTCGGAAGCTAGGGCCGGATTGGACCATCTGGGAAGACAGGCAGTCATTGAGAGGCACATAGAGAGGCACACAAGGGAGAGGACGTACAACCAGCCCGTTGCGAAGCCCTCGCGACATTATTGGGGAGAGAGCGGATTCGGATCAGCTGAGGTAACTTATGTAAGTGTCCACCGAATTTCCTGCGGATACGCGGTCCGCATCACGTGCACACGTTGATGCAACGCGGCGGCGCTGGCGCTCGCCACTGCCAGCGTCCCACCTCCTCTTCACTCGGACCCTCCGCTTTGAACGTTTGAACACTCACCTCCATGGCAACCTGGATCCCGTAGCCTTGCCAGCTGTTGCACTCTCTGCTGCATGTCGACAATGAAGATATGATTTCGGTAAGATGGTCAGGATACCATGCTCCTCAAGATGTGATGATTAAAATGATTTGAAGGTTCGCCCTTAAGTACTGCCCACTGCCTCTGGCGACACTCAAAGACGAAGATGTCCCTGCGCCGAGGCGTCAAGCGCAAGGCCGAATTCGTCGTACCACGAGAAACAGAGGAAGAGCATGAGCTTTTGGCCTCGGGTGTGGCGCCTGGGACATCATCCGAGCTCATCCTCGAGAGCACGGCTATCGACTCGGATGGGCGTGTCCGAGATTCTTCATCTGTGTTCCTCGTGGCGGGCGCACCGGGCTCGACACCTTCTGTGATGTTAAATGCAGATGTGCGCGTGGAGGAAGAACCGGTGTACGACCAGCTCGAGCTGGACGGCGGAGAGCCCCAACCTCCGGACCCGAGGGAGATGCGGGAATCGGTATGTTTCTCAATTCGGAGACCACCGGACACCGCTCAGATTGTAACAGGATGACCCACTTCGACAATGGGCGCGAGACCACATGCCCACCTTTCTGCAGGAATTCCTCCGTGGGGAGGGACGCGGCGATCATCGTATCTACACCGTGTGCAAGGCTTGTGGCGTAGGGCCGCCTGAGCATCGATGCAGAGACTGCATGGGTGGCGGGGAGCTGTTGTGTGCAGCTTGCATTCACGAACGCCATAAGCAGCTCCCGTTCCATCGCATTCTGGTAGGCTTGTGTTTCATCCGTTATGATAAAGACTCAATACACGTTTGCAGAAATGGGACGGCTCTTTCTTCAAGCGGATGACCCTCAAGGAGGTGGGGCTGCGAATCCAGCTGGGCCATTGGCATGAGCGTGACGTTCGTTGCCTGGCGCCGTCCCGGGCCGCGGGTGACGACTTTGTGGTAGTCGATGACCATGGTATCCACGAGGTCGGACTAGACTACTGTGGATGCGGGTCGAGCGGCACAGAAACGGTCCAGCTACTACGCGCGGGACTCTTTCCCGCGACGACGACGCATCCACGGTCGGCCGCGACCTTCAATGTTTTGCGCCGCTTCCATTTGCTCTCGTTCGAGTCCAAATGCTCGGCGTACGAGTTTTATTATAGTCTGGCACGGGAGACGGACAATACCGGCATGAAATACGTGAAGGTCAGCGCATCAATTTCACGAGATTTTCTGTTGCTAACGGGACATTCAGGACCGCTATCACGAATTTTTGCGGATGACGAGGGAGTGGCGGCACCTCCAAATGCTCAAGCGCTCCGGCAGGGGCCACGATCCGGACGGGGTGGAGAACACGAAAGAGGGCGAGTGTGCTCTCCTTTGTCCCGCTTGCCCCCAGCCAGGTAAAAACCTGCCGCCGGACTGGAAGGACTACCCGAAGGAGAGGCAGTGAGTTACTCACAATCGTGTGTGTACAAACCGTTAACGTGGGCCGACAGGTTTCTATTCGCGTTGTTTCTGGTGATCGATGCCAATTTCCGGCTCAAGCGGAAGGACGTGTCATCGGAGGAGAAGGATCCGGGGTTGGGGAAGGGCTGGGCATTTTATTGTGAGGTCAAGGCGTATATGGAGCATGTACGGGCAAATTGGAACCAGGTGCAGGAGGTATGTCTTGGATGGTCGAACGACGAGCTCAGCTGACGGGAAGACATTAGAGAAGTCGTTGCGTAGCCCACGACGCTGTCGACAAGCCCGATCGGGAAGCACGCGGAACGGCATCGTCAGGTATAGGTGCGGTGGACTGTGCTCGTCACAACATGAAGCGTCCTTGCGCGGTCGGCGATCTCCAGCTGGGAGAGAGGTAATGTCGGCGGCACTTCCTTAGATGAGCGATGCTGATGGACGTGTCAGGTACATCAATATGGACTATATGTTTTTTAGGAGTGTCGCGGGTACGGACCTGGTGCGATTCTTTGTGTCATACGACATCGCGTGCCAGTGGCATATCAACATTTGGAGGCGCATGTTAGCGTACCAGAACGAGACAATCACCATTGACGGGGCGGGAAAGTATGTCACCTTCCTCGTCCCGAAGTTCCACCTCCCGGCGCACATCGAGGCATGCAACTTGAAGTTCTCCTTCAATTTGACGCGCTACGTCGGCCTAACGGACGGGGAGGCCCCGGAGCGCGGGTGGGCCAACACCAATCCTCTCGCGAACAGCACGAAGGAAATGAGCCCCGGCTCGCGGCGGGATACCCTGGACGACCATTTTAACGACTGGAATCATAAGAAGATCATCGCGCTAGGTGAGTTATGTCATTGAGCGGAGGATCGTGGACTTACCATGCATCCAGGTGAGACCATGCTGGACAGGACGAAAGACGCAGTGCCCATGATGGTGGAGACGCATGAGGCTCTGCTACAACTGGAGCGTTCGTTCCAGAGCAAGACCTTGATAGAATGGAGGAAGATGGCAGAGCTGTGGGAGGCGGACGTGGACCAGCCGAATCCATTCGAAAGTGCCAAGAAGGATGAGCATCTTGCGCAGGTGCGGCGTGAGCTGGCGGAGGAGGCGGCGGAGAGGGAGGCGGCGGGTACGGAGGTGATTGGGGCGGTGCGGGAGGATATGCATGTCAGTGAGCTGGTCGCCATGGGGCTACAACTCGAGGAGCAGCAGTATGTCGCCGGATTGTGCGCTAAATGAACAATCACTGACCACGGGCCACAGGAGGAATCTTCGTTTCGATATGACGGCTACCGGCCTCCATCCGTCAGAGAAGGAACGCACGGCGATGGTGGAGCGGTCGAGCAAGCTGCACCGCAAGATCTTCGCGTGGATCGACATCCAGACGCTCTTCTTCCCGATCGTCGAAACGCTGCGGAAGGAAGAGGACACGGCGCGCGCTCGCACGGCTGGATCGCAGCCGGTGCCCGGGCTCAAGGTGCACGAGATTAGCCTGTGGCTCCCGTCCGCGCTGAAGCGCCGAGCTGGTGGGGCGGGCAGCGAGGACGGGTGCACAGAGGCCGTTCTGACTTTTGAGTACCGGATGCGGGTGAGACAGGCCAACGAGGCTCTGCACGACGTGCGTCGTAACCTGCTCGTGCGGACACACCTATACACGGTGAAGGACCGCTTTGCGAGAGGGGTGAAGACAAATACGCGGTCGCAGACGAAGCTCGACGCCGTGGAGGAACGAATCCGGCGGGCGGCTGCAGCATACCACGATGCATGGGCGGCGTTGAAGGTGCTTGGGCAGCGGCTGAAGCGGAAGGAGTGGGAGGTGGCGCTGAAGCAGCTGTCAGTCGAGGACGTGAGAGGGATGCCGAGGACGGAGATCGGTGACCCGGAGAGGCAGCAGGGCAAGAAGAGGAAGAAAGGGGGGCAACAATCGGAGGAGGCGGCGGGGACGCAGACCGGCAGAAGGAAGCGCCGCAGGATAGTACGCCCGATGTCTTGGATCTGGCTTGCGCAACGCCAGGGGGCTAAGCCGGGGGATCCGGAGCAAGAGGATGAAGGTAAAGCCTTTTGTTCTTGTTGCCTGAGTTCTACTGAGAATGGTCATGTATGTACAGCTCTGCGCATCGAATGGGCCAAAACTCGAGCACGGTCGCTTCGCTGGTCGGAGGAAGTAGACCTGCTCGAGGAGGAGATGCGGCGTATCTCGCAATTCCTGATGTGGCGGTCCGGATGGTGGGAGGAGCGGGTGGGGAAACGGGACCTCCTCGACGGGCCGCAGGTGGAAGGGGAGAAAGCCTACGCATTGAGGCAGGCGGCGTTCCAGGCGGATCTGTGTCGGGCATTCGAGAAGAAGTGGATGACGTTACCGGTGCTAATTGCAAATGGGAGGGGCAAGATGAGCGTGGTACTGGTGGAGACGGACGAGGAGGGGAGCGACGAGGAGGAAACTGGCGAGCGGCAGAGTGACGAGGAAGAGTCGGGCAGTGATGGAGAAGTGGATGAGCCTATTGCTGAAAGAGCGATACGGCCTGTTCTAGTGCCGGATGATGATTGACCTTGCTTCCGATCGTACAATTTTTATCTTTTTTTTTTGTGATTTTCTACGGTACTTTACATGAATGTGGTCGCTCGTCGTTGATGGCAACGTCGAGTATGCCTTCGACGTCGTATGCTCAATGCGGTTAAGATCAGCCAAACAAAGCCAAATCTGAGCTCTTCGAGCTCGCTGTGGTAGCAGGGGCCGCAGCTGCATTGAGGACGATAGCTGGGAAGATGAGATGATATATCAAACCAGGTCGCTCAGCAGCGGTTTTTTTACATCACGGCGGTTGGCCGATTAACGGTGAATGATATATCACCCCCCCATACTCAGGTGCTGACTCGACCTGGCACTCTCCCCGACATGACAATTGGATGAAGAGGAGAATTTGCCGCGTCAGCACGCTGACTCAACACAGACTCGGATCAAGTTGAATCAACACACGTCAATAGGGAATCGCACCGTCCGTATGTATGGCTTACGGTCATAAGTTATGTACGGTGCACGTATCGTAAGCCCTGCAGCTACCCTCGGGAGCCTCCGTACATATACAGCGCGGGTCCATACTATACTATTTCGACCAAGTGTTCACCGGGTGTGACCTGTGACCTCAAGTGTTCACTTTTGAAGTGTTCAAATTGCCTTCGGCATTTTCCGGGCCCGAATTGGCCTATTTTGCACGAAAACCTCGATCCAAAAGGCCAAAAAGCTGTGACATTTTTGCCAAGTGTTCAAATCAGTGGCTAATGTGACTAGTGACTGAACACTTGTGCAGTATCTTCCCGTACCGTATACCCGTATACGGCCGTATACGGAGCTTTTCTGATCGTATATTGAAAAGTCCCCGGCAACATCTTAGAGTGGTTGAGAAAGGGTCACTTCTCAGTACTCTGTTGGGATCTGAAACCATGTGAATTGTAGGTATGTACTAGCAGTTCATCGACTCTTGTTCACTGCGTGGACTTCAAAGCAAATAAATGTGAGCGCAGAGGGTCTGGGAGTCGTTGCACGAGCTGAATGCCACTGGTCTCAGCACATCGGCAGAAAGTTCCTTTGTTTCCGTACGTATCACGTATGCGTACGTATTCTACACGTACCGTACTGTACCACCCTCGAGCGCTCTTTTTGCCCACCGTACGTATCCGAATAGGTGTCCGTATCCACATATTTGGTCACGTACCGTATATGGTACGTACGGTGCGATTCCCTACGCGTCAACACTCTTCTCGTCCCATGCGGCGCTCGGCTTCCTGCTCTATTATTTTCGTGACGAGTGTTACCATGCCGCGGCAGCAGCGGCTGGCCACCCTCCATCCAATGCACCCATATATCCGACATCACACGCAGCAAATTGTTCTCCATATTCATGGTAAAATTCCCTGATCCTCCTGGATGTCCACCAAACTCGCCACCTTGAATCCAAGTCCGCCGTCCTCTTATTCCTTGTCACCCAATGCGCTTGAAGTCCACGATCTCCTCGCAGCATACACCCCAAAACGTGCCTGAATTTTAGACCTCTCCGTGTTCGCGTGCGTGCTGCATTCATCGCAACCGCGCATGCAACCCGCCTGTCTTGGTGAGACCATTCGTTTTCAGCCCCCCACATGATTTATTTTCTTCCCCAAAGCACGAAGCCAACGCAGAATCCGAATCCGATCTCCACACTGATGTGCTCACGGCACGTCTAAGAGCGCGAGCTGACAAAACAACTATCAAGCTCAACACTCCAACAGCCAGAAGACGGGTGTGCAAGGGGGTCACTCCATGCTCATGGCTCGGCCGGTGGGAACCACAGAAATATGATGTGTCGTTGGTGTGAATGAAGGGGGCAGCGGAGGCGACGAGGGCGAGTACGAATAAGATGTGTGCGACGAGGTGGATGGCGGCGATCATTGATGGCGACGAGGGACCGGAGGCGATATGCGAGGCGTAGGCGACTCGATATGAGCGCTATATCGTGGGGATATCTCGATTGCGAAAGGGGGGATCTCGTATGATGGGGTGTATTGGGGCGGGGGATCCTTTCTAGTACATAGTAACTACGGGCTTTTATAGAAGAAGGTGACTCATGCTTAAGTCATTGCGGCTACGAGCTCCAAGATCCTTCCGAGGGCTGTGTGGCTTTTCCGGGAATATTCGTTCCAATTGGGAGTGCTCGTCAACGAACGAGCTTTCGTCGACGAACTTAAGCGAGTTTTCCGGGAATCAACCGGGAATACATCGCCCGATTTGGAAACTGATCGGTTTCGTTCGCCGTCGATCGTGGCTGTGAAGTCCGTGACGTCGGCAATTTTCCGGGAAATAATCGAAAGCTTCGCCCGTGGTCGATATTCCGGGAACCGCGCGCACTGGTGCGCATCAACGCAAGCGGTACGTCGCCGTCTTACTTCTGAATCGCCTTTACAACCATTTGGGCCCGGGCTGTATATAGAAGGCGAGACCCCCAGAGTCCAGGAATGCTGTTTTGTCTCACCTCCCCCTTCCCTCCTTCCGTCACCTCGGATAAATCCCGCTTGCTTTCTTCCTTACGTCACAACCCCAGCCAAACACACAGATAATATACATTTGTACCCCGCCGCCTCCACCATCAAATCAATCGTCTCGCTTTTTGCGTCTCCCGTGTGACGCCCTTGATTTGCGATTTGCGACTTGACTTCCTCAAGTTTCTTTCGAACCAAGGCTCCCCGGTACGCTGTTCTCTCCTCCCTACCCTCTTCTGCTCTTCTCTTCTCCCCAGTCTCGTGCTCCTCATCATACTTAAGCCTACTACATCCCCGATATACGCTTGGCGCTCGGCAGGTTTCGATGATCTCCGCCCTCCACTCGAGTTCGAGCCAAGAATCGAATTTTACTATAAAGTAAAAGGGGAGGCTCGTTCGTTGTTCTTCCGTGATCGGGTGCCTGCGTAACGCAGACTAGCGATCTGTCATCGCTGTAGCATCTCTTTACGATTGACCCTTGGGCCTTGTTCTGGGTCCGATTTTACAACGCAGACCAGCTGGGATCTTAGGGAATTTTTGGCTTTTTTCTCATCAAGCTGTCATCGCTGCATCCCATTACGATTGACCTTTGATCGGGGACCTGGGGCAGGCTACATAAGATAGACCAGCAATCTGTCATCGCTGCATCTGTTTATGGTTGACCCTTGATCTGGGTTCTGATTCCACAACACATACCAACTGCGGTCCTCCGCACCTCGTTTTTGCTGCATCTCGTTAGATTGACCCTCAACCTGCCAGGTTGAGGGTCAAGGGGCCAGCTGTAAAACAGACCAACAGGCATATCATGGGAAGATATCCCTATTTATGCTCTCGACGTTGATAATAATATGTCTTGTGGGAATTTCATCACTCCCAAGTAAGTATACTGAGACCCTCCGGGCATGTCCTGGTACCTTTTTCCAGAACCGGTTCCTTTAATAAGCCATAAAAAGAGCATTACACACGGCTCAAAGTTCAGTTGGTAACGCTCACGCGTTGACCAACTCACATTGAGCCCAGGATCCATCCATGACAATGTAGGGCTTTATTTTATTTTTAAATTGGATCAAGATGGATGCGGAAATAATTTAAGGGGAGTTTACATGCCATAATTATTTATTTTTGGCTTGAATCAAGATGCATCCAATTTAACGATTCGTGTTTGAGGACTGGTTCCTCAGACGGTACCAGGAATATAGTTGCATGATCATATCTCACCGCCCTCCATACCAGGATCTATCTTGGGTGGGTGGGTATAAAATACAGCTATCACCTACAGACTTTCTTTCCAACACCCCATTTGATATTTGCTCTCTGTCCCCATTGTCAATGTCTTCCGAAAGCACGATCATTACTGTACTTGATGGATAGTGAGAAAAAGCACATCCCTCTCGCTACAAATCCACTGAACAATTGTCATTCTAGCCGTTTTACAAACACATGGGTCTTGGTTGCTTTCGGTGAGACACAAATACAAAGTCTTTGCGCGTTGACTGTTAAATTCTCTAGTAATTCTATGCTATGACCACCTCCTCACCCTGGATTCCGAAATCAAATTCCTGTGGAGACGGCCGAAGCGACTAAGCTTCTTCCTCTTCATTCTTCTCCGCTATTTTTCCCTATTCAGCAACATTGCTATGACTCAGACCCTCTTAAACTTCGATTATGTGGCACCAGAGGTAAGCAGATAACCTTCAGCCTAGCGATTTCACGGGTGCTGACGCGCTCACGGTTGTTGAATGATATAGAAGTGATTAAATCAGCTTCAACCGTCTCACTACCTCATCACTCAGTAGATGTCAAGCAGGGGGGATCGTGAAGAAGGTCATGCTTCTCCTCCAAAGTGCACTAGTTGGATGTGAGTCCTCTAAAAACCGCCGACTCACCTGGTGGTCATTGATTTCATTAGACATACTAGGATTGCGTGTCTACGCCATGTACGGTTTCAGCAAGATAGTTCTGTTCTTCCTTTGCAGTGCCGCCGTCGTAACGGTTATCCTTGCTGCGGTACACGGATTCTTCTTGGTCTGCTGCCCAGAACTGACTTCGTTAAATTTTTAACAGTGGTCAAGTACGAGCGAGACCACCTTATCGGTCCCTGACATGCCTGGGTGTCAATATGCCATATCAAAACCAAGGTGAGACTAATAGAACATATGATTCAATGCGTTGATCATAGACTTCTGCAGCGCCATCCGTAAGTAAAATTTGCCTACATGAATAAAAAAAGGTTTATTCATGCTCGCAGGGTTGGCCGGTGCGTGGGAGGCACAGTGGGTGCTTTTCCTACCAAAGTTAAATGGGTCACCTACCTAAAGTGTCCTCCAGATTCCTATGTGACGTGGTTGTCTTTGGGTTCACTGTCTTTCGCTCGTACCGGCAACCTGACAAAATTGATGGATCAATTCTCGGCTACATGGTGCGAGATGGTGAGTAATTGTTTCCGATGCGCTCATGTTGACTGATGCTTAAACTCCAGGCGCACTATACTTTGCGTGAGTCAGAGGTATGGATTTTCCAAGGTGGACTAAATTCATTTTAAACAGGGTTTTAGCTCTTGTAAATCTCGTGAACATCTTGATGTATTACGTGAGGCCCTTCCTCTCCTTGTCCGCCTCCCTTCTGAGTTGTGCCGCTGGCTTCCAGTTTGGCAATGTGAGTCACTCACGTTCCTAATGGTTCCTATAGACTCACTAACCTTCCCAGCCTTGGATCAGATCAAGCCTATCTTGGTTTACGTCGACGTGATTATTGATTTCCTGCCTTTCTTGCAACTCAATGAATTGAAATTTTTTTCTAGCCTATCCGTCACAATGGTCTCACGCTTGATGCTCAACTTGCACAAGGCTACGGATGCAGGCATAGTCACAGATGAGAGCATAATCTCGTCCATCCACTTCCATTCACAGCACGACATCCGCCGCGACGAAGAATCAACTCTGTCTACGGAGGATCAAATTCAGGACAGATCATCTGTCACCACTCATGCGAGGTTCTCGAGAACATAGCTACTAGAACGGGCATGTCCCAAAAAGTAACTTAGGGCCTGATCGGGTGCACTGAAATTTTTCCCTAGAATCTGATAGAATCTCCTCTATGTGTACATTTCTCACATGATTCATCCCTAAACCATCCTAAAATGGGAACAATATGTCTATGCTCACACATGGATGAGACGAAGTGGAAGGGAAGACATAAGTTCAAGAATTCGACACAGACTAGAGTTGAACTTGGAATCTGTTGCCCCCATCCCGGAATCTTGTGGAAACTTTTACACCGATTTTCCAGCCATTGCTCCCAGCGCTCAAGTGTTTATAAATTGGCCATACTATGGATTCTATAATGGTTTTGGGACCATAAGATTATATGCAAAAGATTCTAGAAAAAAGATTCTAGAGAAATTCTAGTGTACCCGATCAGGCCCTAAATAATTCCAAAGGCTTACGCGGTATAGGGCTGTGCTAGACTTTAGTTGTCAAGTAAAATTGAACCATATACATATCGAGTCGAATTTCCACGTAGTCCACCAGTTTCAGACCAGGAATACATCAAAAACAGTGTCTATTTTCGCGAAGTAAAATATGAACCTCCGCAGTTTGCAGTCCCAGTACGAAGGCCAGGCAGACTCAGCCTATATGTGATTCGAGGCGTGTCGATGTGCATGTCTTGTGTCCACAACCCATGCTCTAAACTTTGACATGTTAGATGCACACATACCTGAATTTTGCATTGAGTTCCAAAACCTACCGGCCTCGGAATGGGCGCGTAACCCAAAAACAAGATGACCGAGTGATGCCCTGTCCGAATCTTCCAGTGGAGTGAAATCTTTCTTTGGTGAACGACAGGCCGGAAGGGATGATGTGCTTAGAGAAAAATGTATTACTGCCCTATATTGCGTTTAAACCCACGCACACGAACTTTTGTGTCTAATACGACCGGGCCGTAATTATCCCACAATCATCAAAAGATGTTTTCTTGATTGGCAAACGGTATTTTAGCGGGTCCATTACATACATGGGGCCACACTTAATTCTCGATGGAAATCACCTCCGGGCCCTGTGGTTCAAGTGTGCAGGAACAAGAACGCGGTTCAGGCGATGGGGCCAAGGGCGGGAGGAACGAGATAGCCGTGCGATTGCCACTGAGCTCCTGCAGAGCGCTAGGTGGGCAAGATCCTGCAACAAAATGATTGAATGCTTTAACCAAGGGAGAGGCACGAAGCTCATCTGGTGGTGAACTGTCTGTCTAGGAGACGTTCATAGCGGGAATGACAGCAGGAGCGAAGGCGAATGCGACTCGAGTGCGATCCGGATGGAGTGCGATTAGGTTGCACCGATGAGAGTCGAGTAAACAAGAAGGGGAAAGGGGAAAAAGAAGGCCGGGAAAAGGGACGGCGAGGACTTGGCACGAGCGGCCCGAGTCAGAGGGACGTACATGGTTGGCCTAACTTTATCTCTGTACGCTGTGGAAATCAGTAGGGAGCAGAGAATAGGATGGAGAGACAAATGACGGAAGGGCGCGCACAACGGGATTATGCTGGCTTACTATTTCGATTTTGGTAACTTCGTGAACACAAAGGATAAGGAAAAAGAGAAAAGAAAGAAAACCTAGCAGCGTGGATGGCAAGCGGCGGGCGGAGAGCTTGCGAGAAGTAGAAGCAGGATCAAGAGGACTAGGAGGCATGCACACAGATTCAACGCACATACCGCCGCGCTGCGCCGCGAAGATGGTGTGTTGGGTTGTTATAAAATGGGTGGATGGATGAGAGGTGGCACGTATCGCTCGTTTTTCCGTTGAGCGATGGCGATCAAATAGATAGACAAATACTTAAGTGCGGGCTATCCAAAGAAAAGAAAGAGGGGCGAAAGAAAGGATGGGATAGAAACACAAACAAGGGAGAAAAAATGGCAAATCGACCACGCCGAGAGGTGTGTGCCAGCGAGACAGGCGGCGGGAAGCGTCTTCACGCGGGCTCGGATGCGTCAATGATCTGGTCGTAATTTGGGTATAGATCTTCGGAAGGACGTGTCACTTGAAGCAGGGGCGTCCGGGTTACGCAGTAAGAGGAAAGAGGCGGCGACATGGTGTGGTGAATCGAAGGCGAAAGGTTCGACGGGCGGATCCCGGAGCAGCGATGAAGATTTAGGACTTCGAGGATGCTACGACTCCGATGATGGGAGATACTGCTGATGGCGGGGTCATACAAGTTGGAGAGCGGGAGGCCGAGCATACAAGAGGGGGGAAGCAAGTGGGCCCGCAGCCGTTGATGAATTCACTGGATCCGAGTCGGCGTGGCCTGCTTCCCGGTGCCGCGTGGCCCGCGCCCGCCATCGACGCGCAAACTCGCACGTGTGTATATCCTTCAACCCCGCAGGCTGTATCCCCATGGATATCTTCGAATCCGACAAACGGCCTCAAGCCACTGCAGTGATCCCTTCCTTTAACTGTACCATTTCGACCGTAGGTTCAGTGACGGGTGACACCTAGATTTTTTTGATGTGTGCAAAAATCGCCTTACAGCTCTTTGCGGAACTTAGGGTGCGAGTGTTTTTTTCTGTTTTCTGTTATTTTGGGCAATCCAGCGATTACAAGCTCAATTCCTGTCCGTTTAACTTGTGAGTATGCTCAATCTTCTCAGAATCCCGCTGCGCAGTTTCCTGTGTCCTCGAATTCTTTAATTTGGTCTGGGATCAAATTTTCATACATTTTTACACATTTCTGAGCAGGACAGCTGGGGCATCACTATTTCTTTCCCAGGTGCCCTAAATTTTTGTTATGGTGGACTTCTATGTATTATCTAGTTCCTGGAATACCGCGATAGTGGATGTAATGTCTAGTTTCAATCTAGGGATCAGGAAATATTCAGCTGATTTGCCCTCTCAGTCAGCCTGCTGTTGAATATCGGAACCTTCATATTCACCATTGCGGTATTTCAGGAACCAGATTATGCATAGAAGTACATCATACAAAAAATTTAGGGCCATTGGGGGTGAACTACTGATACCCCAGCTGTCCTGCCCGAAAATGTCCCAAAATATGCTTACCTGAGACCCCCACACCGAGTAAAAAATGTGAGGACACAGAAAACTGCGTATCGCGAATGCGAATCGATTGAGCCTACTCCGAAGGTAAACGAACCAGGATTGAGGGCGCTATGAGTGTTCTCGTCAAAACAATCAAAACAATCAAAAACAGAAAAAAATCGTCCGCGCCCTAAGTTCCGCAAAGAGCTGTAAATCGAAAGTAAATTTTTCGGTCTTCTCGGATGAGATTTTCCTAAAAATAGTGAACCTACGGTCAAAATGGTACAGTACCGTGGGTAAAAGAGCCGTGGAAAATATATAAGAGGTCCCCCGGCTTTTTCTAGGAATTTTGCTCAAAGAAAAACTGGGGTAAAATTGAGCCCAATTTTTCCCGGGGTAAAATTACTCCTTTTTGTTTCGGTAAAAGACTTGTCCCCCTTAACAATGAGGGAAAAGACCCTTTTACCCGGACAAAGAGCCATCCATTTACTACAGGAAAAATACAGCGGAATTTTCCCAGCACTTTTTCCTTTGGTAAAAGGACTTATAAAAGCCGTGGCACCTCTGATATATTTTTCACAGCTCTTTTACTCACGGTAAAAGGAAGGGATCACCGCAGTGAGCAACTCTATTTCCCTTTACAGTGGTAATTCCATAGATTGATAATATTGCGAGTACTCTCCCTCATGACACGCGGAATTCAGCCCGCACATCCTACTCCCTTCCCCTCCCCTCCACACCCCGATCTCGAGCTCGCATCCCTCGATGACGACTTTCCGCATGAAAAATATTGTTTCTGCTAATCCAGCACATTCTGATTCCCATGCGTCCAAGACCACCGCTATAACATCGAGGAGGCCGCCATCACGTACAACACCCCCGTGGTTTCACCTTTGCATTGAATTATTATTGACCGAATTCCCACGTCGTTCCCGCCTTGCCACGGCTTGTCGGGCGGGTATCCCTTCCAAATCATCACCCAGAATACAACTGCCCTCTCCACCTTCTCCTTTTCCCCACTAAGCATGAGCCGGTACTTCCCCGTCTGCATCATGGTGCTCGAAACGATCCGGCTCGTCTTGAACACACCCATCTCCGCGTACGACGTTCGCGTTCTGTTCCGAGGCGCGCTCATATAGGACTCCGTGTAGGCGTTTTCGACGCCCGCAAGCACTCCGCGAGCGCTCCCAGTGAAAATGCCGTTGAATATATGTATGCCGTATATATCATACGTGGTCCAGAGATTGTGGCGGCCACGTCTTGATCTCACACGCATTATAAAAGGTGAGCCTTCCGCGGGTTTCTTCGTTTGCGTTCAATGCCTTACGCGTCGATCCTCCCAGTGCTTCAGGTAATCGAGTATCAGCCTCGAAGTAAACTGAGTGCTGGGTTGGCGAGAATATCTATGCGTGCTTCTCCGAGTCGTAGATTTGATGTCGCGATAATGGAATACAAGCTGTCTATCAATGTGCTCGCTGTTTCGGGTAGAGAGTTGGCATGGTACCGACTCAGGAACCATGTCTCTCAGGCATTCCGTAAACTCAATAACTGATACTTACCCACATGGATCTTTTGCTGGGCTTTTCCTAGCTCTAATCCATGCAGCGGACGAAGTGCAGTCAATCTCTGGCGCGCGCCTTCGAATGTTCATTACTGCGTAAGAATGGACACTGTCTGTCTGTTTCTCTTTGCCACTCAGGTAGGGAACTGGGCTCGATGAGCTGATGGCCGGGTTGACACTCCCCTATCTACCCCACAGGGGAATTCATTTGATCGGGCTTCAACCATCTATAAGATCAAGATCCAACGAGGATGACCGCAGTCATGTCGCTTGTCGCCACTCCCCAGGTATGCCTCTCCTTTGAATGACGCGTCAAACCACACTCACCTCTTGCGTAGCTCATAATGCGTGCTGCCGCGGCATCCATCTATTTCTTTGACTACGTGATGACGCTCCCGAGGTATGCATGATGTGTGGACCCGTTCAGCGCCTCCCTAATACCAGTATTCAGCGAGTATCGGGTCTACAAGCGTCAGAAGAATTTCTGGAAACCCTTTCCCGCCTGCATTCTGTTCGTTTTGGTCAGATACGCGACGCTCATCGCAATCGTCATGGCCACCGCATTCTTCTTTGGCACGCACTGGACGGAGAAGACCTGTGTTCCCGCGGTGTGCGTCCCATGTCATATCGCGCTTTCCCTTCGTTCACCGTCTATTCTAGGGGCGGAGCGTTACGAGCATTGAGCGCGTCGATCGTGTCTCTCATATTCTTGTGGCGTACATGGGCGATCTGGAACAAGAGTCGGGTGCGCTACTTTGGAACTTATTCCCTGCAGACCGCTGCTGACTTGTCCCTTTCGGCAAGACCATCCTTTACTTCTTGATGGTTGCTTTCATCCCCACCACCGTCTTCACATGGGGCTTCGTCTTCAACCAGGTTCCTGAAGTGAAAGACGGAAGTTGCGGCGGCCTCGCGGGTGCGTGACGCACTCCCCGTAACCATCCTGTACTAACCTCCCCCTCGTTAACAAGGTACTGGAGTATTCGGGGCAAAATGGCCTTTCGCTCTGGTGCGCTTGAACCTCAAATATTATTCCCTTTAAAGCGATTCTGATCCAGCGTTAACAGGCCAACATCGTGCGTGTTTCTCATCCCGAATAAACATCCAGTACCAACGGTGGCACAGGTTTTCGATGCACTCTCTTGCGGACTAAGCACCTACCGACTGATTCTTAATCTCAGGAATGGTACTAGGTAATTTACTGCCTTCAATCAATCGGTCACATCTAACGTCGAACAGTCAAATATCCTCCATCCTTCTGACCGAGTACGCCGAACTCCTCGACCGTTGCGCCCGTCTAACCGCGTGCAGCGGCCTCGGTTACTTCTTTATCAGCGTTGGCCTGCAGGTCCTCAACCTCATCTTTCTGCTATCTCCTGTACATCGCTTCGCCCTTACTTATATCGCCTCCACTGACCCTTCGTAGAATGCAGCGAAGCAAAATACAATGATTACGTTCACCAACGCTATAACCGGACTTTTGGCTCAGCGAGTCAGTGAGTCGCCCTCGCAGCCTGTCAGGTGCAGCCTTTTTGAATTTCGTGTCCTTCTTCCTTAGTTACCTCCCTCTCTGAACGCGTGGTCAGCGCGCCATCGGCGCAAGATACATCAGGCACGCGCGGCCGCACGCTTTCCCTCTTGCGATGGGCAGATGTTCTGCCGCATCCCAGCCCTAGTGCGACAGGATTCGCTAAGACCGACTCGATTGAGCTGAGCCAGGTTATGTCGGTGCAAGTGAGGCAAGAGAAGGTTACGGACGCGGATGCATACCCCGATGATGCTCGGCTTACAACAATAGCTTGAAGGGTAGCTCCAAGGTTTAGTTTACGTATTCCCATTCCTATCTGTACACAATTGTTGTGGATTCGGGGGATCGTTCAAAATGCCGCTGAGTGAGACTCAGATTTTCTCTTTCCGGCGCGAATCATCGCAGGTCACCATCTCGACGTGGCTTCCTTTCGTCACATCATCGTGAGTGCATTTCTGGTCGGAGCTACAGTCGTTTCCGAAAACCTTGAGACAACGTAATTTTTTTTTGCTTGCAACGAACTTTTGATGGCAGGCTAGGTACGTAGGTAGAATTAGACGGCCGGTCCAACTCATGAACACTGTTTCCAGGGATTAACCCGGTGTACACGCATTAAGTAGCTACACCATCTTCCCTGGGCTTGCCCTGGGCCTTTCTGTATCCCTCCAGCCAAGCTCATGGTCGCAGTCAGACTCGCCACAGTAGAACTAGCCGAACACAAAAAAGCGAAACATGTTACAGCTCTTTGCGGAACTTGGGGCGCGAGTGTTTTTTTTCTGTTTTCAGTTATTTTGGGCAGTCCAGCAATTACGGGCTCAATTCCTGTCTGTTTAACTTGTGAGTATGCTAAATCTTCTCAGAATCCCGACGCGCAGTTTCCTGTGTCCTCAGATTTTTTAATTTGATCTGGGATCAAATTTTCATACATTTTTACATATTTCCGAGCAGGACAGCTGGGGCATCACTATTTCTTTCCCAGGTGCCCTAAATTTTTGTTATGGTGAACTTCAATGTATTATCTGGTTCCTGGAGTACCGCGATAGTGGATGTAATGTCTAGTTTCAATCTAGGGATCAGGAAATATTGGGCTGATTTGCCCTCTCAGTCAGCCTGCTGTTGAATATCGGAACCTGGGATCATATTCACTATCACGGTATTTCAGGAACTTGATTATGCATAGAAGTACATATAAAAAATTTAGGGCAATCGGGGGTGAACTACTGATGCCCCAGCTGTCCTGCCCAAAAATGTCCTAAAATAAGCTTACCTATGACCCCCACACGAAGTAAAAAATCTGAGGACACAGAAAACTGCGCATCGCAAATGAAAATCCATTGAGCCTACTCCGAAGGTAAACGGACCAGGACTGAGGGCGCTATGAGTGTTCTCATCAAAAAAATCAAAAACAGAAAAAAATTGTCTGCGCCCTAAGTTCCGCAAAGAGCTGTAAGGATTACCGGATTTGGCACGGATCCCACACAGATCAGGACATACAATTCATTGCGACGTTTTTGGTGCGCTTCATGCGTTTTCGCGTTGTTTGTCAACGCGACAATCAGATTGTCAAAAGTCTGATGGGCCTGAGTCACTGACAGAGCAAATGTTGTTACAAATTTGATAGCCAGTCTCTACAGCGCTGCTGCCTCTGGATTTGCTGCTCAAGCAAATGGTAGTACATATGTACTGATTGATTAATTGATATTTGTCTGGAAACAGCACTCTCTCGCAATCGTGGGCAATGTTCTACCATGTATAGATGCGGTGTGGAGAGTGACATTTTTGGCTTGGCCGAATGGCTTGCGCCTGCACGGAATGGCTTGTTTCGGGCGGGGGCGTGGATTTGGGTGTGATCACCCGCCCACGCCTGGCCGATCGGCTTGCAAGCCATCCCGCCAACTTGGTGCCAGCCAAAAATCAGAAGTGGCTTGCGCTCCCAACATGTCGTAAGGGCCGCTAGTGGCATATCTTATATGGTAGATACATTACATTGAATTCCCCGAAGGTCCCCACGACATCAATTCTCATGTACTGTCTATATTTTCGTAATACCCGTGACCGACGCGACTAATAATGGACTCAACTGACGCTCTGCTTGCAAGCCAGCGGATTTGTGGAGTCAAATCGATAGCTGATGCTTCTTTTTGTTCATCGAGATACAAGGTAACGCAGAGACTATCTGAAATACACTGACATTCACCAAATGTTTAATGAGTACCTAACTTGCATGTTTTCTCGCACGCAAAATAGTTTCTGGTGTCAGACAGAATTTGACTGCCTCTCTTCACTTAATGAGGTTTTTATACTTCCTCCCACACTATATAATCAGTGTAGAGCATATTCCCGTGCTCACTGTTGTTGGTTGACTTCAGTTCAACCTACTAATGTCAAGCAGATTGAAGAAAATGTTGAATAAGTCCAACCTGTTCAAATAAATGATTTCTATAGACTTAGTCAAGTATTTCAGGGTTGAATCATGTGGAGAGACCACGAGGGAAGTGTCTGTGCTCATCGCGAACAAAATGGCGGGCGCAAGCCATTTTGTCTGATGCCATCAAATTGGGCGGGGGCATGGCTTGTTTCGAAAAGTATAGAAATTCACACAATAAGAAGGTCAGATCCACACACCATATCATATTCTTCTTCTCCTATCACTGTTAGGGGAATTTATCTTGAGATTACCTGCGGTTGGACGGAGTTGAACATGTCACATGCTGTGCGCAAGCCATTTTGTCTGATGCCATCAATTGGGCGGGGAATGTGGCTTGCATCGGGAAATCGAGGCAAGGGGAAGAGTGATTGGATCAGAGAGCCTCTGAACACTTCTATACCATTGGATTGAAGATTGAGGATCAGGGGAAGCCCTAATTGCTGCGCTCGGCAACATACCAGATTGTGGATGCGTTCATCGTTCTTTATTTCTACCTTCATGGCTCGTACCCTTGGCTTCATGCAGCTCAGTGAGTTTATTCAGTTCCTCGTTACCCGTTACCTACTTTCTTATCTTTGGCAGATTATAAATATGGCACCTACTCTACTCAATAATCTGTCTGAGCATACCAGTTGAACCCCGACCCCCCTTGTTCAACATAGATTTTATATTAATATTGGTCAAGACTTGGCCTCTAAGTCGATGGACTTGTACTTAAGTTGAACGGATCGCTGTCACTCAACAGAGACCATTAATATTTGTTGTAGGTTGAATTGATTCCCTCTCAGACATTTAGAGGCTGCGAGTTCTGCTGAGCAAGCCCAAGCAGTCACCAAAATGAAGAAAGAACAGTGGTTGCATGATATTGTAGGGGACACGTAATGACTGGTGCAACATTTCACCAACCGCGAGGTTGCTTGTTCAAACTCGCCGGCGCTGTCAATGACGGCGGCGAGGTTGATCCGGATGTTGTGGAGATGACAATGATGAAAGGAGAGGCTCGAAGGGTACCAATATTGAGAAATTATCGAAATATTTACAGTGGGAAGGTGTAGTGTAGCCGAGCACAAGCCAAGCCACGCCGCAAGCCACGCCACACCCGCCCGCCCCAGCCAATTTAAACTCCGCTAAGCGGCGCAAGCCATTTTGGCACGCCACTCGGCTAACTCTGATGCGGTGTGTACATGTGCTCTGTTTTGGCGCTGTACCAATTTAACCCCGGCAGGCGAAATTAAATTTTTTTTTTTTTTTTTTTTTTTCTTTTTTTTTTTTGGAGCGTTTGGGATAATGACGTTCAGTCTGCAGAAGCATTCCAAAGTCATCCGCTGGGTCTACCAGAAAATTCTAGTTAATGCCGGGGAAGTTGTCCAGGGAGGAAATGCCATTACGCACAATTACCATAGTGTGGGACTCCAGCCTCCATAAAATTATCCTATCCCATTTTTAAAATCTTCCAATGTCAATTTCTGATATATATATGCAATCTTGTGGTCAACTTCGACAGCACTCATCATGCCGACAATGTGAGTCTACGTGTTACCCGTACTGACCCTACCTGCTAATTACTGGGAATTCTAAGTACCAGTATCTATCTCCACGGTAATTACCTGCCTAAACTTACTGCTGCCACGATCTCAATCACCATCGATGGCTAGATATTTGTGTTAATTCACTGGTCAATCCGCATCCCGATCTTCCAACAGGCATGCAAATGTTTGCCCAGCTCATAGTCGATGGAACCATTGTCGAGCAAACTGAGCCGGTAGACTGCGACAGAACTCAGGATCCATCAAGTTGGAAACTTACCTTTGACTTCGAAGTGTAAGTGTTCCTGTTTTACACCCTTAGCTAAGTCATTGTTCACCATATTCTTTGTTGTAGCCCATCAAATGTGTCTATCTTCTGCATAGCAATCATGCGTAAAGTTCGTGGTAGTCGGCTTCTTGGTTCCATTCAAATTGCCAGAGGTGATGCAGTCTTGTCTGGAGAGCAGCAAGCCTGTGCGTACACTAGCAATGTTGGAGAGACAATGACTTACTGTTCAGGTAGCTATCTGTCTACCACTTGGAAAAGTGAACATTGAGGGGCCTGTGCTTCATTTGAGCACCTCCTTCTCTGTAGCATCATCGACCACGCACATGGAGTTACCAGGTCTCACAACCCATCACATCCCGGGAATCAAAGGTAAGGTATAGGTCAACAGAATGCATACTACTCTCTCTTGACTGAGTTCCCTCAGTTGGTTCTGTGAATACCCAATCCATCATTGAGGACCTCCAACAAATGGACAACAATTTCACAGAGACAGGAGCTGAGCTAGCAATCCAAGAGCTCAGTGTTATGCATGAGAGAATTTTACTCCTTGCCATGTCCAACAGAAACCGGGGCACACTTCTGAACATACTGGGGCACATTTGTTTTCAGCAGTGGCAGGTGTCTCATATGTTGGACACACTGAACCAAGCAGTCTGTGCATATGATGATGCAGTGCGTGATGGCCTAACAGATGCCAGCTCCCTGCATGATCTTGGCATTACATTGCTACACCGTTTTCAACAACATGGTGAGGTCAGTGACATCACCTGGGGTGTCCGAGTGATGCAGGATACTATTTCCCTAACACCAGACGGACATCCGGACAAGCCAGGAATGTTGAACAATCTTGGAAGTTACCTGATGTGCCGCTTTCAGAGGCTTGGAGACCTGGATGATCTCAACAAGTCTGTGTCCATCCAGGAGGGTGCTGTTCAACTGACCCCAGATGGCCATCGAGACAAACCAGCAGTGTTGCAGAATCTTGGAAGCGCCCTCCATACCCGCTTTAAGCAGCTTGGTAGCCTGGATGATCTCAACAAGTCTGTGTCCATAAAAGAGGCTGCTGTTCACCTGACTCCAGATGACCACCCAGCCAAACCATTTAGGTTGAACAATCTTGGAAATTCCCTCCTGACTCGCTTTGAGAAGCTCGATGACCTCCATGATCTCAACAACTCTGTGTCCATGAAAGAGGTTGCTGTTGACTTGACTCCAGATGGCCACCCAGACAAACCGATGAGGTTGAACAATCTTGGAAATTCCCTCATGCGCCGCTTTGAACGGCTAGGTGACTTGGATGATGCCAACAAGTCTGTGTCCATGCACGAGGCTGCTGTTCTCCTCACTTCAGAGGGCCATCCAGACAAGCCCGGGAGATTGAACAATCTTGGAAATTCCCTTGTGCGCCGCTTTGAGAGACTTGGGGACCTGGATGATCTGAACAAGTCTGTGTCCATAAAAGAGGCTGCTGTTCACCTGACTCCAGATGGTCACCCAGACAAGCCGGGGAGGTTGCACAATCTCACCCCTAGTTGTAGGGTAAAGCCTTCACCTCTGGTTGCAGCCAGGGGATAGGATGTCTTTATGTATGGACCTAGCCAGGGGGTGGCTAGAGGGTTTTTACCGCTGAAACTTTAAAATAATAAAGTGTCACCAGCGGGAATCGAACCAAAAGCCTCTTGTTAACCAAGCATTATATAATCACAAGAGTGAAGTAATGCTTTAGCCAACTAGACCATAGAGCTGTTCTTGGCTGGTAAATTAATAGAAATATACTCTGTATGCCCAACCACATATTAAGCTTAAACACTTACCCCAAGGCCCGGTAGGGCAGTTAGGGTTAGGTTCTGGTTAAGTTTGGTTAAGAGGTTAGGACCCAAGGTATATTATATTTTGTTGTTGAAGCAGTACTGGTTAGGTTGGTTAGGTTGGTTAGGTTTGGTTTGGTTAGAAACACACCAAAACCACAGAATTAGCATAAAACCCCACTTTCTAGGAGCTAGGCCAGCTTGCCTGGCCTAGCTCCGGGGTATTAGCATCCCTGGGTAGGTTAAGGCTTGCCTTAACCTAGCCAGGGATCAAAATATGGCTCAATTGGGTTAGGTTAGGGTATGTATGTAGGGGAAATAAACTACTGTTCTTTTAGGGGCTGTTTAGTATACTGGTTAAGTGCTGGTATTATTAATAAAATATGTTCCCGAGAGGTCTGGGTTCAATCCCTGCAGCTGGTATCTATTTTGCTGCATATTATACCATTATAACAAATTATCCTTATTCCTGGCTACAGCCAGGGGCTGGCTAGCTCCATACATAAAGACATCCTATCCCCTGGCTACAGCCATGGCATTTATCCTTTATATTACAGCTAGGGCTCACAATCTTGCAATTTCCCTCCTTATTCGCTTTGAGTGGATTGGTGACCTAGACGATCTCAACAAGTCTGTGTCCATGACAGAGGCTGCTGTTGACTTGACTCCAGAGGGTCATCCAGACAAACCAACATGGTTGAACAGTTTTGGAAACTCTCTCATGCGCCGTTTTGAGCGGCTAGGTGACCTGGATGATGCCAACATGTCTGTGTCCATGAAGGAGGCTGCTGTTCACCTGACTTCAGAGGGCCATGCAGACAAGGCAAGGAGATTAAACGATCTTGGAAATTCCCTTGATTGCCGTTTTGAGCGACTTGGTGACCTGGATGATCTCAACAAGTCTGTGTCCACAAAAGAGGCTGCTGTCCATCTGACTCCAGATGGCCACCCAGACAAGCCCGGGAGATTGAATAATCTTGGAAGTTCCCTTGTGCACCGGTTTGAGCGGCTTGGTGAGCTGGATGATCTCAATAGATCTGTGTCTGTGCAGGAAGCTGCTCTTTACCTGGCTCCAGAGGGCCACCCAGACAAACCAGCAATTCTGAATAATCTTGGAAGCTCCCTCCTTACTCGCTTTGAGCGGCTTGGTGACATGGATGATCTCAACAAGTCTGTGGCCATGACAGAGTCTGCTGTTCACCTGACTCTAGATGGTCATCCAGACAAACCAATGTGGTTGAACAGCCTTGGAAGCTCTCTCTTTGATCGCTTTGCACGGCTGGGTGACCCGGATGATCTCAACAAGTCTGTGTCCATCCTGGAGACTGTTGTTCACCTCATTCCTGACAGCCACCCAGACAGGCCAGTGATGTTGAACAATCTTGGAAATTTTCTCCTTACCTCCTCTAAGCTCCATTCTGACCACAACACTTTGCAGCAGGCCATCCTCTGCTTCACTTTGGCTGCCCGTTCAATGACAGGTTCTGCTCACATCCGATTCACTGCTGCCTCGACTTGGGCAAAAGTGGCAAAAATGGCAGAACATTCATCACTCATGGATGCTTACCATATTGCCATTGGACTCCTTCCAGAACTGGCTTGGCTCGGTCTATCTATACGTGACCGACATTACCATCTCTTGGAGGCTGGTACTGTAGCTAGAGATGCTGCTGCTGCTGCCATTGCCTCTGGTCAGGCCGAACTGGCTGTGGAATGGCTGGAGCAGGGCCGTTCAATAATTTGGAGCCAGTTGCTTAACCTGCGTTCACCAGTAGACCTACTGAGAAAGAGCCACCCTAAGCTTGCCAATCTGCTTCTATCCCTGTCTGTCCAGTTGGAAGCATCTGGGACTCGGGAACATCATTCAGAAATAATTGCATCGGGAAAACAGGAGTCACTTGAATCAATTGCAAATCAGGCTCATCGAAGTGCTCACCGCAGAGAGGAGCTACTGAAGCAGATCCGAGAGTTGGCAGGCTTTTCCCAATTTTTATTACCCAAGGGCATTGCTGAGCTTTCACGAGCTGCAAAACAGGGACCTGTTGTCACTATAAACATCGGCGGTGGTCGATGTGATGCTCTAATTGTCATGCCAGGCCTTGATAACGAGGTTATGCACATTCCGCTCACTGAATTTACACCCGAGGATGCCGGGAGTCTGGCACAAACATTCAGTCATCTTGTGGGCCGGGGCACACGGCTGCATGGACAACAGGAGGGACAACTCCAACCAGAGGATGAATTTGAGAAGAATCTATCCAAGCTCTGGTCGGGAGTTGTTAGGCCTGTGCTTGATGGACTTGCAATAACAGTGAGTCAGCCTCCTTCAATGAACTCAGACATTTTCAATTTGACAATTTTATATAGATTCCAACTAAAGCCAACCCTCAACACATATGGTGGTGCCCAACGGGTCCGCTTGCTTTCCTACCCATTCACGCTGCAGGCCTTTATGAAAAGGATGATGCCTCGGGGTCAAAGCTGTCTGATTTTGCAATTTCATCCTATACACCATCCTTGACCGCCCTCATTGAAAGCTTCCGAGCTCCCTCCAAATCGCAGAAAGGGCTGCAACTCCTTGCCGTTGCTCAACCATCTGCATTAGGCCAGGCCTACATTCCAGGGACCCAAGAAGAGGTTGCCCGTATTGAACAACTGGCAAACGGAAAGCTTCCCGTTCTGCGACTAAATGGAGACATGGCTACAGTGGACAGTGTTCAGCAAGGGATGAGAGATTCTGCATGGGTGCACTTTGCATGCCATGGTGTACAGGACATATCTCATCCAACTGAGAGTGCACTTCTCCTTGCTGGAAGTTCTCGCTTGACTCTGTCGAGTATCATCAGACAAGCTCTGCCACATGCTGATCTTGCATTTCTCTCTGCATGCCAGACTGCCACTGGAGACAAGAGCTTGCAAGAGGAATCTGTTCATCTTGCAGCTGGGATGCTGTTAGCAGGCTACCGCAGTGTAATTGCAACAATGTGGACAATCATGGACAATGATGCCCCCAAAGTTGCTGGTGATGTCTATGAACATCTGTTCAGAACATCACCCCCAGATCCCACCCGGGCAGCTGAGGCATTGCATCTAGCCATTCAGAAGCTCCGCCAGGAGTCCAGTGGTACGAAATCATTCTTCCACTGGGTGCCATTCATTCATATTGGTGCCTGAGATGGTCCGCAGGGATATTACTAAACTACACATTCCGTAGTTGTAGGTACATGTATCTTGTGTGATAGTGTACTATAATCTCCTTTCTTTTACTAGCCTCTGACTTCAATAAAGTGTTCTTGATTTGAAAATTGACTGTGGATCTTGCAATATATGATGCCCAACATTAGGGTGTTTCGCACATCCCAACTTGAGCTCCAACTCAAACCCCAACTCTGACTCCAACTCCGAGATCAAGTTGGGGTCCAAGGCTGATGTCAAGTCTCGGGCCGGCAGTCCAAATACTGTTAGATGCGTGTTTTTTTACTCGCAGACAAGGGAAACAAACACACCGCAGCAAGTGTCCGGGGAATCTGTGTCTCCTAATTCTCGCGAAAGTCCAGACTGGCCAGCCACAAGAATCTTGAATTACATGCAAAAAAGCTCTACATAGTCCCCGGAGAAATCATTGTCAGTCTCCGTTTAGATTTTTCGGCCCAAAGACAATATTGAGAAGAATGACCGTGAGCATTAGGGTGTTTCACACATCCCAACTTGAGCCCCAACTCAGACTCCAACTCCAACCCCAACTCGGAGACCAAGTTGGGGCACAAATCAAGTTGGGGTCCAAGTTGGATGTCAAGTCGTGCCTAACCCCTCGACTTTGACATCCAACTTGGACCCCAACTTGGTTCCCCAACTTGGTGCCCCAACTTCGCTTAGTTTTGGCTACTCGGTCCATTTGCCGCACATTGGATTATGTAATTCCACTTCCCGCCGCCCTCCCGCCACCTTCCAGCGCCCAAATGCATCGCAGCAACCAATCTAAAAATTAAACTTTTGCAAAGCAAAGCAAACCTGAGCCACACCCACTCGCTGCAAACCAAAAATGACAACTTTTTCAACATCAAGGTTCCAGGTACAGTACATGGAAATAATGTCGGACTTGGGAAAATGAGAATAAACTTGGCTCATGACCCTGAAAAACACAGAAATAGTGGAGTAAGTTGGGGCTCGAAGTTGGGAGATAAGCTGCAGGTGTTTCACACATCTGTCCCAACTAGTGCCCCAACTCCGACCCCAACTCGGCGAAGTTGGGGTCAAGTTGGGGTCCGAGTTGGGGTCAAATTGGGGCTCAAGTTGGGATGTGTGAAACACCCTATTGGCATTCTAGGAGGACCCTGAGGCAAACAACAATTGTGTGACTTACATAACTTCAACCGCCGACAGAAACCTTCTTGTGTAGAGTTTGCACACATTTGCATAGGGTATATCGAGATATCGAGAATTTTGTCGGTTCTCCCATGTTCCAGCAGGGCGGATACAACCGAAATTTGGTTTGGACTGGGTGGGCGGACGACTTGGGTGAGCGCAGGTGAGTGAGCACGTACTCCTGGGATTGGGGCTGGCGGGCCGCGGTGGAGATGACTGCGCGGCTTGAAATTAGAGGCAAAATTATGAACATAGCTTTTTGTTTTTTTTTTGGCGGTGCTTAGTGATTAGATCACCATGATTTGTACGAAGAGGCCATAGATCAAGCTATGGACTACCCCCCTTGGGTCTAGGCTTTCGCCCCCTTTCAGGCAGACATTAGTCCTTCCGACAAATTGCACAAGTAGTCTCTGGGAAACGTGACCCAAAGTGTTGGCTACATGCCCAGGAAGGAATGCATTTACGCAGATCAGTTTGAACATAAGCCCCGTTTAGGTAGCTGCTCCTTATGATACTGTGGGACTTGGCTGACACGCAATACCCACTAAACCTCCTGGTGGTTTGATGCGAAATTACATCCGCGGCTGCAGGAAAGAGCGACCGGCGCATTGGCCGGTCGGATCACTTGGCACATCCACAAAAGCCAAACAATCCTCATAGGAACGGCATTACTGGGTTTCGAACCCTCGCGGGACAGGACTTCCAAAACTAATCAGAAGTCAGAGCAGGAGGACAATAACCACTCCACCATCCTGCCCCTTAACATAGCTTCTTTCGTGTTTCTTCGAGGTGCGCGACTCGATGCCTAACGGATCCACTTTGTAAGGCCAGAGGTCAGGCGGAGGGGATTCGCAATCGATTCGAATGGGGTTCATGGCACGAAGACGACGGGAGAGAGCACGGAATTTAATGGCGGGGAGTAGGTTCAATCATTAATAACACCCCTTTGCACCCGAGAATTGCACTTACTAGTATTCGATCCGGACGTCTCAGCGCCATGGATAATCGTTGAGTTACTGTTACTGTAAGTAGAGCCGAGGTAAGCTAGCTTGGAGGGGAAACGAAAATGGGGAGGGACTTGAATGAGACTCCGTTTCAGCCATGGACGGCGCAGCCCGCACAAATACTCGCGTGGATGGATTATGCTGATCCAGCGTGTAGTACAGATGTTCCAAGGACTAGGAGCTAGTGTACCAGTGAACCCACCGAGAACGGGATCATCGATGGTCTCGAGATGCACAAACATGCGCACATGCACGCAAGCACCCGCGAGGACGCATGTACGCAAACTGGTACACACCCTAGAACGACCCTAGTACGCGCGGTAAATTCCGAGTACTAGTGAGTAATGGAGTGAGCCTGAAGGCGGAAAGTCCACGTCCGAGAGGATTCTGGATGTACTCGCGGGAGTGGATTGTGGAGATTGGGTTAGGCGATCTACACTCCTGCCGAGGGAGCTACATACGTCCGAATTAGCAATTGGCGTCGATAGCCAGATGTTCTGGTCCCGCATTGAACGCAAAGCAACTAACGGTAATAAGCGGTCCTGCGGGGATGGGCTGGGATGAGCCCTCAGCGAGAGGATGTCATTGTCAGTGATATGTACACGGGGACATGATACGAATGACATGAGCCTCACCTGTTAGTTTTACATTTTGTTGAGCATTGGATTTCGAACCTGAGATCGAGTGGAGGGGAGGGCGTGAATTAAATCGAATTTGAACCCGCCGAGCGCCAAGCGCCGGACGCATATCGGGGAATGGGGACAGCTTCGTAATCTAGTAAACTGGATCACGGAATCAAAGGTCAATGTTCTAGGCTCGAGTCCGACGAATAGAGAGGAGGAGAGATGGGAGGGAGAGAAGGAAGTCAAATTTCGGGTATGAGAACCGAGAACGTTAACCGAGAACGGAAGTTGGAGGCGCCGAGATACATAGGCTTAGAGAGCTTTAACGGAACGAAAGAATAAAGAAAGCAAGCGGAAAAAGCAAGCGTTTAGCAGGATTGATTCGAGGCGAATAAAAGAAGGAAATACGAGGAGGGATCCAACGCGGATCGAGCCGACTATGTCGCTACATAGGTCTATATCAAACCAGGGCCAGGCGGATTCAGGGGAAAGGCAAGGACAAAGAGGTACCCGGGGGATCATATTCTGCAGCATCTGCAGCAGGAATACAAGGCTACGATTCGCCTGATTACGGGTTCAGAATACGGAGCGAGGATCAACGGATGGGAGGTCTCATAGTGGGAGCCGGGTAAAGCGGGGGGGCTCCAGCATCAGTAACGCTACGAGCGATCCACAGCATCTGTCTCCGATTATTTGTGGGTCTTGACGTCGACGTCCAGCGTTGGCACGTTGCGAGAGGCAGGGAGCAGGATAGAGAGATAGATTCTTGATCCAGGAGGAAGCGGAGAGGAGGATCGCGCGGCGTCGGGTAGTACGCGAAACAGAGAGGGCAGCTACGGGATGGCCGCCGCCGATCTCAGGATCCGGCCAGGTCGGCTCAGGCAGCGGGCACACTGGAAGGCGGAATGAGAACAAAATCGAGAAGGATCGGAGCAGAAACGGAAAAAGTCCCACGTCGGCACGTGGCAACGCCGGATCAAGCCGCGTCAAGTTCAACACCACGTAACAGTTACACTGCGTCTCTCTCTCTCTTCCCTTTCTCATCCTCCGGCTTCATTCTCTTGCTGTTGTGCACTCGTCGGACTTTGCCCGAGCTCATCACCTTGAAGCCGTCGCGGTCTTGTTCCTCTTATCCCTCGTGCCCCGACTCCGGACGCTGCGCGACAATACCTCGCTTTTGTACGCTGGCGCTGACCGCCCTTCAATTTGCGTGACGAGTCTTATGCCACCACACTGCGGCTGCCCAACCTTCACGTCACAAATTTCTTTCTCGATGTTCTCGAAGCAACCTCAAAATTCTAAATCCAAGGCTGACCTGACTCGGTGCTGTTCTCTCATTTTCTTTCGAACTCGTCGCCTTGAGTTCATCTCCGCCGTCCTCCTTCTTCTTCTCCCTCCTTTCCGTAGTATGGACGCCCCGGGCTAGTGGCATGTCCTCCTATATAGCTGGACCAATATACCGCCCAAACTTCGGGTGATACATGTTCGACATCCAGTTTGTTAAAGTCAATCTCGCTCAGCGATATCAATCTCTCCCTCCGTGTCATGGAAGATTATCGCTCGTAATTCTACCTCCGGAGACAGCTCGATCCACATCATATCATTAATATTGTACTCTACCCGCCCGAACTCGTACCCCCTGATTTCAAGGCAGCGCATTCCTCGTGCCCCCGCCCTTCAAGCAGCACGGGTAGAGACCCCAACTACGTCTGAATGCTGGACGCCCCAAGTGTGTGCGTACACCGACCTGAATCTTAGTGCATCTCTGTCGCATCCAACCCACCTCATGCACCGGGAATCTCCGTGCCCCCAGTTTCTAGCACGCCAACACTTTGTTGTTCACTCCTAGGGATAATGGGGGTAGGAGTACGATATATAACGAAGGCCTGAACCGAATTTGGAGCCGGACTGATGAGTTGATCCAAAGTTACAACATCTCGGATCAAGACCCGCAACGTGTGAACATTCTTATGCCGACGCGGCTTGGCTTTCTCGTTTCAGCTGGCCCTCCGCTAATTCTTGGCCGTTCCGGGACTTTATGGGCTCGATCTGCTCCCCTGATTCGGGGAATTCACCTGCCACCATACCCACCACTAAGGAGTCAAAATCCTCCTCACTATGCCCTCATGAACACACCACTTTTTTTTTGAGTCGCTCCCCTGGCCGACGCTGTATCAGACGACACCACGGGGCTACCACTCTGGGATTGCCTACGATGCTTTTTGAGGCCCAATGGATCAATGCCGACCGTGCATTGGAATTGTATCTGCCCAACTTCCTTCTCACTGTAGTGCTTTACCGCCACACACCCAATTTTGGAGGCACGACAACTTTAGTAGCATAGGCGTTCGGTCCGTTGACCGAATGCCTATTGATGGCGCAAATGCCTATCCATCATGTTGAGCGCATCACGGAGTGATGAATTTGCCGTGGGTTGCCGAAACTTGTTAAATTGCTCAACTCTGTATTCACTGTGCGTGGGGGGTTAGGTTTGGGTTAAATTTGGGGTTAGAAAAGTTAGAAAAGTTAGGTATGGTTAAGTTTGTGTTCTAGTTAGGTCCCCAGAGGTTGTTGAAAAAAGGACTTGTGTGTTTTGCTGGCATGCCACCATTGATGGTGTGATGGCTGATCCAAGGACGGTAGGCATTTGCGCGACAAATAGGCATTCGGTCAACGGGCCAAATGCATATGCTACTAAAGTTGTATGTCCTCCCAATTTTGGTGTTGCCAACAACAGGAATTTTTTGGGGAGCTGTGAAGACTTTACTATGGAGTTAGGGATGTAAATAGGCTGTAGAACTTCCTTCTAAGCCATGTGAGTCTTAATTTGGGTCATAATATAGTTCCATCTTCCGAAAGACGTGTGATTGCTCCAGGGACCTTGTTTGGGGGCTTTCATATGGGCCATATAGTGCGCAATAAATATGGCCAGTTGAAACGACATATTCACGGAAAAAAAATGAAATGACGAGATCTCAACTAAAGTTGAAATGCGACCGAACCAGAGAACATGATGTGGACCTAGTTAACACCCACGCGAAATGACTTAGAATATTTTGTACCGCAGCCCATTCCGCATCACCAGCCGGCGGCAATCATGCTAATCATATATCTTCTGAAAGAATTGTTCCCAATCTCCCTTCCGCTGACCACCCACCATGGAGTCTCTCAGCCTTGCAGGAACTGCACCACTGCACCATGGGAGGCATTTTCGAAGATACCCGATACCCCTTGGTGTTGGTGTTCCAATTGCAATCTTGAGCATACCAGGATATGTCATACATCATTGTTTGGAGGGTTAAATCAATGGATTGTGGCCATTTTTACGGGCACACAGGAGCTGTGTGTGAGTGGAATACAGGATATATCTATGAAGGTTACTAGTCGTTCGTTTTCAACGTTTGGTTGAATGTTGCTTCGGCATCGGAGGGGTCGCTGATGCCGATACGATAGATCAGTCATCCGATGTATCGGCATTAGTTAGGTAATCAATATTGATTGATATGGTGGGCCGGCTTCAACACCAGGCATCTCAATCTCTTTCTCGTTGCCACTGTCATTTCAGATGGTTTTGGATAGGATGGTATCTCAAAATTATTTCGGTGGAGGATGGCATTTCACGATTTTATTTTCCACCAGATGTCATTTCGGTGTTTTCACTCTGTTCTGTGCCATCTCGTCAATTTGGAGTGTCATTTCAACTAGGTTTGATTTATTGGACAGTATATGCCATACTTTCACCCATTTAAGGAGCAGTCATTTGCACGCTTCATATGGGTTGCACGTGGAGTATTATATGTTCAAATGGTCACTATATACCCCAGTTAACATTTCCGATGGATCCGGGCGCCGGATTCAAGTCTCGCGACTTGATTTGACTGGGTGGCCAACTAGCCTGTTATTTGGCCATGTTGAACTGCCGGTCGAAATAAATTCACTGTAACGGCAAATCTTTAGATATTTGGGTGAGAGTGATCTTGAACTCTTCGTAGGATACCTGCCCTCATTATGACACAGTTGGGCGCGCGCAAAGTCAGCAGGCAGATTGAGATTGAGGGATGAATGCTTCGGTGGCCAAGTAAGGGGTCTCAAATAGTACATCTATCGCAACAGTAATCGATCTAATCACACTCGACTCGACTCAGGCGTCGGGTTGGGTGGTATCAGGGCGCACTCCATCCCCTCCCTTCCGGGCTGCAATTTCGCGTCACCCTGGGGGAGTAATAACTCTATTCTCAATAGGCGCCTCCGTAGATGCATCTAAATGCCGCTATTTCTCTCTGGGACTACTAGGTGAACCAGGAGGAACTTGAGTCTGACGGAATCCTGACTCTGATGCAACGACACCGAATCTGACGCAAATTCGTCGACGTGAACGCACCCCGACTTCGACCGAGTCCACTATTTTTCACGCAATCATACACATATGGCTCTGGCTCGTTTCTTGTCAGGAGGAAATGGTGCGTAACATTATACGGCGGGATTGGAAACGACGAGTACTTGGCTGCTGTTTGCGAGAGGGGGATTAGAAAGAGAGAGAGAAAGGAAAGAAGAAAGAATAATTGATCCAAGGAGACGACGGATCACGGAAGCGGCGCACGAATTCTGGATGGCGGACTCACCACGCAAAGTCGCGGGCCAGGAAGGGGGTGCAATGCAAACCAGAATGCGAGGCGCGAGCAAGTCGTCGGAGGTCTCCAGAGATCACTCCGGAGTGCGTGTGGACGCCAGAGACGTTCAACGACGCACGAGGTAAGTTTGGTCATCGGGGGGCTAATTGGAAACACCTCTTGTCACGGAGGATGGTTGCACCATCATCAGTAAAACAACATGTTTGTCTTTGACGTCTTTGACGTCTTGGGAAAGACGTGAAAGACGTGAAAGACACAATTTTGCAAAAGACGGTGCGTCTTTGGCAAGAGGTTCAAAAGTCTTTCAAAGATGCGCGCGCGTCTTTCGCGGGACCTCAAAGATATGATTGATCTTGCTAAAGATTACCCCCAAAGATAGCCCAAGAGTTTTAAAAACACACAATGTAGAGGTAAAATATTATATTGGGACCCTCAAGAAGTACAGGTATGTAGAAAAAGATATGACACAACACTGAGAAAGTGCCCGATGCCGCATCGCCCGCGGCGGACTCGGACATCACCGGCGAAGACGGGGCGGTGTCGGAAGTGCCGGGCGTGGCACGGGTGCGATACCTTGGAAGGTCGAGGTGCGAGAAGGTTGTAGAGTTGATCAACAATTCAGGAAAGTGGCCACAGGTTGGACGGAAGAGCTAAAGATACGAGGCAGTTACTATCAAGGTTAAGTGAGATAACCAACTAGACGCACCAGCTATAAACGTAACGGTCTCTGTACCGTGTATCATGGGAGAAGTGCTGAGGAGCGACGCTTATAGGAGAAAAAAGGAGAACATTAGCGAAAGACAAGTCAGACGCCACAAGCGGCAATATGCGACGCAGCGCGGGAAGGAAAGCCACAGGCGACAGACGATGCGGCGCAGTGCGGGAGGGAAGCCACAGGCAGCAGAAACAACGCGACGCAGCGCGGATGATGGACGTTGAGGAGTAGCATGCGAAGCCATAAGCACGGAGAGGCAGCAGGCAGCAAGAGCGTAGGTCTTGAATCGGAAGCCACAGGCAGCAGAAACAACGCGACGCAGCGCGGATGATGGACGTTGAGGAGTAGCATGCGAAGCCATAAGCACGGAGAGGCAGCAGGCAGCAAGAGCGTAGGTCTTGAATCGGAAACTTGAGCCTCTTGAGTCTTGACTTGAAATCCTGGATATTGAGAGGAGTTTGCGGCACTAGGCTGGAGGAGGGAGAGGGAGGGAGAGGGAGGGACGAAGGGAGACGATGGAGGGAGAGAGCAACCAACCATTTGATACCATCAAAGCACGCAATCTAGTTACCATCAATTTGATCAAGCACTTCTTTTTTTTTTTTTTTTTTTTTTTTGGAGTGTTTGGGATAATGACGTTCAGTCTGCAGAAGCATTCCAAAAGTCATCCGCTGGGTCTACCAGAAATTTCCAGTTAATGCCGGGGAAGTTGTCCAGGGAGGAAATGCCATTACGCACAATTACCATAGTGTGGGACTCCAGCCTCCGTAAATTTATCCTATCCCATTTTTTAAATTAATCAATGTCAATGGCTGTATACCCACTAAAACCCCCACTGTGTATGTCCAGTCATCCGGCAGCGAATCTTCATACATTAGTAGACCACTCCATGTTCTTAGGACAAGATCCTTATTCAGCGCAAGATTATCAAACTTCAATTTATTGGTATCAAGCACTTCGTCTCCGATTTATTCGCTAAGTCGGAATGGATGAGTCTACGAAATCTCTCGCTGAACTCTACAGGTTTTCCAAAACTTCAAGTCGGAACTGCCTCAGATTGATTGACCTTCGCTAAGAGGCGGCCGCCGGGTTTTGTCCGATTGGTTTCAGCAAACACACTCCGAGTCCCTCCCTGTTCGCATGTTTCATTACACATTCCTTGACTATTCCTGAAGATTTTGAACTTCAATTCCACTTGTGGATATGTTTTCAAAAAAAAAAGGACCACAATCAAAAGATACTTGCCAAAGACAAAGATCTCAACCACAAGACCAAGACACTCAAAGATGTGGCCCCAAAGACTCAAGATGCCCCTCCCAAGATTAAGATGGCGAAAGATGCTTGTCAAAGACCTAAGACGTCAAAGACGAATGTGTTGTTTTACTGATGATGAGAGGGTGGTGGAAGACTGCACAAGAGAGAGCCTGAAGACAAGCTGGAGAGCGGGCACCGGAGAGCAGGCCGCGGAGGGAGACTGGGACTGGCGCTCTCTCCGTCGAAACAATGCGATGAAAGAGAAGGACCCGCGTCTGAGTCAGCACGCCGACTCGGACGCGCACAGCCACTCGGTCTTTCTCTTCCCCCTAACTTGCCCCTAACTTTGCCCTCACTTCCCTGCCACCTATCTCCCACTATAACTCGGAAGTGAACGCTGGGCCACTCACTCTGAGACTCAGCAAATCTCTTCCTCCTCGTAAGGAGATCATGCTCACGACCGATAGCGCAGTCGCAGCCCATGATACACCTACCCCTCTGGAAATTGGCTCCACTTTCCACGAAGCGGTCGGTCTGCACGAGGTGTTTCAGTGCATTTGCGGCGATTCCAGTGAGCACAGTTTCGTCAATGTGGCCCAGCTTCAGCTACTAATTCTCGCTCATAGCCCCTGGATCACGACATACCATCAAGTGTCGGGTGTGCAAGCTGTGGAGCCACAGCGGCTGTGTTGGCAATTCGAACTTGCAGGAGTTTACTTGTCCCCTTTGTGTCGACGTCCACCCGGGTTCGTGGAAAGAGTCAATGTTCCCCAGATCCATCTACTAACTCGATTCTTGGCACCATAGCACCGTTAGCCATGGCTGATGCTCAAAGCTATGTGAATATGGTCAAGGACCAATTCCCAAACCAGCCCAAAAAATATAAGCACTTCCTCGACATTATGGTGGACTTCAAACACGGGGTGTAAGTACTAAGCGTTCCGCTGTTTCCCGCTTGACGTCCTATTGATGGAATGAAGAATCGACACCCCTCGGGCGATTCAGCGCGTAGTTCTTCTCTTTGACGGACATCCGCATCTTATTCGGGGATTCAACAAGTTCCTCCCGGATGATCTACAAATAAATTACACCCCGGCGTTTGTCAGGGCGGCTCGGCGCGCAGCGAGACGGGACTCGCGCGCCGCAGCCGCTATGCACCGCAAAGCAAAGAAAATAAAGAGGTGAAAGTAAGTCTGTTTCTTTTATCGTGGTGTATACGCACCAGTCATGGAAGTGGCAAAAATGTACTGACACTGTCGCTGTTAGCGAGAGGTTTTTCGCACCAAGAGCGACACTCACGAACATTATTTTTTCCGCGTAATAATAGCGCATCTCGTCTCGTTTTCACTGATACATAAATTAATCCACTCTCGAGCCTCGAGTGTCCAAGAGAAGAGAAGAAGACCCGCGAGCTCGGGCTGGGCTTGTCTTGGATAGACAAGTCGAGTCGGGTCGGGGATCGGAAGTCGGAAGGCGCAAGGCGTCAGTTGAAAGTCACGAGTCGGAGAGTGGAAGTCGAATTCGGGCGCCAGATGATCGAAAGCGAGCTGCATAACGCATACCATGGGTACTTGGGTGCTACTTGCGGAACAAAGGAGATTGTAAAGAAAGATAGAAAACGAAGGAAGAAAAGAGGAGTTGATTCGAGGTGACGGAATGCAAGAAAGACGGGCGTGGAGCAAAGGAGGAAACAAGAAAATGAGTGTCTTTGTTCGACTACGGGGCTTAATGTCGACTTCGGACGCTAGGATTGAGACTGTGGGCGGAAGGCAGACGGAAATAAGTAGACTCGGATCGGGAATTTGATCCCTAATTCTGAACGAAACGGAGAGGGATCGCGTGGTGGGGCGCTAGCGCGAGAAGACCGAGGAACACCAAGTAAAAAGGAGAAGGCGGTACATCGGCGATACCCTCGATTGCGAGGATCGCGGGATCGGCGCACGAAAACTCGGATGGCGGGCTGTGGCCGCCAGGGGCACGTCAAGCACGGACCACAAGTCCGAAGGCAAGGTGCAGGCCAGAGGACACACGAGCGACGACGGCCATCGAGGCGAATCACCTCTTTGATTTGGCGTGTCACAGAGGACAGTTTCAACATGGGATACTCGTGGATGGCACAAAAGAACCAGCTGGGTGGATTGGATATGGTAGCTATCGCTCTCTTGAGTCGGGACGAAAGGCACCGCGGCGGCGTATGTATCAATTAAAAGGGGTTTTTGAAGAGTGCCCTGGAGGGAACTTGAAGAGAAATGGGAGGCGCGCGGCACCGGCGAGCAGCCTTACTGAGTTACTCGGACTGGTGCTCTGCCCGACGAGACATCCAGGTGGCGGCAGGAAGGAGCAGAGCCGTGCCACGTCAGCATGCTGACCTACCCCTGACTCGGATCAAACCGCGTCAACATTCCCTCCGCAATGTCTTGCGTTTTGAGCACTCGGCCTTTGCCGTCCGATTCACTTGACCATCTTTACGATGTCATGGATGACATGGATTAGGCCTCTTCGAGGCAGAGGCTGAACCTTGGATGAATAAGTTAGTTGGAACGGAATTGGATCAGATAAACATTTAACACCCAAGGCACTTAAATAGAGATATGATATACACGACGCAAAATATTTATAAAATGTGGGGGTTGCGGGGGGTCTCAATTTTTTTATGCCTCTAAAATCTGTGAATCCGAATATCCTTATTCCTTTTGATTCTACAGGACATTTAGAGCTCGCATCGAGAAATGCTCTACCACTTTGACTGACCCAGTCGCGGCAACACATTTTTTGGCTTCACAGAACCCATGTGTATACACCAAATGATGAAAAATACTCATGATACCACCATCTGTGTTATGTACTGGGGAATTGTTTCAATATTGAAAATTGACAAAAAAAAAAGTCCGAAAAATATCCACCAACAGTAGTATGCCTTGTGGAGGACAGTCATCATATTTTTTCAGATCTCCCCAGTACATAACACAGTTATGGGGCCTGTGAATATTTTGTGACTACATAAGTTCTATCAGAAATTGAGTGTGGAAGGCAAATGTCTTCGCAGATCGGAAGTCCTGAAATTTATGCCTGTTTCAACTTGCCATCAGCGTAGTGACTTGACGACGCAACACACAATTTTTTTTTGGTCTCATAGCAGACAGCACTCTGTACCAGCTCTCGACGCGGCACGCTCCTGCAGTTTCAATTCAAAGGGGCATCATCGTACATATTCCAGTTCAACCAGACTTGACTTTCAGATCCACATCGAGACCGTCAAAAGAATGTACTATTATTGGAACCCAGATGCGCTGTATACTTGACTCAAAATCTCCTCTGACAGCCGCCAGTTCTGGATGGCAAACAATTTTCTCAGAACCGCCGTCTTTAATCAAACTGAGCTGGTACTCCGCCGTACGCAGAGGACACCGCAATGAAGAGAATAAGCGCAAGTTTAACCACCATGAGGACTTTTGAATGCCGCGAGAGTGGTACGAACTCCTCGGGACCGCAATGCGTAGCAAGATGCACCGATGGGAGGCCTTGAGCTGTGTCTTCTGGAATGGAGTTTGAGTAAAATGTTCCAAAGTAGCAAAATTGCCTCCCACCATAGAGATCCTGGATTGGCGAGTCGAACGAATCTTCGTCATCAGAGGTGGACTCTTCTTCTGACACCTTGTAGATAAGGTCACCGAGGTGCCGCGCCACATCCTCGCTGTCTGGATTAAATCCCCAGCTTTCGTGGAATTCTCGCAGTCCGGTGTAGTCACTGTCATCCCACGATAATAGCTTCATACGTGTGCGTAATTCGAAAGGGGGGAAGCCGTGACAGTTTGCGGCTTCCATGCTGAGTCGTTCTGCGCCAGTCCGATCAAATGACCAATATGCTGGACAGTGGGGCCATCGGAAGGAGGACGTCCCCGGCAGTCTGAAATCCTCGGGTGGACACACAAAGAGGTATCCACGAGGGATGAAATCAGGCTTCACGAAGAGTTCAAAAGTAACACTCTTGACAAGGGCTGTATTTATATTAGCGAGGAACGAATTAATTTGACACATACGTACCATAATTCTCTTTGTTGGATGTCACATTGAGCCGCTCAAAAATCCGATTTGCCTGGCTCAGCCATGATTCGGGCCGCTCGCAATTTATTTCGAGGGATATAGTTGTGTCGGCAACATTGTTGCTCTCGTAACTGAGTAAATACATGAATCAGTAGAAGCAGTGGTATCTGGGATCATAACTTGCCGTTCCCATCCATTGGCCATGGTTTCGCTGGAGTCAGTCTCCCATCGCTCGTAAGTTATGACCGTGTTGGTGGGAATTACGACCGGATTAGCCGCGTCACCGACACGAACGGCCTCCAGACCTTCCGAGTTCCAGAGTATCGATGCTAGGTGTATCGGAGGTACATGGCCATATTCATGATGGGAGAAATCATATCCAAAATTCTGATACAAGATCGAATGATACTGTTCTGGTCTGAGCGGCGGAAACAACCTGTGGTATTCATTCAGCATCATGACAGCGTCAATTCCTGGAGCCATTGTGCAACGATATTGAGAAGAGGGTGGGTTGTCATCCAGTGAGCTATTGGACATGACGTCTAAACAGACCCGACCATTCGAACGATCTATCCACGGAATAGGATTAAAATCCCACTGAGAACATGGTTTCAAACAATATCTTGGAATGAGATTCATATCTCACCAACTCTTGATGGAACACAGAAATAAAGTAGTCAATCGCGTCCTACAACAATGTCAGATACTGGCGTATCACTCGAGTTGATTGTCCTTACTTCTACCTCGGCATCCTGAGGAATGATCAATGCTGGAGGAAAGCAGCGGACAGGCCCACATACCGCGCGGGCCAATAAATGGACCATCAAAGATTGTGGATACTTATACGGATAATCAAAGGCGTCCACTGGTATCAGGTCTGGTTTCAATGCAGTCAGTGACCTCCGAAATCAAAACCATTTATTTCTCACCGTCATGGAGAATGATTGCGTGTATTCCAGGGGAACTTGTAGCACCATAAAGCTGCAGAAAATTGGGATGTCTACAAATTTGAAATGATCAGCCAACAAAAAAATGTATATCTGAAAGTGCACCGAAGCCACAGATACTTCGCTAGATCCTCGCGCCAGTTCTGAGGATCCCGAGTTTAGAACACCGTGGCAAAAGAGAATAAAAGAGAACACAATCCACACCTGCTCCGCATTATCCCCCTGATACATTGCCACCGTCATGTCCGTTTTCTTGCCCACGATTCTGGCGGAATACAGCCGGCGTGCCCAGTGTGTTCCCGTCGAGCGCATGACAACACCGACTCCGTGATGTAAATAGATGTCGCCCATAGGGATCATGCGAAAGTCTGTCTGCCCTGTAAGCTGACGTGTGATATTGGAGCATGCAATGTGTACCGGGAGGGAGGTTAGGAGTGCCCTGGGTGATATTTGTGACATTGCTTGTGAACACACCACCAGAGATAAGCAGTCTCTCTGAGCGCGGAAAAAAAGCGCCGGCATATCTGAAATCGGCGTGTGGGCTGTGAACCCTCGTTTGCATAGATGCCATGGACTCACTGCCCGGTGGCCGTGTCCGGAGCCTGGCCTGCTGGATCGGTGCGCGCTTGCTCGGACATCACAGGGGGAAGAGAGATACAAGCGAGTCGTCGGGCGGCGCTTCCCTGGATATTATAAGAGAGATATAAATAAATAAATAGCTGTGCAGTTTCTCAGGCGCTCTGAAGTATATGCACAGCATTTGTTCGACAGCCTGTCAGGAAAGTACCGGTTCTTGAAATGTATCCCAGCACACCTAAAAAGGGAAACTCTCCACTCAGTTAAATGTGATATGAAATGTGATACTTTCCGAAGTACTTTCAGAAACGAAGGATTGTAATACTTTCAACATGCCGAGAATTTTCCGATTGGTCCGGGAAATGCCGAACCAATCGGAAAATTCTCGGCATGTTGAAAGTATTACAATCCTTCGTTTCTGAAAGATATGCACATAGTTTCACTTTCCATACCACATCTAACTGAGTGGAGAGTTTCCTTTTTTAGGTGTGCAGGCAAGGGGGACCAAAGATAAGAGATTGCCATATGGGGTAGGGGGGGGGGGGGGGGGGGGTCTGGCCGACCGCCAGAAAAAAAAATTGTATGTACTTTTTTTTTGGAGCCAGATATCGACACAGCTTCCTCCAGGACTTGCAAAAATATCTCCCAGGTCCATATGAGCATCAAATGGGAACCAATACCTTGTTACGCAGGGATCAGTCCTCACTGATCCTGCTCATGCCAAACACGGTCGCTGTACTGTTGATTACCTAAGAAATTTCGCTCCACTTTTGATTACCTAACGTAATTCCTCGCCCCTGCCGGCTTATTATTATCAGCTGCCGACCATTGCCACTTGATTGCCACCAAGTTTCATTGATCATGTTATCATATGGCGGCTTTTTTGCCATTGCCTGCTCGCGCTACTTACTGTACTATTTCAATCAAGTGCTCATCATTTTTAATCCGAGAGGCCCGAGAAATTGGTTTTTGGTTTCAGGCGATTTTTACACACATCAAAAAAATCTCGGTGAAAGTTCCAAACTGGCATCTACCCATGCATGGGGGACCTAGGTGAGGGGCAAAGGTGAGGATTCTGGCTCTCATCTCTTCTCATGTGAATTGGGTAATTCAATGTGTGCATGTCTCACCAAACTTCCTGAATAATTTGGGCTTTATTTGTGCAACGCTGCTCTCGTGGTCGCGAAGCGGCGAAAGCTTTCGGCAACGGCGTTTCCCGAAAAGGGAATTTGATGGCATCAGGTGGCTGTGGGGAGGGGGGTCCACCGACCCTCTCAGAAAAAAAAATTGTAGGTGATATCAATTTTTCTTATCTTTGGTCCCCCTTGATCCCAGGAGCCCGAGGCCAGCGGAAAAACAGGGAGTCTGACGCAGAGTGGGTCCTGCGAAGCGAGATCCGAATAACTCGGACTCGGGGGCGTGAAAAGGGTTCTCTGGGTGGTTGATTCGAGAAAGGTGGAGAAAGGCCACCGCGGCTAGAATCAATGAAGTTGACACGATGCGGCGATATATCGGCAGTCAAGGGAAGGCCATGGAACCCGCATATTAGGCAGTGCAGCGCTTGTAAGGAGGACACCTGAACAATATTAGGTTAGGCAAACCACGATCTGGAATCTGGAATCAAAAGTCAAAGCGATAAGTACTTGTTTACTACCAGATTACTCGCAAGCAAGGGAAACAAACACACCATAGAAGCTGACCCCTGGGAATTTGTACTCTCCTAGTCCTCGAAATTATTGAAACTCCATACTATCCAGCTACAAGACCCCTGGTTCACATCCAAAAGAGTTTCTATGTTGATCCCGGAGAAATCAGTTGCAGTTGATTTTTCGGCCCGCGGACAATACTGTATTATTAGAAGGAATCATCGTGAGCAGTCTACAAGGACCCTGCCGCATGGACAACCGTGTCGACTTAACTTGAGTCACTGATGAAAAACTTCCTGCGTGTGGTTGTTCTGAGTGCGCTCGCATTCCAGAATTCTGGGGCTTATTGCGATATGGAATCTCGTGGTTGCCAGGTTCCCTATTCCAACTGGGTGGTAAGAACCGAAATGTGGTTTGAGCAGGATGAACGGACAACTTGGGCGAGCACAGGTGGGTGAGTACATTGAAGTCGAGTCAAGTCGCAAGTTGCAAGCCGGATACCAACGCGGGACCCAATATGATTGGAAGCGAGAAGCCGCATAATGCATAGTGTATTACGAATACTTGGGTGCTATTTGTGGCACGAACCGATTCAGAAAGAAAGAGAGAATACTTGATTCGAGTTGACGAAAGAGGGATTCTACGGCGTTCGAGGAAAGGAACTTGGAACCGAAAGCAATTGGGGAAGTTCCTCGTGCCCGCAATCCGGACTCCACGCGCGCTTCTGCGAGCGCCTTCCCAGATCACCATACCTCAAATGCATATACCTCTGTATCCTCGACACCGCTGGACACCCGCGGTGCGTTCATCTCAATCTCAGTCGCGTCGAACCCGGCTTCTTGCGCGTCCCTGACTCCCTGCAGCTCTTTCTCCCTGTGCCCGGTTGGTGTTTGTCCGTTTACCGTTCGCTACATCATGTGCGTTTCTGAGTCTTCTATCCTCTTTTGGACCCTCTTTCTCTTCTTTTCCCGGATCCGCACACGTCTACTCTCTTCACTCAATGGAAGGAAACCCCCACGCAAGCATCCATCAGCCTCGTCTTCCCTAGAACCGGCTCCTACGCGGTGCGCCACATGCCGGGTGAGTGTGCATCTATTAATTCCTTTTACTTCTTACTTGCCCCTTTCCCCCTTCTTGGTTTTCCATCTGAGACCGTCCTTTTTCAGGCCCTGGGGAAATCACATGAAATAATTTAAAGGCCATGTACAACAAACGAAGTACGAGTAAGAAATTGTTGTAGCGTCTGTTTATAAGAGACTAGTGCACGCCCCCGCTCTGCGTCCGCACATCACCAACAGGCGCCGCGTTGAGCCGGAGAAGCACTGCGCCTATGGAGACACCGGAACTGATGAGGAAACCGATACCTCAGAGTCAGTAGACCTCAGGCTTGAAAGCTTGAAACGCAAGGGAATTTGCGGTCCCGAATCCAAGGCAGAAGGAGAGAACCCGAAACTCTACATGAGAAGCTTGAGGGAGATCTATGGCTATGGTCTGTTCCTGATTTGAAGCAATTTTGACGTCTTTGTGTTGAGCTTCACGGCGCTCCACCAGTTTGTAATTCTGCTGCAGATCGCAACATAGGTCATAGCCTCTGAACCGACTTTCCTCCTACACAGCCGCCCCCCTTTCTCCCAAGGGCAACCATGGCACGCCGGGCGCCGTCGCCAGCTGACTGGTAGCCTTGGCGAGCTTATGTGCAATGTGCGGTTATTTCGTTATGCGGGCCGCTCGGGCCCGCTCCCCGTTGCCACGTAATGCTAATTTTACCCCAAGACACTAACTGCGGAAACGCGGCGATTGCTGGGCGACTCTGTTCGGCACCTTACCTTTTCCCTTAGGCTGCAATTGAAACGACTGTCTGCACCTCATGAGATTCTGATTTGTCCTCTCCGCCCAGGATCAGCTCTCCCACCGCCACTAGTCAACACTGTGTATATCAGAATACGATCGCACTTCGCTTCTCGAACTCTCCAAGCCCTGCGATGTTGCACTTTCCACCTGTTGGTCCCCCAACCACTCAAGCCTTTCTCATCTTACCCGCTTGCGTGCTCTGAAGGACATGTATCCACCGCGGGAAAGTACTGCTTCTGGTTTTGAAAGGTTTCAGAATATACCGTACATCACCTTGCCTCTGGCTAGTTTGATCTACGCAAACTGAATGGTTGAAGCCTCATCGCACCCAGCGATCCGTAGCAACAACACAAACTGGCTTTTGCCCACGGAGCCCCGTGGAGCTCAATACAAAGTCGGACGTCAAAATTACTCCACATCAGCAACAAACCAGCCCCACGGGGCGCCGTCACAATGCCGGACCCTCAATTAAGTAGACATTTTAGTTAGCTACACTTCTTTGAATATGGTAAAACAAATATTTCGACCCGAAACTCAATTTAATATATCTAATTTGGGATTGCATAAAATCTAATAATATTTGGTTAACAATACTTAGTGACTTAGTGCCATAGCTATGCATAGCATTATTGGCAAGGAAAAATGGTGAAGATGATGAAGTGAGCATACAGCAGAACACAGGGAGGGAAGCTAGTCAGGATCCACCAACCATTCGGACTTTCGATGATACGATCCAGAACATGAATTGGACACGATGACCATTGAAATCGAAATAATAGCTACAGTTGCCAATTTTCCAGGGCAAAATGGGGAACTTCAAATTTGCGCCCGCGCGGACTCTAAAAATCTGGAGCGCGCGGTTACCAAATTCGCGCGGGGCGGAACAAGCCGCCCGCCCAAAATATCTTGACAGGATCACAACGTCAAAATCGCGCGCAGGGATACCAAAAACAGCACGTTTGCAGGGCGGGAATAGATGTGCATCAGGACCGCCATATCTCCATGCCAGTTTCTGTGTCTCTCCGTGCCAGCCTCTCAACACGCAGTGCATTACCATGCTAGCTTCCCAACGTATGTGCATCGTGTCGGCTTGTTCAAGTTCAAGTTGTGCTATTCCAACAAGCGCAGTACAAAAAATAAACTCAAGACTGCTCCGGATCCCCAAAAAGAACATTGTCTCGTTGAGTATATATACCGGGCAGCCCAGCACCAACAGTTCAAACCAAATTTCACTCACCTACCATCTTCCACTGATTACCATGTTCAAGTTCTCTCAGCTTCTCCCTCTCATCGGCGTCCTTTCCCGCCTCGCTGCCGCCGACAGCCTCTCGCTCTGGCTCGGTACCGCCTGTAACGGCGCCGACGAGGGTTTCACCGAGCCTCTCCCGCTCGGGACGTGTATTAAATTCGACCAGGCGCAGAGCTTTATCTTATAAAAAAACGTCGGCAATGTGTACAACCTTTATAGCGGCGACGGATGCGCGCAATTCGTTGGCGAGGTCGCCTTGAGCGGTACTTGTCAGGCCGTCGGGGATTCTGCCACTGCTGTCATGAACATCGGGCCTCAGTCAAGCAAGCGTTGGATTCGGTGTGTTTTTCATCTTCTTATCTCGCTCATTGCGCTGGATGTTGAAGATCTTTCTTCGACAGTGGTGCGACTGCGCCCGGGGAGCGCGTAGCGCGTGCGGCCTTCAATGGCTCGTCGGCGGAGTTGAGCCAGCGGACGGTTCTCTCGCCGAACGGCGTGCCAATTCAGAAGCGCCTCGAAGGCGACACCTACCAGTGCCCGAACGTGCCAAGTGGCGCCGCGTACTTCTTTGTCGTGCAGAGCGAGAGTGCCACGGACGAGGAGACCAATCCGGATGAGGACACCATCGTCCGTAACGACTTCGACTCGGCGTTCCAAGCGGCGTATCAGAACCCGAGCGGCCAGACCACTGTGTCAAGCTTCACGCCGCTCGACGCCGGCAACATCCAGGACGTCCAGGTCACACTCACCATGCAGGAGGGCGTCATCCAGGACATCCAGGGCCAGGACATAGACTCGCTCATGAGTAGCCTGAACGACTTCCGCGGTGGTCAATCGAGCCCCATCAACCTGTTGGTCTCGCTCTACACTGGCATCGTCGGCCATCCCGATGCCGGCATTATTGCTACCTGGCATTGGAACGGCGACTAATTGTGCCAGCCATAAAGCTTAATTGTAAATACGTGTAACAACTCAGCCCTATTTATTTTCCATGTATTAGTTCCAAGTAACACATATATGTATCAAGTACTTGTCCATAATCTTCTGCGCGGATCCCAGCCAACAAATCCCATTGTTCGGTCAATTCTTGCAAACTCTTCCCGCATTGCGACGATCACTATCCAGCTCCATCGAAATGCCCCACAACAAGAGCCTTGCCTCAGTTATCCCTGCGTTCCGACCCCCTGCAGTCTGTCTACTGGGGTAGACAAAGGGGTAGATACAGGCCCATGACTACATATGTCTAGCCTCCGCAGCCCCAGTGTGGCTACGTAGGTGTACGTAGGTGTATGTAGGTGTATGTTAGTCTATGTGGTTTTCCCACCGTTGTACTGGGTCGCCGAATGGGGAAAAACGCGAAAAAAGAAATAAAAAGAGGGGAGTTAGAAGACGATTAAGGGACATGCAGAATGGGTCTGAGGCTACTAGATGTTTGAAATGAACCAGGACGGTGCACAGGCAGCACGGCTAAAGTGCACTGGACCAGCAACTTCCCTTCTTAGACTTGCCTAAACAAAATAGAATACGGAGCAGGCAGTGTGTATACCATAATATGGTATTTGAGCTCGGATTTACTCTGAGTGCCTGAGTACTGGCACGTAATGTCTAGAAACAGGGCCAATAGGACTAAAACTCAACATGCCGGTTGAAAAATCCATTGACATCCAAAAAATGGTATTCCAAACCTAGTTCAGAGCCTGTTAAAACACTAAACCCATTTATTCAAAGTACCCGAACTCCATCTATGACAGGTGGAGAGCTCTGGTTTGAGTAATTTTTGCCTGTGTTACGATCGAACTGTTCTAGCCGTCCAGAACCTAAGATATAGATATAGCATAGGAAGAAACTGTAACAGGGAGGGCGAGCATGAATTATGAAACACCCTGAGGTTCCAAAAACCTAAAAAAATCGCAAAAGATGCCAGAGGAGAGCGAGACGGGCACATAACTGTTGTGTGAACAGCCACTGATGGGTGCCTATTTTGTGCGAATGGTTTACAACAATGGCCACATCTACTTTCAGAGACACTCAAAGCGAGGGATATCACCCAAGTGACAAGTTGCTGTATTGCCTCTCAAATATTATACTACTGTAGCTGTGATGCAATGAATCCGTACCCGGCGGTTATATGACCCAGCTGATCCGTCGGTAATAGGGCACTGTTTTTTATACTGGTTTATAAACATGTTTATAAACAGGTGTTTATAAACCCTGTTTTTATATCCCTGGACCAGAGGGCCTGTTTTTAATTCAATGTGGCAGTGCTTTATAGAGGTAAGTTGGCTGCAAGTCGACCTAAACTTCGAACCAGTGATCATACTCTACCACATTTCCAGATGCCATGGCAGAGCCACTAATCAGTTTGACCCTATATTGTGCCTAAATACTTTGAGCTTGAGTCGGAACCACCTTATTCCAGTTCCTTGCGCATTCATCTGGGTTCAAAATCAAGGTTCAAGCGTGATTTGGTCGATCAAAGCTCCTCAGAAACCGGGGCACCGAAGTTTGCCAAAACTTTGCCGAAACATTGGGTTTCAGGGCTCCTCCGGCCAGTGTTTATAAACATGTTTATAAACAGCCTGTTTATAAACGGAAATTTATAAACTGTTTATAATAGGCCGTGGAATTATAAACAGAGCCCTAGTCGGTAAACCATCTATGTTGGTGTACCCTTGGTCTACCTCTGCCTACGTAGCCAGTGATAGACACAGTGGTATACCAGTGTATCCCAATGGCGGCCTTCATCAACATTGTCTACAAGTTGGCTGGCTGACGCGGGATCGGAGCAGAAAGAAATGCATTCTCACGTCAGCACGCTGACCCGCGGCCGACGCGGATCAATACGCGGAGTCGCCACGCGGACGTCTCTCCCTCCTTCTTACATGCAATGCAACCAGCCAGCGGAGCCTACTGCCAGATCTCTTGCTTTGGTGTGCCCAGCTTCCCCATCCCCCTCGTTCGTTTCCGTGAGGAGTCTTACAACGCCACCCTGGCCGCAATACCACTGCCTGGACATCAGCAATATGACAAAAGTCTTGTGACCTTTTGATCTTTTTGTCCTGTAAGAAAAAAAAAAGTTCGCAGAAATGCTCCTTAGAATCGAAAGGGATAGGTCTAATTTTCTTTTTTGGGATGTCTGGTGGAATTTTTGACCTAGCCTGTGGTCTGGTGATCTGGCGGTCTTTTTCGACCTGTACAGTCCTGTACAGGACGTTACAGGACGTCACAGGACACTTGTCAAAATCGCGATGGAGTCCGCATACCCCGCGCTTTAATTGATACATCCTCTCGGTCCAGGAGATCTTGGCCTCAGTTGCGGGATTCTCCACACTTTCCCTACGCGTGCGCGTGCACGTGCGTGCTGCATCATCGCAATTGCGCCTGCAGCCCGCCTGTCTCGGCTTTACCACCGACTCCCCTTCGCATGTTCTAGCTCTTTCTCTATGAGTGCATAGTCTACGATTTGCGGTGATTTTTGGTTTCCTTCCTTACCTGAATCCACTCTATTCTGTTTTCTCTTCGCCCCTCTTTGTTCTATCGTAGAAAATGAGGTTATCTCGTACCCAAAAGTAAGTCCGAGTCCGATCATCATACTTGTGGATATTTCCCCAGGTTTTGGTGAATATCTCGGCGTCAAATTTGATAAGAAGTTTGCGCACGATGCTCTCAAGCTCTGGAGCTCGAGTGCCACCGATTTGGAGGAGTATCTTGGTCCGGCCGCCATCGAAAACGCCCCGAAAGTCGGAGAATGGCTTGAGAGCAAAGGTAAAACTTACGGCAGTAAACTTCGCAAGATGAGGATGGCGCGCTTCCAAGGATACATCGAGGAAGATCATGCGAAATCATACCGCAAGAAGGCGGGCGGTTCTCGATGGGTACATACGCAGCCTCCATTTTGTGGCGTAATCTATCGACACTGACACTCATCAAGTCCAACACCGGTTCTCGAAGGGTGAGACACCGGAGCCCTTCTTTGTCCGACAGCGGGCCGCCGCTCGCAAGCACAGGAAACATGAGGCGACGTGTCACGGTCACTCTCCCAACAGTTCCGTAAGTTAACGGTGATGCAAACCATATCTAGACAGCTCTCCAGACCTCAACAAGATTTACACCATCTACACACCAAATGGTAAGCTTGAATTTATTTAGTTCATACTTTTGACATCTGGCTCGTGATTCAGGGCAATTCACGGCGACCGTCGAAAATCCATCAAGCACGGCGCACCTCAACGCCGGGCGGCTTTTGACATGAGAGTGTGTCGTACATCCGTTCATCCAACGTTCATCTGCCTCTATTAGATCCATCTGCCCCCCCCTCAAAATAAAATCTGGGCCCTCCATCTCATCGAAATATAATCAATTTCAACCTTGAACGAACATACTTCCAATGGCCAAACTATCCAGGGATTTCAATGTACTCCCGTAATGGACAGTTACGGTACGTATTCGGGTCAAAATTACCCGTCCTGTTAGCGTAGCACCTCGGTTATTAAGAAATAACTTATTATGTTATTTGCTACCTGTTACCGTAGCTTATAAGGCAATTAGGACTGGAATAAATACTTTGAAGGAACGGACGTACACATCGGTTATCAGAAATAACTGAGGTCTGGAAGCGGATATGTATTGTAAACTAAATAAATGATAGAGGAATGACGGGATGAATGAAAGCATAAATGAATGTGAAGTAAAGAATTTAGTGATGCCGCTGACTGTCGCGACCGGTTACGGCGTACTTTTTACACCCTTGGGTATAAGACAAACAGTTTTATGCCCTAATATCATGGGTCTATCGCAAGTCTATCGTAGGAGACAATTGTAATTTTCGGTACTGCCTGTGCTCCGCCATTTCCACGACGTTTGTGGGAGAAATCAAATTGGCCTGGCAAGGTCCCGGCCTGACCCGGCCTTATTAGGTCCGCGAAATTGTCCAGGACCCTTTAACGGCAGCCGGCTTGACCTCGCTAAGAGATTCTCAAGCGCCCCCTCCCTCAGTCTATCTCAAAGCACCACCGGACACCCTCGTTTGTTGATTTGAACCTCAAATTGTGTTCCGGAACCGCCAAAGTCACATTATTTTTTCCGACATTGCGTGCTCCTCCTTATACCTCGCCTTTCACCTACTTGGTATCTCTCGAAAAATGTGCTTTGGCCGACGGTCGAAACGCCGGAAAGAGGCAATGAGTCGCTCTCCTTCGCCGCCAAGTGCGTTCAGCGCCAGTTCTTTGTCGCCGAGAGCCTTCACCTCCGGTGCTTCGTCGCCTCCGCCGACCACAGATCAAACAAGCGAAGCCCTCGACACCATCGTTCTCGGCCTCCAAGCGGCAGCGAGAGCCTTCACCTCCGCTGCTTCGTCGCCGTCGCCGACCATAGATCGTGACATCATCGCTGTCGGCCTCGGAGCGAGCCTCGGAAGGACCGGTGATTATGTGGTTCGAGGTTGGATACCGAGTCCGGACAAAAAAAAATCAATGCTCGACACAACTCGGATCATAGTCCGGACAAGACCAGCCTCTGGGCCGATGAGCTTTGTTCGACTAGTCCGGACAAGGTTCTCGGCCAACACCATGTCAGATCATAGTCCGGACACCGGCTGCAGCCGGGATCCAGGGGATCACCGGCAAGTTGTACATAGGACAGTTGCCGTGTTGGTAGAACAATGATGAACAAATGTTGATTGAACAACGCTCCACGATCTTGTTCAATGTTTAGTGGCGCATCACAGCTGTGTGGGTCACTCGGGGCCACTGCAGAAAATACTTTTATTTGTGCTCAGAACCAAATTATTCCTCTACTACATACTCCACGAATCAAGCTATGGACGAGCTAGTAGCAATCGACAATTCAGACCTACTGAAACCAAATCCCCGCTGGAACCCCGACGAGTGGATTGGATGCGGAAAATCCTTCCAAAACATACCTGACTTCGTTGCCATCGAGGCATTACGCGCCATTTCCGTGCCGCCCTATATCTGCGATTTTTTTCCGATTTTTTGGCGATTTTTTGAGGTCGAAGCGGGATCCGGACAAAATTTTGGCCAAAATCGATAGTCAGAACAACATCCGGACAAAATTTTGGGACCCCTGCTAGAAAAAAGTCCGGACAAGAAATGTTCGGCAGCAATTTTTTATATCTGACCTCGACCCACATAATCACCGGTCCTGCCTCGGAGCGGCAACGAGAGCCTACACCGGTGCTTCGTCGCCGTCGCCGACCGGAGATAGTGGCACCATTGCTGTCGGCCTCGACGCCATCGCAACGAGAGCCTTCACCTCCGGTGCTTTGTCGCCATCGCCGACCACAGATGGCACAAGCGGAACCATCGCTCTCGGCCTCGGAGCGGCAACGAGAGCCTACACCGGTGCTTTGTCGCCGTCGCCGACCAGCGATCGTGACACCATCGCTGTCGGCGTCGGAGCGAGCCTAGGAGCGGCAATGCATAGCATTTACCACTACTACTGGCCAGCAAGAGAGCCGGATGCCGCGCAGTCTTCAAATAATGCTCATGAAGAGCGCAACTCCGGCTCCCAGGGCACGGTGGCGATCCGTCGCTCTCCTTCGCCGCAAACTGCTTTCATCGCCAGTTCTCCTTCACCGAGATCCTCCACCTCAAGTGCTTCGTACCACACCGTCACGAGCACTCGAAGCAATTCCCAGGTCTCTATTCAACCACTATCTAGCGACGTCCCGGAGGCAATCCGTCGCTCTCCTTCGCCGCCAAGCACTTTCAACGCCAGTTCTTCATCGCCGAGAGCCATCACCTCCAATGCTTCGTCGCCGTCGCCGACCACAAATCGCACCAGCGGAGTCATCGCTGCGCAGTCTTCCAATAAAGCTCGTGAAGAGCGCAACTCCGACTTTCAAATCTGTCGCTCCCCTTCGCAGGCAAGCACCTTCAACGCCAATTCTCCAGCACCGGGAGCCTCCACCTCCAGTGCTCCGTCGCCGTCGCCGACCACAGATGGTCCAAGCGGAGCCACCATGGGCGCCATCGCTCTCGGCCTTGGAACGGCAATGTATCTCTACTACACCTCGACTCGACGTACAGGTCGCCCTCGGGACATGGTGTGAAGAAGTAATCGTCTGAAGATTAAGGTACTACATGATCGCAGATTGATTGAATCCCCTTGAGCCAAAGAGTATCGATCATGTAGAATCTGAACCACAACTTGTTGTAAATTCTCTTTGCTTACGACGCATTGTCATGTATAAATTCTCTGAATATATTCATGGGAGACAACTCTCAACGTCTACATCGTGAGTCCAGGCAGGCCTGTACTCTGGACCGCGGCGAGGCTACAAAGATGTATGTAATGGACTTTATCATAGTTTGCTGTCATTCTCGCTACCGGTAACCGCATCTAGTTGCTGACCCCCAAGCCGCCTGAACTCTTCCTTCACGGTGACAGCTTGGTGAGAACTTGCTTTCTCTATCATCACCCAAGTATCGTCGTCGTAGTCTCTACTTGGCCCACGCTCCATGGCGGGTTCTCTGCCACGCCTTCTTCCCGTCAAAATAAATCTGGGGTACCATCTTCGCAAGTTCGCCTTTGGTTCGCCTTCAAACCTAGCAGGCGTTATGGTTCCAATACTCAGGTTACCCACGCGCGACATGAGCTATTTTGTCTTCTAATTTATCTGGATCATGGCGGAAAGAATAGAACATCACCATAGGACCGACCCGAGTCGAAAGATAAAGAGAAAGAGAAAGACAACGTCCTGCGGGCGGGGTGGAATGAGCTCCAAACCCGCATTTACATACACTGAAGCGGGGAACTGACGATGGACGCCTGGAGCATCAGGAGTCAGAAGTAGGAGTCATAAATCAGAAGTCAGACACCCAGGTCACGCTGCATACTCGCAGAGAGACATACTTACCGAGATGCGGAGAGAGACGCACCGAGGTGCGGAGGAGAGATGCGGGGACGGGGAACGGGACGGGGATATGGGGATGAGCAACGCACGCCGAAGTTGAATCATCTCGTTGAAACGGTTGCTCAGGGTCAAGCACTGAGAATAGTAATGCACTAAAACAAACACCAAATCGAACGACTGAGTTTCCCAAACTCACCAAGTGAGATTAGACAACTCAAACGAACAACTAATGCTTAATTCCAACTACACCACACACTCCTAGTACACACAGTCTTGACAAGCCTGACGAGATACGGGTCTTATTGGATCGATAGAAGATCCAAGGGACCAGGATAGAACTCAATTCTCCTTTAGATAACTTGGTTGGCTTCGCTTTTAAGCTTTCAAACAATTCAAGATGCGGTCTATTTGATCTTAATGGACAATTGTGTCAATTAAATCGAACGGGTGGGGTTTATTGCAAGGTATAACGGCTATTAACCGGCTATTATTTGTTGGACGGTTATCCTGTCCTAGGATGCCACAAAGGTCTTTATTTGCCACGGAGGTCTTCAGTCAATGTCACAAAGGTCTTCAGTCAATTTGCCATGGAGGTCTTCAGTCAATGCCACGGAGGTCTTCAGTCAATGCCACAAAGGTCTTCAGTCAATGCCACAGAGGTCTTCAGTCACTAATTCCAATCCACAACCAACTTGATTCAAAATGGAATACAAGCCCCAAAACAATGCCTTAAATACGTAAGGGCCAACAAGCTCCTCACTCTCTTGGGACAGATTTGGTGCTGTACTACACTACTGTCTGCTACTTATATACTACTTGGCCAAGGCCTTACATAATCTACTGCCGCTGAGTCACTTGGGGCCATACAAGCATATAGGGGATGTGTCTAATTTACCCTGTCAACTGTCTAATCTATCTCCTCGATCGGCAGATGGGAGGCACTAATTCAATCATTAATTCGATCATTCAACCCCTAAGGGTTCAACCAAGTAGCCAAGGCCTAGATGGGCCCAGACTTCAGGAGTATGGTTGTTCCAGCTCCAGACAACCCCAGACCAGAGGTCTAGACTTGAGTCGAGCATGGAATTGACATGATTCCGAATTAAGAGCATCTTTTGAAATTAAGCACCACAATTGGAATTAAGCATTAGTCATCTATTCCGAATGGTTGTGAACCTAATTCCCAATGGAATCAGACTTGTGCATTTGAGCCCAGCTCCATGCAAGTCTTGGTGCCTTGAGTATAATGTGATGATACTACTTGATGGATAGTTGCTCTTTGAGCAACTTTGCAAGCTTGGCCAAATTCCCAGCCTATCATCGTGTCCAAGGCAGCAGAGCCGGTGTGATAAGGACCGCGATGCTACGACGTGAACGGGATGGTGCTCAGGAGGTAGGCTTGTCCGGCCTCTAGGGGGTTTGGTTGTGAAGTCCGATGAGGGGGACGTTTGTCGAGGTAGAGGTGGTACCGCTCGTCCGTTGGGTCCTAAAGATGATAAGCGAAAATGGGGAACTATGAAAAATACCTGTTCGCCAGGGAACGAAGTTCGCAAACTTGTCCCTTCGAACTATATCCAAAGCCTTCTACTTCGATTGAGCAACGCGCCTTCCCTCCAATGATCGTTGGGGCACGTGACCGAGTCGGTGAATCCTTCCAAGGGGTCGGTTCGTAGATAACTTCGACGTCGACGGGATTTCGGTGGCGAACTTCTCGGTGTGTAAGGAGTCCTAACTGTGTAGGCGTAGACGATTTGCCAAAATGGTCACGAAGCTTCGTTCCCACTGCTACAGGAGCAGGGTCCGCGCAGGAAGGTGTGCGAAGTTCGTGGGTGAAGTAATGAGTGCGAGCTTAGATGACTATAAGCTGCAAGGGAGGTGCGAGTAAAGTGTCTTGCGACAAGTGTGGTGCAAAGGTGTGGTCAAGTCTCGATTGATAGGGTGTAGGAACACTTGGGTACAAGTGGGAGGGATCTGAGCCCCGACTATGAACTGACTGACTCCAAGTACGCTAAATCGTCCACTCTTTTATACCTTTCCCCCCATCAGCCTCGTGTTCAGGTGAAACACTCGCTTCAAGGATGAGGCGCGGACTTGTGGGATTTTATCGCCCAAAATGCTCCAAGGTGTCCTTTCGCTCACGAAATATTGTATCGCTCGCCGTCGAGAGACTCCTGAAGGCCAGATTGAGGACTTTTGTCCCGCGATTGCGTCGGAACGTCGGGTTTAAACCCTAATCGAGCCGCGCACAGCCCGTCTGCTGGGGAGCAAGACTCGCCCGTGGTCGGTGTGCTGCAGGTCGTTGAAATAGCTTGGGAGGTGCGATGGTAAGGTTTGTGATTTCGATGTCGTTGTTGTAAGGAGCGGAAGCCCGTGCAATGGTGTGTAGACGTGGGGTGAAGGCGTATAGCAGGTCTTCGTTCGCCGGCGAGGCTCGTCCCAGAGGTCCAGACAGCAATTGGCGGATGGAATCAATATTGTAGTGATAAAAGGGCAATAATTGAAGCGTTCCTGGAGTCCAGGGACCATCGTCGTTCGCCGTCGAAGCCGTTTAGATATGGTGTATTTCGTGGGCGGCGTTGTTCATCGGTGGTGGGCGTGATTCCGAAAGCGGAAACCTAGTTCCCAAATCGGGTGTTTGTGCATATTTCGTCGTCTAGCTGTTGAGTTGAGTAGCCGTGGAACGAGAGGGCATGCGCAGAGTGCATACAGCCCTCACACCGGGGCCCACGCCGGGGCGAATTCTGCGCCCCATTCAGAGAAAGAGCGATGTAGAACGATAAAAAAAATGGAATCAAAGACCTAATGACAGTAGCGCACTGGGGAGAGCGAAGGACCAGCGCGTCGGGGAGCCGGAACGCAGTCTAGGCCAGGGATGGAGTGAGTACTCTCCTAGACTAAGACTGGTTGTTTAATTAGTCCAGGGACGCCGCGGAATTGGAGTGGGGAAGAAGAGTCTAAGGGGGAGAGGCACGCGGCACCTCGAGAATACCGGGTACCGGCAGCAGGGCAGTTCCGCAGCGATTGGGATTTCGATCCCTGTTCTGATTTGGGCGGATCTAGAATGATATTTAGTAATGGTGCAGAACAGAAAGGAAAGAGAAGATAAGAAAGAACGGCGTGAAGTGGAGCAGAGGCACGAGTCCGAGACAAATGAACGGATGGAAGGAGGCTCGAGGCAGGTAAGATTGTTTCTTGTTTCTGTAGGTTGTGGGAATGCCGATCAGGAAGAGCCGGAGAGCCGGAGAGAGTGCAGAGAGGAGGAGGGTGCGTACTAGTTGCGACCCCCTACTTGGCCACCCCACCTAGTTGGCCACTTGGAGGTTAGAAGGCCAGGACTTGATAATGATGCCTGGGCATGGTACACGAACAGAGTACGACCTCTAACGAAGGTCCAGACCAAATTTCAGCCGAAAGTGATGGGTTGATCGAAAGTCACGGCATCGCGGATCGGAATCCGAGGCGTGGGGACATCAATTTCTTGACATCGCCTCATTGCTGAAGCCATTCCTCCACCGTTTCTTCGTCGATCCGCGACTTTGGGGGCTCGTTCTGATCCCCCGATGCTGGGCTTTTGTCTATGATGCTACTGGATTGCAAAGGCCTCCGCTACTCTCTTTACGCACTCAGGGAAGCACGACTGCTTTTTTTAGGCAGCCATCCTAGCCGCCCTCGCGGTGCACGACACCGCTATGCTATCGGTCCGAAACCTTCCAGGGTACTTCTTACTATGCAATCCTTCAATCTGAGACGTATTTCGAATTTTTTTCCCTTCACCTCTGATGGCTCTGTAGGTCATTATCTCAAACCACCCAATTTTGGTCTCGCCGATAGTCAGATTTTTTGGAGGAGCTACCAGCATCTTGGAAAGGAGTTGGGTGCTCAGGTACGTTGGAATACCTTTTATTAAGCGACCAGGACTTTAATTTGGCCCATCTAGGTGGTTCTTCGACTTGTAGGATGCTCATTCGTTTCATGACCCCCATTTTGGTGTTTCGCACTGTAGGACCTGGATTTCCTGGCCTTTTGTATGCCTCATATATACACCACAAGTGTTTGATATAGTTAGTATGATCTATCTCTATGATTCAGAGCGCAAGTGGCGGGCATTTGAGACTTAAGGCCATTAATTAACGGGGTGGCCAACTAGCTGTTATTTGGCCATGTTGTACTGACGCGTAAAGTAAAATTCACTGTGAACTCAAATGTTGGGATATTTGGGAAATTAGGCTCTTGATTCCTTCCTAGGATGCATGCCCTTGTTCTCAAATATTCGGGCGTGCAGAGGGCCAGTGGACATTTTGATATTGAGGCATGAATACTTAGGTGGCCAAGTAACTGGTCGAAAATAGTATAGCGTACAATGGGAATTTCGGTATTTTCGAGGGGACAAAGGATCAAATAAAAGGAAGAAGAAAAGAAAAAAGAAAAAAAGGAAAAGGGAGAGCGCTCGGGCGCAGGCCTGGGTGCCGGTGCATGAAAGGAAATACTGAGTAGAAGACTCTTCGTAGAAGGGAGAGGTGGCGGTGTTGCCACGTTTTGATCCGAGTCGGCGAGGTAGCCCGCCGAGTCAGTATGTACGCTGGAAGCCGCCGACTCGGATCAACTCGCGTACTACCCCGTCTTCCGTCTTCCCTTTCTTTCACCCTCGATCCCTTGCTCGATCCCTTCCTTTTGTGTGTTCGTCTCCCTTGGCAGCGTTACGACTCTTCCGATCCCCTCCGGCTGCCTACCTTCCAGTATTCAACATCTGGTATACTGGCACCGTGACACAGCCTCGCGCACTAAATATCTTCAAGGCATCCTCAGACTCCTACCTGGGTCGGTTGGTGCGACTAGTTCACACCCCGACTCAGTGCCTCTCTCTATTGTATTAATCTATTGGCTTATCCGGGTTCCGCCCGCCCAAAATCGTCGCCTCGGATACACCTCCGCCGTCCTCTTATATATACTCCTCCTCCCACCCACGTGTGAAGTGGCACATCTTACCCCATATCCCTCAACGCCGTCTGATTCCACGACGCCTCTGGCCCCGCACTCTGCATTCATCGCAGTCTCGCCCCACCCGCCTGTGTTGTCGATAACAATCCTTCATGCGCAATTTCTTTCCGCGCGCGCATTAATTTAACCCCTTTTCGTTCATCTGTGCGTACATCTCCTCATCCCATTCTCTTGATCTTTCTCAAAATACCGAAATCATAATAGGAAGCAAAAATGCATTTGCGTGTAGTAATCATTGCAGGTATTCGAGTGCGCACCGTCGCTTCTCCCTCTATCGCTGACCCTTACATAACTCAAGTTTAACAGGTGTCAATCCCGCTAACCGTAGGCCAACCTGCGGGTCGTGTATCCCTCGCTGACACTGGTTTTTTTCTTTGTTCATTCTTTATCAATCCCTGCAGCTGTGTCCCGCATCCTTCGAAGTCGCACTCGCACCGGAACCGAGTTTGTGCGCTGTTTACATACTGCGTCCCTCCCCATCCCTTCTGCGCCCGCTCCCACCCCACCTGAATCCCGCGTCCCACATCCTGCCACGCCTCCCGAGTCCCAGCGTAACAATTGACTCTATGAGTCCCTCTTGTGAACGGTCCCCTCCCCCGCCTCCTCCCTGTCCTCGACCTCATCCTCGTCCTCTCTCTCTCGCTCGTGCTTTAATCTACCTCTATAAAAGTTTTTTTCGTTGTTTATTATTGCAATGTGGTTGTGTGCTGAGGTTGTGGTTATTTTAGTGCATTGTGGTCCGTAGTCGTGGTTTTTGATATGCTTCTTGGTTATGGATCGTGGTAAGTGGATTGGAAACCTTGACCCGTATCTATAAAAGCATTTTTTGTTGAATATTATCTGCACAACATCTCTGAATCCGACACCCATGGTACTCTGCCGTCCTGGTTTGCCGGCGCTAACTGACTGGCCGAGATCGGCCGAACTCTCACGGTTTGATGCCGTTCCGAATACCGTTCCACTTCGCCGTAAGAGGAGTATACTATAGCCAGATAGGTTACAATTTCATTCCAATAGGTAAATTGAATTTGTAAAGGAGCCCAGTCCCACTGTGAGGCGGGGATTTTATGCACAATGAAATATTACAATAACTATGGATTACAGCGCCAGAATAGGTGCGCGAGCAAGTGAAGTTGGTATTGAAGCTGCCTACCCCTCATTGTTCTCCTTCTGACATCCCACTTGAACGAGGTGGGACCCTGCAAGTCGAAAAAAGTTACCCGGCAGAGTCCCGGATCAACTTCAACTGATCCGGCTTCAGTGCAGTCTAGTTTCGGTTGTTGAAATTTGTGTCAACCTTGGGTGCTAGTCACCAGAGGCACTTTCAACATCTTAAGGCCACATTGAACGTCCAAAATCACACACAGGAAGCAAGGAAATGTTCTGAAACCCCGTTCTTAAACCACGAACTTGGCACAAAACCACGGTTGTCAACCACGAACACCATCAAATCTATGGTCTTCCCTCCGCTCTGGACCGAATAATAAACAGCGAAAAAAATGTCATATACGCGCATCCTTGGTGTGCTGCGGCAGATCCGCACATGCGCGTATTCGCGCCGTCCGCCTTGGATCGAAGCCCGAGGAAGAAGGAAGGAGTACGTGTATTAGCGGGCGGACTTGGGACTCGGGCCTGGTAAATCCGCCAAATATTAGGAGACAGAACATGTAACGACTACACGTGCAATGTGGACGTCTACCAGTGACGAGGAAGACTAACCGAGGGCAAGTAGCCCCCGAGATTCTTTGGTAGATGGCTGAGGTCTATCGAGGGAGTCTACGCGAATGATCCGGCCCTATCGGTGCCTACCGGGACACTGCCACGGCTACCACACGGGCGGGCATCTATCACACTAAAACCGTTTTCCAGATGCAGTTAGGCGCCGATTTCAGCTATGACGACGCTCACTGTGCATCGCAAGACAGCTAACATTGAACTCAGCTGAGACTTTGAGGGCCCCATGTTCTCTAGCAGACTGAGAATGAATTGAACCATTGGCGCTGGCAGGAAGAATTGTTGGATCTGGACATCTGTAGAAGAGCTTGTCTCAGTTTGGTGCCGATTTCAGCTATCACGGCGTTCGCATGACAATTTGTAATATCGGAGCGGTTCTGTAAAAGAAACGTTTTGGCGGCTTTTGCGCGGGATTCAGGTGAGAACCATAGGCGCTGACGTTGGTTTGGCAGGCGGAATGGTTGGACCTCCTTGGACATCGGTTCAGGGGCCTGTCTCAGTTAGGCGCCAACGGAAGTCCACGACCCATCATTAGCACCGGGTAGAGGATAAGAAGGCCAATGTGAGCAGTGAAGTCTTCACTCCCTAGGCCCCTCTGGAACCCGTATGTGTATCGATTCCCAACGATCCACGTTCGCGTACTGATTGCATCGCGAATCCCAGGTATTCAGCCATGACGAACAATTACTGGAACGGTATCGCACCTATTCTGACCGCCTATGGTCCGGGAAATGTCCACCACCTCTCCTACGCCTCTCCCAGCCTGTCGAATGTTGTCGGACAGCTACCCACACCGACCACGGCGTGTAATACGACCAACTTCCTCCTTGGCTTCTCGTACGATTACACCGGCTATTCGTTCTACTGGGATGGAGAAGGTCCCGCCTTCTGGCGCATGGCCGGCTCATCATTCAATGAACCAGTGGGCACCAGCTGGGCGAACGCTACTAGCGTGCCGTGGGGCACCGGCGTGACTTTGGGTGCCGACGTCAGAGCGCAGGTCTCAACTGCAGTCAATCGCGACGACCGGATCATTGCCTACATCATCCCCGGCGGCCTTGATTAAGGTGGCGGACTTTGCAAGCGACTTTGTTTGCAATGTATTTACTGCGGGAAACTGTACCTCAGCTGAACCCTCTAAATTCCGTGATCCAGAATGAATATACTGTTGTCATCCTCAGTGCGCAGCACGCGTGGCACTTTCACGCAGCCCCAGATTGGCGACATAGGCGGCTCTGAGGAAGAATCAGCAGCTGAATTCAGAATGCCAAAGACACAACAAGAAGCTGTAAGGACAGATTAGCGCCATACATAGGTGGTTTTTAGTTCGAATCACCACGTTCTATGTTTAGGCACCTCGAGATCCTATGCCCTCGGAATGGAGGCGGCAGTCTCCGATGGGACTGCTCCTTCCTTTAACGGGGCAGGATGATGCACGAGGTATGGTCGGTGTCATAAAAGAAGCACACTCGCCCCGCCGCACCCACAGGCACCCTACAGCGCACAAACGCAAGCCAGAAGGATTTAAGAAACTCACTTGAGAGCGTATTCAGCGTATCCTGCCGGAACTTGGCGCCAGGCGCGAGGTTACAAATGAGCAGCCCGACTGACGAGCCGCCCAGCGCATCTTGTAGGATGCGTGTCAGTTTCGCGTTGCGGTACGGGATGCGGGACTAAACAGCGGGGTAAGGAAGTCAGCATGGGGGAGAGGAAGGGGTAGAATATAGAACGGATGGGCAGAGTGCTGTGGGCGGCGGCGGAAAACATCAGGAGAAAATGTCGACGCAGAAGGGGCGGTGATTGCCAGTGGGTAGTAGAGACTGTCAGACGAACCGATACGGGTTGGGTTGTTCGCTCAGCATCTCCACCGCCAGCAAAAAAAAAAAGCATTCGAAACCCGAACAAAGCCAAAAAAGCTGTCCTCGAAAGAGAAGGAAAAGACTCACCGCCCCGGTATTCAGCGCATGCACTACGTGCCCGAGCACAAGCAGACTCTTGTTGATCGACGAGCTCTCCGCCATGCGCGACGGGTCGTTGCCCGTCAACTGCGAGATAAAACGAAAGCGGTTTCAGAAAGGGCAAGTCAAGATTGGTAGGGGTCAGTGGGGAGTCCAATGAAGCGCAAGTTGACGTGGACGCAGAAATAGACAGACCTTGTTATTCTCCGACCCCGCCAAATCCACCAAATTCAGCTTCCCCAACACTTCCTTCGTCCGGCCCCAACCGCCATTCTACGATCCCTGCACGTAAGCGAACACTCAAATGAGGATTTGAAGCAAAGGAACGCACCGTGGCCACCGTGATGCGCCGGATCGTGAGCGTCAGCACCGCATGCGAGCGCGAGGAGGCGCGGTTGAGAAGTGTGGCTCCGACGGAGTGGCACGCTGTTGCCGTGCTGGGTATAGGCGCGTCAATCGTAGTCGGCGGGTACGATTGGACGCGTTAGTGTATGCGGGTGCAGCATTGACATCGACACAGCGCCGCGGGAAAACGACGCGTCGCACAAACAACCCATGAAAGCAGAGGACAAGCCGCACTCACTCGTACACCTGCTTGAAGTCCACCGCGCTCGCAATCGGCGCCTCCGTGAGCCCCGCCACAAAGCCGCACCAGCGTCGTTCTCGCGCACGGGGAGCTTGGGGGCCTGCAGGGTGGGGGCGGTGTCAGTAATAGGGGAAGGGAGGGCGGAAGATAGATAGGGCAGGCAATAGAAACGAGGGGGTCAGATGATTGGGAGATAGGGAGGCGGATTTAGGAGGGCAAGGATAGGATATGAGATGAGAGACGAGGAGGCTGCCGATCTGTTCGACCACCTTGCATTCACTCTCCACTTGTCCGCCTTGTTCCACCAGGCGCAGCCCTATTGCCTCGATTCTATCCGTGCGTTCCCCGACTCGCATCGCGGCTTCCTGAGATTGGCAAGGAGAGAGTAGGGTTGAAGGAGGACTGAGATGGATGGGGAGGTAGACGAAGGAGGGAGGCAAGAAAGAGACCCACATTCTCCCGCGCAACGAGTAAATCGTAAACGTCGTACTTATACATTTCAATATACGACACCGCGAGCTCGACCGTCTCTATTTGCGTTGTCGCGGCGGTCTTGGCGAAGAATGCCTGGGAGTGTACTCATTAGTGGCCGTGAAGGGGGATGAGATCGAATGGAAGTGACACGAATGAGACAAAGAGGAAACGGAAGCGGAACACCTGGCTGGCATCGCGCGGATTTGCGACCGTGATTCCAGTAAAGGGGGCACCGCCATTTTCACTCCCACTGCTGCTGCCAGAGGCATTCAAAGCTCCACTGGCCGAGCTGGACCTGTTGTTGGCTTGGAAGAGGTATTCGCCTCGCTCGTAGTCGAGCCTCGCCAGGCTCGCCGTAGCACACGCGCACGCCGTCGTCGCGAAGCTCTCCAGGCAATCTCGACCTGAGGCGGGCAGTGACCCTCACTTTCGTCGTCGCCATCGCGTCAAAAGACGGGAGAAAACTCAGAGAGGTGTAGGGTTGCGGGAAAAACTCGGCGGGGTGCAATAAACTGGGTAATATACACCCCAAATTTTCCTCGGCCTGCAACAAATGTATTTTACCGAGTAGTTTACCATTTTTGGACGATCACATGATGCGATCACGTGTAATTTTCGCCCCCAAAAATCCTCAACCTGCTTCCGGGCGGAGCGCGCATCCGCGCGCTTCACTTGACATCGGAATTCTACATTCACAAGCTAACTATTTGCAATGTAAAGCTCCTCGAGGCAAGCCTATCTTCCTCCCAAGTTTGACATTTTCCGTACTGTCAGACACGACACCTGAAATCTGTGGAGTGAAACCTTCAGTGTGCAATAATCTGTAAGAACAATTTCACGCACCTGCATTGCCAGTTCGTCAATTAGAATAGTGGCGCAAGCCCCACACAGCAGATCATCGACACAGGCTACAAGCAGGATATTTGCTCCCGTGGTTCCCATTAATAGGTAATTTACCTCCCACGTGATCGCGGTAAATTACATTGGAATTTACCACCCGGTTTTTCCCGCAACCCTAGAGAGGTGTAAGCAAAGTTTGCTTGAGGGCATGTGACTGCACAGTCTCGTGATTGCTTTCACGCACACGTGTCATTGGTTCAAAGTGACGCGATGCGTACTGCCGTATACTCAGGGTAGAGTAATACAAGAAGAATGAGTATGCACTTTCAGAGCACTGAATTTGTTCTATTTCTTTTGCTACATAATCTTTCCCGAAGGTCGGTCACTGAAATCTGGCCTAAAGGCGAGTCCTGCAAAAAGTTTTAAGAAGAGCCGGCTCTCTGCGGTGATTCAACAGGTTCTAAACAAATCGTTTGTAAAGGGTTCAAATGGTTGTTGAGCTCTCCATCGCACTGCACAGTATACTCTGAGTTGTTAGCTACTATTGATCAATGACGAGGCGATGTGTTCAAATACCGGCCTAGTCAAGTGTACTCATAGAATCTAAATGGTACTAATAAACTCGATAAGTACTCAAAGCTCAATCACCGCACGGAAGTCCGCAAGTGCCGTTGTTCGGATCAATCGAGAAGAGGAAAGTTCCTCCGTTAAATATCCCGTCTCCGCCCTAGTATATAACAGGTCTGATGTTAGAGCGACTATATCATGACAAAGTACTTACCATTGGACAGTCTTGACTGATAGCTGTGAGTGCACTCTCGCAATTGGCAACGTCCGGGGAGTTCACCACTGAAAGTGTGTTCACAACAGCGAGATCACCTACCCGCAATCTACGAGTTAGTCACGTAGGCCATAAAAATATGTGAACACACATTTGAAAGATTTGTCCGGAGTATTGAAGCATTGTGCCATGGTGTCCGATGGATTAACCTGCAAAGACCCCCGGTGATTCAATGTCGATCACCGTACTTAAATGCAGCAGAGCACATACCGAGTTCTTTCCAGCGTTGGCGCAGAATTGGGCGACGAAAGACGAGCAATCGCCCACAGTGCCTTGTTCGAAGCATGCACTGCTGAGCTGACCCAGGCCCGGGGCAACGATGACGGCGAGTGCCACCAAACGCAGCAGCTAATCAATATTTAGCGGTGAGGGAATTGTAACGCTTCAAAGACGAACAACGTGGTAGCTTGCGGGCATCAGAGGAAATCCGAGTTTGCTTTGCAGACAGTGCTGGTTGATACGTATCAGTTTTATAGATTCTCAAGACTCCGTGAGAAACATATCAGTTTGACCAGGAACATTACGGATCTCAAGGCTGGCGGGGGGATTGACTTCGATGTTATATTATGTGCGAGAAGTTCGGAGCGCTGACGTTCCGCTTCGCGCGTGTCCAGCTCTGTACGTAGAAGGAGATGAGGGCCGGCACGCTCCACTATTTGAAGTCTAGGATGCTAGTTCTTCTGTATTCCGGTTGAGCCGGATAGTTCTTACTTTGCCACTGGTGACTTCTACGACTTCATGACTACTTCACATTTCATACCTGAACCTGCACTTTGACCCTGGACCTAGCTTCTTTTCTGTAGAATGTAGAAAATGAGAGCCGTTTTGGCTATCCTGTAACATTGCAAGGTGAGAAGCGACAGATTCAATGGTGGGGCAAATGATCGAACGTACCGGCTGTTCATATCAACTCGACACTATGTGCGAGCAGTTCGGAGACCAGGTGAACGTGAAATTTAGAGCGGTGATTCCGCAGGCAAGCTTCATGTTGGCGCGGTAAATTGGGGCTTTTGGCACGAGTTCAATTTACCAAGGTGGACTAAATGTTAGATGGTGAAGCAATGGTCGGAGTTACGAGTATGTCACAGCCATGAAAACTGGATCTCGGTGGCCGCCGCTTTTACCGTGATGGCGGCAACTTGAAAATGGAAAGATTTCCAGACAAAACCCCACACAAGGTCCGATGGCTGTCGCTATTAGTCAGGTGGAGTCCACACATGTCGAGCAGACTATCAGAGAAGAGAGACAATACTCCAAGCGCCTGAGTTTCAGCGCCGGCCGTTCACGGAAGAATTGAACATGTCGCACCTGACGCACACGGTCCTTGGGGACGTCTACGTCTAATCCACAGAAGTACATATTAATAGGGCTGTTCGCCTTGACCGTGGCCACGGTTCCAAGGCACCCGTGCCGCCGGTGCCGTGCCCGTTCCGTAGGGTACTTTCTCTGGAGGTCAACGGCACGGACACGGCACGGGTTCCCGCCTTCACGGCCCGTGGAAACACGGCCGTCACGGCCGTACAACGGCTGACTTGTGTCTGCCATTATAATGGGGTATTTCTGAATATTTAAAGCTTATAACGTCCCGGTGGACCTACTTGAAACCTCGGTGTATTATAACATATTTGCTCTACCGAAATCCCAAGATTTCAGTCAAGTTGCATCGATTTCGGCAATACCCGAGAATGATGGCGGAGTTTCGTCCATGGCCTCTTCTATAATTCGTTCCATCACAGGTAATTGTCTTCTAGAAGTCCTACTGCATGGAAATTACTTCGTTTATTTGTTACGGACTTCTCTGAGAACAAATTACAGAACCAACGGCTCCGAGACCTTTTCAATGAACGGATGGATCCAAGATGGATCGAATTCAGACGAGGAGAAAATTTCAGCACAGCCGTGTACCCGTTACGGCCGTGCTGCCGACGTGCCGTACCGTTAGAGATTTTGCCAACCACTCCACGGGCCGTTTCGAGACGGCCCGTGCCGTGTAAAAGCCGTGCCCTTCACGGGCACGGTTGACAGCCCTACATATTAAATTACTAGGCGGCAGAGCTTACAAGGAACCCAAAATGTGGGGAGTAGTGATCACCGGATTTCCTTCAAGCGAGTTGGCATACTGCCCTATTTGGACCCACGGGCACGTTGGACGACGCCGGTCGCTCCCAAGACGAGGCGACAGCGTCCGTCAGCGGTGTCGAGATTCCCACAGACGAATGGGCGCCAATTAATTGGACGGAACGATGCCGTTTGTTGGAACAGAGTTCGCCGCTATGATAGTTGAGCATTTTTGTGGGCCTGCACAAAACTCAATTAACCAGATAATTTTCAGAGGACGGTAGGCACCAGACATGGAGTGTGTGAACGATAAATTCACATTGATTCGACACCGCAGGCTGTGAGGTATGCGTAACCATTACCTCCCGGAGGTGTCGGAAGGATGCCAGTTTCTTGGGACTTTCAGCCGTCAGTCAGGGATGTGCGCGTGGATTTCGGTGATAGACGTCAAATAATACAGGCAGTGTCCATACTCATCATTCATCCCACTGCAGATCTCAAGTCAATCTTTTCAGAAAGCTTCATGAAATGTCTCTTGCTCATTCAAGCTTGCTACACACATTTTCAAGAGTTTCGCGAGGAACTGTGTAGATAATTTATCACTGACTTTCGATGTCGAACCGAGGAGTAAAGAACTCATTCTGTTCCGATCGTTCGGCCGTACGGCATGAAATGCCTCGCCGAGCTGCCTCCGCACGGCAGAGCTGTGCTGCCTGATGACGGCAGGCTTGCCGACGTGTTAGGCACGGTGCAGCCTAGGTCGGCAAGCCGCGCCGCGCCGCGCCGTTGCTCGAACACACTGTATGCGTCTCGTGTCGGGATAAATCGAATCTCAGATAAGTTATGGGGTAAGAAACTTGAATGAGGGCTTGTTGAGCGAGAACGATAGAAATTGTCGAACTAATTTATTCGGTAGAGTACAGGGCCTTTTTGTACTAAATACTATGCATAGCCGGCTTCGGGACGCTTGCGTTATTCACAACATCTCGCACTCCAACTCCTATAGAAGACTCCTTTGGCGATTTGTAACGTTGCACAAAATACATTCCCTCGTTCCTGAGAAACCTCGTTTGAGACACTTGCCACACGGGGTGAAATAGTAGAACTAGGTCGAAGGACTTCCTGCGAAAATGTTGCTGGAAGTTGCACGTTGGAAGCACGAGGGAAGATCTGAGCTTGGAAGGAGTGGAGTCCAACCTGTCCGGCACCTGGAGTATCTCAGTCTCTCAGAGTGTCGCCAGGAAATGCAACGCGGAGAAGACAACTGCGACGGTAAGTTCAGGAGAAAAAAGGCCCACTGAACACTCCAAGAATAACCCAGAGGCTCAAGCCAGATGAAGATGTACTGACTGTGCTTAGCTAGAGGGACAGAACTTGAGTTGCAATTCTGAATTGACCATGATCTATCATCGGCAAAGTCCGGAGTAGACACCATCAGTGATGGGATCGCACAGCCACCTTCCTTCTCTTTGCATCTCCTTCGTCTGTGTGGCTGTAGACATATTGACGCCTCGCATACCGCCGATCATATCTGCTTCGTCATTCCCTTTTACTTCCCTCTTTCGCTTTTCAATTCCCGGCTCGACCGTGGTCTATTGTATCCACTGACAAAGTGCAGGATTCATAATCACCGACTCGGAATATCGGGTTGCATCGGTCAGCTTCAGTACCCCCTTGAATCGCTAGCTGCATGACTTTGTCGTCTTCAAGTTTTAGTACGTGTGTGCTCCGGCAAGCGTGCTGCATCATGTAGGATGTTGTCCGAGACGTTGCTCAAACTCCGTAAATTCAATCCACGCCGCCTGCCGACCGCACGCGCGGCTAGTTCAATACACGACTCTGACGCCCTGTGATCCTGACTACAGATAATGAGCTCATTCGGTCAAGCGGCGCCCGTCGGATCGCTGATTCAGCGAGCCATATAAAACAGGCCTTGCGGAAGCGACACTCGCAATCTAATTCCACCCTCTACATAAAGGAACATGTCTTCCGATCCGTCCCCGGCGCTCTCGGTCAATACCACTGCGGAAGAGGTCGCGAGTGCATTCTCTACCGAGATCCGGGGCAAAAATGGTGCGTGAATTCGGCGCATATAGCAAGTCTACCTGCTTATTCAACTCAACGGCTTAGTCCTGATTACTGGAACGTCTATCAACGGAATTGGCTTCGAAGCCGCGCGCGCCATCGCAAAGCGCGCCAGCCTTGTGATAATAACCGGATACAATGCTGAGAGGTTTGTTTTTCAGCCATCGTTCTTTTTTGGGGGGCAACTGGAAGACTAATCGCACCTCACCCTGATGGCCAGATTGAAGCTCTCCGAGGAGGCGATCAAGAAGGAATTTCCCGACGCCAACATCCGACCGCTCACCCTCGATTTGGGATCTTTAGCAAGTGTTCGCAAGGCTGCCGCAGAAGTGAACGCATATGCAGAGTCACTGCATGTGCGCATGCACATCCTTCGTTGATTTCCTCAGCGGGCCCGCTCACGGCTTTCCTCCTTCCATGCAGGTTCTGATCAACAACGCCGCGACCACCCCAGGCCGCTTCGCCCTCACCCCGGACGGCCTCGAGAGCCAGATCGCCACGGACCACATCGGGCCCTTCCTCCTCACGAAGCTGCTCGCCCCGAAGCTGCTTGCCTCCGCCAGCTCAACTTACACCCCGCGCGTCGTGTTCGTCTCGAGCGAAGCACACTCGTTCGGCTCCGGCGTCGACTTCGCGACAATCGAGGCGCCGGACGCCGAGAAATACACGAGCGCAACGGCGTACTTCCAAGCCAAGTCCGCCAACATCCTCACTGCGTTGGAGCTTTCGAAGCGTTCCGGTGGGAAGATCAACGCGTACAGTCTTCATCCCGGCAGTAAGGACATTTATCATGGTACCCTGGTGATCGGCTGCTAATGCATATATGTACGTGCATAGTTATCTTCACCAACATTCTGCAGAAGGAGGAGGGCCTGGCGGATTTGCAAGCGATGGGTTCGTGCCGTTCATTCGATAAGGGCTGTTTTCCAATGCTGGGTATGCATGCTTGCAGGTATATTGGGACCCGACAACCTTCCGAACACGGAGAAGTTCCAGTGGAAGACGCTCCCGCAAGGCGCCGCGACGTGCGTCTCTAAATAAATCCCGCTTCCCTTACATAAAGCTCGTACCGCACTTTTCCTCATATTTTTTCGGCTTAGTATCGTCGCCGCAGCCTTCGATCCCCGCATCTCCGGTAACTAGCTGTTGCACGCAATCCTTCCATATAAGCCCGAATTCTGATGATGTTTTTCTTTCCTAGACCAGCCCGGGGCGTACCTCGTCGACTCGGCCGTCGCTAACGAGGCCGTTGCGGCGCATAGCTCTGACCCAGTAAGTAACTGCAATATCCGACTGCTTCCCCGTACGGACCTCTTTCATCCCTTCTCAAATTCAAATAATAATCGTAGGTCAACGCGGAGAGACTGTGGACCACGACGGAGAAGATCATCGGCGAGGCGTTCGCCATTTGAAGAAGATCTGGGGTTTGCATATTCTCCATAAAATTTGTCGGGTAATGTCCCATCTATCATAGAAATAGAATGTCCCTCGGGATCCGCCCCTCCTCCAGTTGGCTCTTGCGCTGAACATAAAATAGAAAATGAATGCGTTCGTACTGTTTATCCAGCTGAAACTCAGCACGATGTTGGCGTGGAAGTTCGACAATCCGGACGGAGCCTCGGCCATGGCCGTGATCAAAATGGCGAAGGCAGTGATGAGGATTGTGGTTGACTGGGTTTAAACGGACTCGAGCTCATACTCAGAAACGTTGCCATCCCAGAGAGCCCAGACCGCGGGAATAAAGCTAAGCAGATTGTGGGCGTAGATTGCACCGCGGACACCGATTCCAGAGATATCGGGGTTCGCAGGGGATGCATGGGAAGGAGGTCATGTCAGTGTTAGCAGGAGGTAAGAGGTAGCGGTCGTCGAGACGCAGTAGGCCTTCAGGCTTCGAGCCGGCGATCGGAAATAGCAGACGACACGCGGCTGTCCGATCCAGATGTAAATTTGGGATCAGCCGCCCAACAAACCTCAAAACAAGAGCCAGGCGCTACCGCGGGCAGATAAGGGGAATCCCAATAACCAGAACGAGACTTCTTCCGGCATTAGATATATATGATGATAAACTGCGCGAGCTTTCCGCATACACTGACTAGCGGGACCAAGGCGTTTTGAAAGGAAAGATCGACGGTCAGAAATAGCAGACGACACGCTATCCGATCCAGAGCCAAAGTTGGGAGAAGACGCCCATCGAGCGCCTAAACAAGAGCCAGGCGCTACCGCAAAGGGAGAGTCCCGATAGCCAGAGAAAGACTTCTCCCAGTATTATATATATATTAAACCGTTCGAGCTGTCCGCATACACTGACTAGCGGGACCAACGCGTTTTAAATATGGACCTAGCTGAGGTCCCAGCCGGCGGTCAGAAATAGCAGACGACAGGCGGCTGTCCGATCCAGAGCCAAAGGTGGGATCAGCCGCCCAGCGAGCCTCAAAACAAGAGCCAGGCGCTGCTGCGGGCAGGTAGGGGGAATCCTAATAGTCACGTCCAGCATTATATAATAATGATAAGCCGTTCGAGCTTTCCGCATACAGTGACTACCGGGACCAAGGCGTTTTGAAAATATGGACCCAGCTGAGATCCCAGCCGGCGGTCAGGAATAGCAGACGACACGCTGCTGTCCGATCCAGAGCCAAAGTTGAGACCAGCCGCCCAGCGAGCCTCAAAATACAAGCCAGGCGCTACTGCGGGCAGGTAACGAAGAATCCCGACAGCCAGAGAGGTTTGCCAACCGTTATGATGATAAATCGTCGGAGCCTTCCGTATACACTGACTAACGGGAGCGAGGCGTTTCAAAGCCATCAATTAGATTAGATCGAGATATGGAACCGAGCTGAGATCCCAGTAGCAAAGGGAACCCGCAGGCGTCCACGGCCAATCCGGTGTGCGAGAGCAACAGTGATGTGACTAGAACAAGGACAGGAGACTGAGACAGAGGTAGTTATTTTTTTACCGTGATTGTTGGAGGAAGTGTAAGTTGGTTCACTATGGGGGTACTTCCGCATGATTATCATCCAAACATTGGATGAAAAAGCACTTTCAACCTATACCCGGCTGATTGTAGGTTGATTTCTTTCAACCTATGGAATAGGATGAATATCCACCAACCCTTTCCAACCTATGTCCGCATGAAATTCAGTTGGACTATCCCGAGGCAGCAGTCATATGAAATGCAACCTATGTTCAAAGTAACCTATGCTAGGATTGAAAATAGCACCACCATGGGAAGAGACTACACATTCAGCTTGATCATTTGCTCGACTTCTCTGATGTTGCAGCAAACAAGCTTGAGAATCCCAGTCTACGTGCCTGCGTTTGAAGCTGGGATTCGAGAGACGAGATGCATAAATCCCATACCAACCAGGGAGCAATTCGATTACCATCCCGATGGAGCATGATTAGATTGCAACGCCGTCGTTCGATTTGCATATTACATAATAAAGAAAAGAAAACCGCAAAGGGGATGGCACAGACTTACCTCGATCGCCTCAAGGGAGAGGGATGTACATACATAGGTGGCCGGAGCGTGTGTCTGTGGACGATATAGATCAGGAGAAGTAGGTAGGGGATGAAACTGTCCTCAGACGGCTCGGCGGCACAAGTGGCCCTACCGAGCGACGTCGCAATACAACGGAGCTGTGCCGAGTGATGGCGGCAGTTTGTGCCGAGACCCCTCGGCACACCTCCATTGGACGGCGACGCAGCTCCGACAGTGTCTGCCGCAGGGCCGCCTGAACGCAGTGATAGAGCCGCACAAAAGGATTATTCTCACTCGCTATTCCCGTTTCAGCATCTTCGAAAAGAAAAAGAAGAAAGAAGAGGGACAGGAAAAGGAAGAGGAATATGAGACAGGAAAACGGAGGAAAGGGGAGCGGATAGGAAGCGGCGGGCGGAGATCTTACACCTTGCTAGGACGGGCGTCAGCACGCATAAGATATACTTACCGCATACCGCAGCAACGTATACTGGACACCACCCGCTCTGAGGGAGGGCGAGGGGGTTGGATAGAGGCAAGGAGAGGTACGTACATACCGGTACCGCTCGTTTTTCCGTTGACGAGGGTAAGGAGCTGGATAGACGCACAATCACCGTAGAGCGCGTGACAAGCGGGTTTGATGCGACAGCCATATGTAGATTCGGTCGGTGCACACACGCGCATGGAGGCGCCCGGATTGCCGGCCAAGAAGATACCGGAGGTGAACCGAAGGCAAAGAGTTCGGCGAGCGGAGCGCAGCGGTCAAGATTTAGGATTAGAGGCTGCTACGGAGGAGAGATACCTTGGATCTTGGCGACGATGTTCCATATCCAGATGGCGGGTGGGGCAGTATACTGTCACTATACATCGTAAGACTTGTCATGCAAGTTGCCAAAGTTGGAGGATCGACATCTTTCAACTACACCAGTCTTGTCTATCGGTCTATCTGCCTACCCATCGACACACGACAGCTATCAGTGTCTTCGAAAGACAAGAGGCAGCCTATTGCTCTACCCGGTCTCTCGTGTATTAGAAGTGCGGAAACAAGTGCGGAGAATTGGGTGTTTTGGCATGTTGCGCCGTACGCGTGTTGATCGTGATGCGTTGATCTCCACGTGCGTCGGCCCGTTTAGAGTGCGTTCGAATGATCCCGAAACCGGAGAATCAGGATGCCGGATCAGCTCTCTTGCTCGCTCCATCTTAACTTCCATCTTCCATCCTACCGACCTACCTACCTACCATCTATGGCATGTGCGTCCAAGTACGCCTCCATATAAACTGTCAAGAAAGAAGCACCAAAACATGTGGACACATGAATCATCTTATCGTGCACACATTCGCCATGCGTGGACACTGGAGACCGTCCAAAAGCCCGATATCTCTGTGCGCACGCACTCCTCCTGTGAAAACTTTGGGTGGCTAATTTGTGGGTATTCTTGAGCGGGACCGTCCTACCTACCTACCTAAAGCTCTACTAGGATACATTTTTGGTACGGTAGAGAATTTATCTCAATCTTTTTTCCTCGACAGCCACGCGACGATGTATGGGAGATAAGAGACATCTCTTCTCTTGGACATTTGAACGTTGACCGGGGACTGATTCGTAAGGCGCCATTCGGCCCCGTTATTTTGCGGCACCTACTTGGAGACATGAAGCCTAATATTAGCACTGATCCACTTGAATATCGCGTAAGTATCACGAAAGACTGGCAAGAAACATATGGACGAGGCGGTGAACGCAAGGAGACACAAGGTCGCTCCATCGATGATTCAATATAGCGTGCTCACCCTTGGATATAAAAGGCGCAAGTCGTCGTGGATCCCCTCCAGCAGCCCTCAGCCCCTCCCCCACTGTCGTCATGGTCCGCATCGCTATCCAGACTGCCTTCGTCGCCGCTGTCATCGGCTTCGCCTCCGCTCTGTCCGTCGAGGAGCGCGCTGCCCCCCTCATTAAGGCACCTCTGAAGAAGATCTCCACCGTGACCAACGCCGCCAACATCGTTGCACGCGATAATGCCCGGCTCAACCACTACTTCAAGAAGAAGGCCGTCGATGAGCGCCAGACCGCGCCCGTGATCAACGAGGTGTTCAGCTACATCGCCGAGGTCGTCGTTGGGTCGCAGACGTTCGACCTGATCGTTGATACCGTATGTTTATTTTTTGACGTCTTCATTCTTAATATTAATAAATCTATTCAGGGCTCTTCCAACACCTGGGTCGGTGCTACTACCAAGTTTACCGCTGGGTCGACGGGAAAGAGCACTGGCGACTCCGTGTCGGTCTCGTATGGCTCCGGATCTTTCTCGTGAGTATGCTTTGATTTGATGTGATATCATCCCGAGTTGAATTTGTGATTTAGGGGTACCGAGTACACCGACACCGTCTCTATCAATGGAAACACCGTCACCAAGCAGTCCATTGGTGTCGCCAAGTCATCCACTGGTTTCACGGGTACTGATGGTATCGTCGGGTTTGGTCCCGAGGAGCTCACGGAGGACACCGTCAGCGGCGTCACCGAAGTACCTACCTTCCTGCAGAACCTCGAGTCGCAGTACGTAGAACGTTTCCTTCGGGGCTTTAGCTTGCGGGGCTGACCGTCCTTTCTTACAGGGGTGTCATCAGCGAGAACGTCCTTGGCGTCTCGTTCGCACCGCCGTCCGGTTCCTCTTCCGAGGATACCAACGGCGAGCTCACATTTGGTGGCGTCGACGATTCCGCGTTTACTGGTGACATCACGTACACGACCCGCGTCTCGCCGTACTGGGGTGTCTCCGTCAGCAAATTCGCATTCGGTTCGACCAGTCTCGGTACAACCACCGCCTCGGGCATCGTCGACACCGGCACCACCCTCCTCTACGTCCCCACCGCCGTCTACAACAAATTCCTCACCGCCGCCAAGGGGACACTCGACAGCGACAGCGGGCTCGTCAAGTTCACCAAGAAGCCGACGAGCGACTTCTCCTTCGTTGTTGGGGGCACGACGTACACCCTTACGCCGACCCAGTACCTCATTCCCAGCGCGCAGTACTCCAACTGGGGGATCAGCGGGTCCGACTTCTACACGTTCATCAATGACGGGGGATCGACATCGCCGAACACCATCCTGGGTCAGACCTTCCTCGAGTTCTTCTACTCTGTGTTCGATACGACCAACAACCGTGTCGGTCTCGCACCTGCAGCTTAATATGTTTCGTACATGTACTCTGTAGCCAATGTAGGAATTATCCAGAAAAATCACTGCTTTTTGTCCTCTTTGGTTGTGCCTTTTAGTCACTATGGGATATTTGGGCTTCTACTTGTTCTGCCTCTGTTCGGAGCGCTGACGCCGGTTGATCCGAGTCGGCGTTAGGTCGGCGTGCTGACGCGAGAATCCTTCCCATCCACTTGTCTGGTCTGGGAGAGTGCTGGTCCGAGGCAGACTTGTCACGCCCATCTTCACGACGCCAACTCGCAGACTCGTGCGTGTGTATATCCTTCGATCCCGCGTCTAAGGTGCCCATAGTTAGATGTTCGATTGCGACAAACGGCCTCGATCGAATTCCGATTTTCTCTGATTCCATGGTGAGTACGTATCCCCCCTCGCTCACTTAGACTCCCTCACGACACGCGGAATTCAGCCCGCACATCCTCCCTCTCGCCTCGCCCCGTCTCCGCCCCCCTGCCCGGACCGCGGGCTCGCACCCCCTGATGGTTTGAGAGGTCTGGTTCTTGCCAATGCACAATGCTCAATTCGATGGCTCACTTCGCCTCCGCAGCCGACGTCCTCTCGTGTACTATCTTAGCGGCCCCTGTGTCCACGGCGCCCGTCTTCCTCGTCCCCAATCTCCGAATGGGCCGAAGACATCTTGGGCCATTATCCTCCACCTTCCGTCGTTTTCCACTCGCGCGTCCGAACCAGCGGTGAAGTTGGTTCAACCGCTCCCCCGGACATGTCGAGGATCGGTCGGTGGGGCGTACCGCAGTTGGAATTCGAGCGGCTTGCCTTCTTCTGGGGTCCAGGGGTGCGGTTCGCTTTCTCGTCATTATCTTGGCCGTCGGCGTATCCTACCAACGTAGTATCCTCTCCATCCTCCTCCCCTCACCGCTGTTCTACTCCGTTTGGTCAGCCCGCTGGTTCTGCGTGACTCGATGATGCCGTCTCCCCCCCAGCGCGCGCGCTAATTAGGCGCCGGGTCGCCTAGTGCGCACACCTTTTTCTACTCCTCAGCGGTGGTGTGTATTAATCGGATCTATGACTCTTGGAATGTCTGACTGGGAAGCTCTCAAATGCGCTTCAAGCCGTCCTATTCTGATGTAAGTCTCTACCAATTTATTCTTTTCCCGGAATCCAGAAGCTGGACTCAGCGCCGCACGACCTGTATTCTCTCACTTGTCTTATGTCTCTCCGCTGCCCAACGACTGACTCCGACGCTTCACGCAGCATTCCTCGGGACGACAAATACGAAGTCTGACAACAACTGGTAAACCATTCTGTTCCGTTGCTGTTCTCTCCGCCCGGTCCCTTCCTTCCTCTTTCCACTGCTTCGAAGGCTAAAGATCAACCACCAGATTTCATAACGTAGTCCGGCATGCAGCGTCGGCGCCGTGGTGGCCAGGCTATTATGCTTGCGTTCCCTTGGCCTCAGTCACGGTAAATATTAATCGAATCTCGCATTCAGGGTATGGTGGTGAAGCGGTGGCTGGTTGATGGGCACCATAACACATACGTGTACTTTTTGGTTGACTCAGGGGAACGAGCTTGATCACATCGCTGTGAATTGAATTGAAATATACAGCTAAAGACTTTATACCGCATAGACTATATTCCACGCTTCATCACGCCATGCGGCGGGTACGATGCTCTGGGGAGGAATAGTACAATATGAGCGCTTTCACCTTTTTCTCAGCTGTTTCGCGTTTCCAATCCCCAGTGCTCACGTATCGACGAACCTCGGAGTGGACCCTACCCAAGTCCGAGTTATAGTACCTCTCGAATGCCGTAGCGATGTGTTCTTCGGTCACAGTGCGCGGCGATGCGATGGGAAGGACATAGAAGAGTTCGTGTAAGACCAGCGTCAGATCTATAAGGTATGCCATAAAGCAGCGCAGTGTTTCTGGCCTGTGTGATAGTCGGCGTCGAAATTCGTCAAGAACAAAACCAAGAAACGTACGTGTTTCGGTATAAATCTGTGACGAACTTCGTGAACCAAGCGGTTACGCCCAAAGCGCCGATGACGGGACCTGCGTTTACTGCGATAGTTGCTCCAGTGAGACCAATCCAAGTCTGCGCAGATTCAAGATCCTCGCTTGGGAACCATTAGCTTTAGCATCAACATCAATAGCGTAGATCACACCTTTTGAACCACGACTTCGCTTCCGTTTGATCTGGCGTTACGAGCTGCGCGATTATCTTGACCTGGTCCATAAATTTGTCTTTGATGAGGTGCTGCGGTAATTGAGAATAATGAGCGACGCAAGAGCCGACAATCAAACACACATCATTCGGATCGTAAAAGTTCCAGCTTTCGGTCATCTCCTTGTGAACCGCCTCCAAGCATTTTTCAAGCGTCGACCCGGGGAAGTGGGCGCTTGATGCGAGGCTGACCCAATATCCTGCGAAGCCCTTTGTAAGCAAAACCGAATGCAAGAGGCAGATGCAAAAAAAGACGTTTCATGCCGACTCTGCTCCAAAGTATCAGCGTCACGAAACAAGGGAACAAAAGACGTACTCGACAGAATAATTGATTTTTAATTCGGCACTAGCACGCTGCGCCATGGCATAAACGATTGATGCATCCAGCCCCATAGCTTTCTGAACAAGGTTGCAGGTGGTGTTGACGAGCTTGTACAATGCCTCTCGGTCGGGATTCGGTCGCTTCTCAGACAGCCCTGTATGCATGCCTGTCAATTTATCGCCATCGCCACAACCAAAAAAGGCACCAGATGTGCACACCCAGCTGAGCTCGACATTCAGTTGGGTGCTGAGTTGGTCGAGAGGTGCCACACAATATTCCTGGAAAATAGGTTGTGCCTTCTCCGCGCAAAGCTTGTATATCTCCTCGGGTGTCGTGCCGTGTTCGGGGAGTTTGCTGTTGATCATCGACAACAACCTGTCGTATTGGGTGAAGACGACAATCACGGGCACTGCACGGCGTTCAGCGGGAAAGTCAGGTAGAAATCTGGTTACCTTTATGCGTCAATGCGAGCTCTACGATCTCTTCATCACCCGTCTCCAAAGCTCGGCCACCGGCGCGAGGTACCTGAATACACAACCTGAAGTACTGAATACGGAAAGATCCTGAAACGCACGACAGACGTACCAGATAGCATGCACGCGTTCCTTTAGAGTAACACGGACTCCGCTGCGTTCACTGATAAACCTTTTAACATCTTCAAGATTCTTCACGTTGCCGGGCTCGAATCCCATGGAATCGTGCAGGACGAATCGCGAGTTCTGTGGAGAATGAAGTTCCGTGTATATGTTGCACTCTCCGCGTTGGTCAGTTGACACGGACTGTGTAGAAAGGTCATACTACGCAAAAGATGCAGTAACCTGACGTACTTTCACGTCAACGCCAAAGGTGTGGCCGATGAGCGACGATTTCCCTGCTCCAGACTGGACGGAGATTGGTTATTCTCTCCCGCATATGCTGAGTTGCTGACCTTGCCAACCACCAAGACGCGGAATCTATGGCAATCTGAGCTCAATCAATGGACGGGAGGAAAGGGAGTAGCACTGTGGACAGTCTCTTAGAATCCGTTCGGTCTCGGGGACGAGCGGCTCCGGTGGCATGACGCGATGAAGACCGCAGGACAAGTGGGGGGTGGAGCGTGGGCTGAGGCGAGAAGTGCGAAGTCTTCTGTGGAGGATATGCGGACGTTAGATAGCAGCCGTCTGATAGCAAGCAGCATGGACACGAGTTCCTAATTATGAAATGCCAGTGCCTCCCAGGCCAAAAGCGCATCTTCGAGATCTGGCTGCGGACATGAGAGGGTGCTTGTATGCAGTAGTCATGGTGATTGGAACAATCCACCAACCACTGAGCGAGTCGGAGATTGGAATGACAGCCACTCACAACTAACCGTTTAGATAGCAGCGCAGAAATTCGTCCCCAACTGAACGGAGGATGTGCGGAGACATAGCCAAGCTTCTGCGGAGGAAATGCAGATGGTCCTGCGCTATTCCCAGGGAGGTGTGACCAGATGACGAACGCAAAAGAGATGGTGGACCAATCGTAGACAAGATGTCCGGTTCTGACGCAACATTCAGCTGCTGCAGCGTGTTATTGCCGCAAGGTGCTATTTCCGAGAAGCAGCGTGAAACCTGGGGCGAGTTTCTCGTTATCTGGTCACCGTCCGCCACCGTGGCGGGGAATCTGCCGCTGCACGTCGCTCGTGCAGAGCGTGCTAACGGATAGAAGGGCTGGTGATGAGCGACTCAGCCGGGAATTGGGTGGAGAGCCTAGTACTCACAGCTGACTGTTTGAAGGCCGTGAGGAGGTTCGTCCCACGCCGACAGACAGATGAGCAGTTGGCAAGTATACATCCGATAACGAGAATGAGCGCTACGAATGCCCAGATGCCGACCAGATGCGGCGTGGCGCTGTGACCGCTTACACACGTGACTTATATAAATTTGACCGTGTTTGGACCATGTCCGTCCACTTTCCAGCATGGACAGCGACCTCGTCAGCCTTCGCAGCAAATGCCAGCACTTTCGCATCCTCGTCATCGGCAGAGCAAACGCTGGAAAGACGACACTTTTGAAGACAGTGTGTCATTCGACAGAGAATCCCGAAATCTTCGATCCAGCGGGGAACAGGGTGCGCCTCGCTCTATTCAAGTTCCTATGCCCACGGTACTCATCGCGCCCAGATCGATGCCGAGGTTGTCGAAGGATCGATTGGTGTTACGCCCCTTTGTTTGCTCTCGCACTCACTGCCTGATGTACCGCAGCGCGGATTGCACGATATCGACAACCAGCTCATTTTCAAGAGCAATCCCCAGTATATCTTTCATGACTCGCGTGGATTTGAAAGTGGCTCGATCGAGGAGACGGATAAAGTCAAATCTTTCATTGCGGAGCACGCGGGCGGGAACAGCCTATCAGAGCAACTGCATGCGATCTGGTGAGCATATCATGTCGGACTGCTATCATTCAGACACCCGCTTCCCCATAGTCGACAGGTATTGCCTCGGGACGGACACCAACAGGCCGCTGCTACAGGCCGATGAAGACTTTTTCGACACCGATGTAACCGGGAAAGGTGAGTCCTCGCTCTTCTTGGCCGCACATCAACAAAATCGCTCCAGTGCCCGTCATCGCAATCTTGACAAAATGCGACGCTGTCGTTAGTGACGCGTTCCAATACCTTCTCGACGAAGGAGAGGACCCAGTTGCAGCGCTTGTGGACCGAAAGGCTCAGGAAATGCTTGATGAGCGCTTCGTGGCCCGGCTCAAGTCGATGCGATATCCTCCAGCTGATTACGTGCAGGTGAAGGGTGAGCGAGGAATTCATTTCGGTTCGATCTTTGAGCTGATCAATTCGCGCCAGATATGCATGAAAACGGCGATTGCAAACAATTGATCACGAAAACGGCCGGTGCACTGAACAACGACGTCCTCCGGCTGTTGTTCGTTTCCGTCCAGCAGAACAACATTGATCTGTCTATTTCCTATGCTGTGGCCTTGTGCGTTGCACTCTGCTACATACAGGACGACTCACAGGGCTCGAAACAGCAACATGCCCAAATCACACGATGTGGTGAATTCCAGAAAAGGTATACAGATGCTCGTTCGAGGGGTATTTGCATGGTTTCCACACACCTGGGCAAGCTTACTGCCAGTCCACTTCGACCGATGATCTAATCGTGCGCAGCGTGTTAGTGCTCGTTCTGCGCTCGCTGACGGCAGCTGACTTAAAGTGCAGGAGATGGAGGTGCGTTGTGGGATGAGACGAGGGTTCAACTTCGCTTAACATAACCGGACAGAATGTGAGTCAGCGATTACCGTGTGATTGGGCCTCTCCAATATTGTGACAGTATGTGGGTGGATTATTGCATGCTTATGGCGACACCTAAACGCCGCATAGGAAGTACGAGGCTTACCAGAACCATGAAACCAATGTTAATGTGCCACCGTGAAATCCTTCCGAAGCGCGTGAGTCCCCTCCTCCGCCCGCACCGAGCTCCGCTTAAAACGCCGTCCACGCGCCATCGTCCCGCAGCTCGTGAGTCCCGACTCCGCCCGCGCCGAGCCCCGCTGACAACGCTGTCTACGCGCCATCGTCTCACAGCCCGTGAGTCCCGCCTCCGCCCGCGCCGAGCCCCGCTTACGACGCCGTCCACACGCTATCGTCCTGCAGCACGTGAGTCCCCTCCTCCGCCCGCGCCGAGCCCCGCTTACGACGCTGTCCACGCACCATCGTCCTGCAGGACGTGAGTCCCTTCCTCCGCCCGCGCCGAGCCCCGCTGACAACGCCGTCCACGTGCCATCCTCCCTCAGCTCGTGAGTCCCCTCCTCCGCCCGCGCCGAGCCCCGTTGACAATGCCGTCCACGCGCCATCGTCCTGCAGCACGTGAGTCTCCTCCTCCGCCCGCGCCGAGCCCCGCTGACAACGCTGTCTACGCGCCATCGTCCCGCAGCACGTGAGTCCCGCCTCCGCCCGCGCCGAGCCCCGCTTACGACGCCGTCCACGCGCCGTCCTCCTGCAGCACGTGAGTCCCCTCCTCCGCCCGCGCCGAGCCCCGTTGACAACGCCGTCCACGCGCCATCGTCCTGCAGCACGTGAGTCCCTTCCTCCGCCCGCGCCGAGCCCCGCTTACGACGCCGTCCACGCGCCATCGTCCTGCAGCACGTGAGTCCCCTCCTCCGCCCGCGCCGAGCCCCGTTGACAACGCCGTCCACGCGCCATCGTCCTGCAGCACGTGAGTCTCCTCCTCCGCCCGCGCCGAGCCCCGCTTACGACGCCGGCGGCCGTCCACGTGCCATCGTCCCGCAGGACGTGAGTCTCCTCCTCCGCCCGCGCCGAGCCCCGCTTACAACACCGTCCACGCGCCGTCCTCCCTCAGCGCGTGAGTCCCTTCCTCCGCCCGCGCCGAGCCCCGCTTACAACACCGTCCACGCGCCATCCTCCCTCAGCTCGTGAGTCCCGCCTCCGCCCGCGCCGAGCCCCGCTGACAACGCTGTCTACGTGCCATCGTCCCGCAGCACGTGAGTCCTGCCTCCGCCCGCGCCGAGCCCCGCTTACGACGCCGTCCACGCGCCGTCCTCCCTCAGCTCGTGAGTCCCTTCCTCCGCCCGCGCCGAGCCCCGCTTACAACACCGTCCACGCGCCGTCCTCCCTCAGCGCGTGAGTCCCTTCCTCCGCCCGCGCCGGGCCCCGCTGACGACGCCGTCCACGCGCCATCGTCCTGCAGCACGTGAGTCTCCTCCTCCGCCCGCGCCGAGCCCCGCTTACGACGCCGGCGGCCGTCCACGCGCCATCGTCCCGCAGGACGTGAGTCTCCTCCTCCGCCCGCGCCGAGCCCCGCTTACAACACCGTCCACGCGCCGTCCTCCCTCAGCGCGTGAGTCCCTTCCTCCGCCTGCGCCGGGCCCCGCTGACGACGCCGTCCACACGCCATCTTCCCTCAGTTCGTGAGTCCCGCCTACGTCCGCGCCCAGCCCCGCTGAAGACGCCGTCCACGCGGCATCGATCCACAGGCCGTGAGTCCCCTCCTCCGCCCACGCCGAGCCCCGCTGACGCCGCCCGTGCGCCATCGTCCGCAGACCGTGAGCAAGAACTATTCATCTTCTTACCCCCTTGATCATCTCCTTTGCATCCTAGTTTGTGAGCCTACTTGATTCTGCTGGTCCCCGAGGTTTCGAGTTCGCAGAAAACTAATGTCGAAGCTGCTACGGCCATTTTGAATGAAAACTACTCCGAAATGGTTGGTGAAACACCATATCTGTTTCTCCCTTTCCAGTTTCATATGTCACCAGACGGAAAATCTCAGTACCCGGAACGCACATGCTGCAGTCATCGCTGGTATGGAGAACTTGTAACTGGGATTGCGCTCCTAACCTCATCAGCGCTCTGCATCTGTGCCGAGCAAACCTTCAGCGACGGGTTTGCAGAAAGAGGGACCTTTGCTCACGCCTTTGAGCGCGCATTTATTACCTACATCTCATCCGCAAGCAAATCCGAAGTGGAGAGCGCTATCAAAGCATTGGCGCTGCAGGATGATGAGGCCGATGAGGGCGATGAGGATGATGATGAGGATGACGAGGGCGATGAGGATGAGGATGAGGATGAGGATGACGAGGACAGTAAGGACGAGGAGGGCGATGAGGACAGTGAGGATGATCAGGACGGAGAGAAGTCTCGCCTGATACACATTATCAAAAAATATCGGCTTCGTTCGTGTCCACCTTTCCCTTCCTGACTGAACTCATAGTATCATGCAGGTATTCCACAAGAGACTGCTTGATTTGCAAGTTCTGCTACGAATGGGATCACAACAAATCGGCAAGGAACGCCGCAGTCTGTGAATTTCGCACAAGTTTTGGAACCAGTAGTTCCGTTCCTACACCTCACATTTTCGGTTCCCTACCTATGTAGTCCTGATGCCGAGACGCTGCAATCATCATTCCATCATCCACAGGCGAGCCATGATCAACACTAAGTTCACTTGTCTTTACACGTCAAGCGCCAGCGTTCGCACTTTCAAATACTGTTTCAAGACCGTAGTTGTCGTACCTCCGACGGCATCTTCCGCATGACGCTCCTCTCGATCGCGTCTTCGCAGCCATGTTCGTCATCGCAGACTGCTGATCAGGCGAGTCCTGCGAGTCTGAAAGTTGAAAGCAGTGCTAGAAACGGGATGAGGAGTGGAAGAGGGAAGTTGGGGAGACATGTTCAATTCGAAGACGAGGCGGCGGAATTGACGCTGTATTGCACTCATGTATGGTCACGATCTATCTTTTTCTAAAAGTGATCCAGCGCGGAACCAGAATGGAATGTCGGGTACGTGAGCGCAAAATCTTTGATGGGCAACTCCTCATTCTAAAAAATTAGCAGTTGAAACGTCACGGGGGCTCAAAGCATTGTACCACATGGAAGTGCGACGCGCTACGCGACTACAGCAGTCACAGCAGGTAGTCAGCCACTTAATGGCATTGCCGGTGCACGAGGAGGAGTTGAGGGTTTACCTTATAACAATTCTATTTGGCACTTTTGGCCCTCGGGGTTTCGTGGTCGCTTGACCCGCAATTTGAGAGGTAAAATACAAAGTTGGGCCTAGAGGTAGATTTCGGGAAAAACTTATGCGGGGGGGACGAACGAAAATCCAGACAAAACTCTTTCGTGAGCTATATCGACTCATTAAACCAGGATCCTAGAAGGGCCGATGATTGCGTTACGGATGCACATTCCAAACGTCGAAATAATACCCGGAGATATTGGATCAAGTCGCGCCGAAGCCGAACGGAACCATCTAGAACTAATTTGAGGTGTGCTGCCAGAGAGCCTTCGAGTACATGGCGTTATACTTCTTCCAACGTGCGCTGCTGGTACCGCACGAGCATAAATAAAGCAACCTGTGTACTGTACTATTTCGACCAAATGTTCAGGTGACGGTGACACCCGATTTTTTTTGATGTGCCTAAAAATCGCTATAATTCAGAAGAAAATTTATCGGTCACCGCGGTCGACGAAAATCTAGAAATAATGAACATTCGGTCGAAATAGTACAGTGTTTGTGAGTAGGCGTTTTTTCGGACTCAGCGCAAAGATCTAAGCAGCGATGTCCAATCACGTCTTGTTCGAATCCAGATTAGGCGAACTGTGGCGCCGCGCCGACCGTTTCAGCGTCAGGGCCAGGGACAATTGAATTCACGACGTCGGGCTTCCATCGCACATGGGTCGGTCGACTCGCACTTGGCCGAGACTCGCACATCACCGCGACAGAAAGCAGCGGCGTAGTCAAGGTGTGTCCCTGGAAGATATCGCTGGCTGGAGGGGCAGGACGTCTGGTTGTCTCTATAAGCCAGAGAGATGGGTAGGGAGCAAGAGGACGGAGGGAGAGAGGATTAGAGAGAGCGTGTACAACGCGAGTATGTTGGCTTGCTGCTACTATTTCGATATCTTCGAAAAAAAAACGAGAAACAAGAGGGAAAAACAAAAGGGGGGATATGCAGGTGCTTGATGGGAGGTGCGGAAAGCAAGCGGCATAGTGCGGAAAGCGAGAAGTACATAGGACTAGAATCAGGAGGACTGGGAGGGACGCAGAAGCCGCACACAGAGCCCGATTGGCGGCGACATCATGGTGTTGATCCAAGAGTCGGTGGTGTCATCGTGTGCCTATTTTTCTCTTACTCCGATTCTACAGTCAGTCCGCTTCCTGACTTACGAATCCTATGAATATATCTTATCCCCGTCGTCAAGCCGCGTACAGCCCGCGCCGCCCGCCCTTTCACCTGTCTCTCGCTGCCGTTACCGGTTCTTACTACGCTGGCAGCCGCGCAATTCCCGCCTCTGCTCTCCGCTTCGTCTTGTATCAAGTGCTCCTCTCCGCGTACAGCCCAGTGTTTCCCGCCCCGCTCGCCTGCACATGCAATCGTGCGACCAAGCCCGGCTACTGGAAGAAAGGCCGTGTGAATGCCAACTCGTTTCTTGCTCCCCACTCCGAGCCCAGGATCCGACTCGTAATCCGAACTCGCAATGCATCCTCGTCGTCGTCCTCATCCTCGTCCCCGCCCCCCACGCGTAAGCAACGCAAGTCCTATGCCGTCTCGGTAAACCACCTTCCGGTGTGATCCGTGGTGCGTCGGAGTTTCAACAATGAAGTGCAGAGATACTCAGGCATGGACCCAGAGGATGCCATGTATTCTTATGGGCTTCGTGGGCCAGCCAAGACCTGGCTCGTTTTCCTTAGCCACTCTCGCCTGAACCAGAGGATCCAGAAATCCCAGAGCTATGCGGCGTAGCTGTTTTTCTGGTTGTAAATGAGGGGTCCAACAATTCTATGACACTGTCGGGTTTGGAGAATGGCGGAGACAAAACTTACTTACAGCCTCAAGAAGGGAGGGTGATTCGGCCAGCGCTGCGCACCACTTCAATCGACATCGTGTACTGGATGTTGTTTCTCAGATACGCTTGATCTCGGCCCAGTGGCAATTCAGCGAGTAATCTAGCTCGACACAGACTCAATCTTACTGTAACGGGTCTATGCCATGAAAAGCCACGTAACCGTCGAAAAACAGCGAGCTGAAGCATGAGAATGCGAAGCCAGAAAAGGCAACATATTTGATCACGGCGATCACCTGTCATCTTTCTACGACCCTGATTTATCGGTACGCGATCGGACACCGTCTCCGATCTCCGTTCAAAACTCCACCATGGGCCATGGAATTTGTGCGAGCTCTTCTCCAACTTCGACACCCCAACTCAAAAAATTCGTCCGGTCCCCGTGTTCCAACGATAAACCGGGATCCTTGTCTTTTTCCTGGGCCAAGATTCGTTTAAGAAATCCTAGGTCAACATATTTTGGGTGACGCATCATCCACCTGGAAGTAGATAACGATTTACGCGGAAGTACGCCACAAGAATTCTTTTGTGATAGTCGCGCGCTGGTTGGCGGCTGGAATTCTGGAGATGGAAGAAGCGATCAAATTCTCTCGGGCGACGTGCGACAGCTTGAATTACGGAAAATATCAATCCCAAACAACCCGCCCCTTGGGGCTGCCTCCCTTCCGTTACGACGACGACTTGTAGGCCGTCGACGAAGAGACTCTCACCACCGAGCATGGCTTTTTTGGCTTCCGGGATACTCGTGTGCGTGGTCTGCCTCTGCCCCGTAACCTAGCTGTTTCTGATGCTTTTGGTCTTCAGCGTGCTGCTCGCATCGTCATGGGTCAATATGGCACTGTACACCATCGAGTTAATTCTATGCTTCCAGTATTTCCGGCGTCCATCGAGGCCTTGGGCGTATAAAACCGGTGTCGGTATTCTGGTCTTGTTCGACACCATCTGCACTCTGGCCGTATTCTTTGACGTTGGCTTGGACGTCGTCGGTAGCTCGGTGAAGAACGTGCGACTTCTTCTGGCGCCACTTGCCACCCAAATATTTGCGACATACGTTTCCTCGGTCATATCTCAACTGTTCTTGACCAATATGTTGTATACATTGTGGGCTCCCTACATTAGCTTCCCTGGCATGGTCTCACTAATTTTAGGACCCGTGGCAAATTTGTGGGTGGGGCGCTGCTAATCCTGATCTTCGTTCATGTGAGCCTACACATTTGATTTGGTTCCCCGTAAACCGACAACACAACAGCTCGGGTGTTCGTGGGGGTCCGCTATCACTACAATCCAGACTGAGCATGAAAAGGGACTCCCCTTTACCTTGAGCGTGTATGTGTTTACCAATTCTTTAAATTCATAGACCTAACATTGTTTGCTCCCTTCCAGAATCGGCGCGATACTGTGTGCGGCCACAGATATCATCATCGCGGTCTCTCTGACCTGGAAATTTTGGACGATGATGGATCGCACGTTCTCTCCGAAAAATTCGACACGAAAGTAATGTCCCTCTTCATCTGTTCCCCGTCCCAGAACCTAACATAGCATACTCCAGCCTGGCGCGTCAAGTTATGATCCTCACGATCAGCTCCGGAGCGCTTTGCGCGGGGAACACCCTTACCATGATGGTTACGCTCGTGAAGCACAGCACCGGTGTGTTACAGATTCCATCATGAGTGCGCCCTCGCTGACGGTTGGTCTCGTAGCCGTCAATTTCTTCTTCGTCTGCCAGGGACGTGTGTATGCGCTGACCCTCTTGGGCAACTTCTTGGTAGGTATCCCCGGGCGGACCCGGGAGCTATCGCGGACAACCGTCGACGCCACCCGTCCCACTAGCAACCACGTCGTCGTGTTTCGAGATCCGGATAGCCTTTTGACCGGGCCAGAGGGCGACAAGTCAACATTGTCCTCCAACAAGCCAAAATCGCCAGGCACCTCGACGAACGGTTCCAGCAACGTGAGTTCCTCCCTGCTCCTGCGATGCCGTTACGTAACTCACTGCTTGCTGCGACTGCTGTAGTCGCGCAGCGCGCCGCATTTCCGTGTGGTAAAGTGGTCTGAGCCTCCCTGGCATTTCAACTGCTAATTCTGTGCGGTATTTTAGAGCCCGCCCGATGAGGAGTTGCCTCTCGAGGACCTTGTGTTCCCGTCCTCGAAGACCGAATCTACATCCGCGCCGGATCTCTCGCAGGCATAGATACAATGCGATCGTACATAAGTGCAATATAGTGACGATTTCGAGGTCTCGTCTTCAGATTGAACAGGTCCCCCCAACTTCCTTCTTTTCTCTTACCGGCTCGTCGCGTCTGGCTCTCTAACCACGACCCGCAGAATTCGAATTGTTGGCAGTCGCGAGGTTATTTTTCCGTTTGAGTGGATTGCCGCTTTTTGTGTGACGGTCAAACGGACATCCCTTTCACAGATCAAAACTCCTTGGCGAGTGGTCGGTCTATGGCCGCACATTAACGACCATCGCTGCGCCCGCTAAGGGCACCTGTCTTCACACGTCATCCGCCAGCGTTCGCACTTTCAAATACTGTTTCAAGAAGAAAGGGAATTCGGAGCTTATTCAGCTTGGACCGTGCTTCACGGATACGTACGTGTGTTTTGCTCTCGTCAGAGTATTACCGAGCGACATTCGTTAGCGCCTTGTAATTTCCGCGTTTCATGTGTTGGGTCGGTCCTGTAAATCCTACAACCTGCTCATATTCATCACAACCCTTAAATCGAACTGTTTCCGGTATAAAGGGTCTCCAAGGTGTCTGTACAAGCGACGTCCAATTCGAATCTACGTAAGTAAAGTTGGGACTGCTGGGACGTGACTTCCACAGAATACACCGCCGCACGTTGGTCTGGACGTCCGTCATCTCCGCCCTCGCGCGTCCTAATCCCGCGTTTGTGGGGACAAGGAACAAGTGAATGATGGCCATCTCTCCTTTTTTATCTGCCCCACATAGCAAGCCCGCCTGGTTCCGCGTCAAGGCTCGCTTCAAACGTTGAGTACAGGGCAAGCGGGAGGGCAGAAACTCACCTAACAACCAATTTACATGGACTTTATCGAGATTACGTTCTGCGATGTGCTTCTGGTGTCGGCCTTCGTCGTACACCAGGGAAGGAACCGAGAGTCGATGTAGCAATTATCATGCATCGGCCTTTAACACGGGATGTAGGCGTTGTAACTCCGATGTCGCCTTCCGCGAGGCGCTCCTCTAGGTCGCGTCTTTACAACCATGTTCAGCTCCACAGACTACAGATCAACGCGGGTAGAAAGGAGTGCTAGAAATGGAAGACTATTGGAAGCGTAGGACCCCGGATTATCCTACCAAATGCCTGAGGACAATGTTGCTCCAACTTTGGCGTCCAGGCCTCGACAAACTTGGCCAAGAGCAGTCTTCCGAACAAATGGGCCTGGGCGGGAGCAGGCATTTATGGGGATTGTCCAGGGTCCTCACACCGTGTCATTAACGTCGACTTCCAGACGCTCGGTGACGCGGCGCTGACGCCGTGAGTCCTCGACTGGCCTCGACCTTGTACATAACTCTTGTGTTGATATACAGCCCCCAGGGGTACAGCTGGACTGGATTGATTTATCGGTTACTCCCGATACTGCAGTACCCCTATTTGGTACCCAAATTTCGGACCCCCTGATTAGGTACCTTACGGTTAGCCTTGGTTTGAAGAAGTCAGTGAGGAGTACTACAAAAGGCTCACTGATATCTCGATTAGCATACAACGAACCATCAAGTTGATAAAATCGCGGCGAACAAAAAAATTAGAATATCTTCCAGGTCAAGGAATAAATGTTATACAGGTTGTCAGGCTGCACTCTCGGCGTTTTACTTACCTTGTTGCGAGTATTTATGTAACAAGTGATCGTCCATTTGGGAAACAGACAAGAGGATTTTTGGCCTCTTAACAAGTCAGTCTCCTTTTGCCGTGCTAATAAATTGATGGCATTTTTGTGATTCATTGTGACATAGAAAAACGGCAACCCAATCCTCAATCGGAAAATAACGGTGCGACCGCCGCCAGGCGGACAGAGTGTACAATTGACGCTGACTTCATGACCCGAGGTGATGGTGCACTTTTAGATTGTCAAAAACCTGTAAAACACCCCGATTACCAAGAAGTACGGTGTGAAAAATGTAAACCAGCGGTACCATGTAGTACGAGTGTTGCCGGGGTCAAGTTCAGAAGCAATTCCAAACCTGAACCGAACCAAGACTGAAGCTGAATTGGGGCTGGAGAGCGCTGAAGAAGCGGGTTGGACCTTAAATCCAGTTCAAGGTTCCCATGTTTTAATTTACCCGAACCTGGACGAACCTGTTACCTGACCGGATCGGCCGCAAGAAATAGGCGTGTTTTAGTGACTTGGAGACATTATTTACCAATGAAAATGAAGTACTGGAATCTAGACTAGACAGAAACTTTTTCTATGCCTCAGAACAGTTTGAAATCTGACCATCACCGGAGTTCGGTGGTCCAGTGAGGCCATCACAAAATATGATTCACTCCTTTCAGCCCCTGTACCCTCCTGCAACAAACTCAAGGATTCAAATCTCATAAACTACGCCCTCGTGCCCTATAATGGATGAAGGTGCCCCAAAGCTCATATTTGGTGCGTGAGAATTTTTGAGATTCGAACCTGATCTGAACCCGGGACCAATGTCCGGTCAGAGGTTCGGGAAATCTGGCGAACCGGACCCCAGGTCAGGTTCGGGGTTCGGATTTTTGGCAAAAACACCGGACCTGATGGACATCTGCAACACTCTCTCGACGCTCGTCCCTACGTAATACACTACAATGTTTCCCCAGATTATTAGATGATTATTCATGTTCCAAGACCTCCCGAAGCGCAACGCGCCGCATCCCGCCACACTGCCGCCACATAGCACCCCGCACATTGCGACCACATAAATTCATCCGGCGTGTTCCCCGTCGCGCGAGCATCGTGGAATCGGTGGTGGGCAAGTAACACCGTTTGGGAGTCACAGCCACAACAGCGTGGCAACAAATCATGATCACGGGGGTCCCTTTTGTCTTTTCATTTACCCAACTTTTGCTACTGCCATTTCTCCCCTGCTGTTAAGCTTTACAAACTTATATCGAGCAGTTTATTATTTACCCATCGACACGAATATTATCCTCCAAGGATCGTACAATGGGAGGGATTGCGATTCTGCGAACGAAGATGATTACAAATCTTTCTATCTTTGGCAATGTTTTCTCAGCGCTTTTAATGACATTGACAGTAGCGAGGAGTCGCGAGGCACCTTCTTCTTTTCATCGATCTCAGACACCACGCCCGCCCCCCGCCCCAAGGGCTCCCTCCCAGCGCCGAGCTTAGGCTGTCGACGAGGAGCTTTCACCTCTGAGATCATGTTGCTCGATGTCCAGATTCTCGTGTGCGTGCCAGTGGTCTTCCCCCGCCCTCTGTTTCTCATGCTGACTTCCGGTCGGTGTGCATAGCGTGTTGTTAGCCTCGTCGTGGGTCAACATGGCTCTCTATACCTTCGAACTCGTACTATGCAGTCAGTACTTCCGGCGTCTAGCTCGGCCTGCCGCACACAAAATCGGGGTCGGCGTTCTGGTCTTCTTCGACAGTGTGTGTACCCTGGCTGTAGCACTTGACATCTGCGTCTCCGTCGCGGCGCCTGGGGTAACAAACCCTCGGCTACTTCTGGCGCCGCTGGCCACTCAAGTCTTTGCGACATACGTTTCCTCAGTGGTATCACAACTATTCTTGACCAATTTGTTGTATACATTGTGCGTTCCTGCATTTACTACCCTCGTTTTTCTTTTTGGCTTACCCGCATGTCAGAACGAGTACCAAATCCGTGGCCTGGGCACTACTAATCCTGATTTTCGTCCATGTGAGGCTTCGCGTTTGCTTTAGTTTAATAGTTACCATTACGCCGACAACGACCCAACAGTTAGGATTCTCGTGGGCGTCCGCCTTCGCGATACTTGCAACGGGGAATGAGCGCGGCATCGCCTTTACCTTCTCCATGTATATTTTCCAGTCATCTCTTTCCTTACGCAAAGCTGACATGCCTTCTAGAGTCGGCGCAATCTCCTGCGCGGTCACGGATATCATCATCGGTGCCTCTCTGGCCTGGAAGTTCTGGACGATGATGGATAGGACGATTCCTGTCCAGTCGACCCGGAGGTAGCCTCTCTCCTCGATTGTCCACTTGCAACCTAACATGCCTTGAAATCATCCAGTCTCCTGCGCGAAATCATGATCCTTACCATCACCTCCGGAACGCTATGCGCGGGAAACACACTTGTGATAATGGTGCTGCTCCTGAAAAACAGCGCCGGTGCGTCCCTCTCTCCTCCTTCCTCGTTCCTTTCCCCATTTTATCATGTTCGTACTCGTCCTGACGCACGCCGCCCACCACGTAGCCGTCAACTTCTTCTTCGTCTGCCAAGGCCGCGTCTACGCCCTCACCCTCCTCGGTAACTTCCTCGTCGGCCTCCCGGGGCGTAGCGCACGCGCCATCCGCGGGCGCCTCGAACTCGATGTCCCCCTCGGCACCAGCGTTGCACTCAGTAGTCATGCTATTGTGTTTCGAAATCCGGTTAGCACTGTGGGGGGAATGATGAGGGAGGATGACGATGACGAATCGAGCGGGCCTTCTGAGGACACGTCCAAGAACACCGTGAGTTCTCCTCGTTCTCGCCCTTGCCGCGCATGTCCCCGATGGGAAGACGAATTGGTAATTTCTCTTTGCCTCTACAGACCCCGCCGGACCGCGACGAGAGGCGGCGGCTCCGAGACCCTCGTTTCCCGCCCCCCGACAGCAAGGCTGATTCGACGCCCGCGCCGAATCCTGCATTATGACCCTGATAAATACACGCATATACATGATCATGCCTCATTGACGTTTGTACATTACATTAATGCAGTCAGTCACCGACTGGGACCTCAAGTCTCGTTTCCTTCAGCTTGCCGTCTTTCTCAAGCTGAGTTTTTAGGACTTTGCCTCACTACAGCGCCGAGACGGTGATGAAGCTAAGCAGATTTTGTGCATAAACTGGGACGCGGGCCCCGATTCCAAAGAAATAGGGGGTGGCTTTAATACACGCCCAGGAGGTCATTTTCAGGAAGTGAGTGGGGTACTGGCCTCTCCACTCTTTCACGTGCCAGTCAAGTTGAATGTTGGCGCCGATCCTGCAGCAAATCTGAATATCATGTTTGAAGGAATCGGGACATTCAACAGGATGCCCTGTCTTCTCCACTTAAATCGCGAAATTGTCACTTTTGGAACAACAGCTGGAATTATAATATGTGTGATCCAATAAACTCTCATTGAACACCGACAAGGTTCTCATCGCATATCGCCTGAGTATCGTGGCTGAAAGACTATTGGCACTTGCAACATGCTGGGTTGGTTGAATTTGCATTGAACCGCAAGCCCGCAGTGCATGTATTAGTCTATCTCCCATAGTAGCACTAGAACGGCGGCGAGTGATTTCGAGCAGGCAATCACCGGTCATTGACTGTCCGGGATATAGGTAAGCATTCCCAGCGCAGCGATGCGTACTCACGCGAAGCGTCATGGTCAACCGAAATGCTATGCAAAATCCAGATAAAAAAAGCACATGGATTAGGCTTCGTGCGAGCGGCAGAAGCACACTTCAAGATTGAGAATTGGAGTCTAGAGTTCGGAGCCCGGCTCCCAAGATAATTGAACTTTCGAAGTTCTGAGGACCGAGTTCAGAATTCCGAAGTTCAGTTCAGAGTTCCAGGTGCAGAGCCCGAGTTCAGAGTTCAGAGACGCCAGTTCGCACAATTCCGGAACCACGCATGCTGGGAAGGCCGGACAGTCAAGCATGGTCGGGCCGCAAATTGCCGAAGAGCTGGACTGGATGAAGTTATATTCGGAGTTGCGGATTGGTGGCGCAAAAGTCCCGAAATCATTCGTGAGATTCAAGGTCCACACTCCCTCCGTGTAATCCTACCTACCTACCTACCTACCCTCTACAGATAAATATTTAGTTAGACACCGAGATTAAGGCACGTATGAGGATGAGATGCGAATGTGAATGCAGGTGGCAGATGATCGAAAGGCCCGAGGCAGAGGCCCCAGGCAGAGCTCCAAGTTCCGCGGCGCGACCCCCATTAGAAACCAATGTATCATAAGACATGCTAGGGATTCTAAGTGCGACCAACTTGTGGGATTCAAGTTTACCGATGCTCTCGAGTCCGAGGCCGAGTATACACATGAAGTGTCCGGGATTGACCTCTGATTCAAATGTAAAGTTGGATGCAGAGCGCAAGAGCTGTCGGTGCGGAGGCCCCGCGATCGGGCGATCGAATGGACGTGAATGAGTTGCAGTGAATGAGGGACAGAGAGAAGAAGACGGGCGTGCGGCTGTGCTTTGGCTGTGCTGCGATCCGCTCGATACGGATCAACACTACTTTTGCTGTGACTCGGCTTTCTTCGGTTTCCTTCTCTCTCTATCTCTCCTCACCGGGATCCTGGCCTGAGCTCCACATCTTTGACGAACCCTCGAATGCTCGCGTTCGCATTGAACTTTCTATGCTGTCATCGGACCTCGATCTCGGCTGAAGCTCGATGACTCCAATCTGACGGCGGCTTCAACTTAGTTCTATCTTGACTTCGGTGGCCTCTTTGACTTCGAAACTGACTACTGGTACCATGTTGTACCGAACCGGCTCTTCAACTTGGCTGCTATCGGGTCGGGACTGGATCGCGTCCGAGTTGTTGCTCAGTTGTCCCATTCTTGCATGCTTGTTCGCGGCTGATGAGCCAGAGTCCAATTGTGGCGAGGTGTGCGCTCCATTTTGTCTCGTTACACTGCACGCTCCAAAATTAATATCTCGAAACAGCGGCTGAAAATCCCTCGCACACATCTGGCATTTCAATTGTCCAACTGCTCGTCTCTCCATGCGGCGGAAATGAGCAGTTGGTGAAGTCATCCAGCCTGTTCCTTTCTTGCTATCCTGTCTTTCCAAGATCGTTTTGGAGTATCAATTCTTCTCGAACTCGAGAACCCGAGAATCGTGTCGTAACTCAAGGCCGATTGGCTACCGATCCAAAGTCCAAATAGGCTCTCGGCAACTGAGATCCCTCCTGCTCCAATCCTGTGGCCCATTAGTATAAAAATCTCGACCCTCACTTCGATATCCCATCCCTTGGATGTCTCTCCGCAAAGACCGTGTCCGCATCACGTTTACAGGGCGCTACCCCATATCCAATTCGAGGTATTCGAGCGCCAACCTTCCGAGCAGGTCGAAGCCTTCCTTGCGTTCCCCATTGTCCAGAAGAACTGTTTAAAATGGGAACTGGTGCCGTGAAACTTCCTGGCTTTAATTATCTACTTATATTGATCCTACCAATCGTTACGCGGGCGGTTGCGAACGCGAGTATGGACGAGGTCTTCCAAGCCCTTGGATTCGGGAATTGTCCGGTAAAAGGCATTGCCATTGCCGCGTCAGTGGAGAACGAGGTGAGTTGGGTCATGTCTTTCTCACACATTGCCGGCATTGAAAAATGTTTATTTATGATAGAGCTACGAGAAGGTAATTGAGGTGGGTACTTTTGGGTTTTAACGATCGGTTGGTTGTAGTGCGTCCAAGATCCGGCTATTGCGAAGCTACTGGTCGAGAGTGATTTGTGCTCACCACACACTCCTGCAGCTAGCGGATCGAACTCTTCGTCCGGTGGCGCGTGCTTTTTTGACAGTCTTGCTGCCACTTGAACCTAGAATTTGGTTCGACGGTAACGGAGCCTGAGTCAATGGTTGTCTCGTCGTTGAAATCTCAACTTGAAATCGGCTTGCGGCGTCTGAATCATCAACGCGCTCACTTATATATTATCGGACATTGGGTGGACTTTCAATACTGTAGTCAAGTCTACTCGCTTCTATTTTCCAGTCCGTAATTGCTATCTCCTATGTATTCTTTACCCATCTGGCAGTGCTCCGGACAGGCATCTGATTCTCTTCTCTCAAACCCCATACTGATTCCGCACTAATCGGACGCATCGAACCCTAGAAGGCTTCCATCGCCGTCTTAACGAAACTCGGGCGGAAGCGTTTCTCGGATCCCTTGAGTATTTATACGCCGCCCTTCCCCAGGACGTATCCTTCCCTGATGATGAACGAGGGCGGCGCTCTCAGTTTGTGCTTGCTGACACTCACTATAATTTGGATCGCTCGTCGTTTAAAATCGTCCCGGAGACTCGTCGAAGTTATACCTGGACCAAAATCTACGTCATGGATCTACGGTTTTCTGTTTCTTATCGATAATCCTGTCGGGCTCACTCGTTGAACAGGAAATATGCCTCAGCTGCTTCTTTCTGGCCAATACGGCGAGCACGAATTCCAGTGGCAGGAAATGTACGGCCAAGTTTATTCGATCAAAGGTTGTTTTGGGGTAAGGTTGCTCCGATAGTCACCCCATCTTATCCTCACATGCACCTCAAATCAATCAGCAAACTCGGTTAATAATATCAGATCCCTTGACGATAAAATACATCCTCAACAATGACGTCTTTGTCTGTGGCCCTTCACTTGAAAAAGCCACCAATGCGGTATGGGGCCGGAATAACGTCTTAGTGCTCCGAGGTATTCCTTATTGTATTAGGCATTTGTATGATTCTGAAGGACCGACAGGTCACCCCCATCGCCATCTTCGGAATATCATGAACCCATCTTTTTCCTCAAACAACATCCGTGAATTGCTCCCCGTCATCAGGGAGACCGGTAGGAAGGTGTGTAAGCGACTGCGGTCGAACAGGGAAAAGAGGACTGAAACAATCAAGCTCGCGAGCCGATGGGAGTCTCTAGGCTTCGTGGGGAGTACTGTGGATATTGCGCGCACATTGAATGATGCTGCGCTGGACCTCATAGGCGACGGTAATTTTTGTGATATTACTAACGATGCCAATTAATCACGCCCCAGCTATTCTGGAGAATCCTTTCAATGCGTTGGTGGGCCAAAGTGAGCTGGCGGGGATGCAGAGAGCATTGACGTAAAGGACGCCAATCTGTCCAGCATCGTCGACTAATCTTTCACGCAGGGACGCGGTTTCAAGTCCCACAGAATTAGGACAGCTCTTCGATGCCGCTCTTCCATATATCCCCGATCTGCTCTTGCGTGGGATTTCGCATCTCCCAATCCCGGGCACACAGATGTTTCGGAAATACATGAAATTAACGGACGAGTTGGCCCTTCAATTGGCTGGACAACAGCGTGATGAGGGACTCGAAGTTGGGCGGCAAAGCCTTATCGGTAGCTTCGGTGGGTTCTCACAAAATATAATTTGTGAAAACTTTTTTGCGAGCCTTCTTCCACAGTCACTTCTGACGTCCCTACCCGAGATATCGGAACACATTTGCGTAGTATCCTTGTGGCCGGTGCAGACACATCGGTGAGACCTCAACTACGCAGCTTACCCATGTGCATTCTAACATGTGATCTGAGGGCGGCACAATGGGATGGATTCTCTACAAGCTCGCACAGATGGCTGACTTTCAGCAAGATGTACGCGAGGAAATTCGGCTCTCCAAGCTCGAGGACCAAGGAGACTATGATAACATGCCACTACTCAACGCCATAATCAATGTGAGAACACAAATCTGTCGTATTCACCAGTGTTTTAAAACTATGGTTCGGCAGGAGGTCCTACGGATGTATTCCGTGTTCCCACTGGCAGAGCGAGTGGCTTCGGAGGATTGCCTTCTCCCTCTCATTGAACCAATTACAACAGTCACAGGCGCCCAAATTTCCGAGATTCCAATAAAGAAAGGCCAATGCCTTTACGTTGCAATTTCTGCTTACCATAGGTATGAAATGACTATTGCGGCCTGGCCTAACGTCCCTGACTCAGGCTACGCTCCATCTGGGGACCCGATGCTAGCGAGTTCCGGCCATCTCGGTGGCTTGAAAAGGAGCCCTGCAAAGGGCCAGCTCTCGGACCTCACGCCTCCCTGTATGTCATGCGGACTGCCTGACGCGCGAATATATTGATGAATTCCTCATCAGGTTGACTTTTTATGGTGGCCCGGGCGTCTGTCTCGGATGGCGTTTGGCGTACCTCATTTTATTCAAGTTAAATTTGGTTCTGAAATCCCATTCATTCGCAGGATCCTCGAGTTACAAGTCTTTGTTGCGGAGATCGTTGGCAGGTTCATCCTCAGTGTGCCGGAGAACGATTCGGTCAGGCCCCGTCTCGCTTTAACCTTGGTAGCGGAGACAGCGGATGGAACACGGCAGATACCTGTGCACATCGAAGCCGTCACATAGTTTTATCTTTGACTGTCGAGTCTATGGACGATATCTTTCATTCCAACCAAGTATTTCAATTGTCCGAATCAAGCCGCTGGGCGGTGGTTGGTTATCGTTTACTCACCATTCCTCGATTTTCTCAACTCAGGACATTCCGGACTCCTTTTATCCCAAACATGATAATCCCCTGCCGTCCGTATCTTTTCCTGAACAACGTGTCACCTCAGAGTTGTAGTCTGTATAGAGTTGCCTACATTAAACTTGAGCTAGATTCACAGAGAATAAATTGTCGCAATACACGTACCTGGTCTCTGATGTATGGCGCAGCCTGCAGTCGCCTGCAAATTACCACACAGCGTTACCCGATTCCTATCGTTCCCGTGATCAGAGTATGCCTGAACTGGAGCTGGACGAGATATAGGGCGATTCGCATCAATGCCCATATTTAAACATCCACTCAACGCACAGCGGCGAGGTGTAGTTAGGCGAGTGGCGGCGATGGAGACGGGACATTCAGACTCCTGCACCAGATTCCCGGTCCGCAGAAGAAAACTTGTGCTATGGAACCATCATGTTTGCATTCGCAGGGCGTGTCGGTGTCATTTGGAACGACGCGCCGCGCATCCATAGAAATCAAACACAGCTAGGGATTCAAACCGATCGAGCTCCGCATTATGCTCCTCGACCATCGCAGAAAGACCCAACTTCATCCCTGCTTCCGTAGCACATTGGATCCAAGATTTTTTCACTGCTAACCCAATTCTATCTTCCCTCTCATCTGAGCACTGCTCAGACCTTGATATACGATTTTTGAAACACTCACCATTCAAGTTCCCGCTCAGTGCGATGGCCATTTTGTGTACCTCGACGTGCGGAAAATAACCCAGTGAAAGCAGGATACCCTCGAGCTTTCTCCCCAACTCTGCATCGGCTCCGCGCACACTCAATAGATGTATTAGCTTCGATACGTATCGATGGACTCCAGGACCGCCAGTTTCCACCAAGCTGTTGATGTCTGCCTCTTCCATCAATAAAAGACCTCCTGGTTTCACCAGGCGAGCCGCGCCTTTGACGGTATCTTTTCCGTTCACGACCTGCGTACTATTTCTCAGCCATGTTATATCCAAACCAAAGTAAAATAAAACCTACGTGCGACATGACGAAGCGTGCGTGGACGATGTCGAATGCATTGTTTTCGAACTTCAGTTCCGTTGCTAGGTCCGCGAGCTCAAAACGCATATTGGGGGGGAGGGGCCTTGGAGTCGGATCCAAGCATATCAAGGCCGCGTTATACCAGTTAAGGACTGAACTCACCGGTCCGGGAGCTGAGTCGAGTCCACTGCTATCACCTCAGCGTCAGGAAATTGTTGTGCGGCTTGAATGGCCCTGCGTGAAATGAATTGGTCCATCTCAAGTGACCGTCGTGAGTCCGCATGCACCTACCATGCACCGCTTCCACATCTACGAGAGTCCAGGTTAACGGTATTCAGCAATTGTTTCGACCCGTCCGCACCCGAGCTCCAGAATTCTTCGTGGCCGCTCTTCTTCTAACGGGGTAAGACACAATCGCCCCCCAAAATACTGGCGAAACGCCTCATGCATCTCCTCGAGGCTTTGAATGATTTAGTATTTGTCGAGAGACTGAGATCTGGTCAGTACCGATCCATCTCTTCTGGTTTCTCCCCCGCGGTCTGGCGTCGGTATTTAGTATTCAGGCTTGCTTCAATGGTCGGGTGCCATGCTCACCGGGAGCGCATAGACCTTGTAGCCGATATGTTCTTCCTGCAGGGAGCTCATCTTGAATCACCTGTTTACGATGGAGCTAAGCGCTGAAGGCGGGAGATTGGGATGGGTGCTGTGGCCAACGTCTAGTGGCGCCACCTAAGGGACCTACGGCGCCATTACGTCAGGACCTCGGGAGGAAGCAGCATGAGGCCGTCAAGAATCCTCTTGAATGTGAAAATATGAGTTTCTGAACTAAAACCGAGCTCGCAGGTGCCTCTCCTCGTCAAGAACCATCAAATTTCTACCGGCCTCCAGAGAAATCATCCCCACCTGCAAAATGTATTCCCGTTTACGATGGGGCGACGGACGAGCGGTTGCAGCGCGGTTTTTAATTAGTGCGGAGCGATCAAAGCTAAGCCGCAAAGCGAACCAGGTACCGTCCATCATGGGCCCAAACCAAACCCACCGCGAGACCGTCCATGTCGTCCTAAAAAGCCAGTTTGAGAACGGCGAGACCGTAAGCCGAGACGGTAGGTAGGTAGGTTGTAGGTAGGTAGGATTACAGAGGGAGCCATCGCGCTCCCAGTTCCGTGACGATAATTACTGCAATGCCCTATAGCTAGTTATACAATTAATTAATCGACAGCGGGGCATCCATATCCATGCGTAGGGTCGTGTACGTGTACGTATATGTATGTATGCCCCAGTGTCATAACGGAAGCGGGAGATGTGGGGCGGACATCGACTGAGAGTCGGGCTTGGGTTTGCTATGCGGATGTGAGTGCGGGGACGTCATAACGAAGTGCGGGTGCGGGTCTCGTCGTTCGTCGGGGTCGAGCGAGTTCTGTATTATACGTCATCGGAGGCAATCAGCGTTTCGCATCCGCCTGCGTATGGCAAGGAGACTCACGCTGGTCGCGTTCCCCATCTTGTGATCACGGCCCATCGAGTCCTCGTCCTCATCCTGGTCCTCGCCATCCTCACATTCATCCGCCCCCTCCACGCGCGTGCCCACCGCGCTGTCCCCCGGATGCCGAAACACCACTCCGGTTTCGGGGAATTCAAGATGCCGGAGAGCGAGGGTTGCACGCGAGAGCGCGCGGGTGCGCCCGGGGATGCCGACGAGGAAGTTGCCGAGGAGGGTGAGCGCGTAGATGCGGCCTTGGCAGAGGAAGAAGAAGTTGACGGCTGGGGAGGCGTCAGATGAGTGTGGGGCAGACGAGGATGGTGAAGTGCGGGGGGGAAGGAGGAAGGGAGGAGAGTTGTGGAGGAAGGAGGGACGCACCGGGGCTGTCTTTCAAGAGCAGCACCATTATTACGAGCGTGTTCCCCGCGCACAGCGTCCCGGAGGTGATGGTAAGGATCAGGATTTGGCGCAGTAGACTGAACGATTTAAATGCATGTTAGGCTCAACTCAAGTGGACGATCGAGGAGAGAAGAGGTGTTACCTCCGGGTCGACTTGGCAGGGATCGCCCGGTCCATCATCGTCCAGAACTTCCAGGCCAGAGAGGTAGCGATGATGATATCCGTCACCGCGCAGGAGATTGCGCCGACTCTAGAAGTCAGGCATGTCAGCTTTGCGTATGGAACGAGATTGGTGTGAAAGACATGCATGGTGAAGCTGAAGGCGACACCGCCATAAAACCCCGTTGAGTATATCGCGAAGGCAGACGCCCACGAGAATCCTAACTGTTTAGTCGTTGTCGGGTTATGGTGACTTTCAAACTAAATCCAAGGCGGAGCCTCACATGGAACACAATCAAGAATATCAACGCCGCGGCCCCGGCTTTGGTGCCCGTTCTGATATGCGGGTGAGAAAAAAAAATCGAGGGTAGTGAACGCAGGGAACGCACAATGTATACAACAAATTGGTCAAGAACAGTTGTGATATGACTGAGGAAACGTATGTCGCAAAAACTTGGGTGGCAAGCGGGGCCAGAGCCAGCCGCTGGTTGGTCAGCCGGGGTGCCGCGACGGCGATGCAGACGTCCAGCGCTATCGCCAGGGTACATACACTGTCGAAAAAGACCATAATGCCGACCCCGATTTTGTATACAGCAGGTCGAGATAGACGCCGGAAGTAATGGATGCATAGCAAGAGTTCGAAGGTGTACAGACCCATGTTGACCCACGACGAGGCTAGCAACACGCTATGCACACCCACGGGAAGTAAGCATGAGAAACAGGGAGGATTGCGGGAAGACCACTGGCACGCACACAAGAACCTTGAGACCGAAAGTCATGATCTAAGCTCCTCGTCGACAGCCTACGCTCGGCGCTGGCAGGGGCCCTGTGGGCGGGGGGCGGGGGCGGGGCGTCTGAAACTGTCTGAGATAGAAGCTGCGGCACCCAAAGTGGCGCCTCGCAACTGTCATAATAAACGTGTTGCCAAGACCTTGAAAGCTTTGTCATCATCTTCGTTCGCAATCCTTCACAATGGTACGCTCCTTGGGGGATAACACTGAGCAGCGAATCCCAATAAACTCCTCGATAGAAGTATGTGAAGCTAAACAGCAGGGGAGAAATGGCATTGGCAAAAGAAAACAAGAGGGGACCCACGCAACCGGTGATCGCCGTTATATAAGATTTGCTGCCACGCTGGTGTGGCTGTGACTCCTAAAACGGCGTTACAGATTACGCCGCCGTGCGGTGTTTGGGCGACGGAACAATCCGGTTATCTGGTAAAATCAGACCCATGTCGCCTAACTTCATGAAAGTAACGGAGAAGCACGCACATTGGATTAAACTAATAAAGACTCGGGAATACCAAGATTAAATGCATGTTGTGGAGAAGAGGAGAGAAGAGGCGGCAGATAACATGTCACTTGCGACCACGGCTATCATTCTCCAATTTGAATTAGTGCTCACAATCACCGATCTCGAGAAAACTTGCCAAATTTCTTAAAAAAAGGCCGCGCCCTATGTTCCGCAAGGAGCTGTAAGAGAAAACATTGAGTGTGACCAGATTTACACTCCTAACCGAGGAATTCCATTTTTTGCTGCCATTTTATCAACTTAGTGGTTCGTTATACGGCAATCGCGAAAGTGGTCCTCTGACTCCCCAAGGCTAACCGTAAGTTACCAAATTAGAAAATCCGAAACTTGGGTACCAAATAGGGGAGCTGCAGGTGTCGGGGGTAATAGATTCAGATAGATTAATGTAGTCCAGTAATCTAGTCCAGTTGTAGCCCCTGGAGGATCCCAATAAATGCCTATTCGACCTGGACAGTACACTGGAACGACATGAAATTTATCACAGACCTCGTGCACGAATTTTGCAATTAGCACAATTATGGAGCGCGCGGAAATCATGGCTTTCAAGAACTCAACGATAGTGTAGGTCAGCCAAATTTATTGCATTTTTATAGAGTGCGCAAGTTGAGATCTGCCGGCAAGGTCTGACTTCACAAACACACGCTGTCGTAGTACTGAGTTCGGGTCTGGTTGACAGAAATAGTGGGTCGGAAGTCCGGATACTGGGTGCACGAATGAAGCAGAAAGTCAATGGGGAGGTCCCAAGACAGTCGTCAACGCGTGAAAGGGAGAAAGCCTTGTGGGAGGAAGATATCTAGAGCTTGTTTGGAAGGAGTTCACTGGCGACGTGCCCGCGTTGGAGCGCTCGTGTCACTGGTCGCGTCGGAGATGGTGGTTCGGGGGGGAAAAGCGTGTTATTTGGCCATGTGTACGTACGAAATAAATACACGGTCCGAAGTCCAATGTACCGTAAAGTACGTACGGAGATACCAAAATGAGGGAAGGCAACCTACGGTCCATCCTACCCTTCCACAACGCTCTCCGCTTTCCACTTCAGCCAAGTAAAAATGACAGAGGCGTTTCTTTGCGGTTATTAGGACATATCCGGGCTACGATTTTCCCTAGTCGTTGCAGGTTTAATTGGACTGTCGAGACTTGTGCGGGCAAGAAGGGATAATTTCAACCACAGGATGCACTGCAGATAAACGTAGGAAGCGTCGAATTCAGAGCGGCATAATCCCGGGTTCGGCTAAGAGTGCCAATGAAAAAGTGAATATTCAATATTGTCGGGAGAAACTTCGTATCAGATCAGGCATTTGGTAGGATAATCCAAGGTCCTACGGTGCGTAGCATGTGGCTCTCTAACCACGACCCGCAGAATTCGAAACGTCGGCGGTCGCGCGGTTGTTTTTCCGTCGGACATGACATCCCTTTCACAGATCAGAAACTCCTCGGCCAGTGGTCGGTCTATAGCCGCACATTAACAACCGGCGCCGCATCCGCACTAAGTCCACCTGTCTTCACACGTCATGCGCCAGCGTTCGCACTTTCAAATACTGTTTCAAGAGCAGGGGTTGAAACTCGGGGGTCGTTTGGTCTTATTCAGCTTGGAGGGTGCCCCAGGGACACGTACGTGAGTCCATCTCTCGTCAGAGTCTGACGAAAGCGGTACTCTTTAGTGCCTTCCGCATTTCCGCGTTTCATGTGTTGCGGTCTGTCTAGGAATTTTTTACAACTGCTCATATTCATCCCAACCCTTAAATCCAACCCGGGCCTCCCAGATACCCAAGCGACGTCCAATTCGACTTTACTTAACTTCTTGGACGTGACCTTCACAGATTGCACGCAGACTCAATATAACTCTACTCACCGCCGGACTGAACGCCTGCCATCACCGCCCACGCGCGTCCCAATTCCGCATTTGTGGTGACCGGTCCATCTCTCCTATGTTAGTGTGCGTCGTGTAATAGGAATGTAGCAAGAAAGCCTGGTTCCGTATTAAGGCTCGCTTCGAACCTTGAGCACCGGGAGGGCGGGAGGGCAAAAACTCACCTAACATCCAATCTACATGGAATTTACCTAGATCACGCTCAGGGATGTGCTTCCGGTGTCGATCTTCGTCGCTAGTAATCATACACCGGGGAAGAGAACCGAGAATCGATGCAATGCTATTAATTTATGTACGGTCATGATGTATCTACGTCTGCGAGGGATCCGGCGCAGACGCAGAATCGGCCTTTGAGGACCTGAACACAACCTCTTCATGGGGCAACTCCTCAGGCGGGTCCTAAAATACCGCACACTATCAGCAGTTGAAGCGTCACGGAGGCTCAGAGCACTCTACCAGATGCAAATGCGGCGCACTACGCCACTGCAGCGGTCGCAGCAGGCGGTCAGTCACCTAATGACATTTTAGGTGCGCGGAGAGGAGACTCACGGTGTTCGCTGCGCTGCCAATCGCGGAGACATCCAACCGGTCCAGCGCTTTTGGCTTGCTTGAGGGCGATGTTGACTTATCGCCCTCTAGCCCAGTCACAAGGCTATCCGGCTCTCGAAACATGACGACGTGGTTGCTACTAGTACGAGAGGCATCGAATGTTGTCCGTGATAGCTCCCGGTTCCGCCCGGGGATACCTACCAAGAAGTTGCCCAAGAGGGTCAGCGCGTACACGCGTCCCTGGCAGACGAAGAACAAATTGACGACTACGAGTCCAACCGTCAACAATGGCGCTCTCGTGGTGGAATCGATAACACACAGTCGCTGTGCTTCAGAAGCAATACCATCATAATGAGGGTGTTCCCCGCGCAAAGCGACCCGGAGCTGATCGTGAGGATCATGACTTGACGCACCAGGCTGGAGTACATGCTGTGTTATGTGCTGGGACGGGGAAAAGATGAAGAGGAACATTACTTCTGTGTCGAATTTTTTGTAGAGAACGTGCGACCCATCATCATCCAGAATTTCCAGGTCAGAGAAACCGCGATGCTGATATCTGTGGCCGCGCACAAAACTGCGGCGATTCTGGAAGGGAGCAAACGATGTTAGGTTTGTGAATGTGAGTAATTGTTAAACACGTACATGCTCAAGGTAAAGGGGATTCCCTGCTCATGCTCAGTCTGGATCAAAGTAACCGCACACGCCCACGAAAACCCGAGCTGTTGTGTGTTATCGGTTTACGAGGCACCAGACCAACTGCGTAGGCTCACATGGACGAAACTCAGGATCAGCAGCGCCCCGCCCACGATCTTGCTACCAGTCCTAAAATCAGTGAGACCATGCGAGGGTAGCCAATGTATGGAGCCCACAAGGTATACAACACATTGGTCAAGAATAGTTGAGATATGAGCGAAGAAGCGTATGTTGCCATTATTTGCGTAGCAAGTGGCGCTAGAAGAAGACGCGAGTTCTTCACCGAGCTACCGGCGATGGCCAGGCCGATGTCAAAGCATACGCCGAGGGTGCAAACAGTGTCGAACAAGACCAGAAGACCGACCCCGGTTCTATATGCCCAAGGCCGGGATGGACGTCGGAAATATTGGACGCATAGAACCAATTCGAAGGTGTATAGTGCCATGTTGACCCATGAGGCTGCGAGAAGCACGCTGGAGACCATAAGAATGAGAAACAGCTACATTTCAGGGCAGACCACGCACACAACTATTCCAATAGCCAGAAAACCCATAATCTCGGCGGTGAGAGTCTCTTTGTCGACAGCCTACAAGTCGTTTTAATAGAAAGGAGGCAGCCCCAAGGGGCGGATTGTTTGGGATTGATACTTTAAGTAATTCAAGCTGCCGCACGTCAAAAAAAAAAGGATTCCTCGAATCCTCGTGGCGTAGATCCTTATCTTCAAGTTCTTACTTGGGAGGATGATTGGTCCCCCAAATTCGCTGAGATAGGAGTCCGTAGCAGCCCTTGGACAAGGAAAAAGAAGTGCCTCGGTTTATTGGTTATTAGGCCGAATACGGATTTCGGAAAAAAGGAGCTGTGGCGTCGAGTTTGGACAAATTACAACAGAGTTCGGAGTGTTCGATCGGCGTCCATTCCAATTGTCTGGTATAGTTATGATTTTCTTTTAGCAAATCAGTGGGCAACAAGCGACTTCGAGGCAAGTGATACCTCAGGGTTTACCTTGTAACAATTTTATTTGGCACTTCTGGCCCTTGCGGTTTCGAGGCCGCTTGACTGGCTATGGGAGATGTAATACAAAATTGGGACAAAATGGCCTGTGAAGTATTTACTAAAGGTGGAATTCGCACAAAAAAAATTGCGGGGGGCAGGAAAGTTCAGACAAAAGGCTTTCGAGAGCCCATATTGGCTGTCTTTGTCCGAAGCTCAGGGTCCTCGAAGAACAGGTGATCGCCGTGATTAATGATGCTGCACCGCTGGTGACAACACAGACAAACTTGATGGATCCTACTTGCCACAACCATCATGCCCGCCTCAGTGTTCAGCGTTCAGCGCCTAACCGAGTGTATCGTATCGTCGTGAATTTTGCGGATCGGTAAGCATCTTGTCGCAAAGTCAGGCGCAAATTACAGGGGCAAAGTGGATGTCGTCAAAGGGGCGTGCGTTGAAATTAGCGTTAGCCTCGAGCTCTGACCGCGACCCACAGAAAAGTTTCGGTTTTTTCCCTCACTGAGAATTTGTGTCGGCTATTGGAGGTCTTTTTTTTCAGCCCAACGGACATTCCTTCACAGATCAAAAAACCCGTTGGCGGGTTGTCTATCGCCGCACATAATCGACCTCGCCTCCGCATCCTACGGCAAACCCACCTGCCCACACATGTAATGCCGCAGAAACAGCACTTCAAAACGCCGATTTGAGAACAGAATACAAACTCGGGGATGGTTTCGCTGTATTCAGCTGTCCGGCCCTCAGGGGATACGTACATCGAGGTCAGCTGTCCTTCTCTCGTCCGGGTCCGACGACATCGATGCTCTTCAGACCCTTCTGCATCTCCGGGTTCCATGCATCACATGTTGAGTAACTCGGAGGACGTGGAACATGGTCGGCCAACCGCCCTTTATGGTGTCCCCGCACAGACCCAGATAGAGTGCGTGGCCGTCGTATACGATGTACTTCTTATTTCCTCCTCGGTTGCGCTCATTTCCTGCCATCCTCGGAAATGACTTCCTAACTCGAGAAGGGCGTTAGACGGCTCTTCCAGGTGGTACATGAGGTTGCGTAGAAACTCAGAGCCAGCAGGCTTCCTGGGACTCGCACCATGCGCGCTACTCTATTATTCTTCGAGTCGATCCCCTTCTTTTCCTGTCTTTTCCACGGTGTTCTTGGTGGATTACCTCCGAAAATTTACGGCGTCAACTTAGGGGCTTGGTTCGTTATGTATCTCCCGCGTGAGGGCACGCATAAGTGCTTACTCGTCTGAAGGCTGGTGTTGGAACCATGGATGCTCCCTCAAGGTGCGTTTAAATTTTCGATCGGGCAACGATCCTCACTCATATCGTGCAGAATGGCTGAACATGGGCGGCGAGCACTGCGACGACTGTTCTACCTGCATTGCATCTGAATTGTGACGCATTTTCATTTTTTCCTCGCCGTTTACTTCTTGTTAAGACCACACTTCCTAGCGCATTTGCCCAAGCGTACCCGGACACGGTGGACGAGATTTTTGCCGGTCACTGGTATGATCCTCCGACGCGATGATGGTTTCACTAATCTGAATGGACCTCCAGGTCTTCTTGGTTCAATCAAACGGATGTCGATGCTTTGGTTGCCGCGGGAATCAACACCGTTCGAATTCCTGTATGTAGCTTATCGCATCGCGATGCATCCCGCGTTTTCATACCAAAGCCAGCTGGGCTACTGGCTTGTGGAAGACTTAGTTGACCGTGAAACGGAATACTATCCCCGAGGTGGACTTGCGTACCTGGTGAGCCAAATTTATGACGTATTTGTCTTGTAGTGTGTGATGATTGGGTCCAGCGACAAGGCCTCCAACTTCTCCAAAACGCCGGTATTGTTGCCATCCTCGACCATCACGCTCTCCCCGGTTCGTCTCGAAAATTTCACAGTGTACTCATATTCATGGAAAACAGGTGTCCAAACTCCTGACCAGATGTTCACGGGAAGGTATTGATTTCCATGTGACCTACCTTAAATTTATCTTTCGCTCATATAACGCATCTCAAAGGTGCACGAACGACGTCGAATTCTACGTACGTAAATTTGGACAGTGTCTAAGAAAGGCTTTGCCAGAATTACGCATAGACCCAGGATAACTACCACCGCGCGCTGATCTGGACGTCCGTCCTCACCGCCCTCGCGCATCTCGATTCCGCATTCGCCAACGCCGTCGCCCTCGAGGCCGTGAACGAACCCATTATGGATGCCAGTCAGACTCCCGGCTACGGGCACTTCCAGAAGAACTTCGTGCGCGTCGTTCGGGCCACGGAGTTCTTGCTGGGCGTCCCGACGCCGGGCTTCGGCGACTTGCCCGCCCCTGGGAACGGAAATTTCACAGCGATGCTCCCCAACGTCAATTTACCGTCAGTGTTCACGATGGAGGTGCGGTCCGTGTTGGAGGATACGGTGCCGATACTGGCGGATCTCGGGCTCAGCGGGTTGTCTCAGAGGAAAGAGCAGCTGATCACCAAGTATTCAATGCCCTCCTGGCTACATGACCTTTCGTCAGAGTTGACTTGGCTTCCAGCTTCATGGACGTCGACTGGCAGTACAACAACCCTCCGAACCCGAGCAACGCCTCGATCGGCCCGCAAGGGTACGACAACCATCTGTACTACTCGTGAGTTTTTTCCTACCCTCTTTGTGGCATGTGAATCTGACGCTTCCTCAGTTTCGGGGTGACAAAATATCTTCTTGACTTTAACTCGGTCTCACTGCAAATTTGACGCAGGGAGTAGCGGATGCAACCCCCGAGGCGTACCTCCAAAGCATATGCAGTAGGTCCGCTCCTTCCCTGTGGTTCCGTGTATTCATTCTCTTTACTTCAGATCTCAACCGAATTCAGAGAGACGCGGCATTAGGCAACAGTCCGCTCTGGTTCGGAGGTGCGCCAGTTCACGCTTTCCCCGAGTTACTTGGCTGACCCCGACTCAATTGACATATATCAGAATGGGGCCTGCCAACGCAGTTCGTGGCAAACGACACATTTTTGAAGCAGTGGGCCGATGCACAAAAGCTCGCTTATAGCCAGGATGCGGGATGGCTGGTGTGTGATTTTACTATTATGCAGTCGTTTAATGCTGAGCCGCATTTTTACTAAAAGTTCTGGAATTTCAAGGTCGAAAAGAGCGAGCTCGCGGGTGACCTCGCGCGCCAGTGGTATGCCTTCCTTCCACATTCCCATTTTTCATCGATCGATTCCGTTCTCTAATTCCAACCCCAATCCACCACGCAGGTCGTATCTGGAAGGTGTCGAACTTGGATACCTTACGCAAGACCCGTCGGTGGTTAACGATCCGAATGTCTGCCATGGGTACACAACCACATAGATTTGGATACTTGTGTTTTCGACTTTGGCTAGCGTATATACTTGCGGCTTGAAACGGACAAGTATTTTTCAGCGATTAGATCAACGATTTAACGGCGGTCCCACAAATATATTGAACTAGTCGGTACCTATGAATAAATTTACCGGCTTATATGACTTGCATGTCAATTTCATTTGTCCCAGACGCTCAGTACATTCCCATTATTTTTTCCCTTCGGCTGTTCGTCCAGTAACAGTTATTTCCCAGTAAAGGTTGTTTCATGGCAGATGCTCCTGCCCGCCACAGGTTGTTATATGTTTCACAGTAAACACTATTCAGCCAAGGTTGTTTCGCGGTAAAGGTTGCCTCACACTCACAGTAAAGGTCTTGCTACAATAAACCTTGCACATTGTCGCATGTCCGAGATGCCCGTGGCTTGGCGCTTATTCGGCGCTCGGTGCTTTCAACCCAGGCAGGACATCCGATGAAAGGCAACCCGAATCTCCCTATCGTACGCTTGCTTTTGAGACGAAGCTATTACTTCCTACTCCACAGACTCCTGGGCTATAGACTCGTCAGCTACAAAAGTGCGCCGACGCCTGAGGGTCCAATCAGCCTACTGTAGCTTAAACAGAGTTCGACGTCGGCTCCGGCGTCGGCTCCAGAAGAAGCAGAATGAAAGTACTTAGAGGACCGGCCGTTGCAATGACCCCGGTCCACTCGGCCCAAAAAACATTCAGTTACCTCCACATGATTCCGTATCAGCCCCCCAGCGTACGCTTATTCGTTCCCATAGACCACTCCACTCCGCATGTCGAATTCAGTATTTGCTTCCTTGTTCGCGTGCGGCGTATATGAGGACATGTACTAGTAGGTCATACATGTGCCAGTACCATCCGTATAGCACATCATGTTGGCAGTCCAGATCTGGATTGAGTAGGTGCTATTAGTGTATCGGTGACGGTCGAGGATCATCGCGAAAGGTATAAAAACCATGGCGCCCCAGCGTCCACCCACAATGAAGCAAATTTCTTTGCTCCTACTTATTGCCGGGACTGCGTTTCTCGCCAGAGCCCGACCGTCGGCTCTGTACATAAAGAGAGGTATGTGATCGACCATACAACCGGAATTTCTTTAGACTAGCGCACGCTAAAAAACCAGGGCTTTCCGGGAGGCCCAGTCTTCCTGCCATTAATGTGAATACCCCTAACACAGAAACAATTGAAGCACGAGGGCCGACTGCAGAAATAGAAAGTCTGGGCCAGCAGCTCGGAAACAACATTGGGAGCCAAATCGGCGCGAATTTGGACGATGTAGTCGGGAGCATCGCTGGCGTGGCCTTGCCCGGAGGAGGCACCGCGGTCGGGAAAGACGTTGGTCTCGTTGGATCCGAGATTATCGGCACGCTAGGCAAAATAGCAGACCCGAGCCCGCAGCCGCTTCCAAAGGAAGACGCCCAAACGTGTCGAGAGGAAGGCCAGGAGGGCGGTAAGATTATCGGTGGTGGCATCGGCACTGCAATCGGTGGTCCACTCGGGAAGACCATCGGCAGCGTACTTGGCCTGGGCGCGGTTGGTTCTGAGATCGGTGACGGGGTTGGAAAGGCGGTTGGTGAAGCTGCGGGCGGGTCCATCGGCGATGTGTCAGGTAGTCTGGGTGACTTGGGGAAGGAGAACAGTAGTGGGTGTGGGTCGGCTTGAAAAGTCGGCTTGTTGTGGACACCATTGCAGGGGTCTGGAATCCGAAAGTCCTGGAATATAGTAGGCCGAGTTGAGATCAGTTTTCTATTCGACTCTGCGGTCTTGGCAAAGGACGCACCCGTGAGTCTACAGCAGCTACGAACCCTCACCACGCGAAGGCTCCGCGCATCTCATCCCATAGGAAGACACAGCAACAATGAAAAACCGAAACTAAGAAACAGGGAATAGCGCTAATGTGACCGGAGAAGTTAGTGTCTTCGTATCATTGACGAATTGCGCCCTCGACGGATCCTTGGGCTGCCGCGGAGCCCAACGCTGGAACCCCAAACTAATTATATACGAACTGGTTTAGGCTGTCCTCCCGCGGAATTGAGTCAGAAAGGGCTGGTTCATATCTGAGCAGAGAATGAGCCCAATTGACAGCACGCCTTGCTCTCATTCTGAATTGTGTCAATCAACGAATGCTCGATGCCAAAATTGATTCTAATCAATGGCACCTCGAAGGCAACCTGGGTAGAGGAAGGTACGAACTAACACCAGTGTGTCGAGTCGGTATCTTCGGTATCTTGATCGTAGCGCTCTAGGGCTCACCAAAATGGACTTTGCTCAAGAACCTACTTAAGTAGAATCCAACTGTATATCCTTTCCGCAAATTCCGGACGGGCGAGAAGAAGATTGGTCGCTATCTGACAGGACGAACAATCAGACAGAGAAGTTCTAACTCAAGGACGCAACTCTTGAAGCAAGATTGAAGTGAATAATCCGCGGGTGCACAACCAGAGCGACGTGGCTAAAAAGCATAGGAAGGGGGAGACGATTGAGGAACCATGGACAGGCCAAATTAATAGTAGTTACATCTCGACTTGGCAGGCGATGGATCCACATAGACACCTGACAGAGTTGGATGATGGGGAGCCGGATAATTAATAACCCAGAGGAAAAAGCGATTCAGGGCGTACACGGAAAGCTCGCGCCAGACCCGAAGATGAATTCTGTAGCTCGGCTCAGATATACGGAGTCCTGACGCTAAGGAGCGCTCTCCACCAAACCAGTGTCGGTCTCCTCGAGCATGAGACGCAGCACATCTGTTATTTGTGCATGAAGATCCCCTGTGACGGATGTTATCAGAAGGAACGCGGGAAGTGCAACAGAAGACACACTAGATCGCGCGACCGCCTGGATGTATTCGTCATTGACGACCGTCATCTCATTATCGAGGGTTTGCAGGCGTTTAGCCTAAGGAACGAGGGGTAGAATAAGGTCTGGGGGCATCAGAATCATACCTGGTCTTCTTCTGGTTCTGGTTCAGGCAGAGCCTTGATCAAGTATTCGACCTGTTTCGCTTTCACAACGAGGTCGTTCACAAGTTCTTTTTTATTTGCTAGAATGCTATCAGGAAAGCCAGGTACCAGATATTCTCAGAGCTGCGTGCCTTCAAAGACGTCCGGTGGATCATACTTCTCCGGATTGCGTTCCTTGGTGATAGGAATGTCCGCGCTGACTTGCACAAAATTGGCGCGCGAGGTAAGATAAGCAATCGTGCTGGACATGATAGTGAGGAGCTGCTGTATTTCGTCCTGAAGCTGCGTTATGCGGTCCATATTCGACAGCTCCTGCAGCATGCTCGGTACCCGCCGCGTCGAGATCAGAGTCGAGAGAAATCGACGCGTGTCCTTGTTTGTCATAGTTTGCCTTGGCGAGGTTTTCGCAACCTTGACAACCAGCCACCATCACGCATCGCTTCTCCACCTTTCTCTTCTCCTTTCTCTTCCTCCTGGTCTGAGGTGAATCTCTTCTTCTGTTGTGGGCTCCTGGTCCGGAAATGCGGTTCAGACTCTTGCTGGCCGTTCTCAACACGTGCGTCCCGCTTGCGTGAGGTTTTCGGAACTCACCGACTGACTGACCTCGAATTCAGTGCTTCTCCCCTAATTTTTACGCATGCCCTCAAAATTACGGTTCCATCAACCACCATCGCTCCAGGTCCCCTCACAGTTACATATACGAGCGAAACCTCCGATCCTGCTGGGAACTTGACTTTCTGGCTCGCGCACACCGGGGGCGTCGGCGGGTTTCTTAACGTCGCGGACAACGTTTTGCCAAGTAAGACCCCAGCCAACGTTCAGATTGACCTTGATGTTGACGATGGCGATGGGTGAGCTCATTCTTCAGAACCACAGAAATGACCATATCGAATGTGTTCTGCAGGCAACAATGGGAGGTTTCTGCGGGACCTGCGCTTCAGAGGTTCGTGCACGCATCTTTCTCTCCTCCGAGACTCATCCCGTGGCCAGTGTTGACGGAATATTTGCATTTTCCTCACCTTTCACGATCCAAAATGTGACGACAGCAACGTCTGCGAGTGCGACGTCGTCCGCTCCCAACACCGCCACGTCTTCCGGTTCCCACACCCAGTCCGCAACGGGCACATCTGCACAATTGACTCAGTCGCCCTCGGCGACTAATTCCAGGTCCGTACCATTTCGAACTGTAAAGTGACCACTTTGACAATTCCGCACTTCCAGTACGACTTCACAAGCGAAGGCATCGGCATCGTCATCAGCGAGCGCTGTTCCTATGTGTGTTTCATCTCGAGTTTCTCCCTCCGTCAACTTTACTTATGCACACGCAGCAAATCCTCACCTTCCGTCGGCATAATCGTTGGCGCAACCTTCGGTGCCACAGCCTTCCTCCTCGTCGCCCTCCTCCTCACCTTCCTCTACCTCCGGAGAATGCGCCGCCGCCGGCGAATGGATGCCAAAGAGCCAATCCTCGAGGCCGCCTTCACGCCGTACGCCGCGTCGAGCGCCTACGGGTACAGCTCCACGAACAGCATGTCGCAACAGCAACACGCCAATGTGGAGCCATTCATGCCGGAGCCGCACGTTAGTCCCATGGAAATGAGCGAGCCCGCGCCGTCGCTGAGCTCCAGGGCCTCGCGGGCACGGCAGGAGTACCTGACCTCCCAGATGCGCGCCGTGCAGAAGCAGCTGGAGGCGCTGGAGGGCGCACGCGCCATGGCGGCGGCGTCGCAAACGACCTCCGGCTCAGACGCCATGTCGAGCTCGGGGACCGAGGGCGACACTGGCGGGCTCGAGCAGGCGCGGCGGCAGAATGAGGCTTTGCAGGAGCGTATACGAGCGTTGGAGGGCCAGCTGCAATCCCAGTGGGCGTTGGGGCTGTCGGACGAGCCGCCGCCTGGATATTTGGAGTAGCTACGACAATAAGTATACCGCGCGTGTATTATATCCCAGCTTATTTTTATTACATAAATCATAGGAGCGCATTCGGTGTATCTGGGGCGCGTATTCGTTACCGAATTGAAAATAATATCTCCTCGTGAAGACGTTGTGATGTAACCAATATGTTTACAGCTCTTTGCGGAACTTAGGGCGCGGCCGGTTTTTTTTTTTGGTAAGTTTTCACGAGAACAGGGAGTATAAAGTCAATTCTCAATGGTTTTCTCTGGGAATAGGCTCATTCGATTCGCATGAATTCGCAGGGCCGTGTGTATTACGATTTTTTCTAAGCGTCTCAAAATGATTCACTGGTTCGATTTTCGACGTCTGACAGCAGAACAATTTTTAATACGGTACTTGGAGGTATTCTGGAGGGTCTTAAATACCGGGATAGTAAATGCGACCTCTCCTTCAAATCTATCACACACTGTGGCAATCAGAATATCAAGTGAATTTTCCTATGAGCTGTATATTTGAAGTACAAGTTACATTCACTATCCCGGTATTTTAGGCCCTCTGGAATACCTCTACGTACATCATATTAAAAATCTAGGCCAATCCGAGCATTATACCTACTATGGGACATATTCTGCTGTCAGACAGCGGAAAACACCGAAAATCAAACTAGTGAATCATTTCGAGATGATTAGAAAACATGGTAGTATACCCAGCCCTGCTGATTTGCCTTGCGAATCGAATGGGCCTATTCCCGAGGTAATCGGGTGATAATTGAACTCGTAGTGGCTGTTCTCGTGAAAACTTACCTAAAAACAGAAAAAACAGCCCGCGCCTGTAAGTTCTGCAAAGGGCTGTAATGTCATATAGGCCATGTCTATGAAATTTGGCCATCATGGAATAATACATACCACGAGGATCAGTAGGGTTCAATATTTGGACTCAATTGCGTTCCAAAGTTTGCATTTTTCTCGGCCGTGCGATGACAAACATTCAGGGAGAGCGTCGAAAGAAACATCTTGTTAATACATACTTGGGTACATAAACCAGGCCCAGAATGTTGGTCCGATGAATCAGCGCTTGTTGGGCGTCTAAATGATAAGATAACGGAAACTGTTGTTGTGGCGTGATGCCATTTGCTCTTTCATCCCGTGCCACCATCATCCAATGCACAGATGTCTTACCATCCTCGAAATTCTGGAGATGATATGCTCCAACCTGGATCCGTGCGACCGCGACCTTCCTGGTGACGTCGCCGTGCATGTCGAGCTCGTCCGGCCCAAGCAACGTGCGCTCGCGAGTCTTGCGAGGACTTGCACCCTGTTCCAAGGACCAGCGCTCAGCCTACTTTGGAAGACGCAGGTCTCTTTGGATCCAATCCTTCGATGCATGCCCAGTGATCTTTTCCACGATGTGCAGCATGAAGGGCGTTCAATCCGAGTGTGTACCCACAGTCTGCCGATTCTACTTCCAATTCTGACGATCCTGAAGCGCCTACTCAGACCGCTCGTCGCAACGGACTTGGTTCGTCTCTACATATACGCCCCGCGCGTCAAAAACTTGGTGCTTGGCTACCGCAGCCTCCGAGTATTTGCAGAAATCCTGCCAGTGCTCAACTTCTGTCTGCCGGGCGGCTTCTTGTTTCCCAATTTACAGGTCCTGAGCTGGCGTAATTCTGTGCCACAGCTAGCCTATATGAAACCTCTCTTTCCACCTAAACTGGCATCCATTTCACTGTCATACGAGGCCTCTAATGCCAATCTTTCGCTTCTTTCGACGCTGGCGACTGCCTGTCCGGGCTTAACACAGTCGCGAGTCGTTGGCAACGAAATAACTTCTAATCCGTTGTCAAGCAGAAGCCTTTATCAAGGTAAGTAACCCGATCTTCGGAGCCCGCTTGTGGTATACCCTGGAGGCGCACTGAGCGGAGCATCGTGGGACAGCGTTTACGGATGGGACGGGAGTCGCCCGAGTGAGGTGATTGTGACAACTTTTTCGCTGGCTGGGTTTCGGCTTAAGCCGATCGGCCGAATGTCGCCGATGGCATCTGCAGCCTGCAGGGGCCGACTTGTGCAAGTTCTGTAGCAATTGAGTTCAAAAGTCTTCCTATCCATGAAGACATTTGTATGGGCCATACATTTGTACTGTATTATTTCTATGATAGCCGGGACATTTTTGAAAATCATTGAGTCATCTTCAAAAGGCGAACTTTGTCTCGCCGATGATCTTTTCCGTTGTGGTCCACAGTCTCTCGGCGTTGACCTAAAGTAAACGATGTTTTTTCGAAGGAATGAGAGAGGTCCGTAATATTGGAGAAGGGCAGTCAGATACTGTACTGACTGGGTCGTAACTATGCGCCGAAACGGCCTCATTCGCAACAGTCGAGTCGACGAGGTACGGCCCGGGCTGCTCTATAAAAACGTCAGAATCCATGCTTGAATGTGGGAATTCCATGCAACTATTTACCGTTGACTCGGGGATCAAACGCTGCGGCGACGATACTATGCCGAAAAATAATACGAGAAAATGTGAGATGGGAGCTTGAAGGGAAGCGGGAATTCGCGGCGCACGTCGCGGCACCCTGCGGGAGGGTCTTCCACTGGAACTTCTCCGTGTTCGGCAGTTTGTCCGGACCCAAGAAACCTGCGAGCACGGATACCCAGCCTTAGGAAACAGCCCTTATCAAACGAGGAAAAGGCACGAACCTAGTGCCTGCAAATCCGCCACGGATTCCTCCTTCTGAGTCATGTTGCTGGAGATAATTATGCACGTGCGTATGGGTTAGTAGCCGATTACCTGGGTATTCTAATAAATGTTCTTACTGCCGGGATTAAGGCTGTAGGCATTGATCTTCCCACCAGAACGCTTCGATACCTCCAACGCGGTGAGGATGTTGGCGGACTTGGCTCGGTAGTACCCATTCCAGTTTTCGTATTCCTCGGCATCCGGCGCCTTCATTGAGGCTAAATCGACGCCGGAGCCTAACGCGTGTCCGCCGCTCGAGACGAATACGACACGTGGGGTGTACGTTTCGCTGGTGGACGCAAGCAGCTTCGGTGCAAGCAATTTCGTGAGGAGAAAGGGTCCGATGTGGTCCGTGGCGATCTGACTCTCGAGCCCGTCCGGGGTGAGTTTGAAGGGGCCTATTGCGGACGCGGCATTGTGGATTAGAACCTAGATGTAAGTAAGTAAGAAAGCGGATGAGCGGGCCCGCTCAGGAAATTAACAAACATCACCCTACTCGGCCTGGCGTGCGTGTTCGCCGTGGGTAGCATCTTTACTACCAACGTCCGCGCCGGGTACCGCGCCATCTGGGTCGTCCTCCGGCGCGGGTATAACAAATCGCATTTGCGATGGCTGTGGCGGACGTTAGAGTGAGTAACGTTCTCGGTTTATGTTGAAGTTTTACCCAAGGGAGACTGAAATTACCACTGGGAATGATGGAATAAGAGAAGTGCGACCAGGAGATATATCCTCCATTCACAGAACCACGCCAAGCGACACGGCTCCGCAGCCAGAAAAATCGCACACTACCAGACGATCTTGGACGTGATCCTTTTGGAGGGGTTCTCGAAAACGAATCAGATACGATCTCGTTAGGCGTTACTTCCTACATCTCAGGTTTGAGAGACGAGCCTAGAATACATATATATATACGAGGCCCTGCCACTGCGCGGTTTGTTTTCCTGGCGTGAAGGCAGGAATCGACGCAAGGTCCGTTCGAGCTAGAGCGAGGTCGCAATCTCATTGACCCTACACAGGATTTCCGCTTCGACGAGCCTCCGCCGCATGCAAGGATGCCTACAATTCCTTTACGTGCTCATTTCGCAGCTCTGCAAAGACTGCGAGTCTCATCACATTGTCGGATAACTCTAGTATTTGATTGGCAGTTTCAGCAAGTCGTTCAAGTCAACAAAAATCAGTTTTATTTGTGGGTTTTATTCATGCAGACGGAGATATAGGAGAGTGAGAGAGGGATACAAACCGTGAGATGTAGCTATCGATACAATGAGTGAGCGTGGATGGTTAAATGGTATACGTATGAGAATGAGAGTAGGCAAGCATCAGGGCAGGAAATTGAAATGAACGGTGCAGAGGTGTGTGAGAGGGGCGTGTAATTGAACTACACTAGCGTACGCCCGCGAGGGGTGCTAGGCGCTGCACTAGGTGCAGGGTCGTCCAATGTCTTGATTTGGATCGGGCGTCCATAAATTTCCTCGTAAGCTGGATCACATTGGCGACTGTGCGAGTGCCACCCGGTGTACAGCGCTTCCCGGAGCTGCGTGGGGTCGCTGGAGGGCCGCGTGGCGGGAATGAGGGAGAATTCGGACGCCGCCGACGGAGCGGAGAACGTCGTGTGCAATCCTTCCTCCGTCGCGGGCGGCACTTCCTCCGTCGCAGCCGGCACATCAGTATCGATGAAGAGATCTGCCATGGATCCAGTGCGGGACGGAGTCGGGGCAGAGATCGGGACATTAGGCCTGCGCTTGAAAGCCGCCAGCTTGATGGGCTTGGGCTTCGGTGGGCCGCGTACCCGAGCTATCATCTTCCGACACGACTTCAAAACCTTATCGCATCCGCGGGCGTAATTGCTGCGCGCCTCCTCTGCCATTCCGAGGAACGCGAAGACGGCGAGTGCGCACGCGGGGCCGAACCAGCGTGTCAGCTCCACGGTGGCGCGATTATTCTCGTTCGCAGCCCAAAGAGTGCGCGGGATCTGTGCGATCACCCCGAAATCGAAAGGCACGATGTCGCCAGAGACTTCGGTGGAGAGACGGGAGGCGGTGGCTCTGGTGGCAATGGTCAGGAGAGCGAGTGGGATGGCGAGGAGGACGGTGGTCAAGGCTAGACCGCTCAGGCGCATATACCGCCCGGGTGTGAGGTTCTTGTACGCGGCAAGGAGCTCTGGAAGGTTGGCGCGTGAGGCGGCGAACGCGCACATGGATAGACTGCAGTACGCGATGGAACCGACGCCGAGGACGAGCGGCCACATCAAGGAGATGAAGTAGGTCGGGAGGGAATCGTATAAGTCTGGAATACAGCCGACGTCTTCCAGGATGTCGAAGCGGTTCCTCTGAACAACGATTTGGAGGCCAGTGTAGAGGGCGGGGAACAGTCCGCAAATGAATGAGTCTGTGATGATCGCACGGCGTTTCTGGAGGCCGTCATCATCGGGGAGGCACGGACACAGACGAGGGAAGAACGCACCTCAGCCTCGCCCAGACTCGCAGTGGGTGGCATGCTGGCGATATGATACATTCGGCGATTTATGCAGAGCGACGCTGCGGGGAGGCCCACCCAGGCGGCCATCATAATGCGGATAGCTGAAGATACAGGCCAGTGAGTATTGTAAACATCATTAGCAGGAAACGACGCACAGATTTCACACCACGCCGGCGCGGAGTTGACGGTGTTCCCCGCCCACACCACAGAATTGAAGTACTGAGTGAGGCAGGAAAGGGAGGTCCAGAAGATGTACCAGATGACTCCCGCGTTCCACGCCTCGAATTGCCAGTAGAGTGGCACCAACGAGAGGATGAATCCGAGGAATGCAAAGACCGGGAATACGGCGTCCATTTGAATATATATTGGAGTGGCGCCGGCAAAGCCAATTAAGATTAGGAGGACGGGGACGGGGGGACGGGGGATACACCAAAGCAGGCTCGGCTGGGTAGTTAAAGGCAAGGTTGGGTGGCTTCGGGTTGGGCGCCTAAAATTACACCGAGCCGGAGTTCGACGAATGCGGTAATACCACAGCACAATGGGGGCAATCCACGAGAAAGACATCTGCCATCTGCATTGCTCGGTGTAAGCTTCGATGAGTGGCGCCCTCCAGTAATGGCAATTTCTTCTTTCCGTCAATTCACGCGAAGCATGAGGCGCTGGATGCATACGAGAAACGGAGAATGGCAAGAACTAGTGAAGATACAGCAAGGGTATTGGAAGCTGCGGCCCTCCGATAGCCGCAATGAGTGCAGCGAAACGGGGTTACCATTGGGATTATGGGCCCGCTACCGCGCAAGAGGAAGTTGCTGCCAGTGGTCTAGATCTGCAAGGTTTCACCCTGTGGCTTTGGGCTCGATGTTGCGGCAACAGGAGAAGAGTGCAGGGAGACAATCGGCCGCGGAGTTTCGGACGAGTCCGGATTGAGTCCGGATCGTTATTGGAAGCGACATTTTTTTAAAAAAAGTTCGCGAGGTTCTCAAGCAGGTAAAGACTCGGCATCCGGGCTTCTGCGTTTCGCCCTTCGGGCATACTGTACTAGAGCTGATCTAAGAAATTCCGGGACGTCAGAGAAAGAGAAACGCGCCAACGGTGCTCTGAATTGACCGGCTGGAATTCGTAAGTTGGCCATGGATGTGGGAAAGCATGGAGCCCTAGACAGATTAGTATGATAGTAGGATTATGGTACCTGTTCTATCTTCGTAGGATCCGGATTAGGGATGGTCGAGTTTGTAGGATCCCAATGTGGGCATGTATTCTTCGTAGGATTACTGTTATAGGACAGAAATAGTCGTCGCATTGTAAAGTATTACAAAGAAACTTGACATATTGTGGATACTGTGCCGCGAATTCCTCCGGCTCCTTCTGAGCATACTCCCGGAGTCTATACGAGAAGAGTGGGAGTGGGACTCACCCACTTCCACTAACGGTGACCCAGTCCCACTATCAGGAGTTGATGAAAGTGGGACTGGGGATCAATAGTGGGACTCGGCAATGCATTGCCGCGATGTTATTGTTCCATTGATGCGCCATCATCTAGTTGATGCGACATCATTAGACTGTGACTGACGTCGGCAACCAGGCTGTGAATGTGACCACTTCAGCGGCTCGCAGAAAGTCGGATGGATAGGGAGACAGGTCTATTGGACCGTGGACCATGGACCGTAGACCGTAGACCGTAGACCTCACAGGTAATAGACACGGTAGTGGACCGCACAATGGACCTGCGCTCAGAATGTCACAGCTGTCACTGTGGACTTGTAAATGGACCTCGGTTCCCGGGCCGTAGTTTTGATGTAAACCTCGGATCGTGATTTGCTGTCCGCCGACGCGCTTGATGCGCCCCTCCTACCACAGAGGCTGCAGCTGGTGTTATCATCAGCCAAGAAACATTCTATGCTCATGAATCCCAAAAGTGTTTGTGTTCGTGTATGCCCTAATGCCTTTGAAAATAGCCTGGCCGTGTAATCCTTGCGGAATTCTGAATAAATTTGATCTCCGACAGAAGCCGGCCGCGGCATGACAATATGCCCAACACAAGCTCAACAGCTCAACCACAAACTGGGCAGTTTTTTTCTTGGTTCATCCAGTGCGAGGCTCGAGTGGCAAGAAGTGGTGGTGGTAAGAAAACAAGAGGTGGCTGCCACCAAGCGCGCTGTTGCTTCTTGTTTACGCGCAAATGCACGTGGGTCCACATCAAAGTCCGCGATCAGGTCCGAAGTGACAGGTGTGATGCGGTCCATGGCAAGGTCCACGGCGAGGTCCAAAGACGGTGAATTATATAATATAGACCAGGTCCACCCGTACGGTCTACCCGGTGGTCTAATAGACTGGTCTATAGACCTTGCTCCCCATCCATCCGACGTTCTCGCGGCTCGGGGGTAACCTGAAATCTGATTTCGTATGTAGTTTGCCCCTGTTTGGTAAGCCCGCCTGAACTCGCTCAAACCTACCGCCCCGCTGCCACCGGCTCTCCGAAATTAATGAGAAAATTTGGAGCATGTCTGAAGAAGCACATAACCTAAAATTCATTCTATAATGATACATGGTCAATTCTTGGCACCGGGAATAACACAACTCGGGCCGACATTTTCCTAATACTCAAGTGAACAACTCTATTCCAGGGAATAGTTTATTCGACATCTTATCACAAGTACATGGAGTACTATTTTATGCATCAAGGATTCAGATATAGCTCACCATGGGGTCCTTATAATGACTTTGGTGGTGCAGATCGAGTGATTAATCTGATAAGATTTCATTATGAGCATATGTATCAGCTTGATTTCAAAGTTGCTGGTGACTCTGACTGCGAGCCAAATATTTTCAAGGTCCATCCGTGTTTGAAGGCTATCAATCCAGTAACGACTCAAATGTCCATAGAGGCAGCTTGACAGGTGCTCTATCCGACAGGCACCAGATGACGTGCTTTCGGGAATATCCTGAGGAGACTTTCAGTTTCAACCGTGGGAATTTGTTTTCCTTGTTCTCGTTTCTGCTCAATTATCCATTCCATTCCCATTCCTGTGCTACGTGAGATCCTCGTAAATATACCACAGAGATCGGTTTAAGCGTAGGCCAGACTCTTCTAACCCCTTTTGAGTGTTCTGAATGTAACACGAAATGTCAAGTCTCCAGTCCGAGATAATGAGCCTCAGAACCTGACTCAAGTCGACCTGAGTAACGCGGCATTTACATGTCACTGATGTGGTGTGTTGAGTGCGTCAGTGGACACGTACATACACGGCACTTGGCAGATAATATATTTGATATAGAGGCGATTCGCAAAAATTGCCAGTTTCTCTCCGTTCCAAGGGAGGAAATCGTCCGAAAAAACGTGAGCGAGGGATATAATGTCCCATGGGTCTTATGATGATGTTTTTCAAGCATTATCGGAGCTGGATCCATGCTTTGGCTCCTTCCCGACCCATCCCACCAAGCCCGCCATCTTCCGCCATCACTACCAAATAGATTTATCCCCACTTGACAGAGCCTATGAAAATTATTGCGCCAGCAACTCAGTGCTACACCGCCAATGGCCGGACACGTAGCCACCAGCTGGAAACCGCCAGCTGGACACATGTGGCGAAAGGCTGGTGGCCAGTTCACTGAAGGCTGTTGGCCAGATGAATTCCGAATAGATCCATGCTGGAGCCAGCTCCGACTGGATTCCAGCTGAAGGTTCAGCTAGTGTACACATTATATCCCAGGCTGATGAGACTCACTCTGATTTCTGGTACAATAAATATTTGGATTGCCAAATGTTTAGACATACGACAGGACTGATAGGACCATCGGCGTGCACCTACCCATTGAAACCGCACCCTGCACCGCCGCCCCTGGCTTCTTTTCGTGCGCTGCCTGACCTCGCCGTTGCCGACACCACGCTGCCGCCCGTCGTCGACGCTGTCCTCAACTCCTCTTCCCGCCCTCGGCCACGTCCCCGTCGCTGTCCCCGTCGTTGTTGCTGCCGTTGTGCCCTGGCCGCCACCGCCACGCCGCCGCTCGTCACCATCCCTGTCGCCGTCCTCGTCCCCGTCGCTGCCCGTGTCGCTGTCACCACCACCCCGACGTCGCCGCAACACCAACGTGACGCCTTGCGATGCCACCCACCCACCGATGCGACGCGACCCAACAGCATTCGTGCCTCGCCGCCCACGTCTATCATGATCCTCGCGTCGCAATCAAGGCGATGCCTGATTCGATAAGGCCCTACAAAAGTCGGTAGGTAGGTAGGTAAGTACGGAGCAAAAGAAAACTCACCACATTGAAGCTCGACAAATATAACGAACAAACACGATGTATGCCGGTGGAACCAGGCATATTGGGCGGAAAACATGTCGAGCACGCACGATTCTCTTCGATTCCTGTCAGCGGCTTTGCAGGAAAGCAAGGGAAGATAACAGAAACACACCTGGGACCGTTATCTCGATGCAACCACCCGCACCCCGCGGTCTATCCGCCATCTAGAACGCAATCTTCGGCGCGAGCCGCGCAGCGGCCAAATGGAAAGTCGGCCATTATTGACGTCGTACACGTGCGCACGACCAAAGGGATTGAGACTTCTGTTTTCGTGGTCTTCTTGGGCGATAGGTTACAGTCCGAGACACCAGAGAGAAAGATATAGAGATCTTGGTTGAAATGACTTGAAGCGGTAGAAAAGAAGAGCTTGGTACTAGTTGAAGGGGACAGACTCATTCTTGCTTGGAGCCGGATAGCTCTTGCACCATCTTGAAGGATTATCTCGAATTTCCGGGGGAAGCTCAAGATCGAGGGCTTGAGTCTTGCTGAGCTTCACTCTTGGAGTCCTTCGAGCTTATCGCTCCCATTTTGCCCGTCCTTTGGCGTACATTGTTGCGTTGAGAACATGCCAGCTTGTGGCCCAGCGGCCCAGCAGCAGTCTGAGACCGAGATCGCGGCTCGAGTACACGATTCTCCAGCTTTGAGTGAGAGTGGTGGATGTGATGTGGTGCCGGTGGTGGTGGGAGGAAGAAAAGCTGCAGGAGCGGCGCCAACATGCACGTGACAAGCCTACACAACAGCAAACATTTGTAATGTCGGCACGCGCGTTTGATTCACTTGAACCCGTCTTGGGCTTTGAAAGCTTCCAGTCAAACGGAGTCCACAAATCACGTCGCCCCGGAAACCTACGCAATGGCCAAGAATTGACTCATTCGATCCTGTCGGTTCGAGGGATAAGCATATAAATATACAGTTATATACACCGCCAACTGGTCCGCTTATAGCCGATATGTGGCGCGGCCATTGTTTGGCTATGAGTCTCATCGGCTGTTTCCACCATTGTGCTACCACGACACCACATGGACGAGAAGCTGGCCCATCCAGGTGGCGACCACAAATCCTTTCGCCGTATGCCACCTGTATAACTTCCTGGACACTCCCTGGTACATCACCCCTCCTCCGGCTTGATGCCACATTGTGTACATCTTGCACGCAGTCTGGTGTTGACCCGTTATGCTCTCTGTGTCCTGTCTTGATACTCCGGTGAAAATATTGATGTATAATTCAGTCTGAGTCCAGTAAAGTCAATTTTTAAAGTTTCTATGCTCTACATCTTCTGGCGAAAGCTCCAGGTTTCTCTGATCCTCGACAAGTCGGCTTCGAAATTGTCCGTCAATCCGAATCTGAGCCGTAATCTGTGTTCTGTGCCCTTTGCGTCTGTCTGCGAGCTCTTCCAGAAGTCCTTGGGACTTCAGTCTGAGCAGCTTCGATCCTACCACCGTGCCACTCGGAGTCGGAATCATTGTCGGTGTCCATCGTGACGGTGACTTGCTTCTTCCTCCGTCGCTGCTTTTTTCGTGGGCGCATTTCTTCTTCATCATCTGCTGAGTCCTCCCTGTCCTCCATGTCTGTATCGGTGTCTTGCGCTGCCTTTCCAGTATCGATCTTCGCTTTCTTCTTCGCTGCCCGCTTCTCAGCCGCACGCTTGCGCTTCCCGCTCTTGATCTCCCGCAGATTTGCCGCAAGCTCGTAATGCTTCGCCACCCGGTCTGTGAACAACGGAATGGGTTCGGTGAGCCGACGAGGGAGTGCTTGTCGGATCAAATGTGCATTGTGGAATGCGTGCGTGTTGATGACGAAGCGCTCGACGGATTTATGCACAATAAATTTGTCAGTTATTCCGGAGTCAACGCGTTCTTGCATGCGAGGCTTTTCACCGGTCGCCTCGCACCCGGAAAATTTACAATCATGCTGAACATTATACAGGAATCTGATATCCTTTCAGAAAGTCAGTCTTATCCTCAAGAGCCATGAACGAAGCTTACAAGAGTGGGAACTATGAGAAAGGTGGTTTCAGATTGTCGGCGGACCAGAATGGGCATTCCGAAGATATCATGACGTGAGTCGGAAACTTGGAATACATCGAGGACAATGACAGAAGCTCCGTTTCCGTTTTCTAGGATGGCGTCGATCCTGCCTGTGATGAGTTCCCCCTTGAATGAATATGAATCAATCTCAAACAAGATGATGCTTTGATTAAGTCTCACTGTTATCGGGGATTTGACGAAGACCCAAGAACCATTACTGCATTCATCGAGGGATGCGGAAATGACTTGGCGACATGGGAACCAAGATGAGGAAAGGTCGTAATTTCCCGCGTTCAGCGCCTGCGATGCGTGCGTTGAACACATGACAACTGACGAACGAGTCGCTTTAGGGACTCCTTTCTGTCGCTTGGGCAGAGGAACCAGCTTCACGGCACCTTAAAAATGAGCAAGAATTATTGTTTGAAAGCCGTTGCGAATTTAAATGCCCACCAGGAGTCAGAGGGTCATGAATGGACCACCCAATAAGTCTTTGGAGCACGGGACGCGTCTCAAGAAACGCTCGGACACGTGGACCTGCCCGCTCCCATTCACCTTGAGGTGTCGGCCACCAGCCACCGGTGAGCCGGTGTTTCAAGGCCTCTTGATCTGCCAACTGGAGAGCAATATCTCTGCTCGGTGCCAGGTGGTTGGAGAGAACAGAGCAGACTCGAAAAACACCAATGAAACACTCAAAATTTTCAGTTATCACGCCAACGAGCGGCCCAAATGCGATGATATCCTCGGGGCAATGTGTAAGAAGATGCAGTTTTATCTTGCTAAGAATCTTGGTGGGATCGACGACCGCAAATGTGTCCATAACATTGCCGGCCGCAATCCGAACATCATTCTGGACAGCGTTAGATTCACAACAGAGAGGTGGATCAGTTGAATTCCTCACGAGATATTCATCAAGGTTTCGGATTTCAGGGACCCAGATGAGGGCTGAGAATTCCCCAACAGCTCGCCAAACAGCAAAAAGTTCTGGCGAAAGAATATCGTGTACGTGGAAGACGTTGACTTGCGCAATGGTCTTGAATTGTCTGCCGATGAGTGAATTCGCATACTGCATGATATAGGGCGCCCGGATGGGATGAATGGACAACCCGTCTGTGTTTGTTGCTTGTAGCCGTAAGGAATAGGTTTGTTTTTGAGCCGGTGTCCAGCTAGTATGCGAAGAATGCCATATATATTTGACGACTCCGAGCAAGATGGTGTGGAGGATCTCGACCGGTGTGTCTTTTGTGGGATCGAAACCTACAACTGCATTTGAGCATTGTATATTGCGGTAGTACGAGAGACTTCATACCTTTCGTCGTTAGAAACCCATTATAAATCTTGTCTTCGTTGTCCAGCGTCCATTGGATCAACTCTTCCTGAATTTCGGTGGTGCTTCGTTCGGGATCTGCCTGTCTTTTCTGCTTGAACTGCTCAAGAAGGTGGTCGATCCAGTGCTGAGTATAGGCGTCTTTGATGCCGGTATCTTTCTGGGCATTCTTGATAGGTTGTGCGACACCGGAACACGCCATCTCAACTTGCTTCTTGAGCTCTGTTAGGATTTTTTCCTTGGAGCGCGGAATTCCCGGCTGAGATACTATAAGAACCGAGGCCCAACTCAGGGACAAACGTGGGAGGACGTACCTCGAAAAGTGAATGAAAACATTCATTGGATTCTTTGTCCTTGTCGCTCCCACCAACATGACATTTGCGGCAAAAGAAATTCCCCTTAGCCCCAATATGGCCCGAGATCTCACTCTGCATAGGATTATCGGATGGGCCGGCATTTGCATAGATGGAAAGGCAGACTGTCTCGTCCGTCTCGGAATCGCGGACTTTCATTGGCTCCTCGTGTGTTTTCCTAACATTTTTGTTGCTGTCAGTCTCGAGCTTTGATGCATGGATCTGGTTCGACGTACTCAATGACAGACTTGAATGCCGTGTACTGCTCGGGGATGGCCGCATTTGGGGAGGTCGAGATGAAATGGACGTGATATTCTTGTTGCAAAAGGGAGCGAGGAAGATTTCGATGGGTCATGTAAGTATTCCAGTGTTTGTTCCATGATTTTGAACGGTTCCCGGAGACATCGTCCCCAAATATATCCACAAAGCAACTGTAGATTGGATGACCATCTGCTAGTGCCCGCTTTGGATTGGGCATGCGCTCGGGATGGCCATTTTCGATGGTTTCATCTGAACAAATTAAGGTTTCGCGCTTGGCCCTTGAAAAAGGAACTCACCCGACCACTTAGGAACACTGTTCTCGTCTTGCAGATCCAGAAAATTTGCCACGAGGTCTTCCGCGGAGATCAAGATGGTATGCTCATCGCAGACAGTTGCTACACCCTGTGAGAGAGAAGTAGACAATGTCAGAGGATTGAGGGCTCGGATTCTCAGGTTGACGTACCGAGCTATCAATCTCGACGGCGAAGGCATCGGCGCAGACACGATCACGAAATTTCAGCCACCGAATTGGGATCACCAGTTGACCAGATTTCAGGCGTGCCAGCTCGTTGACGAAGAAATGGGCATGTAAGTGCCGTGCGTCATACATCGGACTCAGAAGATCGAGATCCATGTTTTTCCGCCATTTCTGTGCATGCCATATTTCCCGAATAACACCATCTTCCGGAATCTCTCGATAAACATGGATGAATTTGCGTGTTTCGGGATTGGCCCAATCCTGCCACCCAGATAAATTAACAAAAGATCACGGCTTCGGGAAGCAATAGGAAAAATACCTTAGCAATGAGTGTACGTGGATCATTCATGTGGAATATATTGCCCGTCACTGTCTTGTACTGCGTTGTCGGGACACCACATTTCTCGCGGAGATTTTTCTGGACTTTCCGCAAATGGTCGAAGGAGGGAACCTCCCTCGCACCAGACTCTTTCAGAATCCATAAGAAGACTTTCATGAGCGAGCTGGATATCCGCAGACGCGGCAGATTGTCCAATGTGTCTAACAGAAAGAGCTGCCAAAATGCGTCAACAAACCGGATGGAAAGGGTAAAAAAACTAAACCATCTTCGATGGGTATGGCGACCATTCAGCACTTTGTTCCTCGGGACCCTGAGAGTCGAAGTCGAGGATGTCATCGCCGGCGGGGTTGTCATCAAGGGCTAACCAAAAATGTCACGGGACCGTTCCTCGATGACAAAGGACGCAACTCACCCGCATTCTGCATAATCTCCGCCAAGAAGTCCTCCTCCTCATCCTCCTGAAGTAGTTCCGTCTCGTTGCCTTCACCCAACGCAAAACCACTGTCTCGGCCCATGATCCCAGCATTCCAGAGGCCATCCATCTCATCACGCAAACTGTTATATTGTCGGGTTGTTTTGTCGATACCGAGGTCAAAACCAGCGGCGTGTGGATCTGCCTCCAGCTGTTCCCACATCTCTGCCTCTGCAGCTGTCTGAATGCGCGAAATACGATGTGGGTCTGGTATATGGACGCCCTGAAGAGTTGAAAATCGCATTTCGGCCTCGCGACACTGTGCAAGATCGGTTTCTCGGTCCTTTTGGATCACAGCTGCGCGAGTATGTGCAGCTTCATTCTGCTCAATTGCCCGTTTATGCGCCGCTGATAGCTTGATGTGGTTGTTAAGGCTCGCCCAGGCCATCCAAGTTTCTTCTCGCGTTGGAGAAAGTGCCGTGCATAGAGTACATTGGACCTTCTTGCCGTCCTGGCTTGCAAGAAAGCCCTCTGGTGCGACTTTTTCCTTGGCTGTTGGTGCCATGCTTCGTTGAGAGGTTGCAGGGTGGCGCACCTGGCAGTGGGGGACGAAACTGAGACGTTGACAATGATTCTAGAGTTTCCAAATCCGGAAATGTGGCTTGGGTATATAATACATGGACTCGGTGCGTGTCGCATCTTCTTCCTCTCCTTCATATCTCATTCCATAACCATGTCATCGGCTTTCCTGCAGCGGATGGAGGCTGCAGCTCAACGCGAACGAAACACGGAGACACCTGAACTATCAAACTCTCGGAAACGCCGTCGTACTGATGGGAGTACCAGTGCCCCGCAAAGCGAAGACGAGAACGACGTGCCACCTACCCCTCTCATTCTCTCCTCGTTTGGCTCGGGTCCTGCTACGCGTAACGCTGCCATTGCAGTCAAGAATTTCGCCAAGAAACAGAAGCTCCGTGGCGAACAACTTACACAACTCGACACTTTCCTCAATGTGAGTTCGAGTTCTCTGTGTTATGCTGTCTGATACTCGCACTTATCTTCTACAGGATACCCAAACCGTGCGGGAGGGCAAGCTCTTTGCCGTCCTTCTCGGTCTGCAGAACGATGTGGGTAACATCATTGTTGCCACCCCTCCGTTCTCTGTCTCGCCGGAACTCAAGGTAGGCTTACCATCGTTACCCCGTGTCTCACTCTCACCGGCTGTCCGCTAGACCAACATCCAGAGCTATGCTCTCGCTGTCCTGTTGTCGCCAAAACTGGCTCAATATCGGGGTGACCTGTCTGTCCAACATGTTATGGTGCGCGCCACCTGCATCATCCTTCACCTCGCGCTAACACTGTGACCAGCAAATCCTCCTGAAGCATCGATACGACTTGCCGCCGGGCATTGAAAACAACCCGGCTGATATGCACAAGATAACGACCGCAATCCAAGATGCTTTTACTCAGTGTCGATCTTCTATCAAAAAAAAGGTATTCATCGCGTCCTAATTTATCATCGCCGCTAATCACTATCCAGTTGTTTGCGAGCGTAAGGATTTCGCGTCTCAATGAAGAGAACAAGAGGGTCATCATCGACCTCGAACCCTCCAAGCACCAGAATCTCTTCGCCCTCGCGCAGGCCCTTGTCGACGGGACAAAATGCCGCATCACTAATGCCCTCTGTGGCCGGATTGCTCTCATGGTATGCCACCTGTGTAAGACAGCAACCTTATTCTAACTTGCCCTATTCTTGCAGCGGGAGGTATACCTGCGAGACAGCAGCACTAAATACTGGACCGAGCTCGATGATTCGCTAGCTGCCATGCGAAAAGATTGCCGATGGCAACAACGATGCTCGCGATGCGTGCGTCTTTTTTTGCGCTTTATTCAAGTTCTTACTAACTGTATCCCCACAGAATGTTCGAAGATCTCATCGCCACTGACAAAGAGCTCCACGGTGCCGTTGATATCACCTACCAACCCACCAATGAGGTTCAACAGGAAGTCGACGAACTCATTGATGCCACGACCGCCAACCTTGCAAGCACCCCAACCACAGCTTCCATCGCTACCCCCGAGCCCGATGCCCAATCAGCGGAGGGAGCGTAGTGGATATATTGAGTGTATGATCTGGAATATTACGATGTATTTCAATGCGAATATTATTTTTTACTGCTCCCTTTTTTGTGCCCATGGAAAGATTGCCCTATGCAAGGTATCGAGCTATTATTCTGTCACCCAAACAGTGGATGGGAGCTGTGAAAGCCCGCCGGGGAGGTCGGTAGGCAATATATAAATTCACGGCAAGAATACATCTACAGGAGCAGCATAATATATCGTGAGTATTAATGAAGCCATCATCGGACCAGTTGGGTGCTCAATGCGAATTCCGTCAGTTAGCGGCAGGCATTGTTGAGTTATTACGGAGTGGTGGCTTGATGCTGAATAGCTGGCCATTGTTCCCGCTGCGTGATGTATTGCCGAAAATGTGGACAATGGGCAAGTCTGGCCCATTGTGGTGTAATACAATATGAGTTGTGGCTCCCACATTATCCTCAGGCAGCAGCCAGGTGCAGTTCCCATGCCTCTGGGGTGTGATTCTCAGGTGGCTGACACCCGGGTAAATTCTGCCGGTGTACTCTGGAGTCTGCGAGTTGCAAACATGTTCAACTTCTTGAATAAAGCTGGTAAGGCTGACAAGCGGCACTGCCCGCTACCAGATTAAAAGTCCCTTGCATTTGCTGTATCATCTATGCCTCGGACCTAGCCAGTGTCCCGGCTCGCCGGAACACAACATATATAATTTGAACTGCGGCGCCGTTGCATACCCTTGACGGGTCCAGACTTGATGATGGCGGGATCTCGCCAGTGGTGACCGGTGGCGCAATGCGCTAAACGTACTAAACAGGCTTCAGAGGAGTAAAAAAGGTAGAAAGTGCACAAACGCACTCAATACACTCGCTGGACTTGGAAAAATCAAATTTGAATTCAGGTGCGATAAAGTCGTAACCCTACCCCGGACATTACTGACTAAAACCAATTGAACCAGCGGATACTCTTGGAATGCTTTGCAGACTGAGATGTATTATTTCAAACGCTCCAAAAAAAAAAAAAAAAAAAAAAAAAAGTATTCAGGTGCGATGGCATACATTGGGATTTGGTACCAGGTACAATGAATGAGGGGCCAGACTTGCATCAGATAACTGGTAGTAGAATTACAACCCTATCACTGTACTCATGGAAATGTGGAATATGGCTTTTGCACGTCGTGAGTGTGATTTTTGGCTTCGAGGTGAATGCGAAAAGATCGAGCTTGATTGACTGATTCCCATGTGAATCTGGGATATCCCCTAAGGACATAGGTCTTGAAATCAATGTTCTGGCAAGGAAATTCGGCATCAACAGTCCAATGAAGAAACACAAATGCTTTCCTCACCATTTACACTCGAAATTTTTGGGGACATGACATATTCTTGATTCTCTCTTCCCCCCCCCCCCCTTTTCCCCGCCTTTTTTACAACTTGAAAAACTTGATTTTTTCGCTGGCCAACGATCAGCCACAGACAAAATCCATGAGCCGGAGCTAGGTTCGGAGCAAGCCTGTCTCCGGTCCGGCAAGCCGGACAATCTCGAAGAGAGGCTTGGGACAAAGTAATCAAAACAGTGAGGATCTTTGAAGTCATTTTACGACCTCATCCCTTCCTTTCCTCCAAAATCAAAGAGACAATGTTGTTCATTATATATCTAAGAGTGATATAGCCCAGAATCAAATTCTTGTTTCCCAAAGTTTGAAGTCCTCTGGAGGTGATTTCGGGGGATTGATGGCAAGTCAACTCCACCGAATGCGAGAATGTGAGTTCCCCGGAGTGCAGATTTTATGGGCACTAATGAGACTATTATTTAATCTGAGTGTTTCTGTCTCTTCAGAATTCTCATTCTACACCTTGGACACATCAAGGACTCTGGTCTAAGTTCTGCTGTTTGCCGATCGTTCCCAAAATGGAAATGTGATCGACAGTGAATCGACGGACTCGGATATCTATGTCGTTTACAGGCCTCACCACTCCATTTGACCTGGAGAATGTGGCAGAGAGGTTCATACAATGAATTGAAACACATCTCCTGCTTGATATGTTGCCAGAAAGCTCAAAAATCGGGCAGATAAAGTAGCATTTTGATCTTGAAGAACGTCAGTTTCCAGGGTGTCCTGCACATTTGCTATTGTCAATGTGATAAATCTGAGTTGGCCATAGTCTAAGTTGACTGAAAACATAAGACCCTCTTTAAATACCCAAAGTCATTGGAACACTTTTGAGCGCTCTGGGACGCGACAAAGGTCCTGCCTTTTTCTCTTATCTTGGCACAAGCCCCTTCCATTGTTGACCCCCAAACTCAGCCCGCATCAACAAACAATGGAACGGCAGCTTGATCCGAACCTAAGCCGGAGCCGGGAGTGGAGAAGGATCGAGAAACTTACGCAAACAAGATTACGGACGTTGCTTCGCCAATCATCGGCAGCACGACAAGCCGAAGCAATTTGGCGGGGACAATAAGTGTTTACGCAAAAAATGCTGACAAAAACAAGAGTTTACTGCGAGAAGCTGTCAAAGGGGCTCTCTAAGACCCGTACCTTACGGTAGCGGGAATGCAAAGACAATTCATAAGCTAGTATTGAAAGAATAGATGTATGGAACCTCGGGCTTGGTCTCAGACAGAGAATGGGTTAAAGGAGCCAGTAATATTCCAACTACTTTTTTTGCCCTTAGATTTTGAAGGCAATCATCACTTTTCAAATGTTGAAACGGAAATAGAAAGGTATATCAGGCTCACAATGAATTTACGAAGGCCAGGTATACTTGGTCAAAAATATTATCATACAACAATCATGGGTCCAGTTTTCATCGTCCCGTATTGCCCACATGCAAGTCCTGCTGGTAGCCAGCTGGAATTTCAGCTGGGGAAATTAGCTGGCTACCAGCTGGTTATCGCCTGAAAGTCAGCTTCTAAATAAGGTGGAAACCAGCCGAAGACTCCAGCTGGGGGAAACGTGTGGGTACTTTGGCGGTGTAATTCTGTTGGATTTAAAACACAAGTAGAACTCAGGGTCCGCGCCAGCCACTGAACCAGACCACCTCACTGCACGCCTACCCCGACGCCCAGGGCGCGACAGCGGGAATCGATCACGGATTGCCGAGTCACATCTTGATTGATTTGATGTTGCAGACATGTTCACGAACCGAGTTCCACTAATGATGGCAACTCCCACTACTGATCAGTGTTCGCCCTAAGGCCTAAGGCCTTAACCCTTAAGGTCTTAATTAAGGCCTTAATTAAGGCCTTAAAATTTTTCGGCCCAGCGTCCTGACCTTAATAAGGCCTTAAATTATCACATGTACCATTTGTAAATTTCCCTTTTTTTGGCCGATGTGACTGTCAACTACCATCTTGCTGGAGCAATGTTTCCACCGGGGAAAAACCAGGCCTATCTGGAGGGGAAGAGAAGCCCCGTACTCGGAAACTGTTGGCACGTATGATGAAGGAGGAGGAGGAGATTCCGATGGAGTTGTTGGCAGATGAGATGAGGAGTACATGGGCTAATTCTGATATTTCGGCTGTGCAAATACCGTGGGAATTTTTAATCAAAGGCCTTAAAGGCCCTTAAGATTAAGGCCTTAAGGAGCCGGCCAACCCGATTTAAGGCCCTTAGGGCGAACACTGCTACTGATGGAACCCGAGTCCCACTAACGACGGTGAGTCCCACTATCCAGATCACTGATAGTGGGAGTGGACGAGTCCCACTCCCACTCTTCTCGTCGGTACTCATACTCCCGGGGGCTAACCGCCGTCGTCCTGTCAGGGTCTGGTAAAAATGACGCGGCAGGCGCGCATTGACGCGCACCGGCGCGGCACTGACGCGGCACTAACGCGGCAGTGACGCGCATTGCCGCGGCTTTGACGCGGCATTTGTTGAACTTAACGGTGATCCCCGTAGACGTTAAATACACTCAAATTACACTCAGAAGCAGTTAAATAAGAGCTGGGAGAGAATCTAACAATGCCCAGGTCAAATATAAACTCTTTCCATAGGAGAAGTCCCGTTAGTTTTTGTCAATTCTGGTGTACACTGTGCCCTAGCCATTTAAGACTTGAAAAGAAATGTTGAATGACTTCTTGGGAGGTCTGGAAGATCCTTTTTATTCACTACCTGCCCTATCGACGCCGCGCAGATGCCGCGCCAACGCCGCGGCAGTGCGCGTCACTGCCGCGGCACTGCGCGTCAATGCCGCGTCAGTGCGCGCTACTACCGCGCCAATGCGCGCCAGTCCCTGGTGTCCTTGGATAGATAGCTAAGTAATATCAACCATTGTGAACGTCCAAAAGTGGTTACTTCCTCTAACTTTCTCACGTAGGATCCAGTATTCACAACCCGAGAATGAGCAGTTAGTATGCATCTCAGGCAATGGAACAGGTAAAACTATGGCGGTCCGAACACACTTTTATTCCTGCCACACAAACTTGCCAATTTTTGGTATTTCTGCCCCGCAAACAGGACATTCGCCGGACCAAGTTATTTGGGGCGGATGGATAGCAACTTCCGCCCCGAACGAGAACTTGGGCCTTGCGCGTCGCGATTTTGAGTCTGCCCGGACGCAAATTGAAATTATGTACCCCTGCTGGCAAAAAGGTAAGTCCGTGTTATACCACGGGTTAAATTAAAATGCATATTTTGAATCAAGCACCACAATTGACTTGCAAGTCACCATTGAACAGCTCATCTCGGTATCTTGTTCTGCTGCCTCATAAAATCCAGTCATGGAATCAAGACATCCCTCAGGCTATCGGTGAGGATTTGATATCCCTAAAAGTAGCTTGCAACTCTCGAATCTAGCATTTTATTTTATACCATTCCAACCAGAGGTGTCCGCAGTACCCCTACTTTGGAAATATATGCAGTGCCTTCCTGTTTCACTGGTGCCTACACCTCATGTCAAGTCTTGAGCCGACTAGTACTCGGAGTATGATGCCGAGCAGAAGCTCACAGCCAATGCCAATATTACAATGGTGCACCAGGCAGGAAGGCCCGGAAATTGTTGTGAATGGCCGAAGTTGTGGCAGTATGGACATTGCATCTAGTCGCGAATGGGATGGCAGATCGGACTTCTACTAGTTGACACATCCCCCTAGCTTACAGACCACGGCAAGCCGCAAGCATTTGTGTAATGATATACCGCCCATATAATAACTAATCTGTTTGCGGCGCGAGAACAAAGTTCAAGTTGCGCGCGCGTGGACTCAAAGTCGCGGACGTGCCCGGCAAGTCCCAATTCTGCAGAACCTACTTCATTTGAGGCATTCTGCCTGCCACTCATTTTGCTGAGCAAAAAAGAAGACATCTACCAATATCAGTGGTATGTGGTATACACTATATCTGATCTCCTCGCGAAATTAATTCACTAGGTGAGATCAGAGAAAGTGGTCCGAATTTGATGTTGGGCAAACACCTCCCTAGCCAACTAGATTGAAACTGGGAATCCTTGGTTCACCAGAGTGTATTTTATGCTCCGTCATATAAACTATGAACCATTTGAATATGAGTGGATATGCAATTAAATTTTCTCAACGGAAGGTTAGGATCGAACATTACTGTGTACAGGCATATAGCCAAGTAATCCCTCTGTTCTTCACATGAAACACGTATCAATACATTTTCTCGGTAATCATTCTTAACTGGCCCTCATCCCCTCAGGAGACGTTACAAAATTAAATATGACTCAGTATAGTTGAGCATAAGTAAATGAATTCACATCTATAGCATATCCTGGTCGGAATAATTTATCTTACGAACCTTTTGGCACAAAAAACAATGGTTCTTGTGTGTCATGAAAGCTGAGGATCCATAAACTCAGTGACACTTCCTACGGTTCAATTCTGGGCGGGAAGTGGCTGCGAAAGCATTTATACCTGGAATTGTATCACATCTGATATTACATACCAGCACATCAGTGCGTGGCGTAATTTATGTACAGGAACCAATCCCGAGAATGTTGGTACTGATTAACCTTCCAACGCAAGCTGTTGGGTCAGTTTGAGTGGTGGTGATGAGCGGGGTGATTTTACGTGCTTGGAAATCACACACGTGTCCCTCTCGTTCAGTTCAGTTCAAATGCAGGAGGATGGAAATCGTGTTGCATCTCTCTTCATTCGTGAATTGCATCATATCGAATCCCTCACAATGGGTACCCCGGATATGGCGACATTCGAACATCTTGCGAGACTTCCGAGGCTCACCTCGTTACGTCTCGCTACGTTTCCTGGCGGGTTTCTCTCTAGTCCTACGCCATCCTACCAGATGTTTCCCCACCTTCGGAATCTCGCCATGGGATCGGTTCATGTCGAACTGGCAACCAAATTCCTTCGCATGTGCCCCAGAACATCGTTCACGTCACTCCAAGTCGATTTCAGTACGCCCTGCCTCGTGGCACAGACGGTCGAATTCTACAACGCGTTGAAGGCATCTTGCCTACATTCATCCTTAACATCCCTCACCCTCAACAATTATTCTGCAGTACCTGTTGCAGGTCGCAAAGAATGTTTAGTCACCGGCCGCTCATTGCACATTCTCGGCTGTTTTAAAAACCTCCGCAAATTGATCATTCGATCCTTTCCCGGATTCGATCTCGATGATACCCTGATCACTGAACTCGCACCCGCCTGGCGAAACCTGCGGATCCTGGAGTTGCAAACATCAGTTCTGCCTATCCCATCACACCTTACACTCGAGTCCCTTCGTTCGCTTGCCCAACATTGCCCCCATCTCCAGACATTAACCGTGGACTTCAATGCGACATCTTTACCGCCACGCAGTGGCGATCCACGCCTCACCCAGGAGAGCCTCGAAACCCTCCACGTCGAATCCTCGCCCATATCCCGTTGGAGCCGCGTGGCACGCTTTCTGTCGGGTCTCTTTTCAAACCTGGAAACTATCACGACCGATCGCGAGGACGAAGATAATGAATCGCCAGAGGAGCTGGAGGATCACGGCGAGGAAATTGAACAGCACCGGCTCTGGAAGGAGGTGGAGAGTCACATTGGGGAGTTCGTGCTGGCGCGTCAAGAGGAACGAGAATTGGCTCGGGCGACCTTCGGTGAGTGCCGCGGACTGTTGATCAGTGCATCTTGATTGACCCCTCGCTCAGGACTCTAACTCTCTCCTGACTTCAACCGTGTATCGCCACTCTCAAGCATTTAGAGTCCGTTTCACCGCCATCGTTCTTGCATTCCAATTTTTTATTCCCCGCATCCCCGACGGTGCTCATTTGAACTAAATTTTAAAAGCCTTGTTTCCCGTGCCATCATTCTTACGCCCGGGCACTCTACAATATTCACCCTCCATTTCGACGTGCTTCCGTTATTGCCACTCTTACGTCCGAGTACCCCAAAATATTTACGATCCAATCCGACATGCTTCCATTATTCCGGCTGTCTCTTTCATCCCGTATACGATCCTATGGGTCTTTTTATAAAATGCCTGCAAGCTTCTTTGGATCAAATCGAAGAATTTGGCCGACGGAGGACCATGCGGTTTTCGATGTGGCGGCTGTGAGTTATCGCATACTATTCATCCGTCCGAAAGGACTTACATTTTCATGATTATGACTCAAGAATTTAGTGCGTCGGTGGACGTTTCTATGTAGTGGGCTGAACACTTATACACGCCCACACCGCTTGTCGACCTCGCGACGCCCGACTTCAACATGACAACGTCATCATCTTCAGCTGCAGTTTAGTGGCGTTGGATATTGTGCATGTGTTCAATCTCCTGGCGAGCAAGTGCGGTGTCGTGCACGGGAGTGACTGGGAGAGGGTCTGTGCGCGGCGTTGAGGGAGTCGAATCAGCTCGGCCGTTTTGCACCAATGTCATTCTTGAGCTTGGGGGATGCCGACGGTTTCGTTTCAAAATGTTGCCTTCGCCCTCCTCCACGGAGCTCGCCATAAAAGCCGACAATGACCTGTTCGCGGTGCTTCAGGCAATTCAACAAATTCTCGGCAGGAGGCTTCAATCGAAAATAACCAACTGGACTCTCTTTTTCTGCCAGCTTTTAGCTTTACTTCCACATCTTGTGTTTAGTGTTGTCGATCCAACTTTCAAGATCTTCACCACTTTCTTCTCTCATAATCCGCAATCGTTGCCGTCGCCGTGTCGTGCATGCTGCGATATGCGAATCTCGAGGCCTCGTCAGTCACTCCCTCGTTCAGGACCCGGAGCGCTTTGGCGTTGTCGTAGCGGTGGACTGGCACAAAGTCCTTGCCAGCGCCCGGTGTGCCCTTTTCGTACTTGGACGAAGGCGGAGCGGCGTCGACTGTAGTGCTTTGAGTAAGTATTTGGAGCCCAGCGGAGAATATGGGAAGGGAAGATGCACGGCCATACGAGGTACGGAAGAGATGTAAGAGGTAATGTGGCGAGCCACAAGAGGTAGATGAAACACGCACGCCAATCTTGCCTCGCAAATGCACCGCTACAGATGATGAAACGATTCCTCTCTCCACCCACAGGCAACTCCCTCTGCAGAGCCAGTACATGCGCGAGCGCCACATCTCGCACATCGACCCAATTACCTCCGCCACCGCGCGCAACCTCACCGGGCTTGGTGTAGAGATCATACATCCTCTTTGCGGAGGTGTTGAGTGCCTCGGGGGACGCGACGGCGTGGATGACGGGCTGTGATATGAATTAAAGGGAGCGGGATAAGATGAAAAGGAAAGAACTCTGAGCAAGACGAACAACGCACACCGAGCACCAACGGTGGATTCATAACGCACAGGTCCCACGAAAGATGGGCCGCGTATTCCTCTTCAACAAACTTCCAAGCCGCTGCGAAGGCCATATCAGGGGAGTTATCGCGTGAAGAGAATGGTACAAAACGCACCGCGCTCCGCGAAGACTTTCGAATTGAAATATTTTGCCCCCGGCGATGCCTTAATCCCCTTCGCTTGGACCTCGTCCACAGCGTCGTCGTTCCAGTCCAGCTCCGTGAGGACTCTGTCGGATGTACGCGCGATGGCGGCACAAGAGGAGGTCACGACGATGCGCTTGACGGATTCGCTATGCGACACGGTTGAGGTATCTATCGGTGCATATAACTTAGGGGTGCGACGCACCCATATTTCCGAGCACTCTCCAGGATCCTATAGTTCCCTTGATGGCGGGCTCCGAGAGTTCTGTGGGTATTCCTTAGCAAAAGGCAATGCTGCGGGCAATCGTACCGGCAGGATCATTGGCGTTGAGGTAGAACGGCGATGCCGTGTGCTCGATGGCAACCACGCCCTTCACCGCCACGTCGAACGCGCCGTCCTGAATCCCAGCAGTGATCAGAGAAGAGGGAATGCAGATTTGTGATAAAACTACATACAGAAGTAATGTCTGGAATGACAACTGTCTCGAACTTCCCTGGGTACTTCGTGCCGAACAACTCAAGGAGATGATTTCCCTTGTCTGCGGATCGCACGGCACCCCGGACAGAGAATCCCTTTTCCAACAGCGTTTGAACGATCCACTGGAAATGGGCAGATGAACACGAAGATTTGAAAATGGGGTCCTCGGAGTCAACCTACAGTGGCAATGTAACCGTTGGCTCCCGAGACAAGGACCTTTCCAACCTGGACAGGGGCCATATTGCTGAGTGATTGGGTGAGTGAGTGGTAAGAAAACAGTCCTCGACATATGTATATTATTGCAGTTTGCATATTAGTTGGCACAGCCCCGATCAGCAAATTTTCGGCACATTTGATGCGCCAAAGCATTTGCATTGTTTCTCGCTCAATACTGCACGGATTCCTTAGATATTGGATGCTAAATTTATCGTTTCTTAAGCCTCATTTTCTCGTACCAGATTTATGTGTAGGTACCAAGATTTCAAATTGTGTATTGGTACCATACGTGAAATCATGATCCGAATTTATACGAGAGAACCAATCAATCTCCATAAAATTTCAATACTGTCAAATCGCTGGAATATACCCGGGAACCTCCAGTTGAATTTTGGGAGGTTTTGGACAAGTACTGAGCTCGCCGGGGGTGTTTAGAACTTAGCCATTGATCAGATCAGTGATCCGGCTTTTGCTGCCGCACTCCGCAACTAAATCCACAACGGATTTGCCTGAAATTTGAGGAGCACACTAGCTGATAGTATGTGTGCATATTCAGGACTCAAGATCCATCACTGCCGCCATTTTCATTGCAAGAAAAATTGAACGCCGATCGTACCATTTTCACAGGTTGAAAACCAGAGCACTTCGTCACGTTGTGTAGACGCGTTCCTCCCCCGATTCCCCCCAAAATGTTGGAGGAGCTAGCTGGACGGTACTTACACTTTTTTGACCTTCTATGAGGCCCAGAATAGATTTTTCTCCATCGCATAATGTTGCGCATGAGGCAACAGCTTGTGGAAACCAAGATTCTCAAGCCTTAGTATGAGCCTGCAAAATTAGCACCGTAAAGTGTGCACCAGAAAACGGTGAATTTAGCCCATGGTCTTATGACAATCGGTCCAGAAATGAGCGAGAAACAATTGATTTACTCTGGCAAGCCAAAATAGTGTTGATCGGGGCTGTGCCAACTAATATGTAAACTGCAATAATACTGCATCGCGCTGTCGGATGAACCGTCTTAGTCATTGTTCATTTGGTCAAAGATACGGAAGTGGGATTGGGTCGGAGTCATTGTATCTGACGAGTAGCGGACACTAACCGTCTGATCATGAAGATATTGCCATCTGGTCAAATTTGTGCACGATTTACTTCGGCATCAAAGGGAGCCGGAAAAAAATGGATTTTTCTCAAGGTATAAGTATAGAGCGCGGCGATACGCTGGTCCGCGACCGCCTGGCAGGCCAAACATGAACAGCGCCGAAGTTGTCATGAAGCATTGTCCACTGAAGGTGTTGCCGAAGATCGTGTTGCACGAAATGCTTTCCGAATACAACAATTCGCCGAGCTTTGATAATTGCGCGTTGTAAAACACCAACTAAATCGGAAGTACAAAGAAAGCTTATAGTAACGAAACAGAAACCATCTGTTGTTCATTGTTCAACTCGCGGTTCGCCCAAAGCTTGCCCCCCCGGCTCACGCTTCAAAAATAGTAACATCGTCGATGAACGTCCAGGCGGGCGCTGCGCCTCCCGTGAAAGCGAGCACATCATCGCCCGTGGCGACGACCGGCACTTGCACAGGCACATAAAGCGAGTACCCGCTGACGCTGCCAACGACTGCTCCGTTCCACGAGATGTTGACATGTGCGGACGCCTCGGACTCTTCACCCGAAAAAGCCGAAGCCATGAACGCCTGCACGACATAAGACTTCCCGGATTTCGTTTTGAGCGGCGCCGCCGGCGTGAGGGTCCCTGGGAACGGGTCTCCGCCATACGCCGCGCCGAGGAGGGCGGAGCTGTGCCCAGTGCGCGCGTACGGTGTATAGTCGAAGACGGAGGCGTCGAGAGTGCCATTCACAGAGCTGGTGCCGATCCAGTTGTCATAAGAGGCGGTGAAACAGAAGTCGTTGCAGGGGTTGTAGCCCTCGAAACCGCCGTCACGGAGGATAGAGATGCGGCTGTAGCCTCGGGAGTCGATAACTTTGAGATTCCCCTGGCCCTGGTTATCAGCGGTGGACGCATTCGTGGGGAGGTAGTACTGCAGGCCACGTCAGAATTAGAAGAGAGAGCACGGGAAATTCACCATTGAGCACGTGGTGGATGTAGGAACTCCATTGTCCACCGCCTGCCAGATGTTAAAGTACTGGCATACCCCGCCAACGGAGTCGGCACCGCGACTGTTGCAGTAAGAGGCACATTTATTGACGTCGTACGTGTCGAGGAGGACGAAGCCCATGTACTGAAAGGCAAGTCAGCATGTTGAGTAAACAATTACGAGAGTAATGCGAGAAGGCCGGATGGTTTGCGGGTAGGGAAAGGATCGCGATGCCAGCGCGGATGGAAGTTAGGGACGTAGACGGGGGAAGAAGGGGAGAGGAAAAGAAAGACTGTAGAAGAGGATATCCGGCAAGCAGGAGAGACAATCACCCCAGGTGCATTATTCGCGCCACCGGTAGGCCCAAAGACGAACTGATAACCGTCGGGGGTGGCGATATTCGTGTTGTCTGAGTTATCGGTTTGCGGAGAATTACTGATGGCCTCGAAGATCGCAGCGTTGTCGGTCATGGGCGGGGTGGTAGTGTCAGTCTGGTTAATGAGAACGCCTCCGTCTGTCGGGGTCACCGCTTCGACCGCTGTCAATGACGTTCGATCAGTCGAGGCGCAAGCACAGGTGGGACCACTGTCACCGACGCACAGAGAAGGAGCGCAGCAAGCGCGAAGATACGCATCGGAGAATGCATTAGAGCTGGAGTAGGTTGGGGGTAGATGCGGATGCCACTGCAGTTTAGGTTTATATACGAAGACGGTTTGAACTTCTAGAATCCGAAGTCGAGGTGCAATGACCAATATTGGTGATTAGGCGTAAGTGTAAGTGTTCGAATTGCTCACGGTTCTGTCATCCGGTAAGTTCATACGGATAACACTTCTCTTACCAGGGGTCGCACAACCTGTGACGGGCTCTCGGTGCTCCTTTCTCTCTAACAAATTCGGACCCTACCTCCCCTACACCTTCTCTTTCAAGACAAGCGTACAATCTGCGTGGCCGTCCAAAAATGGCTTCTATCCACTTGTGTCCAGATGGGTCCCGGTACCCCTAGGTGCCGCGTCTCTCCATCGTGCACACGTTCCGCGGAGCGGGTGCGGAGCGGGTGCGGATCCTAGAAAGATCCCGCATATGAATGGGTGGTTATAACGGATCGGCATAAAGCCGCAGAAACCACATCTCACCGCCACGGAGATGAACCTGCCCGATGATCGTATTTTGTTTCCGCAGATGATTTTCCAGTTCGACACCACGTATCTGAATCGAGGAGGGATGGAAGGTCTCGTTTAGCGAGGGTGAAAGGCCGCACGGCGTTGTGCTCCTCACAGCCGTCGTTGGGTAGACCGTATTGAGCACACGTTTCGAATGGAAGGGAAGGCGAAACGTAGAAAAGAAGGCAAGACGTGCCGCATTACCGCCCTAATGAGAAGGCCGCTCCGTCCACACTGCAACCAATGAGCTAAACAACTCCCTCTTTTACGTCGACGTTCGCTCCAAATCCCGGGCCGTCGAGAGGGCTAAGTAACCCCAAGCCAGCGATCGATAGACCGTAGGGCAGAGATCGAATGTCACAACTTATCCTAGGCTCTAAAGAAGTCGTGGTGCACATTTCAAACTGGGGAAGGTGAACGGGTCAAGGTGGCTGAGGGGACGCATAAGTTGTTTCGATTGCGACGGCCGTGCTTATTCCTAACAGAGGCATGCCCTCCGGCTTTGCGCAAAGAAATAAACTCTCGAGGAGCATACAATTGAGGGCTTACAATTCAAAGGCGAGACGTGTGGATACCGCGCTATGCCATTTCATGACCCCGCACCCTCATCGCCGAAGTACTCCTCGACGAGCGCCTTCTTGCGCAACTCGAGCAGCACCGCTTCCGTCTCTGCCGATGTGGGCATCTTGGGCGGCACCAGCATCTCCGCCGTGAGGAAGGGGATGTAGGCCGCCGCCGCCTTGGCGTTGCGCAGCGTTTGGTCGGCGTCGGCGCCATCGGTGGAGGACATCACGACGTCCCCGTCGCCCGCCTTGCTGTCTGAGCCAGGCGGCGCAGCAATGGCGCTCGGCCTGGGCAGCGGTGCGTCGTCCGCGAGGCCAAGTGTACTCCGGAGGTTAGAGGCGATCTCTTCCCATTCTGACAGTGACAAGTCAGCATCATCGGCAGCGGATGGCGTACGAATAATACACACCTTCGTCCTCCGCTGCGCGCTCGAATGCGAGGAGCGTCCCATCCGCCTCATCGAAGTCGCCGTAGTACGCCGGTCCCTGGGCCATGAACTTTTTGTAGTGCGATAGGGCTTTATTTTCCTCTTCCTCGTCTTTTTTACGACTTTGGAACAGCTCGCGTACGCCGGGAAGCTCCTTCGCGCGTCCAAAATATCTGACAGAATATCAGCTCAGGCCCGTGTGGAAATATTGAGTGAAACGCACTTGTATCCCTTCGTCCCGGGTACCTCCTTCCCATCGTCATCCAGCATGGCCACATTCCGCCGATAATTCGCACCGCCGAGCGCAACAATCTGGTTCTCCCAGTGTCGTTTCTCGCGCATCTGCTTGTTGATCTCGTCGTTCAGGTCGCGCACCTCGTAGTCGCTCAGCCCAGCTACGGATTTCATCAGTCAGCATTCTTCGGCATAGGCGCATTGAGTGGCAAGCACGTTGTGCGACAGTGAGGACAGAGACATACCATCCTGGATCTTCGCGACCTTTCGACTGATCTCCCGCAGCAGCTCCCCACGCCAGCGCTCGCACTCGCGCAAACTCTTGCATGCGCTGGCCATGCGCGGGCGGGAGTCTCCGCGCGTCCCTAGGCCCAGCTCGGCGGCCTGCGCCTCCCGGAAGCGATAGAGCATCGACTGTGCCTTTTCTTGATTACGCGCCTAGACGGATACATTGAGATTGCGAGGGGATAAGGGACTGGGACTTGACTTGCCATGGTGGTGGTTTGAAGGAGAAAGGGTGACGTGACGTGACTCCCGAAAGCGGAATCCGGGAGAATCCGGGCCGATCAGCCAGTTCCAAGATTCGCGAACGTTCTCAACGATTTCGGCAAGGATTTCGGAGATCGTGAATTGGAGTTGAAGATAACTTTGAGATCCAAATACTACCTCTTAATCTCTACCTTCGCCGTATTTTAGCAGTGGAACGCTGACAGAACTTGGCCGGTAGTGCAAATGTTAACTCAAAGCTACACTTTCTGAGATAGACTCTTCTATCCATTAATCAAACCCAGGCCCTGATATTAACCTAGGTACTACATACAGTCTTGTCAAAAAAAATGTACAGAAATTCGCCGAGAAATCTTTGCAGAAATCGGCCCCTTCGCAGTTTTCGTGAATCAGTGGGGGGACTGGTAGGAACGTCAGATATATACGCAGTCGGCGGTGAAGAACGCACCCGCAAGCACGCGTTGGCGAGGAGAAACACATGATCCAAACCGAAAGTCCCATCTGGGTGCCTAGAAAATGGCCGGTAAAAGGGCCCGCTTCGAAGGCACCCCACTTGTTGTCGTGAATCAAGTGGGAGAGCAATTCAAACTAGTACTGTAGACGCGTTAGAAATGCATGCGGTGGGCGGAGAGAAACGCACAATCCAAACTGAAAGTCCCATCTGGATGCCTAGAAACTGGCCGGTAAACGGGCCCGCTCCCAAGCACCCCACTTGTTGTCGTGAATCAAGTGGGGAGAGCAATTCAAACTAATAGACGCGTTAGAAATGCATGCGGGTGGGCAGGGAAAAATGCACAATCCAAACCAAAACTCCCATCTGGGCGCCTGGAAACTGGCCGGTAATAAGGGCCCGTTTCGCAGGCACCCCACTTGTTGTCGTGAATCAAGTGGGAGAGCAATTTAAACTTCGAGCATCCAACTTGTTGTCGTGAATCAAGTGAGGATGAGTAATTTAAACTGGTAAGGCATGTTAGACATCTTATGCGGTCGGCGTGAACAAACGCACATTCCAAGCCGGAAGCCCCATCTGGGCCCTGCAGCTGGCCGGTAAACGGGCCCGCTCGCAAGCACCCCACTTGCTGTCGTGAATCAAGTGGTAGAGCAATAATTCAAACTAATAAACGGGTTAGATGTGTCTGCGGTCGACGAGAAATAACGCACAATCCACACGGGAGATGTAATTTAGGTGCCGTTCGCGATATGCCTGAACGACCACCTGAGGTCGTCCTGGGACACTATCTCCGATATCCGCCCGATGACAGTTCCATGAATCTCGCGCTGGGTCTCGGCCTCCGGATCCTTGTACTGCGCGACCCTCATCTCAAACGGACCATCGTTTGTCCGTCCGGGAATCAAGCGAGAATCAATGAATCGGAGCATCTCCTCGTCGCTGAACTCGAGGAAAGACTGCAGCTCGATGCGATTTAAACGCGGAACAAGGCAACCGAGGTGTGGGGACCATCTGAGCTCGTGGAGGAGAGTGTCGGTAACGACGATATGGGCTCCGCCGCTCGGGTCAGCCACCGGCACGTCGGCGAGCAGGAGCGTAGTCAACGCCGACATCTGGGCCAGACAAGCAACGAGGTCATCTGCAGAGATGAGTGTATTCTGGATCCTAAGGTCCGCCAGCGTGTCGCGGCACCCAGAACGCAAGACGAAGTTTGAGAACTGAATCCGCGGCCAATGAAGCGGAAACCCATGGTCGGATGATCGGAGGCGAAGGCTTCGCATGCAGGGAAAAGAAAGAGTGGCGAGGATTTCGTTCAGCACCTGGGCAGAATGGTCGCGGTCCTCGACTCCGGCCAGTGACAACGCGAAATTGAGGATGTCGGATTGGACGGGTTTAAGGCCGGAAAGAGGAAGAGTCAAACGTGATATATCCAGCCCCTCGATCGTAAATTGGCAACGATTAGAGCAGTGAACCATGACCGCGAAGCCGTCGCCGATGGATTTGGGGAAGTATCTGTTATTGTAGGTCACTTCCAGCAACTGATCCCAAGGCAGTCGTGGCGATGCGCCGAATTTTGAAAATACCGCCTCGGTCAGCTTGGGCGCTGTTTCGAAGATGTCCAGTCGGTCTAACCCAGAGCCGCCAATCTCGAGATGTTCGAGGAGCGGAATATTGCCCTTCGCCGCGGAAAGAGGTTCGAAAGCCGCGTGGCGAAGGTAGAAATCTGCCGTCAGCCACCGCCTGGAATGTTGCGCCAGCAATCGGAGGGCTGGACCGCCATGTGGGTCGCCGGCGCGGACGTAGACCGTCAACGGCAGATTGGCAGACCGCTCCAAGGACACCGCAAGTAGCTCCATGATCTTGTTGCCAGTTCCTGGGCCCGGCGCGTACAGTGCATCCAAGTAGATGGTTGTCCACAATGAGGGCGTGCTCATGACGATCGCATACCAACTTGCGGACACTTGAGAAATACGAAGGAGATGTAGCTGAGCAGCATGGCTGCGGAGGACATGAACGGGCAAGTGACGGGATCCAAATTCGTAGAAATGTGGGGCTTCAGGAGCGCACAAGGGGAATATGGCCGTGAGGACCTCGACAGGAAGGCGGCGGACAGTGGAGAAGATACTGCTACACCCGTCACTATAGGCCCGAAGAACATCCCGTCCCGCTACAAGTTCGGAGATACTGCTTTTGAAGTCATCCACGGAGGCTTGAAGTCTCCCGATGTTTTCATCGTACCGCGCGATGTCGGCTGGAGATGATGCGATAGCTGATCGCAGGTGGGGAGACTCCAAATCACTCGGGGCAGCATTAGAGCGAAGGAGCTCACGAAGGTGGCGAAGCTGGAATGCATCGGGTAAGAGGGGAGACGAGTAGAGACGTTCCTTGGAGGCTGATGGCGGGACGGCCATGAGCAAGAGTGTCACTGTGACTGATGTTCCGTTGCTTGGGTGTTGGAGTCGATGCTGCTTATGTAAGCTTGCACTTGCGTTGTTAGGCTACTGGGTTTTTGAAAGCTCCCTAACTTTCCTAGGACCTCTCTTTATATACCTTTCTTCTATCCTCCCAGAATATTCTACTGAATTCCGAGTCCTTCTGCGGAGCGAGAAATCCCAGACCGACCGATGTCGGCCGGTCGGGCCTTGCGGCTGATCCGCGATCAATGTCCTACAACAGCGTAGCTCCGTCGTCGTAAACCAGACTTTATGAGAAGATGGTCGTTCTCAAAGATCCGCATAACAGTTTATTAGGAGAAACTGTAGGCTGTGGAGTCTTGTGGAGTCATGACCAAAAAAAGAATATGACTCGCCTGAGGCGGTCGTCATATCCGAAAACTACGTGTTGACCCGGGAGGATGCCGCTCTCATCCGACGCACCTATTTATGCATACGTTACCTTGAGCCGTCATGACTGTTCTTATCCCTGGACGGATGCCAGTTTTTATAATTGGTTTAATTCGAAAGAGACGGGGGGGGGGGGGGGGGGGGGGGGGGGGGGGGGGGATATATTATACTCGCGTGGTCCACAACATGAACGACGAGTTTACCGAAGACAAACATGCAGTAGTGTACGGGTGGTTATCCATACATAAAAACCACAAGATGCCAACGGAACACACAGAGATTCCAGGGGGGCGATGACTTGACGCGTGACTCAAAATTTACATTCGACACTTCGGTGCGAGCTAAGATTTGGTTGGCATGGGATAATTTTTCGACCCAGACATTTTTGCCTCTTCACGTCGCTGTGGCGGTTTTGAGACCGGGGTCAGGCAAGGGCATAATTTAAGGCTCCAACCGTTCCGTTTCCGTTCGCCAATCTGGGAAAACCAAACGGAAACGGTAGAGAAACTGTTGCAAACGGTTTGAAACCGTTTTCGAACGATATTTTCGCTGAGTACAATCGTTTGGGGTAGGCTGAGGTAGCCTGGGGAGATTTGAGATTCCATAGTGAGCAGAATTCATGACGTGGATCACCCAAGTCTCATAAATTGCATTCTGGCTGAACAGATTCCCCAAGTCGTAAACTAGACATTCGTCTGCTGGTCTGAACCGTCTGATCACAACGTGAGCGGTCAATTATTGGGGTAAAGAACAAGAGTTCTGTCATTTCTAACCATTATCTGAAGTATTCCATTCCATCTTGGGCCGTGGTTGTTTGGTTGGTGCTGTCTAGATGGCATGAATTGGGCTGAGAAATTGACTGTAAGGTAACAGTTTCAAAACGGTTCTCGAAACCGTTTGCCCATCCTGGCAAACGAAACGGAAATAAAAACGGTTTTTTCCGTTCGAAACCGTTTGCGAACGGAAATGGTTGGAGCCTTAAGGGCATTTCAACTGCGGGACGCGGGAAATTCGGTGCCGACACGGGGTGCGTGACTCGTGACCGCCGAATTGAACGAAATTATACAGTAATTGAAACTTTGACATCAACAAGGGTCCGCACAATGAGCATCCATGTTCTCCTCTGCTCACGCGGTTTTTCCCACCGCTGCTTTAAGCGACCTCTTGATGTACGCCGTGAAGTAGAACTCCACAAACAACAGAAAGTGGCTGGTCAAAACAATAGTCCCGACGAGTACCGCAACCGGGGAGACTGGACACGCCTCGGATGTCGGAGAAATGTGAGCCACCGCCAACGCCAAGACTGGTCGATAGGTTTAGTTGCGGATAGTGCGGAGATACACAGACGTACCCATTGTAGGGCCAACCACCACGAATTGTATGATCTGCAGGCCGGTGAGATGTTTCTTCCACTGTAGCATGAGCGTTAAGTATGCCGCTTGGTCCAGCCGGTATTAAATGCCTGACCGAAGGTCGATATCCGCCGCATGTAATGAAGTAATAGTAATCTGTATGGAAGTATTGAGAGCCGTGTGGATGTAACTGGTTGAATCAGGTACACAGAATCACATGGACGAACAAGTTCGCTGTGATAGCGACCCAAGACTTCAACCATCCGTCAGCTACAGCCGCCAACCGTAACTGTGCGACATACCATAGTTGTTGTTTCTTGCAGCTGGATATAGCAAAGGAAGATTGTGGAAGTGTGATGGTAGACGTGCAGGAATCCTGAATAAATATTGGGTCGTGGTTTGGCGGTTTGGTTCGAGTTGCACTTACTGAGCCGTTTTTTCATGAGCACGAGGAAAAGTGTGTCCAAGAGTTCCACATACTTCAGCCCATAATTTAACCTACAATATAATTAGCATCCATCAAGGACAGAGCGAGACATACCGATAATATAGATCTAGTTTCTGAAACGGGACTGAGATGGAATTACATAGTTGGGAAGTAGTAAACAGACCTTGGTGTAAGATTCCGGAGAACACATCGCTCCCATAACTCCCACACGACGGATCAGAGGAATGATTTCCTCTAGCATGAACCATAGAAGGATGAGGCTCACTGCACTCAGGCAGATGTTATACGCATGCATCAGCCGCCTCGGACGAAATGGCATTCGATTCTTCATCATCGACTGTGCTGTAGAGACGAAAGTGAGATAGCTCGCCAGGACACAGAGGACCATCCAAGCTGATCCCAGCGGGATTTCCGTAACCGGCACGGGGGAAGCGGTGTTCTTGTCATTGACTGCCATCGGGGAAAAAGTAATGAGACTGCATTATCGGCCTGAGTTGATAAGCAGTTGTGAACCCGTATAAGCTGATCCTAATCCGATCAGAAGGTACTGTTATATTCGGATTGTAGTTGAAACATTGTTAGAGGGGTCTAATGCATCAACGGTGATGTCGATGACAATATGTTGGCTACAACCTTTCCTCGGCCATTGCTAGTGTGAAACTACATATCGTGTCGACTATGGTGTCGTCTGTCGCCTAGCAGATGAGATAACCTAGCGCCTCAATCGCTAACTATGGTGCAGACTTTCAAACTTGAGGGTTGATAGCTGCCATGCTTCCCATACTAGTAGATAGTTGGGCTTCTTGAACCTAGGCCCCTATCAACGAAAGTCGCTAAAAAGGTCTTGTATCAGTGCCGCGGTCTAACTATACATCCAGCCTAAATAAGCAGCGAGTGCTAGGTTCAAACAGCCGAACACCAAAATGAAGGGTGGATCGAATACTGAACGCTATGGCTTCCATCTTGACGTTGTGGTTACCTTATAATGATCCCAGTTCGGGCGCCGTAGCCACCACCAAAATAACACCATCGGACCCGGGAATGGCCCGTGGAGTTTCCCGCTATTGCCAGTTCGGTACCACGAATGACATTTCGACCAGACGAATTCCGCTAGCCGCGCCTGGATTTTCCGATTATACGCGTCCGTCGCCTCGGATGTAACCTCTGCTGAGGAAATGTGTCCGTCGATGATCGGTTTAATTATCTGGATGATGTATGCGACCTGAATCTCTTTTGAGTAGACTTTTCCTGGATAAGGTTTGGCAATCACCTGAACTTCAAGGGCAAACAACAGAGATGTATGTCCACTCGAAGTATTCGCGCCTAATTCCGGGGTTAATTTCCGACGTCAATCACAATACTACATAGTTCGCACCCGCGATAGTGAAGAAATTAGGGAAACCAGAAAGTGTCGTCCCGAGGTAAGCGGTCGGGCCTCCGTGGGCCTCGTAATACTGGGCCACTGTCTGTTCGGTTGTGCCTTGTATATCGACAAAGTAGCTATCCTAGGAAAGTTCAAAATTATTCGGAATGATGTGGAAGCTGACTGACCGTTATATACCCCGTACTATATATGATCACGTCGAAAGGTTTGAAGCCTGGTGTAAAGATACAGGCGAGTCAATGCCGGGAAACTTGATCTACCTTTCTCAGTGAGGATACCATCCTCATTGATGGATTCAATGGGATCCCATATCAGTGACATATTAGGGCGCCCCAATGACGCTAGATAGTTGGTATCAATAACCACTCGTTTACATCCGAGCTCTGGAATTCGGAGTGGGTCGATGATCTCCATAATGGAGGCAAGAGCATTTGCGCACTGTGTGCTGAATTTGAAGGAACGACTTGATCCAAGTACTCAGCCGGAGTCGCCCTCATCATGTACGCTTTGATATACTGTGTTTCATTCTCAGCAAATATAAATTGGCCAACAAAAGGTGATACTTCATACCTGCTCAGCGCAGTGATTCGTGAGTCGGTTTCCAAATAACACCAAGTACATCAGTTCACCCTGTAGAAACATTATCAGAGATGGTCTTTGGTGTCTTTGGCGTCGCGTGATTTCTACCCAAACATACTGAGCGGCTCGGAACATTCGGAGATAGAATGGGACATTCTTGAGAAACCACTTCTGGACAAGTGAGTACTGCGTGCGGATCTGGAATGTTGGTTAAGCGTAGTCAGCAACGCTATAGGAGTTCGCACCGGCGGAGCCAGCCACCGTGGCGAGCGACAGTATTGCGTCACTTGAACCGTGGCATCCTCCGAGATCATTGGGACGTATTGTGTTCTGAAGCGAGACTTACTGTAAATATCGGATCATAAGGAGAAATCACTTACGCGGAGGCACCATTTCCGATTACCGCAACGCGTTTGCCGGCCAGAGACACTGTATTGTCCCAACGAGCGGAATGAAAACTCTTCCCCTGAAAATCTGCAATTCCAGCGATATCAGGGAAACGTGGAATCTCCAGAACGCCGACCGCAGAAACCAGAATTGCGGCAGTCAGGGAGATTCGAGTTCCGTTTCTGTCTTCGGTCAGGATCTCGTACTCCTGGGCCGCACTGTTCCATCTTGCTGACAAAACACTACGGTTGAAGACTATGTTTGGATAAAGATCGTATTTGGCCGCGAGACCAAGCCAGTATTGTTTCAGTTCCGGTTGGAAGGCATGGGACTGGGTCCAGTCGGACTTCAAATCGGTGGACAGAGAGTACAGGTGTACCGCAACATCAGAGGAGCATCCCTTTGCGTACAGACGATCAACTCAAGTCAAGGAAATAGATGAAAAGTCTTACTGGATAGATATTATCCTGGGTGCGATGGACTCCAGTTCAAACATGGGCAGATCAGATATTATGCGCTCACCCGCCATGTTCCACCAACTTCGGATGCCCTCTCAATAATCTGAGTAATTAATTGAGCTGTAGCGACAAGCGAGTTAAACCGAGACGAACCGTAAAATTAGACCATCCCATTCGCCTCAACTCGATCGCCATGGTCATTCCACCTATTCTAAAAGCACCTCCTTTCTGTTAGCGCTGTAAATGACCGATGAATTTGAATGACATACCCAGCACCAATGATGAGGACCTGCGGTTGTTCCATGTTCGATATGGGTGAAAGCGATGGCGCTGGCAACCTTATGTACCGGTTGATCGAGATCGCGACAATTTTGTTAAAGGTCCGAATATGGTCGGGATCCCGTTAGCTTCGCGGTACGAGTAGCCTCATAAAGGGTTCGCAGACCTTGGGATTTCGTTAGCCTGAATTAGCCGTCCTCGGAGCGCGATGGGAAACGACATCCACTGGCAGTTCCGCCCTACATCAGACAGTAGGACACAAGGATCCAGGTATTCTTGGGCACAATCTTCTCCGCGCCACTCGGAACTGGAACACGCAGCGCTATTCGGCAACTGCAACCTGATAAGACCGTGAATCGGCGAGCGCCACTTTAAATTCACCGTCGAGATGGCTTTTACTGTGATATTCATTCTCTGCTTCGCCGCATCCGGATTTTCGCTCTTCCAAACTCGAACGCTAAATGCAGAGCAGGCGTTAGAAATGCTGCAGGGAGTGGGGTCCTACGCGATCTCCCGAATGAATGCATTTGATGCGTCCTTGTCCAGCCTCAATGCGGATTCCACCGGCCTCGATCTTCTGGTGCGCGTCTTCCTATTTGAGGGGTCAGGTGAATTGTAGAGCTAATCCTAGGACCCTAGAACGTATTATCCGCGTCTTCCGAATGTCAACAAGCCATAGGATATTTAACTTACCAAGCGCGGGTAAGATATACTTCTTCATCTCGCCTACTCCCAGTAACGGGGAGGAATTTAAGGGGCCGTGGGACTACGATAACCGCTTCGGACAACTTTTGCTGGACAACCTCGAGGACTACAATGCAAGCGTGACAAAACTCGCTGAGACATTTGCGTTGAAGAAGGCCTATCTCCCAGGTCAGACTATTTTCGTTTTTAGCCAAGACGGCTCACAATGATAGCAGGCATTTTTTCCGGGGCGCTATCCAAGGCGTGCAGCGAAATTAGGTCCCTCATGATTTTGGGACGTGAATTCTTCGACACAGTGAGCAGCAGGGTGACCAGCCCCGTGCGCTATTCTGACACAAAAAAATAATCGGGTGTCCTGATTGTCCGTCATCCGTACCTAGGCTATAGTTTCTCAGAAGCTCTCTGCTGTGCACCAGGATATCCTGACGAAGGGGGAAACCCTTTTACGTGAAAGTTGTGGGGACAGTATTGGTGCATCTGGTACTGATCTATAGTCGACAATCGGCGCCGTTGTTCCTCGGGCAGGTTAACATTACTTGAATCTTCGAGTTAGATAAATCTATATTAGAATTGTTTAAACAATGAGCGTCTCAACGTGAAACCGTGTTTAAGTATTGTTCTGATCAATAACAGGACCGACTGTCCAACACAAGAGGCTGTCAGAACAGTGTGAGCCAACTGCCTTTGAACACTCATTTAAACGGGGTGTTTGAACGCTGTTGAACTGGAATCCTGTTGAAATAATCAGTGTTTGAACTGCCACGGAAATTCACTAAAAATGTGTCCCATTGGGTTCGAACTAAGGACCATGTATACCCCCAATAGTCACCGACACTACTTCCAACTGCGCCATTCTGAACATTAAGGGAAGTGGAGATCTTGTGCACAACCCGTGACATCTCGCCGCAGTAGAGCTACAAGATCGTGAAATGTAAACTTGTATGGAAGATGGGTACCTTAGTCAAGCGTTTAATCAAAACACAGGCATAGTATAAAACAATTCAAGGACTTCATGCACATATTTAGCAACCAAAGCAATATTCCTGTGTACTACATGTATCTACGAGGAGTCGAAATTGGCAGCAGAAATTATTAATCAACTGTTTAAATGTTTGTTTACCGTTTGCCTTGGCCAGTAAACCAAAGAAAAATTTCAACAGTTTTTCTTCCGTTTAAATACAGTTTGAAATGGAAATGGCTGGAACCTTAGGTCACTCTGACATGGTGTGAAACTATGGTCAAAATGGTACAGTCATATAACTGATGTAGCCTAATATGTGGCGGAGCCTGCTATGTAATGCCATCATATGTGTGTACTAACATCACCCACCTCATTTTGACCTTCTTGTCCAGACATAGACATCTAGTGATTTTGTGATGTCAGAGTACCAACGAGGGTTCACTTTTTGACTTGCCGGATTGACTTGTGCCAGCGCGGATTAACTTGTTTGACTTGTGCGTGGATTTGAGTGCACAAGTCAATTTGTCGCCCGCACAAGTCTACATGCTTATGTGCAAGTCAGTTTGTCGCCATTGACTTGAGCACATTCCCGCTGCACTGAAGTCATTCTGACCATGCAGGAGCCTCTTATATAACCTGAATATGATATCCTCCAGTTTGCGGGGCTGCCTGGGCATTTTCTCTGCATCACAGCCAATATGTTCAACATAACAACAGTATTCAACTTGGAATGGGCGGTCTGATCGCTGACTTGTGCATCCCCTGGGCTTTATACAGCCCTGGTTATAATCACACATCTCCAAGAATGGTTTAAAATCCTGACTTGACGTAGAATTCAACAATAGTACACACAAGTCAATACGTTGTGAGTGCTGGATGTGCTCTGCGCATGCCCTCTCGTTCCACGGCGGCTCAGGTCAACGGCGACGAACTTCCTTCAAACGATAAACCTTTATTCGGCAATTTGGTTGCCACTTTCGGAACGACTTCAAGGAAGTAATGGTACTCACAAGGCTTCGACCGCGAACGACGGCACCCCACTACCCTTGATGCTCTTCGTTCCAACGGATACAACTCCTAAACTATCAAATCTACTCATCACCGCCGATCTGGACAGATCTGGACCTCTGGGACGAGCCTCGCCGACGAACAAAGACACCATATCCTTTCACAAACCTTTTCCCCAGTACCTATTATGTACAACAAACATCAATCGCCTCGGACGAGCATTATCACCTTGTGTCCTAAAAATATTAAACGACCAGCAGTGCGCCGACCGTGGGTGAGCATGCTACCTAGCAGGACATACGGGTCGGAACTTAATTGGGATTTAAACCCGACAGTCCGACAACTCGCAGGATAATTATCCTAAATTTGGTTTTCAAGACTCTCTCGACAGCGAACGATACAATATTTCGCGGGCGAAAGGATGCTGGAATCGTTTTGGGGAAGAAACTCTCACAAGCAAGTGTTTCACTCAAACACGAGGCTGATGGGGGAAAAGGTATAAAAAGCGGACAATTTAGCGTACTTAGGCATCGAGTTTCCGGGGGTTCAGATCCCTCCCACTTGTACACAAGTGTTCTTACATCCCACAAATCGAGAAATTGATCACACCCTTGCACCTACTTGTCTCAGGACACTTTACTCACTCCCTCCCTTGCAGCTTAAGTCATCTAAGCTCGCGCTCATATAGCTCGCCCTCGAACTTCGCACACCTTCCCGCGCGTAAACACCTCCTGTAGCGGTGGGAACGAAGCTTCGAGGATATTTTGGCAAATCGTCAACGCCTGAACGGCCACAACCTCTTATATTCCGAGAAGTTCGTCGCCGAAATTCCGTCGACATCGAAGTCGTCCACGAACCAACCCCTTGGAAGGATTCGCCGACTCGATCACATGCCCCATCGATCAAAGGAGGAAGGCACGTCGTTCGATCGAAGTAGAAGGCTTCGCAGATAGTTCGAAGGGACAAGTTCGCGGACTTTGTTCCCCGGCGAACGAGTATATTCCAGTTCTTTCCCCCATTTCGCTAACTTTAACAGAACCTACCGGACCCGCCGCACCACCTCTGCATCGACAAACGTCCCCTTGTTCGGAACCTCACAACCAAACCCCCTAGAGGCCGGACAAGCTTACCACCTGAGCATCATCCCATTCACGTCGTAGCGTTGCGGTCCTTATCACAACGTGACTATCCACGCACGAATGTCGACCCCGACTTGGGCACATTCCCGATGTCCTGTTATATCCGGAGATCCTCAGGGGGTCATTAGATCCTCATATCTAGCTCTGGGTGGGTCAAGCCGAATATAATCTAAAAATTATACTCAGTACATAGCAGCAGTAAAGGGCAGTATTTAGGAGGTCCCGCATTTTGTAATGGGATGAGGGTGTTCTATGTCGAGAAAACGACTGACTTGTGCATGTTGCATGGGCAAAGTGACCTGTGTGGGTATTTATAGTGCATAAGTCAATATGTTGCCTATGCAAGTCAACATGTGTACATGCAAGTCAATTTGTTCAACACTTCCCGGTCAATGGTGTGCGCTACTCCCAGATTCTTCGTCCTCGACTGCTAGCAAATCACAGGAGAGCCCATTTGATTCAACATATTGCTGGAAACACGGTTGATCCCGGCTGCCAATGTTGCCCCAGCACAGGTCCCGAAGTTTAACAGCAGCAATGCCAAGAGGGGAAATGAGGAGTCATCACAGGAGCAACCAGCAAAGAGAACAGTCTGATGAGGGATCCAACCCAGGGAAGGAATCTCGCGGGAACTCAAAGAACTTGAAACGACGAGGGTGGAGGCACAAGACCGAAGCTCAGTACATAAGTTAAATAGAAGCAATTCCCCTTGCATATCTCTGAAATGCCTTGTGATTTGTTCAGAACATTGAGCATAAAAAACAGCGGCGACGAAGAAATATGATGCCATCAACCATTGCCGCGGGCTGCCCAGGCTGTCGGTGAGGACCATCCTGTAGTGGTGTATGCTGTTGGTGACATCCAGAGGTTATTTAGATTATAGGAGTTGAGTGGAAGATTTGGTGTAAGCGAGCAGAAGCACAAGTCACACAAGTCAACCCACCCAAATTCAAACTCTGCTGGCAGTGCAAGTTAATTTGCCAAGTCAGTCCGGGATTCCTCGAGTACCAACAATAAACAGAGACTAATCCTGTCTGTCTGCAATTTAAACAACCGAGGGAATTTCACATGTCACACACATATAACCTGCAAGCATCCCATTTACGCATCCTTGTTGAGTTAAATTCTCAGCTGCCATACAACCTTGTGTCAACTCAACATGGGATTGAAATGCATGCTCATCCAGATTGCTCAAGAGCTTTGGTCCATGTGCCACAGCAGATGGCATCTAAAGAGAGGGAGCAGCATTTGAGCTTTCCTGAAAATCAAAGATGATTGTTTTAATCAAGTTGATCAGGATAAAGTTGTGAGCCCACCACTTCTCCAGTGCAAAAAGCTTTGCTTGGAGACCACGAGAAGATAATGATATGATGAGTAGATCATCTGCCTGGGCCAAAAGAAAAATGTGACCTGCAGCCAGAAAGACATCATCCATGTCCGGCATCATAGCAAGATCAGTGAGGAATAAGTTCCACATGATAGGTGAGGCGGGATATCTGGGTAGAAGCCTGATGTAAGCCTTGAACTCTTCAGATTGCATGTCTCCATGCTTTACATAGTATGCCATTCACTAGTATAACATGCGAAGCCAGTCAAAAAGTGCACCACCCATCCCAAGTCAGAATAATTTCAACCATAGAGTTGGTTGATCCGTTGACAGGAAGATATTGAATCAGCATGGTACGTCCTTTCAGGAAGCAGGTTTGAAGAGCAATTATTCTGTAGCTATCCAGGTTATCATGCGGCTTCAGGTGTTTAAGGATCCCGATCAACGCTGTCATGGACCATACCATCGGCACGTCATTCGGGGCGACACATGCATTGCACCGGTATGCAATATCTTTGTCTGGGATTTCCAGGAGTTCCACATAGGATTTGTGATCTTCCCCAGCTGAACTGTCTAGTGAGTTCTTGTGCAGATGATCTTTGAGACGCCCCATATCCTCTTCAGACCATTTCTGGGAGAAGAAACATTCCGGCGTTGAGTCTTCGGTCTTCTCGGGGATCAGGCCAGCCAAAAGTTTATTACAGCTGTTTCCGAATATGTTGGCAGTGCGTCAATTTTTTGTGTGCTCATCTTATTTTGATGGCATGCTAAGGATTACTACTTTGGGAAGTCTTGGCGTGATCTGGCCGCCACGTTGACGCGCCCCAGTACCTACGTCTGTCCGCCGCAGGCTTATAAGATTATTAGAATTGCCTCAAAATACGAGCATAATACTCCCATAGATTTGCCTAGTAGCCCTCCGAGGTGCCTCCGCTCCAGCCTTGCAATAGACCATATCCGAATCGTTCGATATCGCGGTCAAATCACGCCAAGACTTCCCAAAGCAGTAATCCTTAGCATACCATCAAAATAAGATGAGCACACAAAAAATTGACGCACTGCCAACATATTCGGAAACAGCTGTAATTTTGTACTGGTCAGCGTCGAACTGCGGTGGGAGCACCTTTGGTGGATTCAGTCTTTTTGGAAAGACATCTTGGAAATCTGCCACAGTAACCGAGATTTGGGCCGGTTTGCGATCAGCAACTCATCAGACAAAAGACACAGACACATTGTGAGGTACTGACCTCAATCTTGCTGTTGACTCACCAGTGAGCCGTGGAAATTCTGTGTTACGTTGACCATGCATATCAACTCGTACCTCGGCTTGAATGGCTTTGCAGGCTCTGTAAGACTGAGATTGAACCCCCGGAGCATGCTTTAATCATCTGCAAGTCACTCGGCAAGCTGGTTGAACTACTATCTAAATTCCTTGGTCAACTATGCTCAAATTCTCCAGACCTTGAAAACCGCATGGTGGAACTCTCCAATAGAGTTCCTCAAGGCCATGATATACTCTCGCCTGAATATTGCTTTGGTTGCTAAATATGTGCATGAAGTCCTTGAATTGTTTTATACTATGCCTGTGTTTTGATTAAACGCTTGACTAAGGTACCCATCTTCCATACAAGTTTACATTTCACGATCTTGTAGCTCTACTGCGGCGAGATGTCACGGGTTGTGCACAAGATCTCCACTTCCCTTAATGTTCAGAATGGCGCAGTTGGAAGTAGTGTCGGTGACTATTGGGGGTATACATGGTCCTTAGTTCGAACCCAATGGGACACATTTTTAGTGAATTTCCGTGGCAGTTCAAACACTGATTATTTCAACAGGATTCCAGTTCAACAGCGTTCAAACACCCCGTTTAAATGAGTGTTCAAAGGCAGTTGGCTCACACTGTTCTGACAGCCTCTTGTGTTGGACAGTCGGTCCTGTTATTGATCAGAACAATACTTAAACACGGTTTCACGTTGAGACGCTCATTGTTTAAACAATTCTAATATGGTTACTGGAGTTAACACGGATATGTAGAGATTGCTGAAATGTTGAGCATGAAGCCAGAATCCCTGCAAATCCACATTTCGTCGAAGTGGTGTAATTTAAGTTGATTACTCAGTAGGTAGCAATCCGTGGCGTTTGCGCACTTTCGGCGCGTCACGTCTATCAGATAAGTTATTTGTGAAGGGGAAGTAATGGGCGGTTTTGCGGGAGTGCGCTCCCGCGGTACAGGAGCCTGGGTTGGCAAACCCGAGGCGCAGTGGAGTACATACTCCAAGGCGCACTACTCTCGTGTAACATGGAGCCGGATGCACAGTGTGCCTTAACGTTGCTCTCAACACGCCGCGCCGCCGCCTTCCAATCCTCACACAAAAAGCTTCGCCGGGACCATACGGACACGCGACGCAGGCCCAACCAGTGCGCGCCTCCGACCGCAACACACCACGCGTCAAGCACAAGGAGAGACAATCGGCGGAGCACAGCGGACCATCGGAAGAGATCCCAATGATATTTCGTCACCGACACTGGGGAGTAAGCAGTTGTATTCTGCGCACTGATTGCCATCGGGGAGAAGTGCTGGCGTGCGTCCTCGGCAGCGGTTGATATGCGATTTTGAACCGGGGAAACAGATCCCAGTCCGAGCAGAAGGTGCTCAGTCAATTCGGATTTTATGTGTACTGGTTGGGTCGGCCATAGTGCATCGTGTCAAGTATAATGTCGCCTAGTGTCTCCTACAGAATCCGCCACTACTTGAACTCGTAATGGTCTAAACGGTGTGGCAGTGCATACTGCACTACCCCATCGGGTTCGTAGTTGTTGTTTGTCGTAGTCACTGCCAAACACATCATCTCTTGGTCTTTACCGTCTCGCAGCCCGATTCCACGGCATCCGCCTGGTCTCACCGAGCCGACACCGACCTCCCGCCCTGCCGACCTGAGGCTACGCCTCCAACGGCAGGTTTGATCACTAGTTATCGAGGGTTTTCCTCTCGCGGATGCTCAGATCGAAGGGTTGATACTGTTATTCAGTGTTTCCTTTCTCGTTCCAACCCAGCCAGTCCATAGATGATCGCCTGTCAAGCGCACCTAGTAGTCTCATCAGCCCCGGTCGCAAAAAATGTTCTGCCAGTATGAGTTGTCCTCTAACTATAGATCCAACCTAAATACACAGCGAGTGTCAGGCTCAAACAGGCGAACACCAAAATGAACGGTGTATCGTATACTGAGCATGCTAGCTTCAAAGACCTCTTAGTGGTGATACGCTGACGGCACGTCTGAGAGCGCGAGCTGAATAAATAAACATCAGGCTCAAAACTCCGAGAACAGCCGTAAGGTGATGTGTGTGCGAGGTGGTCAATCCATTCTCAGTGCTCGAATGGTGTGGAAAGGCAGGGAAATGGGGAACATCATATAATGATGTGTTGGCGATACGGCGAGCGACGACGGGGACGATAAGACATGATGCGAGGAGCGCGAGGTAGACGACGAGGGACGAGACGAGCACGAGAGCGAACATGAGCAACGACGAGGGCTCAAGAAGGCGGCATACGAAATCTGGGGCAAAAGCGATATATAAAATCTGTTGTAAGGTACATTGGAGTGCAGTATTTATGGTGGAAAGAAAGGTAGATCCGAAGCAAGGTCCGCGAGGCTGTACGAGTCTCAGTAAGCTGGGGAATTAATTCCGAAACAATTGCGGTGAGTGTGAGAACGGAGCCTGGGTTGGGCGGGAACTTGAACGCGTCGGAGGAATATACGCCGGATGGAGAACGCGTGAATTGAGCTTGTTGAAAGTCGCGTGTGGTCGTGTTTGGTCTATCGGGCCGGAACGGAACTATTCCGTGATCAGAGCGGGGCGGTGCTCATCAGTGGATACCTAACCTAACCTAACATAATGGTTCCAGTTCGGGCGGAGTAACCACCACCAAAAAAGAATCATCGGACCCGGAAATGGCGCGTGAAGTTTCCCGCTGTTGCCAGTTCGGTACCACGAACGGCATTTCGACCACACGAACCCCGATAGCCGCGCCTGAATTTTACGATTGTACTCGTCCGTTGCCTCAGTTGTAACCTCTACTGAGGAGATGTGTCCGTCGATGATCGGCGTAATTAATTGGAGGATGTATACGACCTAAACCTCTTTTGAGTAGGCTTTTCCTCGACAAGGTTTAAATCACCTGAACTTCAAGGGCAAACACCCGAGATGTGTGTCCACTCGAAGTATTCGCGCCTATTTAATATCTGAGTTACATTTTTCGAGATAACCCGCGACGCTGACTCGTACCCGAGATGATGAAGAAATTAGGGAAACCGGGAAGCGTTGTCCCGAGGTACGCAGTCGGGCCTCCGTGAGCCTCGTAGTACTGGGTTACCGTCTGGCCGGCCGAGCCCTGGATATCGATAAAATAGCCATCCTAGGAAAACTCAACACCATTTGGAGTGGCAGGTGGTCCAACTGACGGTGATATAACCAGTACTGTATATGATCACGTCGAATGGTTTGAGGCTTAATGTGGAGATACAGGTGAGTCTATGACAGGAATAGATGACTTTACCTTTCTTCGTGAGAATACCATACTCAGTGATAGATTCGATGGGATCCCATACAAGTGACAGATGCGGACGCGCCAAGGAGGCTAGGTAATTGGTACCAATAACCACTCGTTTACAGCCAAGATCTATCGGAGTGGTCAACGATCGCCATAATCGAAAGAGGTCTGTCGACACACTATGTTCTGAATCGGAAGGAATGACTTGATTCAAGTATTCAGCCGGGGTCGCCCTCATCATGTACGCCTTGATATACTGTGTTTTATTGTCAGCAGATATAAATTGGCCAACAAAGGATGCCTCTTCATACCCGCTCAGCGCAGCGATTCGTGAGTCGATTTCCAAATAACACCAAGTACATCAGTTCACCCTGTAAACACATCATCAGAGATAGTCTTTAGCGTCGTGCGAATGCTACCCAAAGATAATGCGCGGCTCGGAACACTCTGAGATAGCCTGGGACATTCTTGAGAAACCACTTCTGGATGACTGAATACTGCTTGCGGATCTGGAATATTGATTAATCGTAGTCAGCAACACCATATGGCTCTCACCGGAGGAGCTAATCACCGTGGCGAGCGACAGTACTGCGTAACTTGAACCGTGGCATCCTCCGAGATCATTGGGACGTATTGTGTTCTGAAGCGAGACTTACTGTAAATATCGGATCATAAGGAGAAATCACTTACGCGGAGGCACCATTTCCGATTACCGGAACGCGTTTGCCGGCCAGAGACACTGTATTGTCCCAACGAGCGGAATGAAAACTCTTCCCCTTAAAACATGCAATTCCCGCGATATTAGGGAAACGTGGAATCTCGAGAACGCCGACCGCAGAAACCAGAATTGCGGCAGTCAGGGAGATTCGAGTTCCGTTTCTGTCTTCGGTCAGGATCTCGTACTCCTGGGCCGCACTGTTCCATCTTGCTGACAAAACACTACGGTTGAAGACTATGTTTGGATAAAGATCGTATTTGGCCGCGAGACCAAGCCAGTATTGTTTCAGTTCCGGTTGGAAGGCATGGGACTGGGTCCAGTCGGACTTCAAATCGGTGGACAGAGAGTACAGGTGTACCGCAACATCAGAGGAGCATCCCTTTGCGTACAGACGACCGTCAAGTCAAGATCTCCGAGATGGAAGATGCCATGAGGATCATATCGGATAGACATTATCCTGCGTGTGATCAGTTTTGGTTTGAAGATACGCATATGCACTTACCCGCCATGTTCCACCGACCTCGGACGCCCTCTCGATAATCTACATAATCATTTGAACTGTAGCGACGCACGGATTAAACTGGGACAAACGGTGAAATTTGATAATCCCATGCGCCTCAACGCGATTGCCATAGTCATCCCCCCTATCCTACAAGCACGCCCGCTTTCAGTGGTGTCTGCCACGGATTTATTGGATGGCATACCCGGCACCGATGATGACCACTTGTGGCTGCTCCATGTGAGAAATGGGTAGAAAGAGTGGTAGTCCGGCTCGCTGGCAAGTTTCGCGGGGAGTCGTTGTTAGCCCGAGGTCCGAATATGGATGGAGTTCTTTCCCTTAGCTCCACAAATGGCCCACAAAGGGCGGCGGCCGAACAGTTCCAATATTGAACTGCCTGCCATGCTTCTTACCCTGGAGTTTGTGGTCCTTAGTGCGCGGTGGAAATTGGCATCTGCTTCCCATCGACGACAGATAGATAGACACGCAGCTCCACGATCCTAGGTCATGATGGAGATCCAAAACTAAGGCTGCTCCCTGCCGCGCTACTCGGAACCAGTGCTGTTCGGCAACAGCAACCTGATAAGGTGGGCGGTGGACTAGCGAGGACCGCTTCATCGTCGAGATGACCTCTGCTTTGATATTTGTTCTCTGCTTAGCAGCGTCCGGGGTTTCGCTTTTCCAAACCCAAACGATAAATGCAGACAAGGCCTTAGAAATGCTGCAGGAGGCGGGGACCTACGCAGTCACCAAACTGAATGCATTTGACGTGTCCTTGTCCAGCGTCAATGCGGATTCCACCGCCGTCGATCTCATGGTGCGCGGCTTCGTTTTGATGGGTTGCAGGAGAGCTGACATCCGGATACCCAAGAATGTTTTATCCGCGTCTTCCCAATGTCAACAGGCTATAGGATACTTGACCTACCAAGCGCAGGTATCTACATCTTCTTCATCTCGTCTACAACCATTGAAGCAAGAATTTTCAGGGCCCGTGGCTCTACGATGAACGGTTCGGAGAACTTTTGTTAGCCAACCTCGATGCCTATAACGCAAGCGTGACGAACGTCGTTCACGCTTTTGTGTCAAAGAAGGCTTACCTCCCTGGTCCTCAACCATTGTCTTCTCTGCGAAAATAGAGCTCACAGCGATTACAGGCATTTATTCCGGGGCCCCGGCCAAGGCATGCAGGGAAATTAAGTCGCTCGCAATTTTGGGACGCGAATTCTTTGACACAGTGAGCAACAGGGTGACCAGTCCAGTAGGTGTTTATTCTGAAAAAGAGTTGAGTGGTGTACTGATTGTTTGCCCTGTATACCTAGGCTTCAGTTGTGCAGCAGGTCTCGGCTGTGCACCAAGATATCCTGACCAAGCTGGACACCCTTTTACGTAACAATTGTGGGGAAAGTATTGGCGCATCTGGTCCTGACCTGTAGTCCATACTCGGCACCTTTGTTTCTAGGGAGGGTGACTCAGCATTACTGTATTTTCGAGATAGCACCGATATATGGGAATTGTCCACTTACGAGGTAAAACATTGAGCATGAACCCAGAATCCCTGCAAATTGACTCTTCGTCCAACGGGTGCAGATGGTGTGAGTCATCTTGCGCTCAAACCACAGTCAAGGATGATGCCGTCTTCCTCATGCGGTACGATTTGTGATTGAGACGTCGTTATCATACTCCATGGACAATAGTGCGCGGCATTTGGACACCTTCCACGGGTCGCTTGCATCAGATTTATTCGTGAAGGCACTGGGAAGCAGAGCGTACGTGGTACAGTAGCGGAGGTCGGCAAACCCCGGCGTGGAGGATACCTCAATGGCATACCAGTCGGCGCAATATCCCTACACAGACAACAACCTATCATATCCCTAGCGCCCTGAAATATGGCCCGGGATGTAGTCTGTAGAGAACGTGCGCTCCTTGCAACACGCATCCCCCTGCGGCCCCAAACGCGTCCCAGAAACGCGGCTCAGCGTCAGAGTGCGGAGGCGTACGGAGACGCAGCGCCATTACAGCGGGCTCCAGATAGCGTGCCCCTCCGATGGCACAACAAACAGACGTTCGGCAGCACCGGCCACAGACCAAGGACCCCACGCCCAATTTGGAACACGGGTCGAGGAGGGTGAGGCAGTCACACATGATGTCCGTGGCATCCGCAGGCTCGGAAGACAGGTTGTGGACGAGGGTGAACGAAAGTAGGAAGGGAATGTTTACGCGTGTTGTTTTCACACGCTGACGCCTTTCGGTCTTGTGCAGGGAAAGAGGATCTTCGATGTCGTCGGTGAGCAGGAAATCGTCATCGGGGAGCCATACCTTCAGGGTATTGCGGGGTTTGATTTTTGACGTTTCTCAAGTTCCCACCACGTTTCCGACGTGGAGGCGCAAGCTCCCCTCCGTCCTCCGACCTCAGCAACGCGACGCCGCCCAATCTTGACGTATCTTGAGGAGTATGGATGGTGCAACGTCGTGAGTGATGGCGTGGAAGACGGTGGTAGTTTATACAGAATGATCAGGCGCGTAGGGTGAGCGGAGAATGGCCGCGCAGTTTGGACGGTGACCTCTCGAGGGAAAGACGCCCTGAGGCAGGAAGGATGGAAAGGGAGGGCGTGAAGATCTATGCGACCAGGGAGCCTGCTCAAACGCATGGGGCGGGGAGACAGCCAGTTGCAGATACCCCTAAGTGAGAATCTCTTCCTCCCCAGACTCATCGAATCGGGCTGAGTTCTTCGAGGTCGCGGCCGCAGCTGCGAGCGCACCATACCCTACACTTGATTTCGACGCTCAGCGCCGCGCGTCCCGGCTCCTGCGACGACAACCCCGCGGAGGAGCGCGGTTGCGCACAGATGACATATCAGGTCGCAATCATGCCGGAAAGACGTTGGTGGTGGCTCTACGCACAACGGCGGAACGAGCGCCCCGCGGCTGCGGATGTTTGAGTTCTTGACGACGCCAGCGAGGAAGGGTGAGATTGACTTGGTGAAGCGAACGGAGGCTGATCGAGAGTTCGGCTCGCATGGATGCGGGAGGACGAGGGAAGGGACGAGGTCCACTCTCAGACGGACTCCAGAACTGGGGGTGTGCCGCATCGTAGTCGACTGGCCAGCAGCTGGGATGTCGGGAAAGTCCACCCTTCTTGAGTGTTCGCTCCTTCCTGAGGCTCATCGAGCTCGGACGGCGTTTCTGCCGGCGCAAGGCTTGGGTAAATGAAGACGATCAGCGATCCGTCGGTGTGAAGGACGCGGAAACGAACGCGATTTTCTAGAGAAGCAGGCGCAGCTGGGATACGGCCCACTGCTGAAACCGTTACATTCGCGCCGCTCCCACTCCGGTGTGCTCTCCAGACGAATCGCTGACCCCGCTGCAGCGCAGGCCAAGGGTCCGCTGAGGCCTTGCGCCACGGATATATCCCGCATTACGGTGGCGCGCGGAGATGGTGGAGTCGAGCGCTCAGCTGAGCGGAGTGCACGGTAGCAGGAACACGCTCCATCGTGTCCACGGGATGTACGCGAGGAGAGGGTATCGGAGAGGTTGATGAGATACACATTCATTACGCATCCGCGGTCACGTAGTGTAGTTCGTAGATCATCCGTTGGCGACGAGATTGAAGGCCAGATGAAGTACGTTATATTCGGCGGCCCCGGCTGACGAAACCGCAACGGCACGTAGCCTACGCAACCGAGGGGACGAAGGCCCCGATAGTAATGCACGATGACCGGAGGATCCGCCGGCGCAGATGTGAGGTGTTGGACGACGGTGAAGAAAAGAAGATGGCGATGTGTTGACATGTGTTTTTTTTGCGCGGTGTCGGCTTTGAGGCTTTGTGCGGAGGCAGGGACGAGGGAAGATCGCAGTGGAGCCAACCCGCCGCGAGCATGCGAGGGCGTGGGCAGCAATGGCCACGTCGATTCATGACCCGTGAGGGCAGTGCCGAAGGTGGGGGGACGGACGTCGAGCCAATGACGAGCGTGACGGGTGAGGGCGTGCCGCCGCGGAGCGTAGCGGTAATACTAATCTGTAAGATCGAATGAGCAAACCATTTATCTCGAGGGAGGGAGACACGTACCTTCCAGGGCTGCCGCTTTTCGAGGAAGACCGCCATCTCCTCAATTTCGACTTGCCATTTGCTTTTTCCTGACGCATCGCATCAACACATCGTGAGGGGCAGATGATTGCGGGGCGTGGAGTATGTTCGAGACAAGGGGGGTGGCAACAGTAGGCGGAAGAGCCGCGACACCAGACATGGGATTGAAAATATTCTTGGCCTCTTCGCACCGGAAGACCAGATGAGAGAGAGTCTGGTCATCGGCCCCCATGGAGCAACAGAAACTGGGCCACGTGCATGAGAAGTCCCGCTTCAATAGACGTCCAGTTGTAGGAGATGTGCAGCTAGAGATCTGTACTACATAACCAGGCCCAGGTGAGGTGAGCGCACTATTATGAAGACCAGAAGAAATTGATATGTACCGAGGAAATGCACCTCAATCCTTCTTCCGCTAGCTATTGCTCCCAGCGCATTTCTGAGCTTTCCCATCTTCATGTATCACCTCCACCGTGTGAGGAGTTCTAGATCTGAAAAGATCTCTAATTCAGGCTTGCCACCGCTCGTCAGATGGATTCAAGCCGTTGGTTGTTGGGATACCGAAGAGATCCATCCTAGAGGAATTCATTCCACATTCGTCCTCGCAAGTCTGTCGAGGAGGTTTGCGCAAGACGGAAGTAGTCTCGGACCATACTCTCATGACATCCCGATTTGGGAGCCCTGTCATGAGAGTCTGGGCCTCTTCCACCGAATTAGCCGTACCATTGCGCTATCAAAATTCCGGTGTTTTCCGGGAATTTCCGTAACATCTGCTGGAGCATTTCTGAGCCATTTTGCTTCGAGCCTTGGAGAGAATAAGACGAATATAAGCTAATTGTGATCTTCTGTATATTCAAAATTGTGTTACGGGTGCCCTAATAGTAAGGAACATGAATATTCACTCTTCTAAGTCACCGGCGGCACTGCCACAACTCCCTGCTCTGCCAAATGTCGGGCTTCGTCTGAGCACCATCGATGGCAATAAAAAAAATTGAAAGAAGCCAAACTCATTAATTAATACCATTGAGAAAATTTTCCTCCTAGCTTTAGGCACAGATATCCACTAAACGGTCAAACGAGCAGGAAGAAATCAGAAAACCATAGCGCAATGGTACGGCTAATTCGGTGGAAGAGGCCCAGACTCTCATGACAGGGCTCCCAAATTGGGATGTCATGAGAGTATGGTCCGAGACTAAGACGGAAGCTAGTTTTTTGCCATGTGATGGTTTGGGTGTAAAGTACGTAAGTGTTTGGTCACAAACAAATTCGGGCCGGGTTCTCCCGTTCTCTCTCCATCTCTTTTTCTCCGTGTATCAATCTCTGGACCGTGAGGAATCCGACCGGAGACTGGAACATCGTCCTATCCTTTCTTGAAGCCCACCGTTCCAGCGCTCCGATTCCACGGGACTCCGAGTCGTTCTCCGAGGACCGAGTCTTTTATCGTTCTGGATTTTTGAGCTGCCATTCGGAGTCTTGGAGTCAGTTGTGACCTGGGAACCCGTCTGGGATGACGCCGGCTCTTGGAAGAAGCGGGACTACTCCCTGTGGCTCGGCATCGCGCCGCGCGCCGACTACGTCGTCCTCGGCGGGATCTTCGGCACCAACTCTGGCTACGCACCGCCCGACGTGCAACAAGGGCAACGAATCAGGGCGGTGAGGCGCGATGTATTTAGCGTGACGCTTATAGCCTTGGGAATCAACTCAGGCGCAGCGAGAAAGAAAAATAATCCAACCAAACAAGTCGTGGTCCAGGCCGAAGTGCGAGCTGACCCAGGCCCCAGTCCACGGGTATGACGTGCGTTCACGATAATATAGCAGGCAATAAGTTTATCGCCAAGGGCAGATTAGATTCAGGACCAGAACGTCGATTAAAATTCAAATTTACAGTAATTGAAGACGAAACTTTGTGCTAATATCTACTGACCTGTGAGTTCACCTCGATCATACTCAAAGAACGCTCCAGTGATGATGCTTGCCGTAATCGACCACACGAACCCTCCGATCCAGATTCCCCCGGCGGTAGAACTGAGAGCAGACGCATTCTTGAACACTGGTGTCCACCCATTTTCGCCATACTGGGCTGCGTCTGTCTGGCACCAACAGGTTTGGAACGTTCCAATATCCTCCATGACAGTCGACGCAATGAGCCAAGCGGCATTGCTAATAGCAATGGTCTTGCCGAGAACCCGTATGACCACTGCCATCGCTGCTAGTCCGCCCACATCTTTTCGATCAGGCTTCTTCTCGAGCCTTTGCATGGCTGCATGCGAGAAAAGCGCGGAGGTAACGAGCAGAACCCAGGATGCGGTGGAAGCGATGCCGTAGATAAGATAGCTTCCAGAACGGCAGCCAAGTCCGACAGATGGCGTATTGTACGCCACGAAGATAGCGGCACCAGTGGTCCCCCATTGGAGGAAGAGGGCAACGAAGGCGGCTCCAAATATATGTTGAATCACCGGAGTACGGACACGAGACCAGGCTGTGAAAGCTATGAGATCCTCTTTCGATCTGAAGCCGCAGCGGTCGGCCGCATCTTTGACCGTCTTCGTAATTGCTTTCCGATCCTGGAAATTTTTTATCGAGGTTTCGAATCCTCCTCTCACATGTTCAGCAAATGCGAACCAGGTGAGGATACGGGCATAGTTGAAAATCGGTCCCTCCCTCCTTTCGTCGCCTCGTACATCGAAGCCGTACCACGTGGGAGGAGGCAACGGACGTCCCGGACAGTTGCGCGGCAAAAGCGACTGGGTGCTGCGGTCCTGCCCTCGGTCTTCTATTCTCACGAACAAGGGCTCATGTAGGTGACTGGTGGATCCATGAACGCTGCGGAGCCGGGGCAAAGGACGTCCCAGATGAGGGCCGCGGATTTCCCCCTCGTCATTATTGTTGATGATAGGGGTATCTTGGATGGACTCGGAGATATGATTTTGGAGGGATGTAAGAGGGATCCCAGGATCGTCCATGGCCACAAATGCTGTCTCGGCAGAAGTGTTATCGCCCCCATTTGGTGTTCCCCCTGTCGGAGTGACACCATCGCTAGCAATGAGTGCTGTCTCGCAAGGCTCGCGCAAGTCGGCATCTGGACACAGGCCTTTTTGATACACATGTTGAGCCTCGCCAGCAGCGTTTCCCGGTACCGGGATGATCATGTCATCCGACAAAGCCTCCTTTACATCCGGCCTGGTACTGTGATCCTACACGAATATACCTGGATGAAATGAGCTCATAATCAGCGCCGCGACGACGGAAGCTCACCCAAAAACGATCGGGAACCTGTAGATAAATTATAGGTTATTCCTGGATAAAAGTGCGCAAACATGGGAAACTTACATCCAGCTCCAGACAGTACTAGAAGCAAACTGAAGGCCAACGTCCGGGTCACCAAGGGAATCATGGACAGCTGCTATAAACGAGATCAGGTACGTTGCAAACGCCATCACAACTGCGTGCAACCATTTAGTATCGGAATGGGAATTTGCTCTGATCGTGTGTACCTTGTGCCAGAAAAGAGTATGTAAAACCGCGGCGCGTATTTCTGAGATCCTTGGCGGCACTTTTCCAAAAATTGTGTCGCGCCGTATCGTTCATAACGATGAGATTGCCAAGTTCGCCGGTCGTTTGATCAGCGCGCATAGGACATTGCTGGGACTCCTGGAGAATGAATGCGGCCGCGTCGACTCTTTCAACCATGTAATAATATTCCGGGCCGATATCTTTGCTCGCCGAGTATTTGAGCTTTTGGAATTGGCGAGCAATGTACCGTCGATTGAACGCAGTAAGCGCGAGTGAATAGGCGGCCAAAGCCGGGCTCCCGACACACAAACAGGCGCTTAAAAGGTCCATCCACCCATTTGCTTCAAAGGGAAGCTGAGCTATCAGGGCGATCCATGGTAGTAACCAAGTCGCAATAGTAATCGCAGATGGAGAGAACTCTATGCTCTTGTTCAAGCTCTGTGAGACTTCATCTGAAGACTGAGGATGAAGCGCACCTGCATGATCAACTCCATTCCGCAGTGTTCCTCGCACGCTCTTCTGGTAATGCCCCAGACTTCAGGCGGAATGCTACCATTGGCTGGACAAAAGGGAAAAATTGGTTCACCAAGGATATTGACAAGGCCACTGGAGCTGCAGTTGAATGTGGCGGCACATGCATCCTGCCAACTCGGCACATATGTGGTACTCAGAGAGATACCCATAGCGGTACACAGAACTGCCAGAGATTGAATGCAGGCGAAGCAACGATGGTTTTCATTGATCAGGAACTGAACGGGGGTTTATAAATCGGGCGAGGCGTTCCTGCGTCACTCAGCATTCATCAGGTCGGGAAGGTTGCCTAGGCGAGCGAGAAAAATATGACAGGTGTCATTCGATGGCGAACTGCCCTCCATTACCGACTGGCCTTAGCAGCTGAGGCAAATGGTTGATAGCCCGGTTTGACCTCAAGCTTCCGGGCAGGAATATTCATGAGGTGTTTTACAACTATGTTTCGATTACCAGCGGAAGGCTCAGGCATGCATCTAGAGTGCAGAATGCAGAAGTTCTCATGGTGTTGCAACGCCACAGGAGATGCTTGTCATGAGCGGCTGTACTTACCTAAATTGGCACAAGGATAATATAACAAGTGCCACCTAAACGGACAGCAAAGTGTCGCTTGACCCCTTGAGATACTTACGCTATAGCTAGCATTATCATTGCAGTGGAAAAGTAACTGAAATATAATCGCAAGTCGGAATTTCCACACATCAGTCTTTTATGTAAGTGGTAGGTAGGTAGGTAGCAATCGGACTTCACTGGGGTCAACTGAACTTGTACTTGAAGCTTCACGTAACGTTATTGTCTTGGAATCGGAGTTGACATTTCTCTCGTACTTCGAACGCATGGAGATGCCTATTTTCGACAGAACATCTCGGCTTAGGCTCGCGACCTGCCTGAGGACCCCTGATAATACGTGGGAAGGCCTGATTTTTTTTGGGCCAAAATGTCAGGACTGTTTTCAAAAAATTTGTCAGGATTTCAACAGGCCTACGGCCCCAAAATCGGCTACCACTCCGGTCACTTGATCCACCTGATCATGTATCTGCATCAAGTTCCAGTTCCTTCGCCCGCCAATGATAACTTTTCCGCAACGGATCCTCCTCAACTACCCCCAAGTACGCGCGAAGTAGCGAAAGAATATCCTCCACATCAACGACCATATCAGCTCCGACCGGCTCTGCGACGATAGCGGCGTATTTCTGCGAAAGGACGGATGCCTCCTCGAATATCATCATGGGCACGTTCGTCGACGGCATCATCTCGACGACAAGGGTACCTCGGGCGGCCCTATTCGAAGTGAGTCGAGTCGAATATTCATCGAATCAAATAAGGAGTAGACAAACCATCGATGGTTCATCATGGCTCCGCCATGAGGCCCAATTACCGCGGCGACATTCTTTGAGAACCATGAAAAGAGCTGATCCGGGGTTTCGTATTCGTCTGGATTGAATACAACGAGCTCTTCACTCCGGTTACGCTGGGAGAGGAGTTCTCTGATTCCCGCCAGAACATCCGCCTCGTTGAGGACCCGTCGGCCTGGATTGTTGGTCCTTCCATCTGAACGGGACATGTAGATGACCTACAGTAACGTTTCATCAACGTGCTACGGAAATGAGGAATGATAAGGCCAAACCTGCTTACGCGTGCCCGGATCGACATCGTCATTGTGTTCTATGCCGAACATCTCCAAAACCTTGAGAGATAACCAAGGGTGAATCAAAACCGCGCGACACGAAAATAGCATCGTCTCAGCCTTGACTTCCTCTTCCTTATACAGAACGTGATCTTTGTCGTATCCCAAAAGCTCCCAAAGCCGCTGAACAGTCCGGGATCCCTGTCGTCCCGTCACCACGAACGAAGTAGAATTGCTTCCGTAGAGCAGATGCGCGCCTTGGCCGATGATGTGCGTTACTCGGTCGAGGTGATGCTGAAACGAATACGAATCGGGTGAAACGGCGACTGTGACTATCGGCAGGATAGGCGTGGCCTCGCTTTTATTGACAATCGGTTGGATGTACGACGTACTAACGAGCGAAGACATGCAAGCTTCAGGCGACCAGGTATCGAAGTGGGAGGAGCTCCAGGTGTATTGAACATCATTGAACACCTGCGGTATTTAAGTTTTGGAATCATGTACGGAAGTTCCGAGACGCACGAAATTCTGCCCCGTCTGCCCTTTGTATACCATCCACCCGGAATCGAACACGGCCCGGTCTGTGATTTCCAACGTGGCCTGTCGCCATTTGTTTCGATGCTCTTCCTTCACAAAATAGGGTTCCCGTATCTGGAAATCGGGGTACAAGAGCTCCTCCGCGTAAGCGACATTGCTCAAGTGTTCGGCGACGCAAGGCGCGTAGTGACCAGGCATTCCGAATTCGCATCTAGCGAGACTCATTGGAGCCCATGGAGCGGACGGACCGCCAGCCGCCGTGGAAATATGTAGATATTCCGACAAATGAGGCAGTGGATCCGCTGCGATGAAGGGGGGAGGTCTGACCGCATGTGTCAGTCCGCTATAGGTGAAGTAGCCCGATGACAAGATGAAAATAGTCCCGAGAATGAATAAGAGCCTCAGTCGTGTAACTGTCGGGTTCATTTCGTCAAGATGGCGCCCGTTGAGACGGAGAGAGAGAGACAGAAGAATTTCAAATATGTGGGGGGAGCTCGAAAACGAGATTATGTAGGACCCGAAGTAGTCGTACTTCAAATCCTCTAGCGTTACTAGGCGCGCCGCTGGTACGATCAGATCGCAACATTGCGATTTTGAGGCCGAGAAGGCGACTGGTTAAGTGCGAGAACCCCGTTTGGATCCCAAGCTCCCGAATTTTGAGATGGGCGGCCGAGATGTGGCGGCTATTTGCGAGATATAGCGCGGCGTGCGTTGGGGATCTGATCCGGACGTTGATACTCCCAACCGCTTTGCAGCAATGGCACGGCCCATATCGGAAACAGACCAGGGACCCGGTTTTTATTCTCGACTACCGGTGCGTTCATCCACAGTCTTGTCCGCGGTGGTAAATGACTGGAGAGATGGGAGCCAGCTGTGGAGCTCGCGATTTCAACCATCAGTGAGGAGGCCTGCGTTCAGCGTCAACTTCAAGTTGCGGCCGTAAAAGATTGAAAACAGAGGTCAAGCGTTACAGTGACAGTGACAGGGTGTCACGGAGAACCCAGGTTCTCGGCTCCGAAGTCACACTGCATCTCCTAACACCGACTCCCATGTCAACGCCATCTGGCGAGGATGTAAAGCCCGACATTAAAATCCGCATCGGAGTCATGTTCAACGACAAGCGTATGTCCTCCTTCTTCTCCGGATCCTTTGCCATACTGATACAACGGGAAACAGAGCTGAATTTTTTATACAAAAAGAACAAGCCACTCGCAAAACTTTTGATCATGTTTTGTGTGCGCCGATTCCCCATTCGTCATCCCGGAAGGTAATTGAGCAACCACAACGTCGCTAGGAGAGAATCAATGTGGAGCGCAGTGAGTCGGCCGTCGAGGTAGCTCTAAACTCTCTCACATCTTAGCCAGAGACACTACGATTCAATTACGAAGGTCAAAACATCGAAAGAGAAGAAACGACAGCCGCAGACGTAACCCCCTCATTTCATAAACAAACCCTCTCCTCACGCCGTTCCCTTCCAGTTGGAAATGGAGGATGGCGATATCATCGACGGGCATATTTTCCAGGTCGGACAGGTTTCCGCATTGTGGACGACCTACTCACCGCATCGCGCTTATATAGGAGGGTGGTCGTTTCTAACGTCTAAGGCTCGTTGTAAGGCAACGCGATGGGCATGAATAAGGGTCTACTCGGTTTGTCAAATGTCATCGATAACTCTCCTGGCCGCGAGAAACTGGGAAACTTCGATGCAGGCAGGGCCCAGCTCGTCGCAGACCCGACACCACAGACTCACGATAGTATCACTGCGGATCGTGAGAGAAGGCCAGAACATCTCTGTGTTGCGATACTAGAACGTTTTGACGGTCAAATGGCCCAGAAGTCAAGTCTTTCCCGAAGAGTGCTCTGTTGCGAAGGAGTTTGCGTTGATCCGAGAACGCGGCCCGAATCTTGGAGGCCGATCCGGGGAAATAACCCCGTCCTGCGCGATAGCTGCAGAGACAACGCTCACAAGACGTGGTCAACGATAACACTCGAGCGACTACAGATACATTGGGCCAGAGCCACAAAAAGACTGAGCCCGCCGTTCCTCACCATTCTAACCAGATAGTGTTACACGGATTACAAGATGGGCGGGTGACTGCGATCCCTGCCACTCGTCACACAATAAATTTGAACGCGAATAACATGCACCTATATTACGAGCACGACTACTGCTCACTGCCAGTCATCGCATTTTCTTCCAATCAATTTAACTCGAGCGCGCCTTCAGCGCGAAATAAAGCCTGCGAATCAAATCATCAGCCAGTGAGACCGAAACAACATACACTCGAGTTGAAATATGTACGCACCCAATCCGATAAATCAATATAATACCAACAACAACCGCAGCCCACTTCCCATACGAGATATCCCCGATCTCGAGGTACTCGAGGACATCCGCACCGGAGACGGTGCACGTCTCGGGCGTCGACGACGGGTAGGCGCAGACGCAGGAGCCGTTGAGGTTTGTGATGCATTTGAAGGTGAGGCCGCGGAAGTCGGACTACGGTCGAAAGAAATCATCCATAAGGTGCCTAGAAGAAAATACGGAAGGGCGCGCACATTGACGAGGAGCTCAAACGAGTAGCGCTGGTAGTCCATGTAGTGGAACGAGTAGAACCAGAAGCGGGGGAGCGATCTGGCTTTGATGCTGTGCGGGGGATAGACGTTGGTCGCATCAGATACGCGTTGCACTGGCAGGATTACTAGGGAAATGGGAAACCACGCACAAATACCCGCCAACGCTCATCCAGAAACCGTTCGCGCTGTGCGAGTTCAATCAACGTTGTCGTTCGTTCGTCCGTCATGCGAACAGGAGTATACGCACAAGGCACCTATTGCGAGGGCCGCAACGAAGATTGGCATGAGCGAGGCGATGATCTGCACCTGGCTCTCGGCCGCGACGATCGCGAGGTACAGAAATGCCAGGAAGCGGAAGAACGGGACGCCGCCCGGGTGTAGGCCCTATACACGCATCGCGTTCAACTCAACAGGTCTGAAAGTGCAATTATAAAAGGCTTACAATCGCCCAATAGGATATCAGCGCGAAGAGCAGCGTGCAGACGAACAGGAACGGCATGTTGACGAGCGTGTTCGAGAACACGAAGGGCAGGGTCGAATATAGCCCGTTTTTCGTTTCCCGGTAGTACACTGCTCGCTCTTCAAGGACTGGAATTTCAGTAAGAAGGCGGTGGAGATCGACAATTATTCAAGTGCCTTACATCCGGGGATTCCGGCAACGGACATCTAGGAAGACGATACATGAGTATGCATGCACCTAACTTACGAGCTTCGACGATACGCACGAACGCGAGGAACGCCACGCTGTAGAAGTGGACTGACAACCTATCATTTATCGTCGAGTCGGCCGACCCGAGTCGGATCCAGATAGTCCTGGGAGACAGACTGGTGAGCGAACGACACTATGTTTGAGAGCGGGAGCCAAACGCGATCATCAGCCCCATGCCTATCCGCGGAGATCAGCCAGTCTGAATCAGGTAGGCAAAGAACGCCGTACCTGCGTACATCCCAGCGCGAACGCCATATGCCAGGAGATTCCGCGAATAGTTGACCGCCGTCCGTTCAGACAGCACCACGGTGTTCCAGAAGAGCGTCCCAAGTGTCCCGCACTTCCCGTATTCGGCATCCACCCCGCGGCCGACGAGCGTGCCAGTGGAGACGTTCTTGAAGTCAGCCGAAGCGGAGTCAGGGAGCGACGGGTTCGTCGACAGATAGAAGTCGCGGAAGGCCTGGGCGCTGCTGCTGCTCTCACGCCCCGTCGTCTCGGCGAAGTCGTCGTTCAGGAAGTTCATCGCATGATCAGAGGGTGTCGTCTGGCGAACACCGTTGATGCGCACGGCGCGGACACGAGCAGGAGAAGGCGCGACTCACGAACTTGCCCACAGGGTGGCCCCATCGTTCAAGGAAACCCTCGAGCTGGTCCACTTTCCCCGCGAAGCAGGTGCTTCCGCTGGCGAGGAGGAGGATGTCCGTGAACTGCGCGAGGGTCTCGAGCGACGGCTGGTGAATCGTCGCGATCACGATCATCCCCTCCGCGACTGCCAGCGTGCGGATGGCAGACATGACCTCCCGTGCAGACGTGCTGTCAAGCTAGAATGGATTAGGAAGCTTGAGCGACGGACGGCATTTATTGCATTCAAAGAGAGGAAGAACGCACGCCAGAGGTGACCTCGTCTAATAGAAGTATGCGCCTGGAGGAGAGATAATTCAATGCGAGAAATGATCAGGGAGCGTGTACACGTACGGATATGTTACCATCGCGCACGCGGCAGTAACGCGCCGTTTTTGGCCTGTTCGAATATGACTCAAACGTGCTGGAGAAGCTAAACGGACACATACCGCCCGATATTCCGCGGGAAATGGGTGTCCCGATTCGCTGGTTGGCGCAGGATTGCAGCCCGAGGGCGGTGAGCACGCTATTCACTCGGGCAGAGACATCTCGCCGAGGGAGCATCGGAAGACTGTTGTAAAGCATGGCATCAGAGGAAGCGTGTCCAAAAATGACTGGACGAACTGTAAGCGCAGGGCATACGATACGCTCTCGCGCACAGTCAAAACCCCCAGCAACGCGTCCTCTTGTTCAACGAAGGTGGACATTCTCTGCATATTCCGGGCGTCCAGTATTTCTCCATTGAGACTAACCTGTAAGTGGAGCCCGGGCATGAAGGGAGTTGATTCAGCAAGTAACACGAAAATAACTGACCAGTGCGCCATTTAACGGCGTTTTGCGGAACGCCATTAGATCTAGGAGGGTACTCTTTCCTGGGAAGGTCGTTAACTGTGGGATGAGATGTGGCTGTTGTCGTCATACCTGCACCGGATGGGCCCTAGTACACCTCCCGTGAAAGACGGAGCGCCACAGAATAGTGCGGACTCACCAGGATAGCTAGCGGCTCCCCGGCCTTCACAGTCACGGAGACATCGTCGACTAGCAGCTTGCCCTTGCTGCCCTTCGAATCGACTTGATAGCTGAGGTGTAGGAACGAAAGCATAGAGCCAGAGGGGTTTTGCGCAGGCTTTTCGAGGTTCCGCGAGGTCGGCATTGTGGTGGTAGGGGTTAAGGAAAGAACCCAGTCCTGTCTTATATAGTACGACAGCTAGATCGAGGATGATCGAGTATATAGTATGCTGTGCTTCCTCCTGATCGGACTGCTACACAAGGCAAGGCCAAGAGAAACGAGACAGTGGGACATGAACATGGAAGTACGACCTGGGCATGGAAGAACGAACACCTGGGTATTCGGCATGCGTGTGGGGGAAAGTGATACCGTATCGGCTTCGCATCACAAACTGATGGATTATCAGCATCGCATCACGAACATGGATTTGTCTCCTAAATCGCAGAGGGTGTTCTTGAATGTGGAATAGGCTCGGATCGCAAAATATGGCTGTTGGGTCTGTTTAGATCGGATAAACTTTACAAATCGGGTGCCAGACCAGCTTGTAGGACGTGCGCTTCTCACTTCCAAGTTTCTAATAAAATACACTTGTGTTCCAGAAAAGGCTGGAGCGCTCATGCAGCAGTGCCTGGTCGAGAAGGCGAAACATCGGAATTTTTAAATCTCCTCCATCTCCTGAAACACCGGCGTTTGCCAAGGCCATGAATGCCGGACAGAGGCCAGGGCAGCTGAGGCCCCATTTATCGGAGGGGCGGAGTTCGTAGTGAGCCATGGATCGCTTGGCTCTGTAAAGCCATCTCAGAAGGTTTCACTTTTGTATCTGTTTTGAATTCAAAAAAACAAATGGGGACGTGCTCGGCCTTTTCCATAGGCCCGTGGTAGTCCCCTGGGTACGTCGAGGAGAATCAAACCGGAATCTGGGTGTGGCGCCACGACGCCCTATTTGGAAAGGACGGCCGGTAAGAAGTATTAGGGCCGTATATCGTACCGTCATCAGGCATGCACAGTACACGGCGCACGCCGAATCAGTATCCCGAGCATGCCGATCTGGCCGGATACAATGCCGCTACATGGCAAAGCAGTGGCGCAGCACCGGCATTGGTGCCGCTATTCCGATCAAGTTTGCCGAACTAGCAACCGATGGCTTGAAAGCACGAGGTTTAATCCGTGTCGCGCCAACTTGGCCCCCAGATTATCTTGCCGCCGTCAATAACGCCGTGGTTTGCATCCATGCGCCATGCCGGACGACATCCTACTTTCCACGGTCTACCAGAGTAAGGACCTTGAACTTGAACTTGAACTTGAATTCTATTTACGCCGTACCTGGCCATATTGGCTACGCGGCAGTACTGCTAAGTATGTAGCGTGGGGGTGGGAAGAAACTACGAGAGTATGAGTGAGGTGATACGTAATTTTTCAGTAAGCACAAGGAAAAGGAGAGATCGTATGGGGAAACAATGAGATGGAGAGGAAAGACAGGGGTGAGGGTACGAGAGGATAAAATAGGAGGTATGGGAGACAACTTTTTCGTTTCGGTATATGACGGTAAGAGTGGCAATAATTAAGATAAGTTTTTGTAAGGTATGAGACAAAGAAAAAGAGAAATAGGGATAAAAATAAAACAGGAAACTCAGCGGAAGCGACCGGTAGCGGAGACAAACTGAATGAGAGCTTTGAGAAGTTTAGGGTGCGAGAGCAGGGAGCGGACATCCACAGCGCCCAAAATACCAGCACCATAGGACGCCTGCTGTAACGGGGGTCGAAGATGTTCCCAGGCTGGGCAGTGCAGGAGAAAGTGAGTGCGCGTTTCATTGGGAGCACCGCAGGCATCGCAAGATGGGGAGGGTGAAAGGCGACTACGGAAGCGATGGGAGTTGAGGCCGGAAAAATTTGTGCGGAGTTGACAGAGTATGGATATGGTGGAGCGAGATGCAGATGAGAGATAAGGGGACCGCAGGATGAGGGAGGGAGGGGAATCGTCAATTTGCCGAAGTCCGCGACCTGCCTTGGTTACTTTCCATTCGGCATGCCATCGCTCGAGCACCACGAGATTGATCCGTCGCTTGCACGTTGTGAGGGAGATGGGCGTGGACGGCGGCGGTGGTAGGAGGGTGGCTGCCTTGGCCGCGTCATCAGCCAGCTCATTCCCCGTTGTGCCGATATGAGCAGGAGTCCACAAGTTGGTGATTTGGAGCCCTGGTTGCCGCGCCATCGCTCCGCGGACAAGCACGTCGTACTTGATAGCGCGGAATTGACCAGATCTCGGGGCCGTTGACAAGATACCCTGTAATCCGGCCTGAGAGTCCGAGACGGCAAGCATGCGGCACTCATCAGTCAGCAAAGCACGTTCTGTGGCACCCAGAAGACCATCGATCTCGCCCTCGGCAACTTGACCATCCCCAAGGGGTATAAGGATTCGCTCGCGCACTCTGCCACCCTGTATCCGAACCGCCGCACCACCCGCCCTACCATTCAGGAGAGAGCCGTCCGTGAACCAAGTCGAACGCGTAAATCCCGGATCCGCAAGGTACCGGTCGAGAACAGCCACCGCGTCTTCCTTGGAGGGGATAATGGTTGACACGGGAAGCGGATCGGCCCAGGGAGCAGCATAGACAGGCAGAATGGGTTCCATGCCCAGCGTGAAGTCGAAATCCAGAGCAATGGTGGCAGGACCGGGGAGAAGGGGGGTTTTGCGATTACGAATCCGCTGTCCACGAGCAGGGATACGCGTAGACCAGTGGACGCACGGGAGGCGCTCGACGTAGTGGAGCGCAGAAGCCGATTTCACGAGCTTTGGAGCTGATGAGATAGCATCTCGGAGGAGCGGTACAATGCCGTGAGAAGGAGGGAGACTTAGATAACGAGCAAGACGGTGAAGAAGAGCGGATTCGAGGCGCAGAGGTGCAGGGAGGATAGCTGCCTCCTTCTCGAGTGCGGCTCGCGATGCTGTCCGGTAGCCTCCCGTGATGTTCTTCGCAACAGCCTTGTTGACGCGCTCCAACGGCTTAAGCGATGACACCGGCAGAGGGAAGAAGCAGCTAACCCCATAGTCCGCCCGAGGGAAGACCGTAGCGCGAGCTAAATCCCTGGCCATTAGCGGTTTAAGACCCCACACGGCATGTGTAAGAGCGAGAGAGGCATTGAGAGCACGAGCAGCGGAAGCTGCGCGGGACTGGATGTGGGTATTGCCTGAAAGTTTCGAGTCCACCCACACACCCACCCACTTGACAGCTTCCGATGGGCGAATGATTTCGCCATCGAATGAGACGCAGAAGTCAGAGAGATCAGCACGACCTGGAGAGTGATGCATGAGTTCGGTCTTCGACTTCTCAAACGTAGCTTCATCTTCGCAGGCCCAGTCAACAGCAAGCTTAGCCGCCTTGTTGAGGACAGCAATGTTTTGTGATGGGGATTTGCTCGCCGTGCTGAAATTAGTGTCGTCAACAAATCCATACCGCCAGCTTGTGTGAACTCCAATAGCAGAGAGACGGTGCAGAAGGCGGTTGATGACTAGTATAAAGATAATGACGGAGAGGGCCGAGCCCTGCGGTGCACCTTCGCGTGAGCATCGGAAGGAGGCGGTCCGAACACCATCGATCACCACAGTAACAAGATGGTGGTGGAGGAATGAGGCGACCCATTGGATGATACGGCGGGGAAACCCGAGGGTGGCAAGCTCCTGGACCACTACGCGGTGAGAAACGCGGTTGAATGCGCCTTTCAGATCGTAGAATAGAGTTGAGACTGTGTTACCCATATCCAGTTGAGCTTTGACGCGATGGATATAACCGTCAACTGCTTGGAGAGTGCTGTGTCCCGGCCGACCCCCGTACTGTGCATCAGAGATAAACCCGAGCGTTTCCGCTTCAAAGGACAGTCGATCCGCTATAAGCCGCTCAAGCGGTTTAGCGAGGACCATAGTCTCTTATCCCCAAGCCGTTGCGGCCCAATCCATTTTTTTTCAGTTCAATCCAAGCACACCGTGGGCCGCCCGGAGATAACATCCAACGACATGCTCAATCACACGAGACCTGGCACTTACCAAGGGAGCTCTCAATGCAGATATTTCGGAGGAGATAGATAGAGGACGCGATGGTGGACCTCTTCGGGTTCTGATGGAGAAACTAGGAAGAAGGTCGGCTTGTTCAAGACCATCAATAAAATTGTCAAAGGGGTAAATAATTGTGCCCCTTAGGAACGCGGGGCTCAAGAATTATCTGAGTCTGTGTACAGGCACTAATGAATCAGAACCTGAAGTGCATGAGCAATTGTGCAGTCCATCCCACCGAATTTCGATTATTTGCGAGATAATTGGCAAGCTTTCTACAACATATACATACTCCGAATACGACTGATGAACTTTATTGGGTTCACAGTGTGCTAAGAGAAATTCTCAAAAGGCAAGGGAAGTCTCACAGTCTGTCCACAGTCCAAGGGTCATGCGTAACAGCATTCCTGCTCTGGGTCCGGTAGTACTGTAAAAATCAGAGGGGACTGACGGGACACATCAGCGGTTGCGAAGGCCATTCGCATAACCATAGATATATCTAGAAAGGCAACCAGACGTCGTTGTCAGCGCTTGGTCAGCGGCGTGGGAAAACCCCGTGAGAACCCCCCCCCCCCCCCCCCCCCCCACGATCTCTGAGTCTCTGCCTCAACCGAGATCGGCTGAGGAAGGTTGGAGGATCTGGTTTCTGGTTTTCTCCACAGATACAACCAGCGGGACATGTGAAAATTAATTCGACTGTCACTGAGCTACTCAACGCTCCGCTAAAAATAAAAATAAAACAAAGAATAAACAAAGGTCCCATTTTAGACCATCATCAACCGAATTTGACGTGACCCGTTCCGAGAGACAAGCAACGTGGCACGCCCAGTGGAAATCATTCGCTGCAGCCTACTTACAATCTTCCTTCTCTTTCTGTCTTTCGTTGTTTCTCCTCTCACACAGCTCACACTGGCTCCAGAATGAATGTGAGCACAGCGCGCCGCCCTATATCAGGATGCATCTGACTGACATATTGGACCTCAGGATGTACATAGAAGTAGCCAAATCGGACATACAACACTGGGCCCGATAATAATTTCCGGTGCGGGTCATTACCACAACTATACTTAAACATTCATTATCGATTTTTGTTCACAGGAGGAGTAGGGGGCCCCGGCGGGAACGGTGGGGAAACGGGCGGCCTGGGAGGCACCGGCCAGGGACCTTATGTGAACTTCTATAGCAACAGTGGTCACCTGGGTTTGTCTGGAATCTCAGTACTTACTTTATTAGACTGACTGGGCACAGAGGAATTGGAAATGTTGAAGACACTCCATCCATTGGACATGGATGCTAGCTTGCGCACCAGGTGCTTACCCGGAACATGCTGCCAAATATTGGAAGATATCACTGACTGGGCTACTACTAATATCCTATCTGACTCCGGGAACATCCTTTGGTTATCTGGGGTTGCAGGGTCTGGCAAAAGCACAATCTCAACAACAGTCTCTGAATCTTTTCGAAAACTAGGTCGCCTTGGAGCTTTTCTGTTCTTTGACAGAGACAAGCAATCATCAAGCAGCCCTGGTGCTGTTGTCCGCACAATTGCATATTGGCTGGCACATTTCAATCCACATATTGGGAAAGCCATCTCAACAGCAATTCATGGTGACCCAGGTGTTGTGAATGCTGTGATTCACACCCAATTTGAGCTACTGTTGCTGGGGCCTCTGAGGTCTACTGAGCAGTTCATCCATAGTCCGATCCTTATCATTCTCGATGCCCTCGATGAATGTGGAGATCCTAGTTCAAGAGCTCCCTTGCTTGCCCTGCTTTCAGAGGAGTTCCCAAAACTTCCTCAGTGGTTTCGTCTACTCATTACCAGCCGGCCTGATTCCGACATCCTGGGCCACTTTCGATCCCTTACAAAAAAGGAAATGGATCCGGGGGCAACCTCCAGTATGGAGGATGTGGCACTATTCATCCACCACGAGATGAATCGTATTCAACAGCTAAAGAATTTGGATTCAAAATGGCAGGAGGACCACATCCAGGTGTTGATCCAACGTTCTGGAGGTCTCTTCATTTGGGCATCCACCGCTATTCGATTTATAAACCAATATGGTCCGGATGAACGCCTGCAGATTCTGATTACTCAGACCCACACAGAAGGTTTCAACCTTGACGCCCTGTACAGGGTAGCCCTCCGGAATTCTGGGAACTGGGAAGACAGAGGATTTGCACATGATGCCTGTGCTGTTTTGGCATGCATTGTACTCGGGAGAGAACCAATAACAGATAATACAATTGACACACTTCTACATCCAAGGAAGCAGAGGTCCAGAAGTGTCCTCGACTTTCTAGGCTGCGTCGTACAATGGAGTGCAGGCAAAGTGGCCCGAGTTTTGCACACTTCTTTTGCCGACTATCTCACAGATCCCACCCGTTCCGGTGGAGAACCATGGGCAATTGACCGGAAGACCCACCACCAGTCTCTGGCATTGGCATGCTTGCGGATACTTCACAGAGAGCTCCGGTTCAATATCTGTGACCTCGAAGATTCCCATATCGCAAATGCAGATGTCCCTGGATTGTCTGAACGAGTAACAAAAAAGATTTCTCCTCAACTGTCCTATTCTTCCCGATTCTGGTTCATTCACATCCAAGATATTCCAGTGGATGAAGGGGTTGTCAATGGCATCAAAGAATTGCTGTATCATCAATTCCTTCATTGGTTGGAGGTCCTGAGTCTTATGGGACAAATGGCCGTTGCCACTACAGGACTGCAAGCTGTTGCTGTACATATGAAGGTATATATCCAGAGTTTTATTTAGGGAGCTGGTGAACAACTTTATCATCTGATAGAAGTACACATCTTTGAAAGCACTGGCCAAGGATGCCTGCCAGTTTGTGCGGTACTTTGGTATGCCCATGGCACAGAGTGCTCCTCACATCTACTTGTCTGCTCTGCCCTTTGCACCAACATCATCTCTAGTGTTTCAGTGTTATGCTCATCAGTTTTTTAACTCCTTGTCGGTGCAGCTGGGAAGATTATCTCACTGGCCAGCATTGGAGATGGTCATTGAAGCACCACACCGTGTCAGCTCCATTGCTTTCTCTCCGGATGGCCAGCACATTGCCTCCGGGTCGATTGATTGTACAGTTCACATGTGGGATGCAGCAACAGGAGTGTTGGTTGCAGGTCCATTCAACGGGCACACAAATTGGGTCAACTGCATTGTATTCTCACCGGATGGCCAGCATATTGCCTCGGGGTCATCGGATTGTACAATTCGCTTGTGGAATGCAGCAACAGGAGTGTTGGTTGCGGGCCCATTCAATGGGCACACAAATGGGGTCAACTCCATTGCATTTTCACCAGACGGCCAGCACATTGCCTCCGGGTCAGATGATCGTACAATTCACATCTGGGATCCAGCAACAGGAGTGTTGGTTGCAGGCCCATTCAATGGGCACACAAATCGGATCACCTCTGTTGCATTCTCGCCAGATGGCCTGTACATTGCCTCTGGGTCATCTGATTGTACAATTCGCATATGGGATGTGGCAACAGGAGTGATAGTTGTGGGCCCATTAAATGGGCACACAAATTGGGTCACCTCGATTGCATACTCACCAGATGGCCTGCACATTGCCTCAGGGTCAAATGATTGTACAATTCGCGTGTGGGATGCGGAAATGGGAGTGATGGTGGCTGGCCCATTCAATGGGCACACAGATTGGGTCACCTCCATTGCATTCTCGCCTGATGGCCAGTGTATTGCCTCAGGGTCAAATGATTGTACAATTCGCTTGTGGAATGCAGCAACAGGAGCGATGGTCGCTGGCCCATTCAACGGGCACACAAATTGGGTCAACTCCATTGCATTCTCACCGGATGGCCTGTACATTGCCTCTGGGTCGTCTGATTGTACAATTCGCAAGTGGAATGCAGCAACAGGAGTAATGGTTGCAGGCCCATTCAATGGGCACACAAGTGGGGTCAACTCCATTGCATTCTCACCAGATGGCCTACACATCGCCTCGGGGTCTACTGATAACATAATTCGCATGTGGGTTGATCATGGACTTGAACCCAGGAGTTGTACTCCAGCCAACTTCACAGACCAGTCTGTTATAGACCGAGATGGCTGGATTCATGGAGCTGATGGGGAACTTCTTGTATGGCTTCCATACATACACCGGTCCTCCCTTCATCGTCCAAGTAATGTCTGGGTTGGTGCGGAAAATGAAACACGGCTGGACCTTCGTGGGTTTCACCATGGAAAGGATTGGGTTTCTTGCTATACCCACAGTCTTGGCAAAAATATGAAAGTCGAGCGGTCTGTGCTGTACAGTAGAGGACCGCTGTAAAATGTATGTACACCATAGTTTGATGTTTGTTGTTTTAAGTTCCATGAACCATGTCCGCCGGACACATGGCCGATTTATTGACTTATTTGAATTCTCAGTGATAAATGGATCGGATGATAAGGTGCTGAAAAAAAGGTGCCCTAAACGAAGCAAAGTGCGAGCTATTTCATTCGACATGGTCCGAATTGGGGGGAGTCGAGGTGGGTCCGACACTCCGCTCGATTTTACGTGACCTGATACTAAGTGGGATGCCAGATTAGTGTCCTGTTTAATCATGGGTTAAACCTAAATTGACTTGCGGAAGAGTTCGGGTTTTAATCCCTGATTCTTGAGGCCCGAGGACGTATACATCTCCATCGATTCAAAGCTGAAGATATCAGTTCAAGAGCGAGGCAGGGGAGATTCAACTTGTCCAGTGGTACTGCCGCTGTTGTAGGAGTAAGTAGATTGATCCAGCTTGCCAGTTCCAGGAAAAGCAGGTTAGCGCAGCAGTCTGGCTGCACTTGGGATTGTTGTGCATGTATACGCGAGACTGGTCCATGGGAGCCAAATAGGAGCGATGGTTCGGGCCGCTCGGAACTTGCCGGTCGGCCCCTCTTAGAGCCGGGCCACACTTTTCCCGGTTCCGGTTGTGTCGGCCTCTCTACAAAAGACTTGGTAGCGGGATGTCGTGTACAATGCGCTGATAGATCTTTCTAGGTGCACGCCGCGGGGGATTCCTTAGCAGCGGGTTTCGCCTCTGTGCGAGGACGCGTGCGAGGTGTGTTCTTGTTCTTGTTTTTCGCCTTTGCGGTGGCTTGTTCGTGCGGCGAGAGCACGGACGCGCGGGGATTCCGCTTCGTTCTAGGTCTCCCCCCCCCTCTCTGCCTGCCCTCTCACTCTTTTTCCTCGTGTTCTTCCTTCACTCTTCTCCTCGTGGTGCGTGGTCCGCGCGGGTACGCATTGTGCGTCTATCCTGATCCTCATTGTCGTGCTCCTTCCCTAATGCTAAGGCCTTTCCTCTACGCAGGACTGCCGACGCGCACTCGCGTTCTCTCCCCTCATCCGGGCGCTCTTCTCTTCCTTCTCGTTCTCCCTCTCGTTCTCGCCTGCCCCTCCCTCCGCATCTTTCCCAGACCCAGCGCTGCTGCCGCCGACTGAGAGGAAACACAGAGCGACACCGACGCAGGCCCTCGTTCTGGAAACCTCCGTCGACCACTTCCGCACCTCCTCCTACTGCCCCTCCGCGCGCCTTCTCTGCCCTCCCCGTCCGCCCGTCCCGGACTTGAGAACGGTGGGGAGTGTGTTACACTTTGGCAAGGGCGAGGGGAAAGAGTCTGCGTACACGTTCCGCTACCCTCCCCATTGGCAGCAGTCGCGCCATGGTATGGAGGCGGTGCCGGAGGCGGTTGCGCGCATACGCGCAAGTAACACGGCTAGTTAGGCGGTACTTCCGCCCTACTAGTGCTCACGCGGTTGGTGGCCGGACATGTGGGATCATTAAGGCGGGTTCGAACAGTGTAAATTTTCTTCACCGCTCTTCGTTTCTGTATTTAACCGGATTTCTAGGAACGCAAGAAGAATACAACCGGTTCTTGATTCTCCACGGGAGGTCGGAATCAGACCAGGATAATTCAATCTTGCCACATGGTCCGCCGTGCCTAACGGACGGTGCGCGGGTGTCCTCAGTTTATTCATACTTTTTCGTGTCGTACTTCCTATGCAGTGCGACGGGAATTTCAATTGATTTGGAGAACGACTCCGAATCGAGATGGAATGCAACGCATGTCAATCGCGCGGGAAGTGCTGTGGAGGACCGTTCATCTCGTCGTTGGTCAATCTCTTGTTTGAATGGATATCAATATCAATGAGATGTAATCGACAGAATCGATCTAACAGCGCCGTTGTTCTGCCGACTCCCTCCTTTGGCCTTCATCTCTCCTGATGTTTGTGGCTTATTTTTCCCGCAGGATCCTACCCTGGCCCTGCACCGTATCTTCTCCACTTACTCCGACGGAATATTTTCCTGTTTTCAGAATTTCTGGAGACTCTCTATGCTTATTATACCTCAACGCATCTGAAACACATATCTATGTGAACCAATTTAAACTGTCATGTCCGAGATAGCTTCCCTCCTCCCGTGATGTTTCCAGAATGTGGCCACCACGAGTTGATGGGGAATCAGAGCAGCTGGCGATGTGTCCTGCCTTCCTTCGTACCTCATCTTTCCTGCTCTCGTGTCAGTGCTCAGGAAGCACCGGTCGTTTCGCTTGCTGTCCAGTTGTGTTTTCTTGGACTGGATTGCCTCGTTCAGCGGATCAGGAGTTCCGAAGAATTCAGTGGCAGCGAAGGCATCAGTGTGCGCAAGACGTCACTCGGTATCTCGTGGACAGCTCCTACAACGTGCTTTTTCTGCTGCCACCTTGCCAGCTTAACACAAAATGAACATCCGTCGATTCGTGCCACGGCAGGATTCATGCGCCCTGGTGTGCCTTATGCTGAGTTTCTTTAATGGCTCGCTGATGTTGGACCCACGGCAGCTTGATACTGAGGGCGAAAATGGGCCCTGCGCAGTGTCGAATCCGATCTGTAATGGTCCGGTGTTTACTCCCCTACAAATCTTCGACATAATCATGTTCTCTCATTCTTCAGATCCGCTTACAGAGCAATGCAGTTGTTCCAACATCTCCTATCTACTCGATGCGGCGTGCAGTTCTTGCTTAGACGCAAAAAATTTAAGGTTGATTTCTTCATTCACATCTCAAGATCCACTGATTAGTTTGAAGTTGGGCGGAATATGCTCAGAACTATCAATGTGGTGCACTGCCCCAGGCATTGGTTGAAAGTCAGCAATTGCAACGTTATTCCATTGATTCTTTCTCATACAATATATTCAACACCAGCGGGAGCAGAGGCAATCCCCCTGTGGGCCCTAGCGATGGCTTCTGCGACTCCTACGGTACCTTCTTGACTCCTACACGATATTTCGGTTTTCGATGCTGACTAGGATGTAGCCTACGTCTTTCAATTTGGCGGCAGCTGTTGCCTTCGTCACAATATCATCAACTATTACCTCTTCAACCCCAGTGTTTTCAGCCAGCACCCATTCCAGCCCGCAGGATAGCGCAACATCATTCAGTGGTGTGAGCACGACTGGCACCATCACTTCGGTGCCCACCAACCCAGTAGCGAGCAAAGAACCAAATTCCGCCGATCGGTGACGCAAATTCTCATTTCGGTCATCCACTTCTGACATACGTTTCTCCCTCAGAGTCAGAGGCACATTTCCCATCGGAGTCATCGTTGGAATCGTACTCGGATTCTGCGTCATCACCTCACTTGCCGTATTACTGCTTTGGCTCAGGCGACGCAGACACAGACGCCGACAACAACATAAATATGCGGACTTGCTTACCACCCCATACCCTATCCTGCGTCCTGACATTGCAACCACCATACCTTCAAACAGTGCGGAAAACTCCGACGTACACAGCGTCACGAAGCTCCGCCAACAGTATCTGCAGAACGAACTGCGTGCAACCCAAGAAAAAGTCACACGCATACAGAACATGGAGAGGCGTGTGTCTTCCGCACGGGGATCAGCACCGAGGAGAATCATCCGCCTCTTTTCCGCACGCAATGGCGCACATACGGGATCTGAATCTGACGCGATGGCGCGGCTCAGGGCGCAAAACGAGACGTTTGCGGCGCGCATCCGTGAGTTGGAGACGCAGATGGAGTCGCCGTGGGCGCTTGGGATCTCGGATGAGCCCCCGCCCGGATATTCAGAGGGCGATCGCGCATGACTATGAACTAAGTAGGATCCAGGTTAGGTCGCGGGCCGCACTATTTCAATCGTTTGGGTCAGACGTTGCACTCGATTTACGTATCTTCCGAGCGGCGTTCTTTTGCGGCTCTTCCGCAGTCAAGATTTGGTCAAACTGCACAGCTGTGTGACTCAAAAGAAAAGATATCTGAGTCCCGAAGCAACTGAACCGTTCGTAGCCTGAATTGGCTTGGTACCCATTGGTTTTAAGTTCCGGCATCTACTTTTCCGGGCACGGAATTATTTACTTATAATTACCTCATTTTTTTCCATCCGTGCAACCTCCACCTTCATCTTTACACTTTCACCAAGGTTGGGGCAAATTTCGAGAAGTGGTCCGGGGCTGCATTCGGTAGCCAAATTCGAACTCGACTGATCCCACCTATCGCTTATTTATGAATACTGTGGATACCTGACAGGCGCGGAAAATATTAAGATATGGATGTGGACAGCCCTAAAGGATTGTTTTTCTAGCATTCACACACGGAAAATCAGTGCAAAACATAGGGGTTTGTGAATCTCCATGCTGAGACAGGGACGTTTGCGGCACAAAGGCCGTAAATGTCGGACAGAGGCCAGGGTTACAGCATTTTCTGGGGCCCCATTTTTCGGAGGGACGGAGTTCATTGTGGGTCGTGGATCACTTGTCTCTGCAAAGCTACCTCAGAAGATTTCACTTGCGAACTCAAAAACCAACGGTGACGTGTTCGGCCAATGTTCCGCGGCCCAAGATACCCCGGAAATTGGGAGCCCGCACCATCCATAGGACCCGGGACACGTCGAGGAAAATCAAGCCGGAGTCTGGACGTGTCCCCACCAAGCTCTAGTAGAAACGGACGGCCTGTAAGAAGGGCTAGAGTCGTATATCGTACCGTCATCAGGCGTGCTTCATTATATCAGTAGTATCCCGAACATGCCGATGCTGCCGGATACAATGCCGAGCCATGCCAGACCGGTGGTGCGGCTGCGGCATTGATGCCACTATTCCTATGAAGTTTGCCGCGATGGTTGAAAGTACGCACACCGGATAAAAGAAAATATTACATAACCTAGGTCAATATTTTAGCGTAGAGTAGATAATTCAGTAGATGAATCCAAGCTTGTCAATAGGTGATGAATTTAACTGATGCGAAACTGCCACTGGAGTAGCGACAATCAGGGGGCGTTTCAAATGCCAAATGTTCATTTAATATCCGAGAATTGTGGAAGGGCTGCTGAAAGATGACCTTTCAGTATCTTCGAACAAAGGAATTTTTGAAAGTGCACCTTTCTTCTTGCCAGAAATGGATACTGAAAGTTGCTATTTCAACAGTTCTTTCTTACCTAGCTGATAACAGATAAACATCTTGCCTTTGAAACACCCGCTGATTGTGGTTACTTCGGTGGCGGTTTTGCACCAGTTGAATTCATTACCTATTTGCAAGCTTGGATTCAGCCACTGAATTATCTACTCTATGCTAACATATTGATGTAGGTTAATATTTTCCTTTATCCGGTGTGACGACCTCGTGCCTAGAATCGGTTCGGCTCCCTTGAAAACTTCTTTCTTTAAATCCACAGTTGGACATAGAAAAGCAGACACGGCGGCAACGGACGGTGCTCGAGCCCCGAGGGCATGCTGGAGCAGTCACCTTTCGGTGCATGACTCTCGCGCGTAGAAGTCCTGTCGTGAGTACTGTTCGGATCTTTATTTTCTGGTTTGCACGCCTGGTTCTGTAAGCTTGGCCTGCTCAAACACGGCATGATAACCTTGTGCAGTACGTGCCGTTTCTTTGCGTCGAACAACCTCAAGATGATCCTCGCGCACCTCTTGATCAATTACGAGATTCAGCCTTATTCAACCCGGCCACCCAATATTTCCATGGGAGGTACAGCAACTACGCATCTCGTTCGGTCTACTCGCTGATGTACAGTTGAACCTTTACAGATATACGCGTGATACCCGTAGGGACAGAAATGAGTATTAAGAGGTGTGCAAAGGCTTAGGGATTATACAAGTACAGTACTATATTTCGAACATGCTGTATAATGATCATGAATAAGGTTGGCAAGTAAAGTTCATTAAACCTCGGCATTGAGCCCGATTGAGTCCCGACAACGTTCTTCGGATCCATCCATGGCCTCGGACGACGGGAAGGAATATTCGGGCTTGATGTCAAGTACAAAGCCCTCCGTCCACCGCGGAAGCGATAAGTGCGCCTCAGAGCTAAACGAAGGCGTCCTCCCAGGAGGGGATTTATTTCTGCGGACCTGCCGCCACCGAGTAGTGATACACGACACCTTCCCAGGCAGCGCAGATACCCAGCGAAACCATGGCCCGTACTGCGCTACCGCGTCCTCTCCAAAGGAGAAGAAACAAAAGAACGAGTAGCCGCTCAGTGGTATGGTCCACCACGAGACGTAAGTCCAGAACAAAATACCCGGTGTTATGTCCACCGTTGGATATTGGTCTACGCGGGAAAAGTCGGAATGCACGTCCGCCCAGGACGTATACGGGCGGAGTCCGGGGAGGAAGGTGATGGAGAAGATGACAGCGATCACAACAGTGTCCCACACGGCGAGGACGATAGTGATAGCCATGAGACGGACATAGCGGCGGGCGGTGAAGGCCGATTTTTTGGTCTGCAGGAAAGTGGTGAAGGTTCGGCGCCGTTGGTAGAAAGACGCGAAAGCAAGGGCCGAGTAGATGAAGATAAGAACGACGACGATAGCTATTGGGCCATATAGAACCAAGATCGCAGGAATAGAGACATATGTGGTTGGCCGGCAGCCAAAGTCTTCAACGATATCGAAACGGTGTCCTTGAACAATATAATCTATGCTCGACCTAATGAGTTAATGTTTCTGGGAGTGAGGCATTTGGATACTCACGGAGGGCCATTGTGATAACTGGATATCCCCAGCATAAAATCAGGTCCAACAAGAGGATAATTCTCCTATTGGTGGTACAAGTGGTGGATGCAACCCGCCACAGCTGGAGCGCAAGCGATAAGCAACAGGCCGGTAGCGCAGCCGTTGCCCCGACCTCGAGCTTCGACACTGGTGAAGTAGAAATGATTAAGAATTTCCCCATTATACGCAATGGAACCCACCAATATCACACCAAACGGGGACGACCTCATTCACGTTTCCTGCCCAGATTATTGAATTGATAGCGAACGTTAAATTAGACACAAAGAGCCAGGCAATGATGGAGAGCGTGGCGACATTTCGCGCTCGCCAGTGCCAAGGGAGAGGGACAAGTACAAGAGCAGAAGCTAAGAAAGCGCCGAAAGCCAGTTCGGGGTGCATTAGGGTAGTCTTTTTGGGGGGCCCGTGTAGGCGGTGACATTATATACACCGCCGGACATCACGGTAGTCGACGCATGTCTTCAATTGCTTGACTGACGAACGCCGTGATTAAATCAGGTGAGGTATTGTCTTGTACACAAGGAGAATGACAACCGCTGATATGGTGTACGCAGACGAAGACAAAAACGGTCGAGCGCGAGCCGAAACGCGGAACAAAAACATGAGAAAAAATGCATTCCATGTAACACCTTGCTGTCCACCACAATCTCATTCTTTAGGTGCTCTGTTCCTTCCGCATTCTCGGAATTTCCGATGCTTTCTGTGCAGCTAGATGGATTCCAATCCCAAGTAAGGATTACCATATTTATGTTTCTATATGGCGCCAATCTGTCATGATGGGAAGTGGCGACCTGCATCGCGGATCTCGAAAAGATGTTGTGTTGCGACGAGAATGGGAAACAAAGGCCGTGGCGTGCCAGTCTCGCCGAACGACGATACGAGTGGCCACACGAGTCAGAGGAGTGCCGCGATGGTCCGGCGGCCCGAACAGCCGGTGCTTCGGATCCCACCGCCAGTTGATCTTTCCGTTCTTCGCCATACAGACTCCCCGTCCGTATTTCGCCGCAATGGATGCATGATTGCGAACGGGTGCTTATTTGCCGAAGCTTGCCGGGTACCGCTCCCATGATGCCTCCCTCATCTCACCCGGCATATACTGGTCTGCAGTACTGCCAGTAATATGGCTCGCCACTGCTCAGGGACGAATTTGGGAACCAAGGTCTCTCATCAAGGCAAATCAAGTTCAAATCGTACGCGACATCGAAAAACTACAACATTCTGGAAGTACTAAAATCTTGGCTAACCACTTTGTATCGAAACCCACTTAGAGGGTGATGGGGAGGCAGTTGATGGCGATGAGACCGCCGAATTCCTTGTCGGGCGCGTCGCACACAACGGTAGTGCCTCCGCTACGAGGAAAAGTTTCAGCGTCAAAATTTAAATGATTTTCGAGGGTCCTACCAGTTGTTCCCGATCACGGTGATGGGGGAGCAGCTGAGTCCGACGGGAACGTCAAGGCCGGTCAGGTCGAGACCGAGGAGGGCGGCGACGGCAGAGGCCGCGGTGCTACTCGACGAGACCACACTGTTGCAGCACTGGTCAGAGGTCGGGGGAGTGACCGGGGGAGTGGTGTTGGGAATGGCGGCAGCAAGGGTCTGCCAGAAAAGATCAGTTAAATTTTGCCTTCCCTGCGTAGGCGAAATGTACGCACAATGAGCACCGAAGTGACAACAACAGAGAGCTTGGAGAACATGTCTGTGTTTAAAGAGCTTGAACGACGGTAGATGGTGTTCGAGTGAAGATTAGAGGCAGGATGGCATACCTTTTATACGTTTCTCCAGAGGCTTAGATGGAAATCGACTCTGACATGAGTGTGCGTCATAAACGGTCAGGACGACCTGGTGGACGTTGGAGAGTGGAGCCTGTGTGTAGATTTATATAAAACACGATGTGGACGGATGCGCCTGGGACGACCACGTTCAACACAGATTCTATGTCAAGGACCTTGAAATATCTCCACGAGTGGAGCATTGTAGTTGTACGGCATGTGTTGTAGTTGTTATGAGGATGATTTCGAATGAAATAAATTGGGCCGATGAATTAAATCAATCCACATGAGAGGAAGAGTCTTCCAACATTCATGCTCGCTGTCTCGAATCTTCGGCGAGAATACCTCCCAGAACAACGAAGAGTGGAGCAGTGGAGCCACGACAGCATGGCTTGGCAGTCATCGTGGCTGAAAACGGAACGAGTTTCTTGTGGCATGGTTAGATAATAAAACGCAGTGGATTGTAATCAATCCAGACGCTGTCAGTCAGTGATACAAAGCACCCGGAGCAAGTATGGGGGACCTTGATCAAGATTCAGATGCTAGACAGCCAAAGAGGTGTCGAAGGAGCTAGAAGGAGACGACGTGGTACCATTGATATAATAAATATTGAAGGTCTCAGAAAAGAAGCAAATCCTCACGTCTTCATGCAGATCGTGGCCCCACTAGTTATTGGCAGGATCCTAGGAAACTGGACGTCATATGCGACGAACCATCATATAATTGGACATATGAAGTTCGGAACTGCTTCTTGACCCTGAATTGATGTTCTGGATGACTGTCAGATACGGCGGCTACAGCGACCACTTACATTGAATCATTCAGAAATCTGATCTTGGAAGCAGACGGTAGAAAGCGATTATCGTGTAGGCCAATTGCCAAAATGCATACGCGTCCTCTGCCGGCATATCGGGGCAAGAACGGCATTAACCATATTGATAACGGTGTGCCTGTGATGATAGTGGTGACCTTGATTGTCTGACTCTGTGGGAAAAGAGCAGTACTGAGTCCATGTGGAAGTGATATCTTGTACGGCCGTCTACATAGAAGATTCTCTGACACTCCATGCCCCCGTTTCGTTTGATATATGCCAAGCGGGACAAGTTGTAAGTTGAGAATACGGTCAGCGTGCTCGTCCCATGTTGCGCGGCGTATACCTGACCCAGCGTTGCTTCTCAGGGCGGGAAGTCGGAGGTCCGCGGGGTGTATGAATAGACACCTCGAGGCAGAGTTGAGGACGAGACCGAGACATTTATGGTGACGTGGTATCACCTCCGGCGGCACGTGGACAAAATGCGGGCACTGTTCAACTTCATCTTGAGTTCCGTTTTGAAGTCGGAAACCCGCCTGGGACAAGAACGAAGAATGCAGATGTACGAGAGTCCCCCCGGAAGTCGCAACAAATTTGCCTCCATACAACACACCGTGACTCCGAGCCCCGGGCCCATTGTTGAGTACGGCGAGAATTGCTCATTCCTAAGACAGATATCTCCTTGAAGGTTAACAAAATTAAAGATGGATATCTCCAAAATATTAGTGACGTCGCACTCTTCAAAGATGTGGGGTTGATGTCGACAAATGCGGAGATCTCTAGCCTCGTCATTTCTACGCGGTGGAGTTTCAACGCGCGTGGGTCGTCGCATGTCCGAGTCTGAATCCCTACTATTCCCAATGCAACCATATGGATTCTACTCTAAAAACCTGAGCTCATCGATTGCGCAATAAACGACGCAACCACATATCAAGAAAACGTATAAATGCACGGCGTCCTCACTTCTACCCTCAGTCGAACACATCCCCCGTCGTTCAAGCTCTTTAAACACACAAATGTTCTCCAAGCTCTCTGTCGTTGTCACTTCGGTGCTCATTGTACGTACACTCCGCTTATGAGGGGAAGGCGAAATTTAATAGATTTTTTCACAGACCCTTGCTGCCGCCATTCCCAACACCACTCCCCCGGTCACTCCCCCGACCTCTGACCAGTGCTGCACCAGTGTGGTCTCGTCGAGCAGCACCGCGGCCTCCGCCGTCGCCGCCCTCCTCGGTCTCGACCTGACCGGCCTTGACGTTCCCGTCGGACTCAGCTGCTCCCCCATCACCGTGATCGGGAACAACCCTCGGAAAGTATTTAAATTTTACCACTGAAACTTTTCCTCTTAGCGGAGGTACTACTGTCGTGTGCGACGCGCCCGACAAGGAATTCGGCGGCCTCATCGCCATCAACTGCCTCCCCATCACGCTCTGAGTCCGGAAAGATTCCCGACCAACGATGTAATCAGGCTTGGAAGGATTTTCTTCGATTCACTTATGTCCAGAATTGTGTTCGAGTACTTCGCTGTCTTGCCTCGTTTGAACGAGATTGATGTTGGTTGAATTGTTGGAACTCCCGCACCCTCAGTTCTTCCAGCGAACCCTAATAAATGGAGGCCATTCTCTGTTTGTTACCATGATAAGACGACTCCCCCGAAACGGGTCTTTTGGTGGCTTAGTGGGAATCTACGTCAGTTCAAGCTGTGCTTTTGATACACGCCCAATGATAATAGGGTTTGCAAATAATTGCTGAGGACTCGGCAGGTAAGCTACTAGCCTCGCGTAGAGTCAAATGTCGGAGTTGATTGGATGGCATTGTGGGCAGCCTCAGAAATTATTGTTCGTATTTGAATATCACCTTGTCACTTCTCTTGTAAGTGGTAGTCAATGCGTATAATTCCCTAAAAATCGCGTTTTTTGAACATCTTTAGGGCTCGGGTTCAGGATAAGACTCAGGATAAAATTAAACCAGTGGGGTCCCATTTCGGAACATGCTGGGTTGTAGCTACTCGTACATCCAGCCTTGATAATGGACTTTCACTACACCACTACATAACAACCGTTGACGAGCTAACCTCTCTCGAGGCTGTAGATCCCCGGCTATCATGCAGCAGCAGATAATAAGAGTGCACTGACTCTTCCTGTGTGGTATTGGATAATCAATCACCTTGTTAGCAACCACACTGCCCCCAAAGCTCCAAGTGTAAGGACCCAATACATCGTAGCATGGCCGGCCTTGGCTGCGGCAGGACTGACGGATAATAACCCAGTGGGACTTGGTTCGAGTTCTCTCCTCCCAACCAAAACTCCCCGTCATCCACCAGTATAGACGGATCGAGGCCAGCACCGAGAGATGTGAGAGCAGCATGGGACCAAAAAAAAATGTCTGTCACCCAACGTTGGAAGAGGCAGCCACTGGATGACCGCACCATGAGGTGATACTATGGGCAGACATCTAGGCCTGGCAGGATGTGTAGCCAGTGCTGGGCACGGCGTCAGATAATAGAATATAGCATAGGCACGATGGCGATGAGAATCGCTGACTATCAGTGCACGGCATGATATCGCATACTCCAAGGATAGCGTCTCTGAGAAGCAAAAGGCGCGCAAATGACGAGGATAGTGCATGGGATATTATGCTAGTGCCCGGGGGCGAAGTACGCAGCTGGAGGAAGAAGTCAGTAGCACAAAAATTATCAACACTCACCAAGAAGAAACCGGTTGCACAAAATAGCGAGTCTGGGATGGCAGATGATATGGATGAACAATTCCATATGATTAGAAAGAAGTTTAATGCTTGATGGCATTATTCAGGAATGTACGGAGTGCGAGCCATGACGAGTCAAAGTCGATCTGTGAAGCAGTGGCGCAGTGCATGGCATAATTCAGCCAGTGCGCGAGATACAGAACGATAAATAAGCCAGTGCACGAGGGCATGGCATCAGATGGATAGCAATGAGCAGTTTGCAGCCGAGAATAATTATGCGTGCAATGGCACGACTTGAGATTTAGACTATTCCCTGCGCCAGTGTGCACGAGGGCGTAACATGTGACAGAGGCTACCGGTGAAAAGCTACCCAACCGACTCGGAATGGATCAAATATAAGATCTAGTTTGAAAATTGAATTGTTTTTCTAGTGCGGCATGTCTACATCTCCGAGGCATGCTTGGTCAAAACCCCGGTCTTTCTTGACGTGTAGAAATTCCCCGCATATCTCATGACTACTGCCCTTCATGATGGATGCGCTTCAAGCCGGCGAAGGACAATGTCATTGACTTGACGGATTACTCGAACACGTCCCTCTGTAGTTCAAGCTCCCAAACAAGCGTCCAAACATGTTCTCCAAGGTCCTTATCGCTAGCAGTACTCATGATTGATGTTGAGCCTCTAGAGAAATTCCGTGGTGATCAGTGAGAATCTGAAGCCGCGTCCCACTTACATTTCTGGCCCCAACATCCGACCACCGGAAACGATCGCTAATGAGAATTTCACCCCCCGCAGTGCGCATCCGCGCAGGAACTTAATCCGTCCTCGACCCCCCTCTCCCAGCCCGCCACTGTGAGCTGCCCACACCGTAGCCGGCACGGAAAACTGTGGATCCCTGCACTTCAGTCAACTGGAGGACAAGCTAAGGAAGCCCTGTACCTGCAGCGGGGCGGAAGAAAGAAGGTGGGGCCTCCGTCCTGTTTGCACGATCCTTATATCAGTGTTTCAAGGCCGCCGGCGCCCAAGTCTGACATAAATATATCATTTTCGTCAAATGCGTGTGTGTGATTGAAGATTGGCTGTAAGATGTCCGAATACTCCGACAATCCAAGTGGAGACTCCACGGCTCGAGTTATTTTTTTCCTTCTTAGGCCCTTCGCGGGGATATGCCGGACAGTAACTAGTACGATTGCATGCCTCCCTTCATATGTGATTACGGCAGTGAGCGAAGCGAATTGCATGTTTCCGCACGAGCTCCGTTCCTCGAGATCGATAATGCGCAATTAAGATCGATCTTTGAAGGATGACATTGAGTAAACAGCGGACACTCACGGGACAATAAATATGGCATGTCCCGCCATACAGGAAGATTTCAATGATCGTAGGAGAAAGTACGAGTGGTAGCATCTCAAGCGTCAGTAATATTCTGGGGCCGCTCGGAAGATTTGTCGCAAGTAAAACGAGAACATTTATGGTGTGCAAGTGAGTTGAAAGACAGTCCAGAAGGCGGGCAAGAGTAAACATGTGTACATAAATTCGGACCACGCCAGGATGGCATCTCGAGAGGACGAGCACAAGTTGAAGACGCACTTTTTTTTTTGACGTACAGTGAAAGGCTAGACAATTGCCTCAAGTTCAAGGCCGTATATGCACATGCGGAATACGGATGTCAGTTATCATACCGAGCTGACAGAGCACAAGATGAGCCTAGTATTGAGTATCGGCATTTCGGCGCTCGCAGCCAATGCCAGCCATGGAGAGGTTTTCTGAATGGATCTTGTGGGACGGGTAGATGGTTCGTCGGGTGTCTGGTGCTTGATTAGTGCTTGAGGAAAGTCGGGCGTCGGTGCCAGGAATGGGACATAATTGGGCCAAGCATCGAGCATGATGAATGCTTCAAGCAAGAGTGGCAGTGCCAAGGCAGTGCTGCACCAAACAGTGGCAAACTTTTGCTCTTAGTGACGACTCTTTTTTTTTTTTTTTTTTTTTGTGGAACGTTAAGTAGTCGGGGACAATAGCATTGCTGCTCCCCGTCTGCGTTCGTGGTCCCAAGTGGTCCCACTCTCGCTTCATCCGAGCCAACATAGTCGTCCATCCCTAACCCGTTAGTGTGAGGCCTTGGACTATAAAACCCGGCCAGAAGAATATACCACTCGAGGAGATGCGCATCCGCACTCGTGTCCTTTTTCTGCGACACGGCGTGTGGGGATTTGGTATCATCGTTGAATCGGTCGGCCCGGCGGTCAAGCCGGGATTTCCTCATCTTCTCAACCAACACCCACTAAAACCCCGACCTCCGCTACTATCCAGTTTCTAGGGAGGTATTCTTCATTTTTAAGTACTTTACACCACGTCGACTTGACCAGTGACTTTTTAATAGCCTTTTTACCGTATTTCTGCACGTTTGTCAAGGCACAGTCGAGCCCGAGTCGGCTGTTTATCGTTTTAAGCCAGCGGTTCTGGATTTCTGGTATGGATGCCGGTGGCTTTTCCTGTATGACCCTCTCACACCTTAGTTTCCATATGAGGTGGGCGGATTCGGACACCAAGATTCTGTAGAATCGGGTTAGACCAGCATCCCCCTTTTTCGTCGCAGCACAGGCCATAATTTGGCCTATCGTTGGTACTGGGAGATCTGTACCGGTCTTCATGCGCCATATTTCACTGGCCAGTTCCCAGGTTTCCTTCTGTCCCTGAATATCACATTTTGTCAGGATATGTTCCATTGACTCGGCAACCCCGCAGTGGCTGCATGTCGCCTTTTCTTCATGGCCTGGGATATTTTCCCAGTAGCGGCCGACTTTGTATCCGTCGTGGATCAGCATCCAGAGGAAGAATCTGATACTTCTTGACACATCCTTGTGTCTCGTCGATTTCCAGATCTTACTGCCTGATGGGGGTTCATTCACATCGTTCGCTGCTGCTGCTTTAGCGAGTTCCATGTTCCGCATGGTGGCTATTCTCTCTAGCTTCTCTTGATATGCCGGTTGTTCCATCTTAATTTTCCTCAGTATTTTATAGGCCAGCGACTGGGTCATCGATTGGAGTTTTGCCCCAGGTAAGGTTAATCTGACATCTACGCACGTGTTTATTATGTCCGCCTCTGCCTTTAAGCTTCCTTCGCCTGCCAGAATGTCTGCGGCTTCGTTCCCCGCGACACCCGAGTGGCCTTTGACCCAGGTGAAGCTTGTTTTAGCCTTTCTCTCTCGGAGTTTCGTGGCTGTTATTTGGAACATTTCCCCGTTGGCTACGGTGAAGAACCCCTCGTTCTCCCACTTCTGTAGGTTTTTTGTAAGACCATCAATGGATGTTTTTGAGTCGCTCTTGATCACTAGTGGTGCCCGAATAGGGCATAGTTCCGCCGCTTCTTTGATTCCGATGATCTCTCCAACATTGTTCGATGGTTTGAGGTCGTCCGGAATCCTCAGGGCTCGATTCTTTGGGTCTCCATCCCCAAAGTGTATACCGGCCCCTGCCTGGACCGTGTCCATACCGTTATTCAGCGCGGATCCATCCGTGTACACTACAATTTCCGCTACATTTGGGTCCGGGTCATGCCTGATGTTCGGCGCAACATTATGTGGGTTGTCAATGCGGTTCTTCGTGAAGATTCGGAACGTGTCGGCTATCGTTCCGTGCGTTGTTACCCTTGGGTCGAACTCCACTATCTCTGGGTCCTCTTCGACCTGCGGCGCCATCTCACCCTCGTAGTCTTCGGGCTGTGGTTCCCGGGGATCCCATTTTTCATGGAGTACATCCAGCAGTTCTCTAGCCTTCCGGTAGCACTGGTGCGGGTCTTGGCAGCCCGTTATAGCCTTGGTTACTCTGCAGGTTGCACACCGGCAGTTCCAGTGGGCTCTGTGTCGTGGTGCGTCCATCTTCCTGCCTAATTCTGCTGCATCTCTTACTGTTCGTATCTTGTGGTTCTTTTGCATACACCCTACGACACCCTCTTCAGAGTTGTAGACATGTCGGTCAGCATAGGATTTTATGTGGTACCAGACCGGCATATCGTTTTGAATTTTCCGGGACACTGCCATGGCATCAATGGTGACGTTGTTGTCGCGGCCTGCCTTCATCATTCCGGCCAAGTCCGTACCAATTTTCGTCGCTGATTGGTATGGATGCCATGATTGGAGGTACGTATTCATTCGCATTCCTTCTTCTACACTGAGGTCTGAGCCAACAGCTTTCTTGGCCAATATTTCGTCTGCGACAAAGCACCAGAGGGGTCTGTCCGGCCCGAAACTTAGGTAGGTTTTCAGCCAGGTAATCGCAATTGCTTCATTACGGGCCACGATGTCAAGGAGGTCTCTGCCCCCCATCTCTTTGGGGGCATATATTGTCTCCTTATTTACAGATACACTCGTCTTTTCCGCCCAGAGGAAGTTTCGGATCCTCTTTTCTAACTTCTTCTCAACCTCCGCCGGCATTCCCTGGACTGTCGCCAAGTACTGTGTCATTCCACCGACTACCATGAGGATGATAAGGCGTCGACCTTCCATGGATGGATTCCCTAGTTCCCACTGTTCAAGGGCCGCATCAATTTTCTCAAGTGTTCGCGTCCAGGTGTTGACTTGCACCACCCCATTGCCTACCCACGCTCCCAAGGTACGGATTGGCTCTCCTTCCGCTGCGATTTTTATATGTCCTGGGATTAGTGTTCCGGTGGCGCCGTTTACGAAGCGGTTCGCTCGCACCCGATCTCGGTGGTCAATTTTCCCGATTGGTATCATCTCTGTTTTGCTGATGTTGAATTTTGCTCCGGCCGCTATGCACCATTCATCGAGGATTTCTAGGAGCTTCCCAAAGTCATCTTGCCAATCCAAGTAGACTACTGTATCGTCCGCGAACAAGGTAGCGATCAGTCTTTCGTGTTTACCTTTGATTTTTATCCCTTTCAGGTCGGATTGCCGAAGGGATTCAGCGAGTGGCTCAATGGCCAGGTCAAATAGTAGGCAGGATAGGGGGTCACCTTGCCTCACACCTCTGGTTACTCGGAAGGCGTTCGCGCTCTTCTCACCGTTTATAAATACGTACGTGTACGCGTCACTATATAGTGCCTTGATCGTGCTGGTAAACTCATCCGGGATATCATAACTCTCCAGTGCTCGCCAGAGGTAGTCATGCTCTATTTTATCGTATGCTTTCTCTTGGTCAAGGTTGACAATAACCCCGTTGTGTTCGGTGGCTTCCGTGAGATTGGCAAGTTCAATTATGCGCTTGGTAAGCCAGATCTGGTCCCTGATTTGGCGGCCTGCTACAAACCCCGCTTGGTTCGGGTGAATAAGGTCGGGCGCCACTTGCGCCAGCTTGATGGTTAGTGCTTTTGTAAAAATTTTATAGTCCGTGTTCAGCAATGAGATGGGTCTGTAGTTCGCTATGTCCGCTTTGTCATTCTTCTTGTACAGGGGGCACATCCAGCTCTCCGAAAATCTCGTTCCTGGGACCATACCATGGGTTTCAATATCATTGTACACTTTCAGCATTGTGTCTAGTATGTTGAACGCAGGTTTGTTTAGGGATACAGCTGTCTGGTACCTTGCGTCTAACGTTTTCCACAGTTTGTATATGATTCCGTCTAGGCCGGGGGCCTTGTAGTTGGAGGACACTCTGAGGGCATATCGGACATCCTCAATGGTTAGTTTAGCCCGCAGTAGCTCTTTTTGTTCGGCGGTTGTTTTTCTCGATGTGCGGCCGAGGACTGTCTCAATAATAGCCTCCCGGATGTCTACTGGGGTTTCGGTTCGATCCGACTGTATCTTATTATGATAATCTCGCGCCAACGTTGCCATTTTCTTGGAGTCGGTCTCATAATGGGCCGGGCCTTCCTGACCGGAGTCCTTTTTTAGTCGGTTAATCAAGACTCGCGGTTTGTGCGGCTTATTTATTTTAGACCAGTATCGGCTGATTATCTCTCCTTCCAGGCGATTCCTTATTTCACCGCTCATTCTCGCAGCTTTATGTCGCTTCAGCTGGAGCTGTGTGAGCTTTGTAATGATCACTACACATGCAATTTTGAGGTCATCTTCTGACAGCGCTTTATTCGCTCTTATATTCGTGAGCTGGAGTTCAAGAGCCACAATTTCTTGTATTATCTTTGGTACGACGATTTTGGCTCGCTCGCGTGCCTTATTATTTATGTTTGTCTTCCATTTTGCCCAGAGGGTCTGGCTGTTGTATTTTGGGTTTCTTACGGCCCAGCCGAGAACAGTTTCAAGATCTGCCCATAGTTCGACTCCCGTTTCAAAGATATACTGCGTAAGGATTTTGTCTCTAAGCAACCACGGGGCCCACACCCATCTTCCGTGCCCTATCGTTGGTGCCTCTACTGTGGTCAGCCGTACAGTGATCATCCTGTGGTCAGTTTCGATACCTACTGATTCCATTCCCCATTCAAAGGTTTGTTCGAACTTGCTTCGTTTGATATAAAGCGGTCGAGCCTGGACTGCGAACCACCTTGGGCTTCCGATTGGTGGTAGGTGTATGCACGGGTTGTAGGGTAAGTCTCCCTCCACCCATCTATCAGTCCCAGATAAGTTTTGAGATCGTCCAGGGCTTCAACAGCTGCATTGTGGTCACTCCGCGATGGGAGTCTATCCAATGCGTCTTCTACTATGTTCGTGTCACCACCCATCATGTCGGGTTTTCTCACCCGTGGGTGTGCCACGAACCATGCCTTGATGTCCGACCAGAATGTGGCGTTTTCGCCTGGTGCATTCGGGCCGTATACCCCGAGGACCGACAGCGGTGAGCCGTCAACATTTTTCATTTCGATGAGGAGCGCCCTCCCCGGGATTATCTCCCTCGTCGTGATATCTTCCGTTTCAACCATGTTCTTATTGAGAACAAATGCTACGCCTTGAGCATTAGCTGAGTGGTGGGCCTTGGAGAATTCAAGTCTCAGGGCCCTGCTGAATAGGCTGTCTATGTCTGCTTTGCGTTCATCATTCAGGTGCGCTTCTCCTACAATCATCAGACCAATTTTTCCTTCACGCATTATCTGCCAGACTTCGAACCATTTGTTGTTTCGATGGCGTACATTCGGGTTGCCGTTCCCTTTTATGTTCAGCGCTGATATCTTAATGGAAGCTTTTGTGTTCTTCACACCCGATCCGGTTGAGGCTCTTGGTGTCTCGGCTCCTGGATATGCTCGCTCATAAGGGTGATCTACCATCTCTTCTTCCTCGGGGTCGACTCGCGCACGACGAGGATTTGGCTGGTTTGCCTGCAGTCGAACTCGTTGATGCGCACCTTGCCCCGCTACTGGCTGTGGCGCAGGTGCCTCTTCTTCGGTATCTACTCGAGCGCGCCGTATATTTAGCTGGTCTGCCGGTCTGGGCTGTATCAAGGGATTATTATTTCCCTCTTGTGCTGGTATACCGTACACATCCTGTTCTGGAACAGGTTGTAGGAATGGACTATCCTCGTTGGTTTGATTTTGCCCTACAGGCAGCTCTCTGGTTTGAGCTTGCGCGTTACCCGCGTTCATCCCTTGTCTAGGGGTTGGAGTTTGGTATTCAACTCCCCTCGCGTATTGCGTGGTAGCGCTCGTACTGGCGCCCCCCGGTGCACGTACTGTGCCCGGAGTTGCTTCGAACCGACCTTCATCGGTTCCTCGGGGACTCCGTCCCTCAGGGGGTTGGTAGCCATCCCGGATCCCCTCCGGTCGGCTGTCAGCCAAATCCCCTCGATAACGAGGACCATCTTCGGGTTCACGGTGGCCGGTGGCGGAGCCACCACTCCCTCCGGTCCTTGTGTCCGTGTCCCTGTTGCCCGTCGTTGCACCTAAGTTAGTGTGTGTTAAACAATTTTCCGAATTTTTAGTAGCTGCTATGAATGAAGACACGCCAGCGCCCTCGCTAAGGACGCCGACGGCTAGTCTCACCTTTGGGGGTTGTCGGCCTTCTCCTGTGGCGTATCTTGGGTGCGCCACATTCGAAGATCAACGTACCAGGACTGCTGGCCGGCGGACCCCCGGCCTAAATAGGCCCCACCGTTGTTGCGCCGTAGTTATCCGCCTACAGGCGCGCGCCCGAAGGCGCGTCCCATTGGCTTCAAACTAACGACGCGTGTCCCTTACCCGTTTCCTGTCCCGAGCTGTTGAGGCGCGGTCAGTATATTTGGCGGGTTCGGGTCACGTACACCTACAGCATACGTCTTCTTCTAGGCCCAGACCTAGGTAGGAAATAATTTAGTCTTACTTTGCACAGAGGAGAGTATAAGCGGCATCCGAAGACTTTTGATTTCAGCCGGTAGTACATAGCGTAATAACAACGGGGGGTGGAGAGCTTGGATACAAGATACTCCCCCGGGAAGGATAACGTGGTATTACATGATTCTGAGGGGCGCTACAACAACGACCGCCGCACCCGCCCGAACCTCGTGGGGAACTATCCTCCGCGTCCGTAGGACCAGGAGGTACGTCCACCGTTGCGACCGTACTTGCCGCCGCCGCCCCGGTCGTTTCCACCGTTGCCGCGTCCGCGTCCATTCCCGCGTCCGTTTCCGCGTCCGTTTCCGCCACGGCCACCACCGTTACCACGGCCGCCGCCGCCGCCGCCGCGTCCATTCCCGCCGCCGCCTCCTCCGCCGCCTCCACCAGTGTTAGGCGGCGGGGGGCCGCCAAGGATGTTGTTGTCCGGGAGTTGGGACATTTGTGCGGGTGGTCCCCAGAATACAATCGGGGGGTTAGCGAGGGGTTGGGGCTTGAACCTGCAACAGTACTCGAGATGGGTGTCGAGTTTGCACAGTACGCATTCCGGAGCTTCACCGAATTTGCTTTTGGGGGTGAAGGCGAGATGGTCGATGTTGAGCAACTTTGTTCGCATGATGGAGGCGATGAGCTCGTTGTCCTCGGGGTTGGTCGAGCACGGCTTCATGTAGACACAGAGGAGGGGGTCCTTGCTGATGAGGGGGTCCGTAGGGTCGTGGGCGAAGTACTCGGCGTCGACCGAGCCCAGGACATCGAGGATGCGCTGCATCATGGACCCACCCAAGGATTGTGTTTCCTGATCCATAATCTGCATAATCTCGGGGTCCCCAAGGGCGGCGTGGACGAAGGCCGCGCGGATGCTTTGGCAGAGGGCGACGGGGTCGTCGTAGACCGCATTCACACCCCAGAGCCCTATGACCCATGTAGGGCCAAGAGTGAGGACGATGGGGTGGAACGCGAGGCTTTTCGTCATCGCGATTGTACCGTATGCCAACACGCGGGCCATCGCGGCAGGATCGGTGAAGGAGGCGAATATGCAAAAGGGGTCCACGTACTTCGCGTTCCACCCGTTGGTTTGGGGGTACTCGGGGACAGGGCGGTAGAGCTTCATCTGGTCGGGTGTAGCAAGGCCCGAGAGCGCCATGGAGAGGTCCGAGAGGAGGGCCTCTCCGTACTTAGCGAACGCGAGCTGTCCGCCGTTCATCATGGCAAACGCGAGGCAGGTAAGGATGTGTGTCGTGAGGAACGTTCGGTGGGAGGTAGCGACACCGCTAAAGACGCGGGTGCTTGGGATGTGGGTGCGGGACCAGCGGCCCGGATTGGTTTGGATTGTGGGGCGACCCTGGCTGTTCAATGGGGGGGCTACGCCGGCGGGCTGGGTGCCAAGGTGAGGATTTTGGTCCCGGTGTGAGGGGGTGGCCGCTCGGATCTGGTCCGCGGTCGGAGGGATGTACAGCTGCTGCTGCTGCTGCTGCTGGGCGGTAGCGTGCAGGGCTTCGAGTGCCAGCTTTTGGAGTTGTAGAGTGGCAAGCTGTTGGGCGGCATCGGCGTCGGCCTGCTGTTGCCTCTGCCGTTCAGCAAGGTCCCGAGCATCGGCGGCCTGTTGCTGGTTCCAGGCATCCACGGCTTCCTGTTGCTGCCGCTGGACGAGCTCGCGTTGCTGCTGCTGGGCAAGCTCGCGTTGCTGCTGCTGGGCAAGCTCGCGTTGCTGCTGGCGTTGCTGCTCCTGTCGTTCATCAGCGATCCGTTGTTGGTCTTGCGTGACGAGTGTACCAACCTCGGCCGCCGAGTTAGCGACAGCTTGTACTCGTAGGCGTTGCTGCTCATCCGCATCATCGACGTACATGGCGGTGGGTGAGGGGGTGTCTTGGGGGAGCGGGATGCGGGCGGGCGAGGGGGAAGTGGAACGGTCTGCCAGGAGGAGATGGCGTAGAGGGTGTACGTGCGGCGAGGGGATCTCGTTGAATACGAGATGGGGGGTGTCGAGGTCTTCAGAGTCGCTGTCTGTGTTGAGATGAGCGCCGGTGGTAACCTCAAGGGCTAGTGGAGTGACGTGGGAGGTGGATGTTCGGCCTCTCTCGCCCTTGCGCTGTTGCGGTGAAGGTCTTGGCCGTTCGTGTCGGTCTTGCGGCAGCTGAAATAGACCGTCGTTCTGCTTGGAGACTTTCCGGGGAGAGTCCGTCGATGAGGACGCCAGACTGACTACAGTTCCGTGTCAAGGTCTCCGCGTATGTCCTTCTGTGAGCACTGACCTTATTTCCGAGTCCACTGCTGCCCACGTAGGACGTGTTGTGGTATGTGCTGCAGAAGAGTGAGTACTCGTCTGTTCTTATAGAGTCCCCATTGTTACGCACGATAAGCAGGCCACGAGTCTCGTATTTGAGTCCCCGACCCGGGATAAGGACGCGCGTCGTGTATTGTATTGGGGAGCGCGTGGACGGACACGCTGGGCGTAGTAGCGGACTCCACAAAAAAGATTTAAAGCCGGCATCGAGGACTAGTCTCGATGTGGACAAAGATTTCATGGGATTCGTTGCTAAGCGGCGCAGCCGCCGCTGTGTAGCGGCGGCATCGTTCGTCGTTCATCTTCAGAGAGGGAAGGTGGATGTAGAGAGTATAGGATGTGCCACGTTTGCACTTTGTGACGTCACTAGGATGGGCGCTACGACGATTTTATTTTATTTTTACCCTACTAGCCGGCGTAGCCTCCACTGCTCAGCGTAACGTGTAGCGGCGTCGTCGTTCTTTCGTATTCTCAGAAAGGTTCGAGAACACAGGATGCCAGTGTTACGACTTATTTCGACGTTTTGTGACCCTACGGGTTTTGCAGTGCGACGGCGTACTGCCGTGTCGCTCGATCTCTCCGACCGTCCCATTGACAGGGCCACTTTTTCGTGGTAGGATGCGTATTGCACCCCCGCCGCGTACTGCAGCGAGGAGGACGACGCTACAGTGCACCCAGGCACTTCTCGATTGCCGGATAAGGGAAGACTGATCGGAATTAAAGATGACCACGGTGCCTTTCGTGGGAAAAATATTTTCCAGAGAAAAGTGCGGCAAATGGTAGCTACGGTTGAGAGCTATCCCCGGACAAAAAATCTAAGTGATTGCTCGACTTTTTGTAATTTGTGCCTCAGAAAAAGTGAAACATCGTGGGAAAGTGACTCGGCAAGGGCCCGGCGATGCGCGGCAAGGGGCCGGAAGGCGTGGAATGTGCTTCTGGCAATCAAATAACTGTCCCGGGTCACTTTTGGGTCACCTCCACCCTGAGAATTCTCGGTAGGTAGGTAGGTAGGTAGAATTACACGGCCGGTCCCGCTTAGGAACGCCGGTTTCCAGGGATTATCTAATGTACACGCGCTATGTACATTTGTGCCAGGACCCCTGACAATAGCCAAGAGGCTAGCCCCCAGTCAGGCCAAATCCGCCAATTTTTGTCCGGACACGTTCGGAGGCGATTTGGGCGATTTTTGTCCGGCACGGGCCTAGCCGAACCTTCCAAAAAGGGTAATTTTTTGTTCCCACGACCTGAAAATGCCCAAAATTTTTACCGGGGACCGTTTTCGCGCGTTTTTCGCGCTATTTGCGGGACTACTGTGACATTTGGAGTGAATTGCAACCGGAAAAAGGCCATACAAGTCACTTTCAACCCAAAAGGTTTTGTCCAAGCTTGACCAACCTGGAGAATTTTGTCCGGACAGGACCTAGCGTTCTGGCCCCGGAGGGTCCATTTTTGTCCGGCCAGGACCTAGGTTTTCGACCCAAAATCCCAAAATTTTGTCCGGCACGGGGGCTACCCTTTGAGGCTATTGTCAGGGGTCCTTTTGTGCCCCTCTCGGAATTGTGTTAGACGCAAAGTCACAGCCTGTGACATAATCACATCATGTCACGTTGGCTGGACGTTACGATCACCTACAAAAGCCACTGATTGGCGATAAATTGGTAGTTAGAATACAAAAACTGGTTGGTTTTGGCTTATGGGTATTTCTTGGAGCAGTTTGAGGCAAAAAATAGACAAAAATTTTTTTCATCAGCTCCAGAAAAGTGAAACACCGTGGGAAAATTCGGTTTGAAGGCATAAATCGACGTTTTTCGTTGAGCTGGTTCCGGGAAAAATTATGGTAAATTCTACAAAAATTTTCCCGCCGCTGCCGGCGGCTATCAGAGAAGTGCCTGGGTGCACTGTATTCTCACTAACCAGCATCCGGAGATGGTGGTGGTAAGAAGTCACGAGACCTAGTGACGACTCTTACTTGACCACGTCGTTTGTCACTGGTCTTTGCATGTGGAGCTCGTCTCTCCTTGCTCCCCATCGATCTCGTCGTGGATATACACGATCTCATTCCCGGACTCTCCCTGCGAAAATCCTAGGGTCGGGGGCACGGATACACCGCCGCCTGCGAGGTTTTTAATTGGACTGGCTTGAGAATGGGTCCCCTACTCGGAACACTCGGAGTACCTTTTCCTCCGCTCTAAATCAAAAAGGCTTACTTGAATGCACATTGTTGATTCAATAAGGACGTACTGATAGCGAAGGCCGCCAAGTTTTTCCTCGTTGTCTATCGAGATGTCGCCGCTTTTCGCAGCCCAACTCGGAATACGTTCGGTGTGATGACCGCACGTTCCCTCTGAGTTTGTCACCCGATGAGTGTGTATGCTACCCTCATTCTCCCTTGTCTCTATGTACGCGGGCAGGACATCGAGTCCACGAAGAGCTCTTGGGGTTGGCTCGTGGACTTCCTCATCGCACTCATCCCAACGCCTACAATTTACAAGCACTATTCGAGTTTAATGATGCCTTCCATCCATCCAGATGCCTGTCGTGATAGCCTCGTTCCATCCATTCAGAATCACACATGCGGTGGGATGCCGCTCGCCAAATTAGGCGCCACATTTGTTGCATTCCCAAGTTGGTCTCCCCCAAAATAGTCCGTCCAATGGCATGTTGGGTATCCGATCTAGTGAGTGCACTGAAGATATCGTTAACGACGTTGAATATTTCAAGAGGTGATTCTCGCTGGTCGCTCTACGCCCACCGGAATATCTATCTACACCAGGACATCTATCAATCAACACCTTTTCAGCTAGTTAGTTTCTCGGTTCTACAGCGTACAAGTATAAATTTACTGACGAACTTCACCCAGCACTCGCAAGTCATACTAATAATCAAGCTCAAGAACACGGGAAAGGAGGAAGAAAATTTTATTCCTTGCCATTTGACTGCCGTTTATCTGCCGAACGACATTCACCTTCGATTTCAGGACGTCCCTTCCATCCGACATGCCGAGCAATGATGCTCCACAGTGTAACACGAGGTTTCGCCCATAGCACATCGGCACATTTCATTGACGTGAGAAGACAACGTATTGTTCTTGCCAGGTCTTCAGTTCACCGCGTCGTACTTCCAACTTTTCCGCTCTTCTAACATGTTGTCTAGATGGCCTAGGCCTCCGTAACCGCGGGAATGTTTCGAACGAGGAGTATAAAACGCAGCGCAGAAATCGCCAACCCTCACTCGAACTCGTCCCTCTGTAGTTCAAGCTCTCTACCAACCCTTTAAACATGTTCGCGAAGCTCTCTGTCGTTGTCACTTCGGTGCTTATTGCAAGTTATTTCCCCTTGTGACGGCCAAGCAGAATTCTGATTTATTTCGCAGACCCTTGCCGCCGCCATTCCCAACAACCCTCCCCCCGTCACTCCCCCGACCTCTGACCAGTGCTGCGATAGCGTGGTTTCCTCGAGCAGCACCGCGGCCTCCGTTGTCGCCGCCCTCCTCGGCCTCGACTTGACCGGCCTCGATATCCCCGTCGGACTCAGCTGCTCCCCCATCACCGTGATTGGGAACAACTGGTAAAACCTCCAAAATTATGTAAATCCCGCCCCTGACACTTCTCCTCATAGTGGAGGCACTACCGTCGTGTGCGACGCGCCCGACACCTCGTTCGGAGGGCTCATTTCTCTCAACTGCATCCCTATCACGCTCTGAACCCAGGGAAACCACTGCTGCTTCTGCCAGATGTGTAGTGTTTTTGTACGAACTTGATGGAATGGATGTGTCTGTGTTGTCTGATATTTTGGAACTCAATTTTTGAGATGCTCTACAACTCAAGCTCCTTGCGCGTCTCTTACCAGAACGAGTGAAGACTATAATCTAATCTCTCTGAGTTGATGATTATCGTATCTTATCTTATCTCACGGATCAGACCGAGCTCGAACTAGCACAGGGGAATCCAAGGGGTCCATATGGACCACGACCTGCCAATTTCCCATCATTAGAGAGTTTGCGCAACAGCCACTCGAGCCACCCAGTGGCTATTTTGCCGTGCGCACATAGGTGGCTGGTGGCTCGAGTGGCTGATGGCCTGTATCAAATTTAGTGTCTGTTCATGCCAGAATGAGACCATGCCAAGTGAAAATGTGTGTACACGAGTGAGAGAACTGGCCTCAATCTCATTAGGATACAAAATTCTGGGAAATTGATTATTTTGGACTGAAATCAGTTCTGTCGAAGTAAGGGGACAATTGGGTGCCGTTACATGAGTTGTGATACTCACAAATGAGTGTATTCAATCGAGAATATTATTACTTATCTCAGCCATTAGAGCCACTGGAGCCACTCGTGCGCACTGCAAAACAGCCACTGGGTGGCTCGAGTGGCTGTTGCGCAAACTCTCTATTGTCTTTCACACCGACAATTGCCAAATTTAGGCACACCGGGCTCACTATCTGAAATGCAAAAAATTGAATAGTGCTTCCAGTGCATTTCAACTTGAGCTGAATTGAGTATTTAAAGTATACATATAAGTTGAATTGAAAGAGGAGCCTAAACTTCAAGTATCAGTTCTTGTATCAGACGTTCTGAAACAATGCATTCTGACTCAAATTTCAGACCGAGCTGATATCTAAACCGAAAATTTTGCTTTCCACTGCACTGAAATCCTTCTGACCCCGTTTCAGTGCAGTGGAAAGCAAAAAATTCGGTTCGCGTATCAGCTCGGACCGAGGTTTGAGCTGGAACGAATTGTTTCCGGATGTCTGATACATGAGCGGATATTTGAGGTTTAGACTTCTCTTTCAATCTAACTCATATGTATACTTAAAATACTTGATTCAACTCTCAAGTCTAAGTGCACCGGACGCACTATTCAAATTTTTGCATTTCAAAAAGTGAGTCCGGCGTGCCTAAATTTGGCAATCACCGGTGTGTTTTACCCCACTGCTGGCAGGATAAATCCTTGATCCATTTGGAGCGGATCATCCTCATCGAACGACGCCAAATGTTTTACGAAGTCTTGTCCGAGTGCTAGGTATCGAAAATTAGTTTGTAGTATGAATTGCATGCTGAATTTTCTTTGAGATCCTTCAAACTGAGATAAGGCGAGCTCCCCAGTTTGTAGCCGGGCACCGGCATACACAACATATTTTTTACCTAATACCTCAGTCAAACGCTCGACTTGCATCACACGTGACAAGATCGCGTCTCGACTCGTCGACTAACACTACCAAATACGTTCGTTGCGCAGATCAACTTGTTATACGTAGTCAGTCAGTCGTAGAATGTCGTTGCAAGTAATAAAAATACAGTTGCAGTTCCCGAAGCAAGCCCAGCCAACGTGCCCAGCCGCTCAACCACGATGCCATCCCAAGCGTCCAGCGTCTTGTATACTAATGCATATGCACCTGCGTAGCTTCGCCGATATGGCCGACGGAATCACGAATTAGACGCGTGCGAAGAGCCGAGAATCAATCTTGAGTTTCGCGGCGAGGATAAGGAAGGAGCCGGCGATGACCGTGAAGCCCGCGAATAGAATCATGCCCGTGTACTCGCCCTTGCCCACTTCAAGCAGCTTCCCCGCGATCGGCCCACCGACGAGCGAGCTGCCGGATCGAGTGTCTGTGCAAGCTCAACCATAAATTAAAGATAGATAAGACTCACGGGAACGAGATAACGCTGTAGAGTATCCCAATCCGGCTCCCTATCTGCCGGATATCGGAAATCTGCGCTACGCACGGCGTGATGACCGAAATGAACGCGCCGGAGGAGAAGCCGTAGGAGGCCGCGAAGAGTATGAGTGGGACTAGCGACTTTGCGAAGAGCCAGAAGAGGACGCAGAGGAGCCCGGAGAGGAAGGCGGCGGGAGCAAGGAGGTTGAAGCGGCCGAGGGTGTCGGAGAGATAGGCGGGCGCGACGCGCCCGATCACGCCACCCGCGTTCATCACGGCGAGGATGGTGAAATCCATTTGCGACGGAATTTTGAGGTCGTGTGCATATTCAACGATAAAGAAGAAGGGTATGAACAGCCCTGAATAATTCATAGATTGGATCGTCAATTAAGCGGACAGCGAATGACACGCACCGAGGGCGACGAGACAGCTCCCCGCAGCAAGGAGGGCGAACCGGGAGTCTCGGAACGTCTCAGATAGCTTGCAAGTGGCGCCTCGTTGTTTCGGTGGGGCATACCTCGTCACAGTCGCGATCGCTATGCAGCAACAAACGCCAGTCAGTAGTCCCGAGATACGGACTCCCCATCCAAAGCCGACGAGTTGGAAAAGTCGTTGCAGCATTACGGGGTACATTACACCGCCTGTAGACACTAGTCGGAGCCGACGATGAATTCGGAGCGGTAAACACGTACCGAAACTCGATCCCGACGCTGCGACGCCCAACGCTGTCGCTCGGTATTTGCAGAAATATGTGGAGACGCTCGACATTGACGGATAAAAGCTATTGAGAATTAGCATACGCTGCATAAGATGCAAAAGGAGGACACACAGCATGCCTACACCAAGTCCGAATACAATTCCATGCGCAAGAAGATATTGATAGTATTGTGTCGAGATGCGCATATGCTGGTCATCATAATGCTGAAAACGTAGATGACCGTCCCAATGACCATGATCCAGCGCGGCCCGTACTGGTCGTACAGCCGCCCAATGGGCCCTCCCTGGCAATTTCATCCAGCCGTCAGCACCTCTCCGCCACGAGCGCACTTGACGACGTACCGAGAAGAAGAAGACCCATAACTGCAAGGACCCGATCCAGGCGATCGTCGCCGGTTCCAGCGCATTCAGCTGGTGCTCTTCATACCAGGCCTGAAACGTTCCGAACGCATTCATTTGGCCAAAGGTACAGAAGAGCGCCATGAACGCGCCGAACACCGCGAGGTACCCTTTGGTGCAGCCCTCCGGGAACTGCGGCGTGCGGTTGAGGTGGTACGTCGAGCCCGCGAGGTGGCTGGCGGTGGTTGTCGCCTTTCCATCGAGGGAATGTCGAAAATCCTCCGTCCCACAATGTTGCCAGGACATCTCGTCATCGTCCTTTTCGAACTGGGCCATCGGAATAATCTGTGGGAGCGACAGGGTGGCTGTCGATGCGAAATAGGATGGCAGAAGGTAGGGCGAGGAACACCTTGATGGCGGGCGAGAACGCCTCTTTATACGCCAAGGATGCAGTGCGTCTGCGAGAGGAAGCAAGCAGGGGAATGAAAAAGCCAAAGCGCAAATGGCCCCAGTTTTGGCTCGCCATCGTGGGCATGCTTTTTGAGAACACCCACCAAGCAGTTCCTGCCACTCAAATTTGCCGTTCCAAGGCAGGCTAGTCACGCACCTCATCGGGCGGAAAAAATCGTCTCCTCGTTCCTTGAGTCTGCGTTCGTCTAAAAATCATCTTAAAAAATCAGCCCACCGCTATATGCATCGGAATTTGAAGAAACATCCGATACGTGCGGCAATGACCTTGGTTCGCCGGAGCGATGAGCGTTATCTGACGCTCCATTTCGGCGTGCTCGGACGGCTGGCCAGCGAGAATACGCTTGATCACGTAGTCAACTTCTGTGGAAGGACCGAGAACACCATGGCGGTTCAATGCTGTCAGAAGACTCAAAAGTTGTGAGTCAGAACGACGTCAAAACAGCTGGGAATAGGTAAGAGGACAACATTTGACACGTTCGTGTTAAAGAGAACGAGACATCAGTAGGCGTTCTTGAACAGTAAGTATAGTGTGCACCGCATATAATAGTCCAACATACCTCAGACGTGCATGGGAGTGACAACGACTGAGGAAAGAAGGGGGCCGCGCGTCGCCAAGCCTGATGAGCTGGCACTCGCGTAAATACGGACCGAAATCCGGATCCCGAAAGGAATCCGCCTCGAGGACGCGTCGAGCACGTCGAGGGAAACCTCTCAGAGCCCGGAGAGCACCACATGAATTGTGGTTAATCTCAATATGTGTAACGACGGATCCCAATATCCACTCTCTTCCCAGTTTCGTCGTAACCTACATGTATATCGCCAGAGATTCTCCACGGTATCATACGACAGTCGTGTCGATGTGTGTAACTCCAGTACTTCTCCGGTTGTTTGATTTCGCGACGGATGCAGCCTCTCCACCGCTGCGTCAAAAAACAAAGAGATTGTATATGATTCGTTGAAGATTCCAACCCAGGTGAGGAGGGTGTGCCTTCCGGCCGGCAGAGAAATCAACTTTGGCATCATCTGCGAAGCCGAAGTAAAAATTGGGCCGATGCAATCCACTTACATGTATAATTACGCGGGCATCATTTTTAGACATGGATACGTCTCGATATACTTTTGGGTGCAGCGCGGGTTTAAGCTACGGCGGTGAATTTTCCATCTTAAACGGTTAACGTTGAACCACCTCGTCTGCATTGCATATGGCACCCGGAATGCATACAGTCTAAGAGTGCCTGGAAGATGCGGGGTTGCGGTAGGTCTTCCGCTTTTTCACAAAGAGAACTTTAGTTCTTTTTGTGCTCTAGGTACCGAAAATGTCGCCAAAACGTACATGTGACTTGGGGCATCAATAGTCTCGTATGGTAGACTCTTGGCAAGCCACAGTATAATCCATCGGGGCACGTTACCAATCTTCGGAGGTTGAAAGTCTAGTATAGCTCATTGAGAATATTTCTCATTTATCTGCACGAGGGCTTCTATTCAAGACGATAAAAACTGAGGCCTGAGGACTTCTCTAGAATTTAGAGTTGAGCTATGAGGTCGCTGCCCATTTTTTGACTGATCTCAACGGAGCTGCCGTTCAGGCCGAGTCCCATCAATAAGCCCGAAAGAAAAAAGATCGCCGTCGGCTGAAGTTTACGGAGGAGGCATAAACTTTAACTAAGGTCGCACACCGTTGATGATCCATGGCTCGCTACATGGGTGCGAAGATTTCTTCAACCTTAAAAATCAAGATGGTCCTGAAAGGATGAGAACTTGCGCAATGCGTATAACTGGTAATCTAAACTAGTATAGTACTTAGGATGGGGTGATCCGAGTCTGCTATCAAAATTTGCTCCTGAAAATATATCTAGCGCCCTTGTAGAAAATTATGTTTGTGACCCGCCGGTCGCCGGCCTACTACCTTCATGCTAAAAGCTGGAACAGTTGGACTTGCGCAGCTAGTGGACACGTGACGAAATTGCGTCGCGTCTTGTCAACTAACACTGCCATATACGCTCGTCGCACCTGAACTTCCAGTTTGTGCTTTGAAAGTCACAGCTTGCAAGCTCGAGTTCAAGCCTAAGCGCTCAAGTCACCCAAACATAGTCTTCACGAGAGTTTATCTTAACGTGCTGTGCAGACAAGCAAGCACGCACCAATGTATACGATGCACGAATGCAAAAAAACAAACAGACAACCCGAGGTACAAATGCGTGATATATAGTGTGTGTAGTCGTGCTGCGAATCCGTGGTAGTGCTAAAGATACCGTGTGTAGTAGGAGTAGGAGCGAGAAGGGAAGGGGGGGGGGGGGGGGGGGTGGTTGTGTATGGGTTTTGTGCGGTCGCCCTCCTCGGCGGGGGTATGCGGGCGCGTGGCGATCCAGCGCTCGACGACCCGGACGACGGCGCGGAGGAGTAATCCGACTCCTTGTAGTCCGGGAGGAGGCCGCCGACATCGCCGAGGGAGAGCACGCCGAGGGACTTCGCCTTATCGGCGTTATCTGACGCGACGTTCCATTTCGGCGTGCTCGGACGGTTGGCCAGCGAGGATACGCTTGATCACGTTACGTTATTGAACTTCGGTGGAAGGACCGAGAATAGGGTTCGATAGGACCCCGGATTATAGCCTCAAAGGGTAGCCCCCGTGCCGGACAAAATTTTAAGATTTTGGGTCCGAAACCCAGGTCCTGGACGGACAAAAATGAGGGGTCCGGGGCGGAAAGGCTAGGTCCTGTCCGGACAAAAATCCGCGGGTTGGCCAAGTTTTTGACAGAGAATTTCGGCTGCAAGTCAGCTTGAAATGGCTTTTTCTTCTGGGAACCGCGTCAAAAGGCATACCTGCATCGAATATGACGCGAAAAATCAATCAAACAGGGTTACGGACGAAATTTTCAGATTTTTATGCCGTGGGAACTGAAAATTACCCTTTTTGGACGCCTCGGCTAGGTCCGTGCCGGACAAAAAACGACCAAATCTCTCGAAATTTGTCCGGACAAAAATGGGCCGATCGGCCGATGTCGGGCCCTAGCCTCCAAAGGGATAATCGGGGGTCCTGGTTCGATGCTGTCAGAAGACTCAGAACGACCTCAAGGGAGCGAGACAGCTGGATCCATGGATGGCTAAGATCCCCAAACGTCGAAAAACAAAGAGATTGCATATGTTTCGTTGAAGATTCCAACTTCGGTGAGGAGGGAGTGCTTTCCGGAGGCAGAGAAATCAACCTTGGCATCATCTCCGAAGCCGAAGTAAAAATTGGGCTGATGGAATCCCGAGCCACGCGAGATTTACATGTATGATGACTTCGGCATCGGTGGAATCCTTCCGAGACTGTAATACGTGAGCGGCGCGCGTATCTTAAACGGGTAACGTTGAACCACCTGGCACCTTGTCTGACTTGCAAATGACGCCCGGAATGAATACAGTCCAGGAGTGCCTGGTAGATGCGGGGTTGCGGTAGGTCTTCCGCTTTGGCCGGATTAATTTTGTCGCTGGCACTAGAGTCCAAGAGTCCAAGTTGGAGTTGGATACTTAGTTATACTTTTATTCACATGTCGAAACACGTGACACCCTCGCGTCGCGCCTTGTCTCCTAACGCCGCCAAATATGTACCCTCGTCGCATTTCATTATTCAAACGTCCAGTTCATGCTTTGAAAGTCACATCGCCCCCACTCGCGCTCAAATTCAAGTCCCAAAAAATAGTCTTCACGCGATTTATTCTAATGCAATCATTGCAATGTACAGCAATACATGAGGTAGGTAAAAAAACAGACAACCCGGGGGAGGGGGAGGATTATATAAGTATGTATGAGTTTACAATGTTTTTGTGCGGGTAGGGCGAGGCAAGGGTGAGATGTCGAAAGTACTGGTGTCTAGCAATCAAGACTGGCTCAAAGTTTCAACGACTGGACCGAAGCCGGGTCACTGGTTAAGTTGGTCTGGAAATGGGCCAGGTAACCGTTTTCGACTTGTAAGGGTGCCACTCGTTCAAGTGGAATGACGGAGATAGAATAATATAATGAGGGGTATAAATGAATGAATGAATGTAGAGGCTTGCGGGGAAGCAAACTAAAATCACGCTTCCGAGTCTGCCGTGCCGCGGGATCAAGAGGAAGTTGAAAAAACAAAAGCAAAAGCAACGACAGGAGGCGTGCGGGACACTAGTCAAGATTCAGTAAAATAATACCGAATTTCATTGCCGGCCTCACCCCAGCGGCAATTCGTATCTCTACATGTTGAAGGTACATGTACCAAATTTGCCTGTTCTAAATCAAGGTTATGTCCAGGCAGTTGAATCTTGATAGAAGAGTCGTTACCATATAATTTATATTCATCTCTTCAAATATTACGTCGGCCATAGGCAAGGTATGCACGGAGAATTTTTCATGTACATCTCCCGGTCCTGGTGAGTATCAAGAAAATTCGGCGAACGGTCCATCATTTTCCTCATACCTAAACAAGCCTACAGCATTGCAGATATCTAGTTATTTTGGGCCTATTACGAAGGCCAAACGGTTACAGCCGTTTGCATGTATTCGTGAAAAACATGAAAAGTTTTGCGCCGGCACGTGATCTCTGCCGAGTGCCGCCGAGTCGGGCCGGTTCTATCCGCAGCCTTTCAGCATCAAGAATTCATCTCAGTTATGTCAGAAAACACACCTGATAGCTTGATAAGAGGCAATTAGAAAGGCCGGTCAATTTTTCGTTCCCTGGCACCAAGTTCGACCACTCGGCGCCGCTCGGCATCGGTCACGTGCTCGCGCAAAACTTTTCGTGTTTTTCACGAATACATGCAAACGGCTGTAGTTCGCACTGGGGGCACCGAACGGGGCACTTGAAAGGCAAGTGCGATTCAGTCATGTACTCGGCATGTCCGTGTGACATGCCACAAAGGTCTTTGTGAGATTTACATTTTGTATTACCAAGGTATAACTAAGTGTCTAATTAAATACCACAAATGCAATAAAGACTTAATGTGCTTTTTGACCACACTCGGTGATTTTTTGGACCGGATTTGAAGACTGGGTGGGTGCGAGCGGCGAATAATGCCGAGCGAAGTCTTGATGGAGCCATGACAGCCGACGCAAGGAGCCGCGCCTATGTGACGACCTGGATCCACGGTTCTTTGATGCTTGCCGTCGCATTCGGCCGGGGCTGCACGCCACGCACGTCACGGTCCCGCCCAAAACCGATGTCACGCAGCTGCCTGCCTCGCACTCAACCCACACCACGGAGCCACCCACCCCGTACCCATCCCACGCCGTGCATGGCACCGCCACTGATCGGGGTCCAGTATGGAAAGCAAGAGCACCACGCTTTGAAACACTTGATGGTATCAAATGATAGATGATGGCCTTCATCGTGCCGTGAGTGCCTTTCAACTGAAGGTAATTATTCTAGGCCCTAGGGCACATTTGCCTTTTTCTCGCGTTCTGAGAACATCCCCCCGATATAAGTTGACCCTAAATGTTATGTAACTTGCGACGCACATGTGTTCATGGAACACTCACACGGAATTGGCAGGTTTTCAATGGAGATCAGTCAAGGCCTTTGGGGTTCTTTGAGGCCAAAATATGTTCAGACAGAATTAGACTGCTAATCCTCAATATTTACTTGGGAGAAATTTGAAATACTCCCATCGGAAGTCCGGACTATCTCAAAGAGTTGTGTGAGGCTCTGTTGAATGTTGAATTATCTGCCCCTTTGGTTAACTTAACAGTTTCTGGATGGAATAAAAGGCCTGAACAATCACACAATTGCTTCAACACTTACCGACACTTTTAGTACGAGTCCGACTCCTAAGTTTTGCATGTTATCGTGATTCATGTCCACATACACATGTCTGCCCCTTCGCAAATGTGGAAGGCTAAGTTTCGGAGTCAATTGGATAGAGGCGACTTTACTGAGCCATACAAACGTTTTAACGAATACAAACACGTTCTGGGTGGTTTAGTACGGTTTAGCAATTATTTTGCTTCGCCCAATGTTTCTCGGGTATCTCGGGCATGCTAGAGATGTGAAATTAAATGCTCCCCCATCCGTCAAAAGCCCGCTTTTTCATTCCAAACCTGAAAATGTAGTCCACCGCTTGAAAACTGAATTTATCGTGCTCCAATCCCCATCCTCCCCCGTGGTTTTTGCTGCGATAGGTCAGAAAGTAGAGGTTAGGGGCTCCACCAACAGCACTTTCACCTCTAACAAAGCCATAAGCCATCTCTCTGGGAATTATATTGCTATGTTCTCTCTTCACGGGAGATAAACACATACAGGACGCGCCGTTGAACATACCTTCCGCGTTAGGAAAAAGTCGGCCATCGTTCGGCAAGTGATCCAATCAAATGTTTCAAAGCGTGGTGCTCCTGCTTTCCATAGTCCAGACATCGTGGAATCCCATCAAACATAGCCAAAATTGTCTCGGAGACAGAAAGTTTGTACTCGTTGGACGCTCTGCGACATTTTGTGAATAGTCTAAATAGATAGGATGTCTCGGAAATCTTAACCAAGTCAATTGGTACCTATAAAGTGAGGAAATCTTCACTGAAATTCTACCTATCAAGCTCGCGCAGGGAACAAAGGACTGATGATGGCGGGTCACGCCAAGAATATTAGATAAAGCCGGTGTCAAGTCCACGTGTGTATCCGACAAAGGCGGCGCACAGACGACGTGCGGGTGGGGCCGTATGTCGATAAAGACAACGTGCAGGGATAAGTGTGTGCCGACAAAGGTGTCGTGGGGGTGGGGCCGTGTACCAACAAAGGCGACGTGCGGGTGGGATCTTGTGTCGACAAAGGTGACATGCGGGTGAAGCCGTGTGTCGACAAAGGTGTGCCGGGAGGCGGTGCCATGCACGGCATGGGATGGGTACGGGGTGGCTGGCTCCGTGGTGGGGGTTGAGCGCGAGGAGCGCAGCTGCGTGACGTCGGGTTCGGGCGGGACTGTGACGTGCGTGGCGTGCAGGCCCGGCCGAATGCGACGGCAAGCATCAAAGAACCGTGGATCTCCTTGCGTCGGCTGTCATGGCTCCATCAAGACTTCGCTCGGCATCACTTGCCGCTCGCACCCACCCAGTCTTCAAATCCGGTCCAAAAAATCACTGAGTGTGGTCAAAAAGCACGTTAAGTCTTTATTGCATTTGTGGTATTTAATTAGACACTTAGTTATACCTTGGTAATACAAAATGTAAATCTCACAAAGACCTTTGTGGCATGTCACACGGGCATGCCGAGTACATGACTGAATCGCACTTGCCTTTCAAGTGCCCCGTTTGGTGCCCCCAGTGTCGGAGCGGTAGTACAGATATTTGTCAACCAATTCGAATGTTCAACACACATACTCAGTCATTGTGTGGATAGACACTGTTGTGCAAGGACGGCTGATACAATGGAAGCCCAAGATGGAGAGTGACATCGAGGCTGTCCGGATTGAACCCCTTGCATCGATGAAATTCAACCAGCCCATGATAAATCTTGGTACTCCATTGAGACCCCGAGATGCGTGCGCTCACGGAAAGGATTGGTAGTCCAAGCGCTGTTCCATCTTCAGGAAGGCCGTGTGATCCCGATGGCTCAAAGGACCAAAATGCTGGGACCGGGTACACAAGGCCCCCAAGATCGCTATTTTGCATTGCACCAATGGGGGCCAAGAACAAAAAGATTCCACCCGATAACGTAATTTCTGTTGGTGGATGACCAGAATCAAGTAAGGAGACCCAGTAACTTGTCTCGTGAATAAAGACTATATGATCAAACAATCAGATTCAACCAGATTCACAGGTAGAAGAGAACGTGCCGTAGGAGTCGAGGTCATTTTTGATACTGTATCCTGAAAATATGTAGTTGGCCTGGGAGAGCCAGGCGGTCTCAATAGCCCAGTTTCTCTCTGCACACAAGATGATCCTGTTGATGAAGTCCTTACATGGAGCAGGAATACGAGGAAAACAGAAGCTAAAAAGGTGAGAGATGAGTAATGAGATTAGATATTTGTCATACCGAGTCCACCCGTTCCCCATTTCAGTGCGAATACTTTCGAAATTGCGGTACTGGGAGCTAAGGACCCACCCTAAATTGTGGACCTGAAGCCCGGGGATGTGGGCTACTTCACCTCCTGGGCTGATTCCCATCTCGTTGGAATTCTGATACGGATCCATGTCCATGTCAAGGAGGAATAGTATTGCACCAGGTCGGCACAAATGATGGGGAGAAATATGAGGCCAAACAGAAGCCCCTGCATATCTCACCATGACATCATGAAACTCCTTCAGCTCGAAGGACGCCATCCAAATTGTCTCTTGGGCCAATCCAGTGAATCGTGTTGGAGGGTGCAATAAGAAGTCCCCGCTCGTGAGAGCTGCCGTCCAGTCATAACTCTTTGACAATTCGAGGCACAGATTTTTTGTGGTTCCACGCATCCAGAGTGTTCGTTCCTGCGAGAAACAACTTCGTTCCTCCAGATAACGCTTGCATCGCTGCAATGTATCGGTGGCTGAAATGAGAGGAACTTGCATGACTCACATCCAATTCAATATCCTGTGTGTGTACACTAAGGACATACACTGAGGACCTAGAAGAATGATGCGTACCACGTAATACTCGAGAAGGGCCGAGGATATTTCCGAATCACGATACCCTCGTCGGAATTCATTAATGGGTATTAAATCTGGGAGCTGTAAGCACTGGAAGGTGTACATTGAATTATTTCGTACCATCCTCATATACTGTTGCATACAGCTGCTTTGACTTGACAATCCCAAACACCTGAACCAGGGTTGGTAGACTAACACCACATGGTATATTCAGCCAATGAGCTAGATCAACAGGTAAACCAACCGGAGTCCCTCATACTTCTTGACCTCTTCCAGCCATTTCTACCACGAGTCAGATGATATATCTCCATTTTCCTTGGCCACATACCTCTTCGATGTCTTCTCCCTCATAGACCGCAACAGTCATAGGATGTGTACACCCATGAACTCGAGCGGCATACACCCGCCGGTTCCAACCGAGAGCCCCTACAGTCCTTCCCATTCCTTTTTCCTTGCGGAGGTTCAAGTCCCCCAGGCGGATTTCACGAAAGTCTTCAAGTCCTTGGTTACAACATTATACCCGCGTGCCTGACTTGGTGGGGTTTACTCACCAGAGGTTTCACGAGTTTTAAGACTAGCATTGCTGATGAAGTTCACTGTGTGGGAGAACTCTCCGCCCGAGATACTGAAGTTGTGTGCCGAGTGAAACATGGCGCTGGCTCTTGGCAATGAAGATGAGAAGAGGTGCAAAAATGGAATTGAAACGAGAGACCCTTGCATCGGTACGAGTCCAGCCTCTACTTGTGGACTATTCACTTGGATCTCGTCCATGAGAGCGGGAAGCAGGAGATTTAGGCGCCGGCACAGCCAGAATCACAGTTTTTTATGACATGTCAACGTTGATCCACACGTGTGGGCACAGCACTATTTTCTGCCATGAGACTTCAATGGTATCAACTACTACATGGACTATATATTATATCGCCAGAGATTCTGCACGGAGCCGATACAGTACTTCTCCGGTTATTTAATTTCACGACCGATGCAACCTCTCCGCCGCTGCGTCGAAAAAAAATTGGATTTGTTTGTGCTTCTCGGATGGCAGAGAACTCAGTCGATGGAATCCATTTACATATATAGTTACTCGGTCATCGGTGGAATCCTTCTGATATCTGAACGCCTCTCGATACAACTTACCTCTGGGAGCAACGCGCATTTATCTCTCCAACTTCGTAAAAATATTGGACAGTTAACGTTGAAACTTGAATCACCTTGACATGCACATGACGCCCGGAATAGATACAGTGTAAGAGTGAGGGAGGTCTCTCGCTTTTGCTACATAAAAGCTAAGTTGAACCTTGTCAGCTGGACACGTGACGAGATCGCGTCGCGACTCGCCGACCAACACTGCCAAATACGCTCGTCTCAACTTCTGGTTCATGCTTTGAAATTGAACGTCACAGCTTGCCCTCAGCTCAAGCTCAAGCTCAAGTCCCCCAAATCATAGTCTCCACGCGATTTATTTCAATCCAATGTACACGATACACGAGGTAAGTAGGCGAGGTAAAAAACAGACAGTAAACCCGAGGTATAAATGAGTGATATATAGTGTAGGCGCGAATCCATGATGGTGCTAAAGATACAGTGTGTAGGAGGAGTAGGAGCGAAGGGAGGGAAGGGGGGTTATGTACGTATATATGGTTTTGCGATGTTTTGTGTGATTAGGGAGAAGGGCGGCTAGACCATATCAGCGGCGTCAACGGCGGGCGTGGCATCGACGTCGACAGGGAGGGGCACGCGCGCAATGTGCGTGTGCGCAGGCGCGGGCGGGGCGAGGTATACGGAGGAGCGGTGGAGGGAGGATACCTCGATCTCGCCTTCGCCCTCGTCGGCGGGGGTATGCGGGCGCGTCGGGGATCCAGCGCTCGACGACCCGGACGACGGCGCCGCAGAGTCCGAGGAGTAATCCGACTCCTTGTAGTCCGGGAGGAGCCCGCCGACGTCGCCGAGGGAGAGCGCGCCGAGGGACTTTTCCTTGTCCGCGTAGTCCAGGGCGCCGAAGGACGCGGACACGTTGTACGAGGCAGACATGTCGGAGAAGGAGTCGAAGGAATCGCGTTTCTGCGAGGTCTCCTTGCGGATGAAGACGGGGACGGTGCGGGACTGGCCCGAGGAGGAGAGGGGCGGGTATTTGGATTTCGAGCTGCGCGGGGGCGTCAGTATCCTGTATAACAAAACAAATATAAGAGAGAGAGGGAGAGAGGAACGCACCCGTTCGAGCTGAGCGCGCCGCCCGACGAGGAGGTCGTAGCCTGCGAGTACCCCACGCGCTTCGCAACGCTAAAGAACGCGCTCCGATAATTCTTAATCGCCTCGTCCGCGAACCCAAAGTACCCAAAGAACAGCACCGCGCACGCGACCGTCGCCCAGCGCGTCGTCTCGAGGCTCGCGGCGGTGTACGGGTCCGAGCGCCAGAAGATGCCCGGGATGGGCTCGACGCGCGAGAAGTTGGAGTGCGTGTCGTCCCACGAGATCCACGGGCTGATGCCGACGACGCGGACGTTCACCCAGAGGACCCAGATGCCGAGGGGGATGGTGAGGAGGAGGTCGGTGGAGGCGAGGCACATGAGGCGGACGTAGCGGTTCAAGTTGAGGTTGTTGTTCGAGGATAAAAACTCTTTGAACTGCGCGCGGCTGTGGTAGAAGGATTTGATGCTGAGGACTGCAGGCAAGTCAGATTGGATGCGAAGCAGTGAGAGGGATAAGACGCACCACAGTAGACGGCGGAGACGGCGCCGACGAGGATGGGCGGGAGGTGGAAGAGGACGATGGCGACGGGGGTCTCGTACGTCTCGCCGAGGCAGCCGACATCTTCAAAGATGTTGTAGCGGTGGCCCTGGACGATGTATTCTAGGAGCACGTTAGCTCATTGCGGTGAAAAATAGAGGGAAGCACGCACGTAAGGGGATCTGCAGAAGAGGGAGCCCGAGACCGATGGCGAGATCGATGAGGATGGCATTGCGTTTCTCTGCTCGGGTCTTTCGAACGCTGCGCACGGACGCAATTTGGTAGAGGCGACGGTTGATGCAGAGCGAGCAGGCCGGGATGGCGAGGTTGAACCCGTTCAGGAAGTGCGTGGCTAGTGAATAATGTTAATTAAGATCGAATGGTAGATGCATGGTCAGGAAAACGCACAGATATCACACCAGGTGGGCGACCAGTCGATGACATTGCCGCTCCAGACGATCGAGTCGATGAAAAAGACGAGGCACGCAAGCGCCGTCCAGATCATGTAGAGGCACGTCCCAGTGTTCCAGGCTACGCGCAACCACTCATCAGCAATCGATCGACGCAGGAGGCGGATCTGCCGCACCTTCTAAATGCCACGGAAGAGGAATGGAACTGCACAAGAAGCCGATGAAGGCAAACATGGAGAACACCCAATTGGGGGGGCCGGTGTAGTAGTACATGTCGGGCGCTGATGGAGGGAGGAGGAGTGGAGGGAGCCGCCGGGAGTACGCACAGGAATGGGTGGGGGAGCGTGCGTTCTTTGCACGTCAGCCAGGTTTAAGAGCACTTGCCCCGGTCTTCCATCCTTGTACACCATTTGGTGTTCCCCTTGTACTCGGCAAGACGCAGGCCGCCGCATGATTGGAGCCCCAAGTCGCCATTAAAAATTGAAGAGACAAACTAACGTCCGGATTTGGCCTGCGCTTGACGTGCGCGCGGGACAAGGAAATGTCCCGATTTGGACGAAGTCGTCAATTGGGTCAACGTGCCGTAAGCTTTTCAGAGTCTAGAAAATCAGAAAAACGTCGCGTGATGTTATCCCGCCACCACGAGGCTAGTGCGAAGGAGGTCGCACGTCGGACAAGGGAACATCCATATCGAGCACAACGCTGAGGGCCGTCAGGACAACGCCCGACAAGGGCTTGCGGTTGTTGTCCCAAAAGTAGAATGCAAAGTATAAGGCTTGCAATAACCCGCCTGGATAGAGGTACTTGAGGAACAAGCGAGGGCTGGGGGACAAGGAAGTGGACAAGACGAGCCCTCGGAGTTCGGCTAGCAGCCCGGTGTGAAGGTTCCCACTGGGATGATACGCGGATAAGGGCAAGCCTGGATTCCCTTAATCCAGGCGGGCGGGCTACGAAGACGACGAGGGAGACGAGAAGAGGAGTGGAGGGGAAAGAGGGAAAGTCGAGCTGCTGTAGAACGGCGTGTTATAACACGCACCGCCCTATTGTCTCCAAAACCCATTGTCCTCTCGATCACATCAAAAATCTCACAATTGTCTTCGGAACATCGGCCCGGGTTCTTGACGGGCGTATGTATGTACGGAAGCAAAATAAAATACAGATGGACCAGAAAAAGTGGAAGGGATTATCAGCGAATGCGAATGCGAAGGGGGTGAAATGTAAGGTAAGCTCGAAGAATAATCACACGGTGGTGGGATGCAAGTTTGATGCAAGTCGGAAAAAAAAAAGAATTACGCGGGCACATCCGCACCCGCGTACCCTCGCGGCTCGGGGTCTTTACATAATTCGCGGGCGCAAAAAACGTATGTATGTACGGAGGCAAAATAAAATACAGATGGGGGGCATACTAGATACAGCGTAAGGCATTAGCATGAGCAGAATACGAAGGGGGACGGATGAAGTGTAAGGTAAGGTAGTCGGCGCGTTGCGTCGAAGAAAATAGAATAAAAAACAATCACACTCCGAGCCGGTGATGCGACGAAGAAAAGAATCGAATCGGGACTACGCGCGCACGGCGGTCATGTAAATGACATCCGCGCCCGCGTACCCCCGCGCCAGCGCCTCGCGGCTCCACGTCCGCTCGCCCCCGCCCTTCCCCTTCTTCAGAGCGCTCTTCAACGGCACACCCGGCGGCAGGCCCATCCCCACAGGTGCAACGGGCGAGTGCATCGGGTACGCGGGGGGGCGCAGACCGCGCGGCGACGGCGGGGGCAGCGGCCACGGCGCGTCCCAGATCGACGAGATCGTCGACGCGGTGTCTTCCGGGATGGGCTGCTGCGGGGGGCGGAGGTGCGTGTGCGTGGATAGGGTGCGCGCTGGAGTTGGAGTTGGAGTCGGAGCCGGCGTCGGAATTGGCGTCGGCTTGGGTGGGGGTGTCACGGTGGCGCTGAGAGGGGGCGCGAGCGCAAGCGGCCTGGGTCTGTCCCTGTGCCGCGGTGGTGAAGTAGAAGCGGCAGCGTGGTACGTCGGCGCCGGCGGCGCCACCGCACTCGGACTCGGGTTCATACTGGGACTCGACCTCGGGCTGGGACTTGGGATGGGACTCGGACTCGGGCTAAGGAGCCCCAGCGCCTGCGCAACGGGCGACGCGAGGTACGTCAGCGTCGAGTTCGTGAACGCCTCCTCTTCGGCCTCCTCCTCTTTCTCCTTGGGCGACATAGGAATACTCGTACCCAGTGTGTCGTCGGAGGAATCGGACGACGCGGAGGACAGGACGGACTTGCGACCGAAGGGAAGCCTGTTCTTCTTGACGTCGAGCATGTCGTCCCACCCCGAGCGCAGGGGGAGCTGGACGGCGTGCGGCGCGGCGGGCGATGGCACTGAGGACGAAGATGAGGACGAGGGGGATTTGGAGCCCATCGTCAGCGCGTGGTTGCTGTGGAATTTAAAAAATCAGCCGTTGTTGATACACCCGTGCGTCGCATTAGGGATTAGCTCAACTTACATTGTCAACAGCTTCAACTCGGGGCGTGCGGGCCTCTGCGCGGGGCGCCTCACGCGCCCTGCTACCCAGCTCAACAAATCCCACCGCGCAGATGATTCGTCCGACCCCAGACCGAGCACGAGCACGAGGATGATGTACACGATCGACACAACGGGGACCGCCCACCACACGAGCTGCGCGCCCGCCACGTCGCGCGCGTTCCGAATCACGAAGATGTCGCTTAGATCCGCGTTGTGCGGGAATGCGGTTTGGGTTTGGGTTTGGGATGCGGTTTGGGGGGAGAGGGCGAAGAGGGGGAAGAGCGTGGCGATGAGGACGGCGGTGGTGAAGGTGGTGGCTTGCGCGAGGGCGCGGGTGAAGCGCGGGGTTGTTGTTGTCGATCCGGAGGAGGAGGAGGAGGAGGAGGAGGAGGAGGAGGAGGAGGTGCGGGCAGCGAGATGCGCGGCGAAGCGCAAGGGGGGGAGGCGCGTGCAGTGGTAGATGGATACCACTTTACATCAACGAAACAAAAATAAATCAGTTTCGTTGTTTCGCGAAGTTGAAAGCGACGTACGGCACAGGATGAGCGATATGCTACACAGAATTAGAGGTGGGAGGACCATTAGGAGTACGGCGGGCGTGGAGCGGTGTATGGAGGCGGAACAGCCGAAGTCTTGTACAAGGTCGAAGCGGTGGTCCTGCACTGCGAAATCTGTGCGCGAGTGAGTATTGTTCTCTTGAGATTCGGAACTACAATCGCGAGGGAGAGAACTACTATAACCGAGAGGGAGAGAAAGAGAAAGAAGAGAGAGACGCACGGAGAATCATGTAAAGGAGCGGCAAAACATAACACAGCGCGACGTCCGCGAGCGTGTGGAGGCGTTTCGAGTACGTGTTTGGGTAGAGCTTGCGCGAGGAGGCGAGCAGCTCCAGGTGGCGCGCGGTGCAGAGGCAGGCGCCCGGGAGCGCAGCGGTCGCGCCGAGCAGGAGTTTCGTTACTTCGAAGGGAGTCAGTATCGACTCCAAATCATTGAGCGGCGCTGTATACCAATATCACACCAGATCGGAATCCGTTCTTGGACGTTGGACGACCAGACGAGGGCGTTCACGGCGTGGATGGCGTTTCCGAGCAGCAGCCACAGCACGAGGGATACGGTGGCGACGCTCACGGTCGGGCGTTGCGAAAGGATGATTATAAATACAGCGAGGAGGCCGGCACAGAGGAACGAGAGGACGGGGAGTACGATTAGCATTTTGTGTTACTATGCGCCCAGCGAGAGTCGGCGGGCGGCGGTGGAAGGGGACCAGACGGACAGAACAAAGGTGGTGGATACAGTGATGGGGACGTGCGGCTCAGAGATTCACGCCGCCGCCGATGTGTATGCATTAATATTAGAACGCTGTAGAACAAAGGCGTCGCTAGTGGGCGTTCCACAGCAGTCGTGACGTCCAGAATACAACTGAGCGTCCAATTCCGACACAAGGCGATTCATTCCGGCTTGTTTGTGAATCCAGGAGAATTTGCGAGCAAGTAGCCGGACCGAAGGCTTGCTAATGGAGGCACCACAGTGACAAAGGGATGTGCAAATGGGACAAGTGTGGCCGAAAAAGGAAACAAGAAGAAGAAGCTGGTGGCTGTGGAGGGGGTTTTCAGGATGTATCCGTTTGGTATCCATCCGAGTATATACAGACATTGTAGCAGTATAAGTGGGCCAGTAGCAGTAGAAAGCTTGAGCAGATGGAGAGCGAGAAAGAGATGGTGGAAGAACGAAGGAAAGCTGCAAGGGCGGATCATTGACGGCGGAGTCACCCACGGTCCGATCATGGTGCCGTGATGCCTCCCGCTATGATGGACTGATGGGGGAGGTGACGCTTCGGCTGTTACCGCGCGATCAATTGAACTTGAAGATGAATGAAATTCTTGTGGGTAAGCTAGGAATCGCTGCAGGTTTCATGCATTCACGGTATTATCAGGAATGGAAATCGATGTCGATTGTGAATCTTACCCCATCATTCCGCAGAGTCTTGCTCTGAAGTTTGAGTCCGGTGGGATTCCGGACCTGATTGTCCACAAGCTCGCACGGTTTCATCTCTTCTCGGATGCGCAAATCTATCCCCTATGTAGCATACTTGACAAAAATACGCTCGAAACGTTTACGGAAGTAGCTGCGGTTTCAACTTTCCATGGTTCTTGATTCTCAATGCAGACTCGGAACGAACTAGGCTGGCAAAGAGTTTAATGATGCACCGGGCTCGCGTGACGTGCACCGGGTGGTTACTGTATTACTCGGTCTTCGAGACAGTATTGCAACACGGTTCCCGGGGCAAGAAGATTGGAATTGAAATATCTTGTAGAAGGATACATACGTGCGTACTTCAGTGACAGTTCTGCCAGTGAGTCGAAGATGGAAAAAACCCGCATACTAATTAAGCCGTAGATGTGCATACGCAGGCGATGCCCATATCCCTAGATCCCGTGGCTCTGACCCCTGCGTAGTCACATTCCATCATAGACCCCTCCTTACCAACCGGTCTAACGGGACTCCGATGTTCCTCCCGCCAGAGACCTTCTCTCTCGCTCGCAGTCAGTTCGGTGACATCGGGGAATACCTCATTCTTAGAATAAGCACGGCGCACAGCATTGCGGTGGTAACTCAAAGGTCGGATATTGCAAGGTATAACATGGTTGGATTCATGCACTGATTTGACATCGACATATCCTATCTACCTGGTAAACAGTCCATCCACCAAGTTTCATCAATAACTCATGCACAATTTTTTTTACCCCAGGAATGAAGCTTGCCCACACCCCAACCCTGTTCTCCGTCATCTCCGGTGCAGCCGTGGTAATTTCCAAATCTTGCAGCGACACCGTTTTTGAGGTGGAATGCGTCTCGTTCTACTCCGATTCCAATTGCCAGGATTTCATCGATGAATACGTCCCCACATGTGCAGGCAATTGCTTCTAGTTCAGCAGCTTCAACAGTCGGGAGAACGGACTGCCACGCATACTCCGATACCAACTGCCAGGATGAGATTGTGGATAGCGGGAATGTCGTCTAGGACGCCTGCGTGAGCACCCCGGGAGTGCAGAGCATGATATGCTATTATGATTGCTGAACGCAGGATAAGAAGAGTGCAAGAGCATTAAATGCTGTAGTAACTACTGTGCATAAGACAGTAGATAATGCCGGCTTCTACATGCATTGACGATGATAATATATTTGTCCTACCTTGCCTTGATACAAGAGTCCTCTTTGATAAATTCATCCAACTTATATGCATTCAATACTGTCGCACAGTCTGTGCTACATTGCTTGGAAATTTCGGAAAGACTCCAAGTCAGGTACCACCGGGTTTTCCGGAGATATTCCCTGCCCTGCGCAGGTAGCCCACCCACTGCGCTACATCCCGCGAGTCCAACGATCGAAGCGACGTCAGGCAGCTCGACGCCTCCAAAGCGTTGTCGTTCGACAGCCGCACCCCCAAAAACGCCTCTTGATCCAATTCCGTATCGTGATTTTCGCGGAAGAAGCGCAACAAACGAAGATCTGGATCTGAAGACTCCTTGGACGCGAGATTTTCAAGCGACTCCAACCACTGAGAATATCCAACAGCAGGGAGCGCGAGAATCTCCTGTACCGGCCGAATGATGTCTTCGAATGCGATAGGATGCGGGTGCGTCAGGTGCAAGTAGCGCTTCCCGCTTTTCCGCATCTCGACGACGATGCTCCCGGCGTCTTGAATAGGAACCCATGATACGTGCTGAGTTTAAGTGGCAGATATTAGCATTGCACAATGATGCGTCCTTGATAGTGTTCTTACCCCAGAGATTTCAGGCAAATGCCCCAGGCGTTGACTCAATCGCAAGAGGGTCGGGAACCACTCGCTCGTCTTCCACGTACCATCAATCCCGCCCGAAAGTTGGCCGACGCGGACAATTGTAGGGTTGAAAGCACCTCTCTGAATTGCCGCCTGTTCGATGATCTTCTCTGCCACCCACTTCGACTCTGCATAGCCCGACCCAGCGGCTGTCTTGGGGTCTAGGATGCTGCGCTCATACGCAATGGGTTCGGACCAGGCTGCTTAGGACACGGTTAGTAATCTGTATAATGAACTCGAAGGCCTACTTTTGAAAACTCCGACACTGCTCAAGAAAATCAATTTGGTTGCGGAGGTGTGGGGACTAGAGAGTGAAAAATCGATCAGGTTTCGCGTCGCTGCGATGCAGGGCTCGAGCGACGCTAGGGACATCTTGAAGTCCACCTGCCATGCTACATTTGATCAAGTCAGGTTCAGAACGCCCGAAATCAGGTTCAGACAAACCATTATGAATAACGCAAGTGACTCTTTCCCTGATGTCGCTATAGTCTTCTACACCGAGTCCCATGTCGGGCGCAGTAAGTGTACCCGTAAGAAGCTTCAATTTAGGGGAATTTAGTCGCCGAACGTCTATGCTATTGTTAACGAAGGAACTTCGTTGACGTTCTTGAATGTTTTTTCCCCGACGATTCAGCGCATAGACCATCGAAACCTCTGGCAAGTCGAGCAGGCGGGCGAGTATGTGACAGCCGAGGGCCCCCGTGGTCCCGGTAAGGAGGACGGTCTCCCCGATCGGGGTCTCGACCGTAGCTCGATGTTCCGGGAAGTCTCGAGTGTATTTTAACACCATCCTCTCCATTTCGGACGCGAGAAGAGAGGAATCGAGTGACACCGAAGCCGACCCTGAAGCCACGCTGGCCACATAGTCACCGAGACGTTTCAACGTGGGATAAGAATAAACGAAATCGTCCGGGATTGCACCAACATCGACCCGTTTCGGTACCCTGAGGGCATAGAGGATAGAGTTGCGGATCCAAGTTGCCTGCAAACTGAGAAAATCAGTGTCAAGTCGAGTGCGGCAAGACAATGAATGGATCACCTGTCACATCCATGTTGAAATAGATCGTCGTCGTCCGCCGGAAGCTCGTGCATTACCTCCTCGACCACTCTTTTCACGAAGTCTAGACTCGAAAGAAGATCGAAGTTGTCTGGGGCAGCGAGATGGGTCTGAGCCGATTGTTCGGACACGGCATAGATTTCCCGTATCTCATCCTGGTACGTATTCAGCACCTGTGCTCGACGAGGAGTACCTTTGGCCGTGAGTTCAATCTGTTTTGATGGCTTCGCGACAAGTATCATCTGATTTCGATTAAAAACTACTACGTAGAAAAGGTGGGGATTCTCGCCTCTTTGAATATCCTGGAGTGGCTTGGAGCATGAATGTTGGCTTTCTGTACAGTAGGCCTGTCGCGAAACGTGAGATAAACTGGGAAAACACACAGCAAATCACGAAGTTACCAAATTTGGCGCCGAAATTCGACTTCTGCTTCCGAATCCACAAGGTTCAGCGATTGCGCCGGGAATATAAGCACGCCAGCATGAAATTGGCTTCGACCAAACATAACTGCATGCTTTATTCTGGAATCTTCCAGAATAATTGCCTCTAGATTACAGGCTCAACACGAACTGAAATTGGCATTCATCGGCGACTCACCAAGAGGACCTGGATTAGTCTTGCGAGAACGAGGTTATTGGGGCACAGTTCGGCCGCAGCACGAATGACAGACCTTCTCCCCGGTGGAATGCATGATTTGATCATCTGTCATGAGAATGAGGAAAACTCTGGAACATGAAGACTAGGTTCTACCGTGTCGGCCATATATTTTCCACAAGTTGGCATCTTGTGGATGCTGAATAAGGAGGTCGTTCGTGTTGAAAGCCTCGATACCATCCACAATTGTGTCGAGTACTGCTGGAGTATGAGTCTTACAAGTCTGCGGTTTATACACATCATTAGTACCCAAATGCACGGCTCGAAGGTACGCCGACTCGCCTTAACGACCAGCTGATATACACCTGGAATGTCGGCAAGCGGCAGAAACACTGGATCGATATGAGGGGATAACTAAGAGATTCGCGATTACTTGCAGGACGGATTGAAGCAACTGCACGCACGTGAAAGTAATTCCACCCTAGCTTTGGGGCCGCTCCTTTGGAGCTAGCGTCAGGAAGCAGATTTCAAATCAAGCACGACGTGAGGGACGTACGCGGCAGAAATAAGTTCAGGCCGCCTGCTTCTGTCCTATTCCGAGTTGTCATATGGCGAAATGTCCCGCGGTACAGAGAACTCACATGCCGTATACATGGGCGATGTTGACCCCCTCATCGCTGAGCATATCTCCAACGGCGGCTATAGACATGTTAATACTGTTCTAAATCGTGACGTAATCACCGAACATACGTTGTAACGGTCCTCCAGCAAAGATCTGTGTTAAGATTGATAGAAAATTCAGGTTAATCATTACAACGGCGTACCACGCTTCTAAAATTCTTCAAGAGAGGGCGACGCGTAGAGTCCCGGGCCCAACCCTATCACAAAAATGTCAGGGGACGGAACCAAACGTTATATCCAAGAGCATCACCTCTAAAAACGAAGGAACACAAAAGAGAAGGGTCGACGCTGTCGCAATTGCTTCGTCGAAAACTCTGGCCGAAGTTGGTAAGACCGGCGGGGACATTGGTGGGAGAACTGAAATTATCATCCCGGACATCGTCTGACGATGACAACTGATTCAGTTCCGTGGATACAGGAAAAGGGGGACCTATACCGCCCAAAACAGTTGCATGACTCCCACAAGATCTGGAGACGGTTAACCCAATTAGAGGGTTAACGAACAGAGGCACTCACGGAATGTCGGTATTGCATGTGCCGCCCAAACCTTTCCACAAAAGTCTATTTCCCCGTGGACTATTCATCCTAATCAGCATGACAGTCGGAAACACATCCCGAATCGCATACACGGGGTGAGGGCAAATTGCATCAGACTATGGTATGTAATCTTGATAACTTTGGGAAACGCAACCGACCCTGAAGGAAACTGAGCGATACACTAGCTTTATGGATTCAACCTACCAGAGGAGTGCATTATAACGGCAATGGACTGCAAGTCCGGACGCAATTCCAATGTCGAAAGAAAATCCACCGTGGTCGAAGAATGAAAGAGATCGTCGAAACTCGGCGCTGGGATCGGTTTAAGATGACCACCTTTAGCCTCGAATCTACGGACTGCGGCTTCCACCAATGGGTGTGTGGAGTCCTCAGTGCTCACGAACACGTGGGAGCAGTGGGCGGAAGCAAGCAGGTGCGAGACTGCAGCTTCGGAATTCCTCGGCGAGATTGGAAAGACTTGAAAACCAGCAATCAGAACTCCAGCAATCAAGGCGAAATATGTGATTTGATCTTAGAATCGGTTATGTTAGCGTAGGCATCTCTGGAGAAGTGAACTGACCTATAGAGGCGAGGATTGCAACAACAGGGCGCGATGTAGAATCGGCTACTGCCACCTCCTCACGAACGAGTTGGGCCACTCTGTGAAAGGCCCGGACAGCGTCCAACCACGGGATCGTCTTCACAGTTCCATCGACTCCGAGGTAGCGGAAAAGCGGGTAGGCAGGATTAATCTGCGCATGGCTGGTCAAGATTTCGGGTAGGAAGTATCCGTCCGACGGTGGCTGTTTAAAGGCAAGTGGATACGAAGTAATAGGAGAGAATTCCATGTGTCTTTCTTGGTGGGTCCGCATCGTGTACGGTTGTTTATGTATTCGGGGTCCCGACGGCGTTTTGGGTTTTCCGGGTTTTCCGACCATCCAAAAGGGGAAAGACACGGAAAAGAAATTGCGATGTTGAACGAATTCAAGGATTGCGCCGTGGAAGATTCTGTGAGCCGAAGGAACAGCAGTGAAATGGTGACAAATCTCCGACGCGCATGTTGAGCTGGTCGGAGTGATGGGAGTCGTTTGGCCTGGCGTTCACGGCCGAGGACACTCGAAGCACAAGAAGGACGCAGAGATCACTTTCGAGGCGACAGCCGGACAGCAGAGCAGTATGATGCATACGTATCCAATTTCGGAGAGATACTTGCAGCCGTGACCTCGGAAAGTGATTGGAGCGATGGGCAGCTCGCGAAGGTCAGAGAACCGAGGCACCCGCTTCGGACGCGCAAATGGACATGTATCGCGTTTTGCTGCAACGCAATTCAGTAAGCAGTCGAACGCGCCCAATAGGCATCACGCCGAGTGAGAAAATCGTTGAGGCTCGAGGTCGGGTCAAGCGATGTTCGTTCACAAGGGAAGAAGTCTCAGTCTCCGGTTAAAAAAAAGAAAGTCGAATTCATTGACCCACAGGTTGACACGCCGACACCAAGGTAATCGTAATCATCCGCGAGTGCAGAGGCCAGCTTGTGTACCCATAAGACGCAGACATCTCGATGAAATCTTCGGGCGCAAATTCTAGTGTGCGTAGTTCTTATGGTGCTCTATTAAAAGAGTCAGTGCATAGTACGGTGTGTCGCAGGTGAGAAGGTTTTACTCAGGCTTTACTCGGGTACACTGCATAGAAAGTGGGTGAATCAGCTAGAAAAACGCACCCAGTAATCCAGAGTGTATCCGACAAAGAATAGCCCACCGGTAAAGAGTAGGAGGGGTGGAAATTGAGGGAAGGTGGACTCAAGGCTTCAAATGTGATGAGATTATTTGGTTACAGTATGTCCCAGAATAGTAAGCAGCGCCCGGATGACGGGGAGTCCCTCGTGAAATCGGGTCAAGAACAGCACGGCGCAAGAGCTGTCCAGGGCCATGCAGAGAAGAAGGCTGAAATTGACACTACAAGAGACCGAGGAGGCTGCCGATTCGGAGGGCCGTGTGGAAGAACGAGAGCTAGAGGAACTCGAGGAAGGAACATCCAAGGAACATCCGGACTCGAGCGAGGTTATCCACGGCCGACCTTCAGCTGCGTATCTCCGTAGATATTTCCACACTAGTAAGCAGTGCCACAGGCTGACGTGTAGAACAAGGGATGGGTCGATTCGGTCGAAAATGATAGGTGCACGCTAAAGCTTGTCAGGAAAATGTGATTCTACTTATAGGGCGAAAATGGTGGAGGGTGTCACTGGTACAGACATTTAGAGAGCTTGAGAGCCGACCTGAAGAAAGTATGTAAATAGCCCGCAGGGATTGGAAAGAAGCGGCGCTGAGATGATGGTGGTGGGAGATAAAGCTGAGACTTGCCGCGACGGAAGCAAGCAGCGCAACTGATCGGATTGATCGGTCCGTGATCCGAAGGCTCTTCCCAAGAAGGATATTTTATGGTTTACGAGAAAGCAGAGAACCGGAAATATAATGAGGAATATAAATTTGCGGGTGAGGATAGCCACTTGGGAAATTATAAGATGAATCCCATGCCCATGAGACTTTGGGCAAAACTGTTAGTCTGCGAAGTCAAACTATAGCAAATTCTCTTCAGTATTTACCTGAACTTGCTGGTACGTGCGCCAAATGAGTCTTCTCATACTGATGTACCTACAATATGATATACGAGAGACTCGAGCTGAGGCAGAAATGCAAGGGGACGGACAGAGTACGAATTGATCCCGGGCCGGCAGTGGTGATCTGATGCCAACATTTCGGCGATCAATTAAATTTCGCCAAGATGCCAGTCACTCGCTAAGAGCATCAAAAGAGCATGGCGAGTCGTACGGGGTACAGATTCGTGGGCTCTGTACGAGATTCATAGGTATTCTCACCCTCCCTCTATGAAACATTATTTACGAGTGCATTTACAAGTCCTCACGGCGGATGGAAATGTCGTGGAGGTGAATCCTATTGCCACCGATCCATGAATTGTGCCTCCTTCATACTTTGTTAGAACCTTCAATCGAAATCCAAAGCTCTTGGCAACCTCTCCTCCGCGATTCCGGGCTCTGGTGTGGTGTTTGGATTTTCAAGCTGATTCTCTCACCGGCGTACGTGTGCATCTTGCATTCTTGCTTGATTCTCGTTCTTCGCCCCCTCTTCGGGAATCCGGGAACTTGTGCTAAATATCTACGATCCGCGGATCTCATGGGCCTCTGGTCGGGATTGGTAGGTGCCCAGCGATTTTGATTTGACAGGATTCCTGCACCCGACATGACTCTTCCCTCGCCCGTGCCAGCAGATGGTTCTTGCGAGAATCCCATGAAGCTTAAAATTCCGTTTCTCGCGCGGTCTCTTAGACTCCGGATTTTTGGACTTCAGAGTGTGCTATCTCCATCTATCTCACAGGAGGGACGTATGGGATCCGGGAGCGCTGCGCGATATCCCAACGGTCGACGCTGTTTGTTTCGCGTCAGCCTCCATTTCCACTTCATCTTAGGGGATTTTTCTCCCTCAAGGCGGCTTCATCTAGACCGGTTTCATTCAATTTGAGGACTCGCCTGGGACCCACCCTCCGCTGGCTGTCCATTGGGAATATTATCCAGGTTCTGTCCATATGCATGTGTCCGAGGTAATTATGCGCCTCGCATGTCTTCCGTTCGTCTCAACAGTGATTGCCACGGAACCTGATGGAAACTTTTGCAAGCAGCCAATGACGAGGCCGGGATTTCTCACAAGAACTGCGCCGGCGTTCGGTCTTGGTACTTCCAGTTTTCTCCAGCGCATATCAGTCAGCGGTAATTACGTGTCTCCTCCTGGTCCTCACACTCCGGAACATTAGAACTCATTCCAGGTTTCCTCCACTGATCTGACCTCAACTACGTACATGTTTAAAACTTCCTTGGAGCATCCCTAGGGTATATAAGGAATATACTTCTTTTAGAGCAGTATCGACTCCGCGGTACCAGCATGCATTTCAAAATATCTGGCCTCGTCGTCGCCTCTATCCTAATTGTTGTTGAAACGGCGGCCTTCCCCGAGCCCTCTGGCCACGCATTCATGGCGCCTAGTTCGACCGACCAGCGCTCGCCCTGTCCGGGCCTCAATACGTGAGCTAGTTTTCGTCCTCGATGCACCTCTATGACTCCCTTTCACTAACGCCGTCTATAGCCTCGCCAACCACGGGTATCTTCCTCGCAGTGGGCAGAACTTCACTGTCACGCAGATCATGGCAGCCGCGCTCAGTTCGTTGATGCATTATCTCTATTTTAAACATTGCACTCACCGGTTCGTGTGTACCAGACGGGTTCAACATGAACTGGGATCCGATCCTCGTCGCGGCCAAGTTCGGACTGCTCAGCGGCGCCGATGCGACCACCTTCGAGACCATGAGTCTTGGCGCACTTTCGCTGTACGCCGCCCCCTCACAGTTTCAACTGCCTCATGTTGTTGACGACCCGACTGCAGCCATAATCTCATCGAGCACGACGCGTCCATCTCCCGGAATGACTTCGGTCCCGACGGCACCGGCGACAACGTGCATTTCAACGAGACGACGTTCTCGGTGCTCGCGAACGCCAACCCGGGGAAGGATTACTACGATGCGACATCAGCGGGCGAGGTGCAGCGCGCGCGCCTCGCGCACTCGATCGCGACGAATCCCAACGTGACCAACACAGACAAGGAGTTCAAGCTCCGCAGCCGCGAGTCCTCGTTCTATCTGAGCATCTTCGGCAACCCTCTCACCGGCATTGCGCCCAAGCAGTACGTGTTGAGAATTTACTCAAATGTGATGTGCACTGACCGAGCTGGTTCGTGCAGGTTCGTGCAGATCTTCTTCCGTGAAGAGCGCCTCCCTTTTGCTGAGGGATGGCAGAAGCCGACGACGCTGATCACTAGCGATACCTTGAACCCGATCAGCCGAGTGATTCAGAACGCGTCGCAGTGGACCGCGACGCAGCAGTGCGAGCCTCTTGTCCTTGGGTCCGGTATTGTGCTTTAGAGCAGCTGGTTGAATTTTATACATTCAGTTGTCAATATCGCTGTGCTGCCTTGATATATTTGTAACCTCAGATTTCCTACGAGGGGGATAGAGCGAAAATGATAAAACACACCCGTCAAAATATTAACGCCCGGATGTTTGGCGAGCGAAGGGCTGAACTTTAAGACAACATCATCATGTCAGCATGAAGATGAGAAGGATAATGCAACCGCTCACTCACGTCTCTCACAGACCTCGATTTTAAGATTTCTGAATTCTTCTGAAACCTGAAACAAAGCACGATGAAGACCACATCGGAGAACAAATAATCCGGACGGAAGCCGCCGCTCCGAACAAGCAGCTCTCAGCTCCGAACTTCCTCCTTGCCTGCGCCGTCGATTTTTGCTTTACAAGTCCCCACCCTTCCCCTCCTTCCCTGCTATTTGTGGGTACCGCCGGAGTGTTCAGGAATGAGTGTCTTTAATTTCCGCATCGGAAACAGCTCTGATTCACGTTTTGTGTAGATGTACACGGATACAACACTGCTTTGGAACACTATATCTGATCCCAGAGTTTCCCTGGGCCTGGGGTATACGGAATCAAAATGGGTTGCGGAACAGGTGCTTAAGAAAGCGGCCGAGTGTCTCCCGTCATAGTTCGGCCTGGACAGCTTTCCAGGGCTGCCAATGGGGCATGGAATGCGACCGAGCGGTTTCCTGTTCTGTTGCGATCCAGTCAACTCCTTGGACACTTACCCGAAATGTCTGGGGTGAGTCGTTAATATTTGAAAACTCGTCCATTTATTAACCGTTCTCTTTCCAGCCAATATCCTGGATCGTGAAGCAAAGGCGATCGTCGAAATGCGGGACAGCCAGGACCATCGAAGTCTCTGAAAATAGGGCTGTGCCCGCACGTGTGGATTAACGTCGACATGACATCGAAGCTGTGATTCTGGCTGTGCCGGCGCCTAAATCTCTTGCCTTCTGCTCTCATGGACGAGATTCAAGTGAATAGCCCAAAAGTAGAGGCTGGCCTCGTACCGATCCAAGGGTCTCTCGTTTCAATTCCATTTTAGCACCTCTTCTCATCTTCATTGCCAAGAGCCAGCGCCATGTTTCACTCGGCGCACAACTTCAGTATCTCGGGCGGAGAGTTCACCCACACAGTGAACTTCATCAACAATGCTACTCGTAAAACTCGTGAAACATCTGGTAAGTGAACCCCGCCAAGTCATGCACGCGGGTATAACGTTGTAACCAAGGATTTAAAGACTTTCGTAAAATTCGCCTCGGGGACTTGGACCTCCGCGAGGAAAAGGGATTGAGCAGGACTGTTGGTTCTGTCAGACAGAACCGGCGGGTGTATGCTGCTCGAGTTCATGGGTGCAAACGTCCAGTGACAGTTGCCGTTTATGAGGGAGCAGACGCCGAAGAGGTATGTGGCCAAGGACAATGGAGATATATCATTCAACTTGGTAGAAATGGCTGGAAGAGGTCAAGAAGTATGAGGGACTCCGGTAAGTTTCCCTGAAGATCTGATTCATTGGCTGAATATACCATGCGGTGTTAGTCTACCGACCCTGGTCCAGGTGTTTGGGATTGTGAAGTCGAAGCAGCTGTATGCAACAGTATACGAGGATGGTAAGAAAATAATTTGATGTACACCTTCCAGTGCTTACAGCTCCCAGATTTGATACCCATTGCCGAATTCCGACGAGGGTATCGTGATTCGGAAATATCCTCAGCCCTTTTTGAGTATTATGTGGTGTGCATCATTCTTCTAAAATCTCACTGTACGTCTTGAATGTAAACATGCAGGATAACGAGTTGGATGTAAGTCACACAAGTTCCCCTCGCTTCAGCCACTAATACATTCCAGAGGTGCGAGCGTTATTTGGAGGAAAGGACTGGCGTAAGTTTCGCGCATCAACAAACAGTCTGGATCCGTGGAACGACAAAACATCTGTGCCTCGAATTATCAGAGAGCAATGACTGGATGTTCTTTCTCTCTCCTCGAGATGGCGACTTCTTGCTGCACCCTCCAGCACAATTCTCCGGAATTGCCCAAGAGACAATTTGGATGTCGTGCTTCGAGTTGCAGGAGTTTCACGATGTCATGGCAAGATATGCAGGGGTTTTTGTTTGCCCTCGTATTTCTCCCCATCATTTATGCCGCCCTGGTGCAATACTATTCCTCCCCAACTTGGGAATGGACCTGGATCGGAACTCCAACGAGATGGGAATCAGTCCTGGGGGTGAAGTGGCTCATATGCCTGGGCTTCAGTTACAAGATTCAGGCTGGATCTTTAGCTACCAGTACCGCAATTTCGCAAGTATTCGCACTGAAATGGGGAACGGGTGGATTCGGTATGGCAAATATCTAATTTCACTTCTCATCTCACACCTTTTCAGCTTCTGGTTTCCTCGTATTCCTGGTCCATGTGAGGACTTCATCGAAAGGACCATCTCATCAGCAGACAGCGGGGAGGAAGCTTGGATTATTGAGGCCGCCTGGCTCTCCCAGGCCAACCACATGTTTTCAGGGTATGGTATCAAATATGACCTTGACTCCTACGGCGCGTCTCTCTTGAACTCCGTAAATATGGTTGAATCTGACTGTTTGATCATGCAGCCTTCATTGAAGAGACGCGTTACTGGGTCTCCTTACTTGATTCTGGTTGTCCACCAGCAGAAACCACGTTATCAAGTGGAATCTTTTTATTCTTGTCCCCCATCGGTACAATGAAAGGTAGTGGTCTTAGTGGCCTTGTGTACCCGGTCCCAGCATTTTGGTCCTTTGAGCCATCGGGATCACGCAGTGTTCTTCCTGAAGATGGAACAGTACTTGGACTACCGATCCTTTCCGTGGGAGCACGGTTCTGTGGGTTTCGATGGAGTACCGAAATCTATTGTGGTCTGGTGGAATTCCATCGACGCAAGGGGTTCAATCCGGACAGCCCCGATGTCGCTCTGCATCTTGGGCTTCCATTGTATCAGCCATCCTTGCACGACAGTCTTCATCCACATGGTGAGCAGACAGTCTAGTTACCTGTGGATGGAACTGACTGTGTGTGTTGAACTGTTCAGTTGGTTCATGCTATGGATGCAGAGAGTGTCTGAGACTCTGAAATGTCTGTGATACTTACTAATGACTTTTTCCCAGGCTGAATACCCGACTCGTTACTTTGTTTATGGTCCCTCGGACATTTGTTTCAGATCCTTGTCTTGCAGTATCTTGATAGGTTCATCAATTATATTGCATACTGTACCTCGCTCTCACTCCAAGAGAAGTTGCGATTCAAGTATTTCATCAAGAACTTGTCTCTCTTGAAGATTATGCTGCAGATCGACAAGTTTACGCTGGCGCTGGCGATCAAGACATTTTTTATTGCACTGTCAGCGAGCATGCAAGTAGTCACCCCTTGCGTTACATTTACGCCAGAGGCCCGTGGCAGCCGGCATCACTTCGAAGTTGAACTTGAAAGTTGGGACTCGAAGTAAACCAGGAAGTGCAAACTTGAATTTGGGGGAGAAGTATGAGATCAATTTTCGGTAATTAATCCTACGATTCACAATTTCCATTACTTGAGGTCAAAATTTTGAAAGTCGAAATTTTTCTAAGTCAGTTTAAATCGTCACGTGCAATTTCTGATGGCCTCTTTCCGTACTAAGTTCTCCCAGTCCCTACGTTTGAGCAACCATTCCGCCACTTTTTTTTTCTCGCTCAATTTTTATCCTATCGACCCAATTTCTTTTGCATCATACTTTGCTGTCTTGTTGCTCAACGTAGGGACTGGTTACGAGTCTACGGGAGGACTGGCATCTCTTGGGCTGCGCCACGAGTGCGCCTGGCGACGCCAACTCCGCTGGATCTCGCATGGCGGAGGCGTTCTTGATTTGCATGCGAGGTGTTGAGAGTCGGGGCAGACGGGGCCAGCGTGGGCATGCCGAGGTACGGCAGGAATGAAGACGGTGCGATAAGAGGAGGCACCAGCTGGGGTGTGCGCACGCTCTGGTATTGTTGGCTGATGGGCGCGGCTGCTGGAATAGAATGAGAGCTGGAAACAGCGGTGTCAGAAATGTTTACCTTCGCGCTGCCTCTCTTGCTGTCCAACCGGAAGGACCGGTGCTGCTGGAGTAGAAGCATTCGAAGGAGGAAAAGTCGGAGTCGGAGTAGGTGGAACAGGTGGAGCAGCATCGAGGTTCGGGTTGTCCGCGAGGAACTGCTGGTAAGCTTGATATTGCTGGAAACTGAGCTGGACACAAAGTGTAAATAGTCGGGAGGTTTGAGAAGGATTAACTCACTGGCGGCATTGTAAATGTTTGACTGGATGTTCGGGGAGGTGCCGAGACAGAAAAAATGCTCTCCGAAGGGCTCAAGTACTCTGCAGTATGGTGGTGCGATGCGACTCAGTCCGACCCCGAGTCAAGCTTTCAAGTCGCCCATGGGTGCCGGACTTCGCCTGTGCGTGGTCACTGTGGTTGATGGACATGACTCGGGTGTGGGCTGGACGAGAATAGACGAACCATGGGTGAACAGCTCCCCACGGCTAAGTTGTCGTAGAGAGTAAGAAGCAGGAATGATGACAAAGCAACTTACGATTTGAAAGTTCCGTCTTCAGCCAAAAAGTTGAAACTTCACCACACGAAGTAGTGTGTACCATCGCAAAAAGTACAGACTTCTGTCGACAAACATCAACTACAGAGTACTATTAAACAGCGAAGAATAATCCCATAGATAATCCCATAGAGAAGCATAGTCTACAGCGTGCGACCAGCAATAAATGACGAAAAAAACACTCATACATGCGACCTGCAAAAACGTTCTAACGATGTGAATCAATGTTCGCCCGCATCTGCAATTGATCCGCGGCAACAGCCGATGCGTGACTGTGACGTACTCAGTCACATTCCCCCGTCTCCTACCGCCTCCACTTCTCCTGTCTCTTCTCTTCGACTCGCAGCATGGCCAGCACCACCACCGCCCGTTCACGACCCTCCAGCTCATCGACATCACCTGCGCTGCGTCGCCGGATGCATGTCCTCGAGCGCGCCCATGGCCACGCGTTCACGGCGACCACGGCGGATTCAAGTACGCGGTTTGGGGAGGGGAGTGATGGGTACGTGGAAGAGGATGGGGATGGGGGGGAGTTAAGCCCGCTTCCTTCGCCGCCGACGTCGTTTACGTATGAGGAGGAGCAAGAAGCAGAGGAGGGGGAAGAGGGATATGATGAGGACGACGACGAGCGAGCACAGGGAAGACCGAGGGTGGAGAATGACAGGAACGGACATGTACATGCGCATGGCGTCGAAGACGACGCTGCCCACCTGCCACACACACCCCGCCCATGGTATCAACCCTCCCTGCCCGTCCTCCTCGCCCTCGCGCCCCCAATCGGAAACTGGCTTACCGGGGGGGACCATGTCAAGGACCTTCTTTTGCTTTTGCTGCTTGTGTTTTATTTGCATCAGCTGGTCGAAGGTGCGTTCGCGTTCTTCGCTTGATCTTCTCTTTTGTTTTATTCTAGCTTCGCTCGATTTACTGACACGGATACATCAATTTTTGCAGTTCCATGGAACCTGTACCATGCCGCACGCCCGCGCCGTCCGCCTCCCGCCTCTTTCTCCACTTCTGGGTCTGGTTCTCTTCCTTCCGCCGCCCCCACCCCTATCTTGCACCCCGCGTCCTCGCCGGACATCTCCGCCGAGACCTCCAACTCCACCACCCACAAAAATCATGCTGTGGCAGAAGAAAAAGAACAAGCACGCATCCGCGCCCTCGCCCGCTCCGAACTCCGCACCCTCGAGATCTTCCTCCTTCTCCTCGCCCTCTCAGCGCCCCTCCTCGGTGTCCTCCTCCTCCGCTCGCTCGCCTCGTTGACCTCTTCTTCTCCTCAGCCCCATTCTGCGGCCGGTGCGCATGGAAGTGCAAGTGGACATGGAATTCAGAAGGCAACACCCATCTCCTGGTTCTCCGCGACCCTCTTCGCCCTCCTCACCGCCCTGCGCCCGCTGCGCGAGCTCATCACGCGCGTGTCGGCGCGGACGAGCACCCTGCATACTATCATCCACGCGCCTCCTCCGCCTTCGTCCCACTTTTCCTCTACCCACGCGGTGGAGAGACGCGAAGTAGAGGAACTAAAAATCCAGCTCGGGCGTCTGGACGCTGAGCTCCGGCGGCTGCGGAAGGAGAATAGCGAGGCGATGCAGGCGGTGGAGGTCTACGTCGAGAGCGCACTAACCCCGCTTGAGGATGGGGTGAGGCGGGTTGAGCGGCGGGTTGGGAAGTTGAGGGCGGCAAGTAAAAGTACGGTAGGTACGAGTGGGAAGAAGGGGGAGAATTTGAATGGGAAGGCGGACGGCACGACATTTATACCCGCGCCCGCGCCCCCATCATCGCCCAAAGGCGTGCTCGGACTGCTCTCGTGGTTCGCAGCGCCAACGTCCGCCTACACCTCTGCACCGCCGTCTGGGCCCGCGGCGAAGGCGAAGGCACCGATTGCGGTGGCCCCTCGTGCACCGCTATCCGCCAAGCGGCGGACGTTGGAGGTAATCCCAGAGGACGGCGTCCTCCCCTCTCCCTCCGCGTACACGTCTGCACCCGAGTACTTCGCACCGCACGCCCCATCTACATCTGCGCACCCTTCCGCATATATATCCACGACACCAAATGCGGTGACACGGACACCGACGCGATCGGCTTCAGCGCCCACGGCAGCAGCCACGACGATCTTGCGGTGGTGTTTCGCGCTCGCGCTGTGGCCCCTCCGCGTGCTTCTGTGGCCCGTGCGAATTCTCGCGATACCAGTGCGCGGCGTCGGGAGGGTACTCGGAGTTTAGGCGGACGCGCGGGCGGGCGTACGTGCCCCCGTCGCATTGACTCGCAATTTCGCTCGCCAACACCCCGGATCCCGCACTCCGTATTCCGCATCTCGCATCCCGCATCTCACATCCTGCATTCCGCATGTCGCACCGCACGCCCCTCGCCGCACGCATTCCGCACTCAGCCCCCCTCCAGGCCGCCGCTTGCCTTGGCTTCCCTTCCCTTGCCTTCCCTCGGATTACCGGGTGCTGCGTCGCCCGTTCTCGCCTCGCATTGCATTGCATTATCACACTCTCTGTTCTGTTCTATTCTATTCAAGCTTATATCGCCGCACTCTCCCCCCGTATCGTATCGTACTCCTGTTGCATACTTATCCTAGGTCTCTCCCTAACGTATCGTCTCATAGCATAGCATAGCCGGCGTCTTTGGTGTATAGTGTATATTGTACCTCGCTCTCTCGAGCCCTCCAAATGCATGTACTAAATACCTTGAAGGCTTTATTGTCTTCGAGCGTCTGTCCTCAGAAGAGGATCCTTGAAGCTGATTCGAAAGACTCGCACTGGCTCAGTTGCAGTTGTTTTCAGTTTAAATTCGCATTACTTCAAGTTGCTACTAGTAACCCATGGCAAATGCAAGAAATCAGCGTCACCGAATGCCCTTGTCCTCGCATCTCTGGCTAATTTTTGTGAAGTGCTATCGAGGAATTCAGAACCATGGCTTTGAATAAGTATCGAGGTGAGCTGAGCACTCACTGTGCCAACGATATGGACGGGAAATATTCAAATGAATTGTACTAAATGGTAAATATATACTTCTCTTCTCCGTCCGTTCCCGGGAAGCTAGTTCGAAAGGCGCGCATTGGCTCAGGTGCAAGGGGCTACCAAGATAAGAAATTTCCTCATTTGGGGGGGGAGGGGTCCCTGGGCCGTGAAAAAAAAATTATATGCACTTTAGGTAGGGGGCATTTGGGTGTATTTTAGCCATCCTGGAGGTAAATTGTGTCCTTACAATGCCTGTGAGGATAGACATGGCCATAAATTGACCATAAACAAGATGGACATGGCAAACCCAGACCGCGCTTGCGATAAATATGACTACTATATTGAGTTTTCTCAAACGACATGCTTACAAGCTTTCCTGAAAGAGACTTATTGGCTATTCACTGATTTATAAATCTCGTCGAATAAGATTTTTTACCTCACTATGTAAGTTACCAAACCTCAAGGCCCTTAACTTTGCACCAGAAAGCTGATGGAAGACAAGATGAAATAACAATGGTGCAAAGGGTCATAAGACTGTTGTGAGATGCAGTCAGACTCTTGACATTCTTGTCTCAGTGTGATTCTCTCAGACGAAGGGACGGGTGTCGGCAGCGCGGCAGCCGCAGCTGCCGGCGAGCTCGGCAAATGTTACCCGAGGGCCATCTGATGCAAATTTCCTTATATAGGTCTTTTCCCATCACGTGGGGAGGGAGGGTCCCCCCTCGGCAGGACCCCTGATTATCCGTAGGTAGGTCTGATCTGGAGTCCGGACAAAATTTTGGATTTGAACGGTGTAGGTCAGGGTGGAGTCCGGACAAATTGAGGGTCGGCGTGGAAGACCTCTGATCGAACATCCGGACGCTGGTCCACGGTGAGCGGAGGTCAGATCAGAGTCTGGACAGGGTATCCTTGCTCATATCCCTCAATGTGTCATTGTGTGGTTAGTGTAGTGGTTCTTCACTCACTATAATATTAATGTGATATAGGTGTCCCTGCACTCCATTGTTCGGTCCCTTCAGAGACCAATTAGTTTTCTTCTAGCTAACAAGTCTTTTTATAAAATGATCTGCCCTCGGCGTGTCATTTCTGAAACGTAAAATCTACGAACGCTAAATATATGTGTTCCTTAATATCTCTGAGCCACTCCGCAAAACACTTCTACGGTGCCTAGTAAACACCAAATTCAAGGAGCGGGTATGGACCAGGACACCATCCACATTGGCAACAGCCTTCTGAATGTAGAGGAGGAGGAGGAGGACGACGTCTAGCCATATAATGCGATTTTTTTGCGATTTTTTGGGGTGATTTTGAGGTCAGAGGCAAAGTCCGGACAAAAATTGACCAACGCGGTGACCAGACGCAAAATCCGGACAAAAATTTCAAACTGGGCACAACCCAAAGTCCGGACAATTTTTTTTGTAGGGTCAATTTGAGATCTGACCTACCTACGGACAATCAGGGGTCCTCCCTCGGCCTTCTGAGGTAGGAATTTCGACCTAAGGTATATTTTTCGGGAAATGGTAGCCCCTTGCTCAGGTGCATATCTTTTCTGTTTATGTAAGAAGAACCAACATCGTCAAATTTGGCGTCAGGAAGGGGATGCCAGAGTAATATACCCGGTGGAAAGTTCACTGGCGGCCACCGGTGGCCGCCATCGGATAACGGTGGCCGTTGGTGGCCGCTGTTGGGCACTCTTTGTCAGTGGCGTCTAGGGTAAGATAACGGGTTCCGCCGGAAATCGCCGAGGCCCTATCTTCCGCCAGGACTTTTGAATGGCGTTGAAATTTCCGTGTTTACCCTTCTGCGGGCCAAAATATAGGTCAAGGAGGGCCCTTTACAGCTCTTTGCGGAACTTAGGGCGTGGATGATTTTTTTCTGTTTTTGATTGTTTTGACGAGAACACTCATAGCGCCCTCAGTCCTGGTCCGTTCACCTTCGGAGTAGGCTCAATTGATTCGCATTCGCAATATGCAGTTTTCTGTGTCCTCAGAGTTTTTACTCGGTGTGGAGGTCTCAGGTAAGCCTATTTTGGGATATTTTCGGGCAGGACAGCTGGGGCATCAGTAGTTCACCCCCAATTGCCCTAATTTTTTATATGATGTACTTCTATGCATAATCTAGTTCCTGAAATACCGCGATAGTGAATATGATCACAGGTTCCAATATTCAACAGCAGGCTGACTGAGGCAAATCAGCCCAATATTTCCTGATCCCTAGATTGAAACTAGACATTACATCCACTATTGTGGTATTCCAGGAACTAGATAATACATAGAAGTCCACCGTAACAAAAATTTAGGGCACCTGGGAAAGAAATAGTGATGCCCCAGCTGTCCTGCTTGGAAATGGGTCAAAATGTATGAAAATTTGATCCCGATCAAATGAAAAAATCTGAGGACACAGGAAACTGCGTGTCGGGATTCTGAGAAGATTGAGCATACTTAGAAGTTAAACGTACAGGAATTGAGCCTGTAATCGCTGTTCTGCCCAAAATAACTGAAAACAGAAAAAAATACTCGCGCCCTAAGTTCCGCAAAGAGCTGTAATATGCATTTTGTGCTGTCCTGTCCGTGGGTCCATCAGAATTGTGCGTAATATGCTTATATCATTCCATTCACTCCAGACAGATTCTTGGCGTATTCCCTCAATATACCCTCTGTTTCATGCGAGATATACAGTGAATACTGAAATGTTATACCAACAGGGTACCTTTGCGCAGCTGGAAACAAGTGTGTAATGTATCTAATCCAATTCTTTCAGGCATGCCACTGGAATCCACCGTTGATCGTTGGACACCAGTATGCACCGTGAAATTGATTTACAGAACTTTGATTTAAGTGGCAAACAGGATGTCATTCTCAACAACCATGAGAAGGTCTAGTTAGTCAATAAGGAGTCCAATGATATCTATCGTGCAATATACCACCACTATCTACCAAAAATTTGATTTTCCTTCGGTTTTGTTGAAATGTAGTCAGTAAAAGCCAGTGGGATTTGGTGGCTACCAGTACATGTGGGAGTCACACTGGGCTCTAGTATAGAACGAATAAACTTAGAGACGTGGGGATAGAACTTCAAGTTCAGCTTAATTTCATAGTACAGAATACATTTTTTTTTATACTACTGAGACAAGTCATAAATATGTAGGAGTCATACATCGAGTCATGTAAGTACAAGGAATCATATCTCACACCGACGTGCGCCAAATTTAGGGACGCCGGATTCACAATCTGAAACGTAATTGCTAGGGTTAGGGTTTCCTTATATGGTTTATCTCATCTTATCTATTACTATATCGGGAAACCCTAACCCTAGCAATTGCGTTTCATATTGTGAGTCCGGCGTCCCTAAATTTGGTAAACGTCGGTGTGTCTAGTCAATAACTAGAGTCAGTTAATCTCGGCTCCAGATGTTAGGGCGGTGCGGGGGGGATCAGCGGAGTTTCAAATTTGAGGCAGAAAATGATGCCAAAACAACCGCGAGATCACCGCCCTAACATCTGGTGCAGTTTGATCGTAAAGGATGCGTTCCGTGATGGATGTCACGGCTGTCACAACTCGTACTCCAGACGCGTCGCGATATTTAGGGCAAACAGTAGTCGTTATATGGGCAAATTTGAGTGTAAAGGACTAGTTGAAATATACTGAATGCTTCTGAAGCTTCAAGGCAGGCCAAGACACCGAATACCTATCAAGAATCACGTATTTTCCCAATAATATGGGGTAAAAGGGATGGATGCATCGACATGAAGACTGAATATGCCCCGTTTGCAGTGTAAAATGATTGATTGCACTTTTTAAAGTATCTCAGTTGATTTGAGGTCGAAATACGCGTGATGGATCCAGATTTGAGATTGTGAGTAAACTGCACTTCGGTCCAGTGTGCTCTACAGGTCTCCTAGATACTCAGAACACGATACATAGCTGTTAATATATGTATCAAATGTATTTGTGCACGCTTTATCAAGGTCAGGACATTTTCTGGGGTCAATGAATGCATGAAGGCCCCGCATATTGCTGAAGTCACTGTGCCTTAAATGAAGTGTATTAAATTGCTCATGGTATGCCCAAAGCCTTCAGGGGTCATCCAGATGATATCTTCAAAGTTTCATGGCCATCGGGCCACCGGAGGATGAGAACGAAAAAGAAAAGTACCAGAGAGTCGAAGCGTGACACGATCGCACCCTTTCCAAGCGAACTGCACCAGACGTTATAGGGCAGTGTTCCCCAATCAAATTTTCATCAATTTCTGCCTCGGAACAATTTCCGTGGATCCGGTATCTCCGGTTGGACATATCTCCTCCTCCTGCCCGCGAGCGCAGCGAGCGACTGCCCTATAACATCTGGTAAACGAGACTAGAGTCAGTAAGTACGAGTCAAGTCGAAGGGGACCGCTGTCCCTATTAGACGCCCATCGGGCGGCTACTTCGGCTTGCCGGTCCAACATCTAGTGCGAGTCATCGGGTCCATTGGATCTGCCGGCACTGGTTGCCGACATCAAACGATGCCGACCGGTGCCGATCATGCCATTTCCAGCGCCGCGTGTACCTAATATTCAACTACTGTACTATTTCGACCGGATGTTCAGTGACAGGTGACAGAGGCTCGTGAACTGAACCTATTTGAGACCGGTGACGATGACAACTGATTTTTTTGCGCTTAAATAAGCCAAAAAATGCGAAAATTTCCGCTCCGGCATTCGCCGGATTACCATTTATGGTAATTTTCCCATGATTGCCGAGGTTTGAACATCGAAGAAAATGAACATGTTAGGTGACGGGTGACAGGGCGTGAACATACGGTCGAAATAGTACAGTAATATTAGTAATAAGGTCCCGATCAAATGTCAGCGAGGTACGAGCATCCAGTCTGTAGCATGTGTCCATGCGATACTATCTTACGTCCAGGCCCAAATCGCGTAACATATGCGCTGTGGCAGCCGGTGCACATTCACCCATAAACCACGACTTCTCTGACTATTTGCTTCTCATATCTCTGGGATTCTCCGCCTTTACAGTAATTCGAGACACAAGGTTCGACGCGATCCTGTTGTTCCCAGCAATCGTTTATGCTGCCTGTCCTTTCATTTTAATCACTGCTGTGCGGCTCTCATACTTAGTGAATCTCTCTTCATTTATTTCTCCCTTCGCTTCCACGCACTCGGCTGAATGCCGGACAGGACTCGGTAGAATTTAGAAGATTGCTAACACAGGGACAAAGGCCAGGCACACGTTAACTTCCATAATGGCAGTTGGGCGTAGTCTCTTATAAACAGACGTTATAACAGAGCTTACTCGTACCTCGTATGTTATAGTCTGTCGATTGGCAGGTGTCAATGATCGGAGGTCGACCTTATTAGGTAATCATCTTTTTCCTCGGGCGTTCAAGTAAAGGTTGCAGGGCATCCTTGCACAATTTTCCGTTGGAATATTGTTGAATTCATCAGAGTAATCAACTGTACCAACCAGTTTCACCTCCACGGCGCTGAGACGTCGGTGCCGAAATTTGATGGGCCGGCAGCTTACAAATCTCACCATCTCATTCTGTATCAAAGAGGAGCGAGAACAGATATTCTGAAGAGACAGGTTTGTTTTATGAGAGAATATAGCCAGTCTTGCCTCCAAAATTTGGGTTCTTGAGTGTTTGAAGGGCAGCCAGCGTCGAGAATAGATTTCAAACTCCGCACTTTACGTAATAAGGTCGACCTCCATACAATCGGCGCGTGGTTAACTACAGACTAAGTTGGGCGGCAGTTGGGCGGCAGGTGAAATAAATAGTTCTTTGTGCCTGCCAACTGCCCGTATGGCAGTTAACGTGGCCTTTGTCCCTGTGTAACCTGTCCTTCATCAGAAACCAGTTGATGTCCGCTTCGCAGGCCTACCCCAGGTAAGGTTGCCGACCCGAGGACGTTCGTTTCGAATCCGCTTTCCCGTGCCGGGTGCGGCTCAGTTCTGGATCTGTCAAACAGACTATTTTTTTTTGTTTATCAGGAACCCGCGCTCAATCAAGGTCCACTTCGCTGTCACCGGTATATCATATGCGGGTATACTTACCTGCAAAATGTAGGGTAAATTGCCGACGCATCGTGGTTCGCTTCCGAAGAGCTGATACTCCATGGATTTATTTAAAGTATTTCTATCTATTCAATGAAGAACTTGGCTGGCAGAACAGAAGCGAATCGCATGAATCAGATGAACTGGAGCTTCCGTTGGGTATAAAACTCAGTTGCCCTGATTCTATCGTTTCGACTTCTCAGACTTTGGATCGCGAACCAAAGCACCATGCTTTCGCTATTTCTCGTATCGAGACTCGCCACAGTTATCAGCTACGCAACATTGGTATACTCCCTTGGAACAACATGCACCACTTCCATCGGAGCGGGCACGTATGTCCAGGCGCTCTACCTCTTTGTTGTATTTGACATCCAATCAGTGCTGCTCCCGCCTCTCCGTTTTGGATGCAAAATATCAAGCACCAGGGCATTGCCGCGTTCAACCCAAACTCCACTACTTATCAGGTTTTTCGAAATGTCAAGGATTTCGGCGCAAAGGTAGTCCTTCCGTCTGTCGACGCTTTAAGCTCCCCACATGATTTACAGGGTGACGGAATTACGGACGACACAGTCGGTTCGTAGATTCCATCTTTTCACTTCTGACCTCCGCTGATGGATGATCGATAGCTATCAAGTGTGTCGGATCACTCTATGTTTAACCATGATGGAAGGCTGAATGCTTCGACAGTGCCGCCATCTCAGCGGGTAACAGATGCGGGGGAGGATCATGCCCCTCGTCTACGTGTGTACCGTCCTTCAAGTCACGTTGATTTCTCATTCTGTCGCAGAACAACACCGGCCGTTGTATTTTTCCCTCGCGGGTAAGCCACTATTGTGCCACGTAAACTGGACAATGCCTCATTCAAATCTATTGTTCAAGAGAATACGTGGTTTCAGCGCCAATTATCGCTTACTACTATACACAGCTTGTGTTTTGCCCTCTCAATTCATATCATTATGTTGAACTGAGATGATAGACTGATCGGGGACGCGATCGTTCCGCCCACGTTATTGGCTGCACCCAACTTTGACGGTATCGCTGTGATAGGTGGGTTAATGGTTCAACCAATTGTATTGTGAGGCTGATCCCGACTCTCATTCAGACGCTGACCCATACATTGCTAATGGCCAGTATTACGACAATACGAACAATTTGTGAGACACCAACTGTGCTGTCATACGAGTGATTCTCATTGCGGAGACAGTTTCCGTTCCGTGAGGAATTTTGTAATAGACCTCACCCAGTCAGTGGATGTGTTCGAGTTCAGACAAATGTTTCTGATGCCGTTCAAAGGGTTCCGGCCACATCGGGTGGAACTGGAATTCATTGGCAAGTGGCTCAGGCGACATCGTTGATGAACATTGTAATCAACATGTCCACCGCGCCCAACACCGCTCATCAAGGTAAATGGTTCAGAGTTTGATGCTGCCATCCTGATCGCATTGCAGGGATTTATATGGAGAACGGCAGGTAAAGTGACACAGACTCTATCGAAATACCACTAAAGACTGTAGTGGTGGATTCATGGGGGATTTGGTGCTGAACGGAGGTACTTTGACGTTCCATCCTTGATGACACAAGTTAATACGTGTTGAATCGTAGGAAATTTTGGAATGTCGGTCGGAAACCAACAGTAAGCAGAAAGATTCCGCCAACATCAAATCAACTGACAGATTGTAGATTTACCGCCCGCAATGTCGCCGTAAACAACGCGCAAACTGGTATTTTAGCAGTCTGGAATTGGGTAAGTGAAGGTCTTCGCTCTCTTGAGCACACCCAACTTATCCGTCATGCGAGGGCTGGACGTTTCAAGGGGTTACATTCAGCAACTGCTCGGTTCGTATCCTCAGTTGAAGATTTCCTTTATCGCCTTCCTGACTGCTTTTAGATCGGTTTCGACATATCTACTGGTGGAACCGGACCACAGGTGAGACATCGATATTTTTTTTTGTATGTTCACACACTAAACTCGAAACCAGCCTGTTGCTGCGGAGGCAATTATCGACGCGACGGTGTTAAATACCCCTATCTTCGTCCAGACCTCCGCCAGCAGTGGTCAACTTGATGGCTCACTTGTCCTGAACAATATAAAACTCACCAACGTTCCCACCGCCATTGGACTGTTCGGCGGCGCCGTTCTGCTTGCTGGTGGAACGACGACGATTACCTCATGGGGCCAAGGAAATATCTACATCGGATCGAATAGCACAGGCACATTCACGCAGGACTATATCGCTACCAACAAACCTGCCGCTTTACTTGACAGTGCCGGAAATATTTTCGGCAGGACTCACCCGCAGTATGCCCACTACGCTGTCAACCAGTTTGTCAGTGTCCGAGACCAAGGGGCCAAGGGTGATGGAATCACAGACGACACCGCCGCTCTCCAAGAAATTTTCGCTGCCGTATGTTCTATTCTAAATGGCTTCTTCTTTTACTCAATATCACATCACACAATTCTCAATTTCCTCCACAGTTCGCTGGGTGTAAAATTATTTTCTTCGATGCAGGCACATACATCGTCACATCTACTCTCACCATTCCTGCGGGGACCCAAATGGTTGGAGAGGCTTGGTCGGTAATCGCAGGGAAGGGGTCAACATTCCAGGATATGAGTAACCCACAGCCCGTCGTTCAAGTTGGCGCGCCAGGTTCCTCTGGTCTGGTAGAGATCACAGACATCATTTTTACAACCATTGGCCCCGCTGGAGGGGCAATCGTCGTGGAGTGGAATGTAAAGCAGACCACACAAGGCGGAGCAGGGATGTGGGATTCGCATATTCGTCTCGGCGGAGGTATATTTTAGTTCAAATCAAGGTTTCATATTCTGATTGCAATTCGCAGCTGCCGGAACGAATCTCCAAGCCGCGGATTGCCCATCGGACGGAAGTGGTGGTACGACCGCCTGCCTAGCTGCCTTCGCAGGCCTCCATTTGACCTCGGAATCGACCGCCTATTTGGAGGTTTTTGTTTTCCCACATATATAATTTACTAGTTCTTAGAACGGATTCGCAGGGTACTTGGGTGTGGCTCGCAGATCACGACTTGGATGAGCCTGGGGGTGGACAAGATATGGTGTCGATCTACTCTGGGCGTGGCATCTTATCTGAATCGGCTGGTCCAGGTCAGTGATATTTCGCACTGGTGTGGAGAACGGATCTGAGCTTTTTTCTGCCAGTCTGGTTAATAGGCACTGGTAACGCAACTTTTGGCTGGCTTCGCTACTTGATCACTAAATAAACTATTTTGCAGCATCCGAGCACCACGTTTTGTACCAATATAATCTGGCGAACGCGAAATCTCATTACATGGGGCTGATACAGACCGAAACAGTGAGCTTCTTAGTACAACAACTGAGAAAAAAGATCTAAAACTCAGTAGCCTTACTTCCAACCCAATCCAGTAGCTCCTGCACCTTTTACGGTTAACACCGCGTTTAAAGATCCTGCCTCCTGGTCAAATATTTCACAAGCCTGGGGTCTCTGGGTGACATCATCGGAAGACATTCTGGTCTTTGGTGCTGCTCTTTACAGCTTCTACTCCGTGAGACCTCGAGAGTAATTTGCAAGGACGCCGCGGACTCATGAACTTTCCTCCTAGAATTATGACCAAGGGTGTCTGACGACCGAGAGTTGCCAATCGCAGATGGTCAATGTCGATAGCAATTCTTCGGTCCAAATCTACAGTCTTTCTACCATTGGAACTACCTGGCAACTCAGCATAAATCAGGTGCCTATAATAAATCAGGACCAAAATCAAAATCCGACTGGCCTTCCCTCGACGGCGACATCCTGGAGTTCGTCGGGAACTGTACAGCCATTCGTTCGGGGTATTGCACAAAAGTAATGGACAATCTGCCAGTGGAATCTTCATGAACCATGTAGCGACGATTCAGGAGAAATGGACAGTAAAAAGGTCTGCAAAGCGTTGTTCGAATACATACTGCTTCCCGATCGATTTTAAATTACGGTTGCGAAGAATGTTAATGAATGCGCCCCGGAAACGATTATTTTCCAAGATTTCTTCTGTGGCATGCGACCTTTGGCAACGCGCTTTCCATCCTAACTCAGGTCGGCGTGGTCTTGAGATCAACTCATTCATCTAGATATATTCAGCGTGTGAAGTCCAATAGGGTGTTTCACACATCCCAACTTGAGCCCCAACTCGGACCCCAACTCGAACCCCAACTCGGAGACCAAGTTGGGGCACAAATCAAGTTGGGGTCCAAGTTGGATGTCAAGTCGTGCCTAACCCCTCGACTTGACATCCAACTTCGACCCCAACTCGGTGCCCCAACTTGATGCCCCAACTTCGCTTAAGTTCGGTTACTCGGTCCATTTGCCGCATATCGGATTATGTAATTCCACCTCCCGCCGCCCTCCCGCACGCCCGCCACCTCCCAACGGTCAAATGCATTGAGGTAACTAGCCTAAAAATTGAACTTTTGGAAAGCAATGCAAACTTAAGCCATGCCCACTCGCTGCAAACCAAAAATGACAACTTTTCCACCATCGAGGTTTCAGGTACAGTACATGTAAACAACGTCGGACTTGGGAAAAGAGAATAAACTTGCTTCATGACCAATTCATGACCCTGAAAAACCCAGAAATAGCGGAGTGAGTTGGGGCTCGAAGTTGGGAAATAAGCTGTAGGTGTTTCACACATCTGCCCCAACTTGAGGCCCAACTCGGACCCCAACTCGGCGAAGTTGGGGTCGAGTTGGGGTCCGAGTTGGGGTCAAGTTGGGGCTCAAGTTGGGATGTGTGAAACACCCTAATCATAAGTCTTCGAGGGGTAGGGTATTGCCCTCGGGTTACACTGTTTGTCATAAGCGTCGACCCCACCCTCCGACGGCCGTGAATTACTGAGTCGTTTGTTATCGGTCTGACTTTTTGAAAATCTGCGCGTTCTAGCTCGAGTGACGTCAAAGATTCGTTGCTTGACTCCACTGGTCACTGTACTTAGAGGTGAATCATTCATGCCAGGTTATTTAGATTAGAACGGTGATAGTTTTGAGCAGAAGTTTGATTGGGCTCAAGAGTGCGGGAACAGACATGACTCGGCTCGGAACCAGTTTATATCCGTGCACTTCACTCTAGTCAGACGTTGTCGGTTGAAAAACACGGTTACCGCGCGAGGTTCATTTACGTCCCATAAGGTGTCTACGAGTCTTTGCGGAGTACCGAGATTGCCGCTGTCTCGTTAAGTCCTTCCAAGTATGGACTTGGGACCGCCTGTGGTTCGATTCCACCGGAAGACGTAAACCAGCGCATGCGTATCACTTTTTTATGTTCGGCAAAGGGGGCGTGTAATCAAGTCGGCTGGCAGAACATATGATAAGTGCCACCCGAGTAAGTTCGCTGCCAGCCATTTAGACTCGGACACAAGTAAATAGTTCGCTTGAAGACGCACGGGGAGAGCAGCGAGCTTGGAGTTGTATTGCCTCGTTTACCCGGCCAGATTGAGTAAAGTGTAGGAAAGTGTTGAATTGAGTGTTGCTTGAATAAATTGAAAGAGGAAGAACCACCGCCGCTTGTTAGTATTGAGAGGACGAAGTCGCCTGATTCTCGGGATCGGCCAAAGATCGGCACCGCTGAATCCATCATTCTCATCGTGCAGCCGCCGACTAATCCCTACTCTCGGCTCCTCGGCCGTACTTTGTATTCACGGGTACTCCTCAAAACGGGATTGGCCTCTCCAGGATTCCGGCGCTGTCTTGTTGTGATTCTCGTGGATTCTTCCGCCGGCGCTGTAGCGCGCTCTACTGGACCTCGTGTTCTCTGCGCGATTCTTGACGACGGTTACAAGCATCCTGACGCGTCCCAGTGGCCTCTGTCCCCTCACGTACCGACGTCGTTAATTTCACTTTGAACTCGGGGCCGCGAGACTCGAGTCTCGCTCCAGGTTTGTGATTGTGGTCCAACTGCGATTAAATGTGGTGCTATGCATCTCCGGCCCAAACTCTGAGCGATCCATACGACTTGACGCCGTCTTCTCCTTCATTACGCTTGTCAGTATCCGGCATATCGTTGCTCGCGCATTACTCCACGAAGACCGACAGTATCTCGCACACGCATTACACGTGCCTCCCTCAGGCTCCCCCATTGTTTCAAACCCAAGTCCCCGTCCTGCTCGGCACCGAGGCTGGATTTAAAGCGGCGGTTTATCAAGTAGCCGCTGCGGTTTATTACTTGCGGAGCTGTGATTATGGAGCCGCTATCGATAAAACGACTCCTGTAGAAAATCTAGCGAAGATTCGACTGCCAAAAATGAATGCGTCGTGAGTCTCAACGCGTTGCTCGCTGCGCACCTCGCCTGTGTTAACAATCCTGGACACCAATCCAGCAATCTTCCACACCTCTCGGGCCCGCGCAGAAATTTCACCACTTGGGCGCTTTCCAGGCACGTGGAGCCCCTCGCATTCTACCTCCTGTTTGACATCAGTGGGAGGGATCATTACCACACATGGTCTGAAGCGACAGCTCGGAGCTGTGATTATAGAAAGCGAGAGCCGCTATTAATAAAACAACTCCTAAGTATAAAACATCAAGCGAAGACTCTATCTCGAAAAACGCCTCAAAGACTGCTCGTGGAATATTTACACGGTGTTGTTAACAATCCTCGACACCAATTCGGTAATCATCCACACCTATCGGGCTCGCGCAAGAATCTCACCACTTCCTCAAGCGTGGGTGCTCCCTGGGCGTGTGGAGCCCCTCGTATTCTACCTCCTATGTGCTGATCGGTGGGCGGGATTATTACCGAAGCGACTGCGGTTTATTACGAAACAACTCCTATAGAAAATGGCGCAATGATCCCAAAATGCGTGGTGTGCGTTGCTTGCGGAAAACTTTTGCGCACGTCGCCTGTGGTTTTAACGGATCCTCGACACCAACCCAGCAAACTTCACACCTATCGGGCTCGCGCAGGAAGCGCACCACCTCCTCGAGCGTAGGCGCAACCCGGACGTGCTGAGCCCCTCGCATTCTGCCTCCTGTGTGCCATTGGTAGGCGGGATTATTATCACACGTGGTCTGAAGCGACTGTCCGAGAGTCGGAGCTGTAGTAAGCGAGAGCCGCTACTTAGAGCAACTCCTATGAAAATCCCGCAATGATTCTGTATGTATCGAGCACGGGCCCCGATTGTTTCTTAACGGGATCGCGCCGGGATATACCTACCTTTTCAAAATGTGTCGTGTCTCCAATGCGTTGCTCGCGGAACGCTTTTGCGCACCTGGCCTGTGTTGTTAACAATCCTCGACACCAATTCAGTAATCTTCCACGCGTATCGGGGCGCGCGCAGGAATCTCACCACCTCATCAAGTGTTGGCGTTCCCTGGGCATGGCGCATTCCTCCTCCTATGTGGGCGGGATTATTGCCACGCTTTGTCTGAAGCAACTGCGTCCGAGACTTGTAGCTGTGATTATAGAAAGCGAGAGCCGAGAAAGCGAGAGCCGCTAATAATACAACTCCCATAGAAAATCCACTATTCCCAAACTGCGTGGTTTGTCTCAAACGCGTTGCTCACGGAACACTTTTGCGCACCTCGCCTGTGTTACCAATCCTCGACACCAATTCAGCAATATTCCACATTTATCGGGCTCGCGCAGGAAGCTCCCCACCTCCTCAAGCGTGGCCGCTCCACAGGCGCGTGGGACCCCGCATTCTGCCTCCTGTGTGCCATCAATAGGCGGGATTATTATCACACATGGCCTGAAGCGACTGTCCGAGAGTCGGAGCTGTGATCATAGAAATATTGATAAAATAACTCCTATAGAAAATCACACAATGAGTCTATTCCCAAAATGCGTGGTGTGTCTCAAACGCGTTGCTCGCGGAATACTTTTGCGCACCTCGCTTGTGTTGTTAACCCTCGACACCAATTCGGTGATCTTCCGCTTTTAGGGCTCGCGCAGGAATCTCACCACCACCTCAAGCCTGTATCTGCATTCAACGCTTGGCAAATACGCGCAGACTGAATGATTTGATCGCCATCTGATCGATGAAATATCCCAGCCTGTTACCCCATCACATTGAACAGGGGTACACGACATTTCTATAGGTGGCTGGACCCAATCGACGGAGACGGACCTAGACAGACCTAGCCTTCTTAAACCTAGCCTTGTATTGAACGCGCATGATGACGCCGTACCACCGTGCCCGTCAAGTTCATTTTCCATTAATGTATCTTTCATCAGACGTAAACGTCATGTAACCCGCACGCTGACGCTTCCTGTTTTTACGAGCCGGCGAGACGAATTGCCAAAGCTGAAATAATTTGGTCCAGGCTCGCAAAAATTCGAGGTCGAATATCACTCCTGTCCAGGTTTGAATTGACTGAATTCAACGACTTGCCCTGCTGTCATCAAGATCGAACAGACCCCTGTACTTTGATCTCACCTCTCGTGGGGTTGTCTTAAGACGTCTTAAATATGCTCTGTATTGCTACGATTCTCTCCGTTCCTGCTCACGGTCTCTGAGCGACATGGCCACCGTTTCAAGCCCCACTGATAGTCAAGTTGCACAATTGTGGGTATTTTGTTTACTTGGGTGTGATATTCGCCGACTCTTCATAGGTCTGGACCAATAGTATGGGTTCCTTTCCCCGTTATGCTTTACCTCACACTTTGCGGAAGTTCGTTGGATACCTCTTGCACTGGGGTCTTTTCGGTACTCTGAATATCCAGCTATGTATGCCATATCCTTCCTCTTCTTATATTTTAACATGCCAACGATACTTCAGACCTCTATTATCAAGCCTTCCCCAACGATCGCCTCTTCAATAAATGCCTGGTCTACACCGTCTACGCCCTCGAGTTTATCCAGACAATGCTGATCACATACGCTGCATTTGAAACTTTTGGATATCGCTTCGGTGACCTTTCCGCCTTGGGGGATGTACGTTTCGAGTGGTTCAGCGTGCCTGTGATGAGCGGCATTGGTGCGATATCCATCATACGCTCGTATATTATCTGACATCCAGTCTCGTTTTTAGTTGCTTTCATTGGTCAATCATTCTACGCATACCGTCTTTTTCTGTTATCCAAGTCCCGATGGCTTCCTCTGTTCATCGTAGTGGTACGGGATGTCCGTACTGTTGTCTTGCACTATTTGACGTTCCTCTCAGATTGCACTGATGAGTAGCATCGGTGCCTTCTTGGCCGGTAGTTTTTCTTTCAAAGGTAAGATAAGTTGCTGATCCCGGAGTTTTGTTACTGAAATATTCATAGTCGGGAGCGATCTACCACTTCTGCACAGTAAACGGAACTTTGGTATCGGGGTACGTATTGAAATGAATAATGTTCGCTTGCTGATTCATTTTGAAGGTGTGGCTTGGCGGGGCTGCGTCGACCGACATCATAATCACCGCTGCCATGTCATATTATGTGAAGCTCCTTTACTCCCTTCTTCATTCATGTCTGATATCATTTTAAGCTGTGGAAGAGTAAAACTGGATTCCGCGAAACACACGCTTTGGTTAGCAGGCTGATCCGGTTAACGATCGAGACCGGAAGTGTGACTGGCAAGTAGTGCACCGTTGCTCGTTATGACGAAGTTCTCATACCGATTCCCCTAGCCGTGGTGGCCATAATTGATTTCACACTCTTCTTTGGCATTCCCGACAAGCCATACTTCATCGCTGCAGGGATAATCCTGCCCAAGCTTTATGCGAACACAATCTTGGCCGTCCTTAATGCCCGGTTCCAGATCGCAGGCGGCCGAGGATCCAACCCATCGGTAGATTTCCTTACGTTCCCGAATATACGGAATATAGACGGACCCAACACGCCTTCTGGGACGGGCCCTGTCGTTGCAATTCATAGGGAGGTATTTACGGACAGAGATCTGGGCGATATTGTGAAAATGACCGATGCCAGTGTACGTTTTTCCATCACATTATATGCCAGGACAGTACTGAAACCGAACAGGATTTCCGCAGTAGCACGCATAAAAAGACTCAGACTTCTCAGACTTCTCAGACTTCTTAGACTTAAACTCAGCTTCGGCTTTGTCAATTGTACCTTGCAAACTCGGGGCGTCTACTGTTACGGTCAAAGTAGTCTTAGCTTGTAACCAATCATCTGTGTTTCATAATACAAACCCATTTATTCCATGACTATTGACTGATAGGAAGTCACGTTCGTGTACAGGAAGTCACGTTAAATTCGCCTTGGCATACTAGCGCTACAACCATCTCGACTCTATGCGGAAGTTGTGTGCTCCGGGGAAACAGCGGTTGACTTCCGAGCACTCACTCCATAATGCATCCATCCCGAAACATCCAGAACTTGACCTGACTTCTGCCTAGTAAAATTCAGGCGAGCCTTGGATGTGAGAACGGTGAAAGCATTTAACGCGAAGGATTTCGGCGTTGTCGACGCACCTTCGGGGAACACGGACATCGTAGTTGAGCAGAATTTCGCACAGGATGACTTCAACGCAGCGCTGCAAAGCTCTCAATACCTTCTATCCGCGAGACAGCGCTCCACTCACAAAAATCGGCCGGGGCACGCATGCGTCCCGACGATGTAGTCACTGTTGAGGTACGTGAACGACTGCCGGGCGTCGTTCTCTCCGTTCCGCTGTCTCGAGACCCGGAACGGGTCGAAGGTCGTGGGATCGGGGTAGATGTTAGGTTAGGCCATCGGCGCGAGGGAAACGTCGCTTCCGGGAGGGAGCACCATTCCGTCCGCAGTCACCGCTTCGCGCAGAGTAACCCGCGACGAGCCCATTGAGATCCAAATCAGGCCCGTGTTAAAGATCGTACACCGAAAGTGGGACGATAATGCGTACCGGCGAAAAGGGAGTGAGACCAACCGACTTCTTTGAGCAGAGAGTCCAACATGTGGAACTTGCTAACCGCGGCCTTAATGCAGACCCCACCCTCGGACTCAATGGCACTCGAGACAGCCAGAGATTCGGGCGCAGAGGAGATCAAATCATAAGATGTAGGGAAAGATACACCAGCGCTGTGCCATAGATTGGCGTCGCGATTCTTGAGCCAGAGTGCACAGATAAGAGAATTTGTAGAACTTCAACTTCAGGTCGCACTCGAGGTCATAATGAGGGGAGGATATTCGGAAAGTAGTTAATCGAGATACAAAAGCAGAATATATAAGGCGGCGGCGGAAGTAAGCGGACAAAAGTCCGAGCGGGGCGGCGGTAAGTCCGAAGGATGAGTAAGTCGCGATAGATGGCGCGTGACGTCTGCTAACAGAAACAATACTGAAGTCACTGCCAAAGACTAGACGCTTGAACTAGCATAAATAGGATGAACGCCAGCATAGACAAAGCACGGAGCATGCAGCGTCGTGGTGGTGGGAACAAGGAGTTGGGGTGGCTGTGTTGCCGAACGGATCAAACACGGCTTGCTTCCACCCTCCATCTCCCGATCTCATTTCGCTCACGTATCGCACGTTCCTGCTCTTCTATGCATCCAACATCGGACCAAGGCTCCCCTCATCCCTCCTCTACCTTGGTTCGCTCTGCACCATTGACGCGACCGCGACGCGCTCGAGATACCGTTGTCGCATTTGAGTGTACAAACCGGCCACAGCATCTCTTGGACTCATTCCAGCCGCATTCCACGCCAATATCAGGTTCTTGAGCAGGGATCTGCAGGCGACGTTCCCCATTGTACGTCGACTGCTTCCGCATGGTCTTTCTGCCCCCTATTACCCTCTATTGGCCTTTGAGACCGCGTACAATCTGAAAATCTCTGCTAGGTACCCCGTAGATACCGTTGTACTCGCCGGCCCGCTCTGTGAGAACATCGAGGAACTCATCATGGTTCCTGGTTGAAGGCGAGATTCAATGCAACAGTGAGAAACGGAGTTTGCAAGCTTTGCGAGTGTGCTCTCAAATCTTCGGACCCTTTGGCAAGCGAATGATTTACGTTTTTTTATGATATCAGTCCGCCGCCTCAATTCATCTTCCTTCCTTCGGACTGCTAACCCGATGTCCTTTGTTTTTGTTTAGTTTAACCCTTGCTTCACGTCGTGCAAAATTCCCCAGTTCCTAAGGCGTGCGCCTTTTTCATCGACACCGCCGCCGTGGTTCGGTCTTTTTTTTTTGTTGAGAGCCATCCTTCCTTATCCACGTTTTTTTGTGCCCCCCCCTGATGGATCAGGTTCGTAATACGCTGGTTGACGTCTCTCGAGCGACACCAGGCGACACCCTCAACCAGCTCACGGTGCCTTCTCTGCTGGAGATCAACTTATCCCATTCTTTTGCATCTCCGATGTGTCCTCGCCCTTCAATTCGCTGTTCTCTGTATCCGTATTAATTGTGATCTCCGAGGCTTCGCCAACGTATACCTAGGGTACATTTCGCAACATCTGTGTTCTGCGTCCCCGATTTTAACGTGTGCATGAATCAGACATCGGCACCGATTGCGCATCCTGAAGGCACCCTGCAGCGCGTTCAGAATAGCGACGCAAGAAGCGTTGCATTCAGGTACGATTTTCATTCAAAGTGATTCCTTCTCATTGATTACCAGGTCCTCCGCGCCTCGCTTTCTCCTCCTCGGCATGCCTCCATCGCTTGTTCTTTGGGCGTGCGCGGGTTTTGTACAAGCCCTCATTGCCCGTCCTCCTCGCCCTCGCGCCCCCAATTGGAAACTGGCTCACCGGCGGAGACTACGTCAAGGATCTTTTGCTCTTGTTGCTTGTTTTTTATTTACATCGGCTCGTTGAGGGTGCGTGAGCGTTCTTTCTCCGTTCTATTTATTTATTTTCTCTCATTTCGCTTGATTGACGCAGAATGACTGACCACGGACGTGAACATTATAGTCCCCTGGAATCTGTACTACCCCGTAGAACACGACATACGCACAGGGGAACAAGCACGCGCCCGTTCTCTTGCCCACTCCGAACTCCACCTCCTCGAACTCTTCCTCCTCATCGCCCTCTCCACGCCCCTCCCAGCCCCTCCTCGGTGTCCTCCTCCGCTCGCTTGCCTCGTTCACTTCCTCCTCTTCGTCCCCTCTCGCGCACTCGACCTCGAATTCCTCTCACTCACATTCTTCTTCAATACATGCGCAGGGAAGCGCGAGCGCAACCCCCATCTCCTGGTTCTCCGTTCTCCTCGCCGCCCTGCACTCGTCTCGCGCGTCTCTGCGCGTACCAGCACCCTGCACAAAATCATCCATGCTCCGCTACCGCCTTCCTCCCACTCTCCCCATTCTTCTTCTGCCCACAGACGCGAATAGAGGGATTGAAAGCCAAACTCGCCGTCTCGAATCCACGCTCCGCCTCTTGCGGAAGGATAATAAAGAGGCGATTCAGGCAGTGGAGACGTACGTCGAGGGGGCGCTGGCGCCGCTTGAGGATGGGGTGCGACGGATGGAGAGGAGGGTGGCCAAATTACGCACTAGTGAGAAAGTGAAGGAGGGTGAGAATAGGAGTAAGACGATATTTGTCCCCGCCCCCGCCGCTGCGGAGCGCTAGACAGGCGTGCTCGGGCTGCTGTCGTGGTTTTCCGGGCCGACTTCCGCGTCTGCCTCCTCCGCGTCACGTCTGCGCCCTCCTCGCAGGTGGTGAAGGCTTCGGTGGCAAACGATGTTGCGTCTGCGGGAGTGACGAGCAAGTAGTGGAGGTTATTCCGGAGGAGAGCGGGTTGTCTCCTACTTCTTCCTCTACGTGCCCTTCCTCGTATTCCGCCTCAGCGTACCCCTCCTCATCTCCTTATTCTTAGTTTTTTATCCTCACGCAGTACCCGCAGCGACGCCGAATCCGAGAGCTGCGAGAACTTCGGCTTCAGCAACGGCGACAACGGTACTACGGTGATGCGTAGTGCCCGGGCTGGGTCCCCTCTGGATTGTGTTATGGCCGGGTTCTGCGCTGCGTCGGGCGGGTAATTGGTGTTTAGGGGTGCCTGCGTGCCTCCGCGGCGTCGCCATTGTCCCGTCGCATCGACTGGACTCGAGTGGATCCGTATTTCACACGCCTCCGTATTGCGCATCCCGCATCCCGCATCCCGTATCCCGAAAGCCGTTCTCAGCACACCTCCGCATCCTGCGCCGCATCCCGCATCCTGAATTTCGCATTTCGGTCGCCGCATTCCGCAGCCCGCATTCCACCCCGCCGCTGCTTACCTCTGGCTTTTATTCCCCGGGTCACCGGCCACTGCTTAACCCGTTCTCTCCTCGCCTCGCCTCGCATTGCATTGCATTAGTATCGTTCTCTCCAGCGCATCTCAGATCGATGAGCCAATATAATTCCCCAGAATATATTTACTAGTAGGACTGAAGGTGGAGGCTCGAAGGCCGCCTGTAAGTATTCCGCTGGTTGGAATTTAAAGAATTTGAGCTATCCGTCTACATTAGTATCGAACCTCGTGCCACTTGCCTGCGCAGGCATGGATACTGGTAAATCCGGTCCGGTGTGTGATGTAACGATCGTCACCTACTGCAATTTCCGATTTCCCACAGAATTGATCCGATTTCCACCGTCGAAACTTCGACAAATAATGGTGGTTCATTTGGGATTCGGTACACGATTATGCTATCCTTCATCGATTGGACTGGTTCTGAAGCGCCGACAACCTTATTCTTCGATTGGCAAGGCTCCAAACTGACAGGAAGTAGAAGAAGTTAGATCCCAACATTCCAAACTACTTGGAAAAACTACATTGCATGTAACCTGGTCATCAACGATGGACCCAAATCAGAGTGCGAACTACGGAATACAGGATTTCAAATTGTACTCGTGCAAAACACAGGGTTTAGCCTGCACTGCAGCGGCCGCGTGATTTATTGTGGTTGGGATTTCATACTAAATCAAAATACAAATCACAGAAGGAGACGGAACAAATATGCACACCACTGGAGTCAGATTTATGGGCGGCTCCGCTGGATATCCACATTAGGCGACTAACGGCGCCGCGAAAACCCTTTTTCTCTCATCCGGTGAACGACGCACATACATATATTATGTACTAATATACGATACAAGCATTGGTCGCGGTTATATAAGACACAGTAATACTACACGACAAGAGAGTACGGGGGCATACATTGGATAACATAGGCTGGATGGTCTGTGCGCGGGAAACAGTTAGGTGGGGATGGGTGATGAGCAATGGAAATACACGCACCCCCCACAATCAGGCACCGAATCCATAGAGGGTACGCCCGGAGCGCTTGAGGGCGTACACGACGTCGAGCGCACTCACCGTCTTGCTGAAATGGTGGGTGTACACGGTGAGCTCGAGGAGTCGAATGCGTTGGGAAGGCACATACCGCTTAGCATGCTCGGTGTAGGTGACAGAATCACGGACGACATTCTCGAGAAACATGTAGAGGGCACCACGGGTCTCCATATACATGAGACCAGAAATGCGCTTCACCCCTCCGCGGCGGGCGACACGGCGGATAGCAGGTTTGGTGACGCCTAAAATCGCATGAGATGGGGTCGTATGGCACAGCAATGTGAATCGCCTTGAATATTGTCACGGAGGATCTTGTGGCGGCGTTTCGCTCCGCCCTTCCCAAGGCCCTAGCAACAGGGGGAAAGAGGTCAGAAACCGGACTGCAGTTCGAGTGGAAACTGCCAAAGAGAGCACATACCTTTCCTCCTTTGCCGCGTCCAGGCATGTGATGGAAAAAAATTGGGGTGGATGGGTAATCTGGTGTGGATGTGGTAGTGGTGGTTCAGGTGAAAGAGGCGATTGGCGAATTCCGCGCCTTTTATTTGGGCCTTATTGACTCTTATTGACGTGAACCGCGATGCCGTAGGATGCCGAACGCGGTTTCTACCTAGTCTGTAGTTTACCGCGCGCCAGATGTAAGGAGATCGACCTTGTTACGTAAAGTGCGGAGTTTGAATTTCTGCTCGGCTCTTGCCCTCTTCTGTGGCTCTCAATCCACAAAGTTTGGAAGCCATTCGACATTTATTACTAATCTAAAGCCAACTGTATCCTCAGATTTTATTCTCTCGGCTCCCCTGAGGGTGGTAGAAATACTTCTCTAATCACGTGGTGCGCTAAGCGAAAATTCATCTAGTTGGTTTCGAACTCGTTGAGGAAATTTTAGCTGGAGATGACGTTTACTATGGGGCCCTTCACGACAATTCAACGTAAAAACGCGTAAACAGAGGTGGTATTGCTGCGAACGACATCCGAGAAAATTCAAGATTATGTAACAAGGTCGATCTCCGATCACGAATGGCGGGTAATCGACAGACTACAACATGCGAGGCACGAGCACCTCAACTGTTGTAGCGTCTGTTTATAAGAGACTAGTTTCTACCGGCGGCAGCGACTCTAGGTTTCAAGTCGAAGAGGATGACGACTGTGTCTGGAAGAGATCTCTGAAGCGAGAATGAACATAAAACTGCCAGTAATCAAATAATATCCCATGGTGAATGTCAGTGAATGCGGCAAGTTAAGAATCTAGGACAAGGGATGTGTTGTGATAGAACGGGGGGAGCTGTTCGTTCAATTGGAAGTCATATGTCCGAAAATCCTTGCTTATAACCACAAGGCCTCACGCCGCTCCAGTCGATTTCGCCACAAAAGTCCGTTTGATATTGTTACAGTGACACAACACCAAAGGTTAAGTACAACATTAGGTACGATCTTCGGGATGAATCGTCCTGTCATAGAGAAGCATCCTGGATTATAAGACTAGTGGGTGTTCTCTTTAGACCGTGATCCGGCGGAATGTATCTCGGTACACGTTAGCCGCCGCGTAAGCCACTAGATCCACCGTAGTTTGTTGTACGTTCGCGACGGGGGGAACCTGTGCGCTATAAAGTTCGTACAGTCCACGCGTGCCCAGCGGCTGTAGGGCCACCTCCGACTTGAAGATCTTCGGGCTCAGTGTACCTGCGAAAACGGTTAGTTGGGGATACAAAAAGATTTTATGGCGGACCTATTTGAGGAGAGGGTGCTGAGACAACGGCGGTCACGTTGTAAACATTTGCAGAAGCCAAAACCTGTCACTTGTCAACGACTGAAAAAATTGGAATGGGCTACGTTGTGACTCACCGCAGCGTATACTGAGAGCGTGCCATCCGACGCGATCGTAGTATCACCCCACAGAAATATTACCACGTCCTCTAAAGGGTAGCCCGCGCCACCATTCCAAAAATATTGCACAGAGGGAGAGGCATTGAGAACGGTGACATCGAAGGTCGAGATTCCGTCTGCAGGATCGATCGTCGTGTTAAAGTAGTGGTAGAAAGTTGTCCCGAACATGCTGCTATTTCCTGTAGACGTCGCGAAGGCAGCCGTGGTGAATGCTGGCGATCGTGTGCCGCTACGGGAGAGCCAAGATATTCTACATCCAGGGGTTATAATTTCAGGTCAAAAATGCCTCGATGGTACGCACTGTACTTTGTCAGTGGGCTGAAAGGCCGCTGACAACAACTTCACGATGTTCAAACAAAATCCAACCACATTATGAACCGTGCGCACCCTGATGTAGCCGCTGAAATGGACTTTCCCGTTGGCGTCGACTTCAAGTGAAATATTGACAGGTTTCAACTCCTGCGGAACTATGACTTCCGTCAAATGCACGGACGCGGGCGTGGTGTCGATCATCCGCTTCAAGAGCGATACACAAGTTGAAATGAATTTAGAATCCGATTCCGAAAGTCTGGGTCGTGGCGTTGAGATATACCCAGAGATGCGAGGTACACCTACCCTTGTAGAGTCGCATTATTATCCGAGAGATATAATCTGAGATCCGAGCGAACAGTGATATTGTCGGTGGTGACCAGCGGCCCTGGAATAATGTAATGGTTAGACATTCCGTTCCCTCTTCTGCCAGGCGAACCGACGTACCACCTCTCTGGCCGTTCCATTCCAGGTACTCGTGCAACACATCAACGTCGAACACCGCTGGCGTGGCATCAAAGTGGACGCCCCCGCCTGTATTATTGGGCGTGATGGCGCTCTCGGGAACTGATATTGTTGATTGAGTGGGCAAAAGTAGATGTCGTGAGGATGGAAAATGGCGTACCGACTTGAGGAAATCCAGCATGATGAACCGAGCCGAGGGTGTGTCCGCATACTGTGAGTCCCTGCCAAAGGTTCATTAAACTAGGATTAAAGGTATCTCTGAACGCACGATCGCATCCTGCTGATCGAAGCCCGCGCCCAAAAATTCGTTCAGGGTCGTGTCTATATCAGTTTCAGGCTCCGGGACCCCGAATGGCCCGCCTTCTGTAGCGTCGAATCTTCCTCCCCGAAGCGGTACGGCGATGCTCGGGCTGGAGCACGTCCCCACCACCATAACGACGCTCAGGGCAATAATGTCCGCCACTGAGAGATAATAATGTAGGCTTTTGCGTTGGGGTAAACTGCCAGCCGCACGTACTGGAGACCTCCGCGTTCACGAAGGGCGCGAAGAAGGCGAGCGAATCGTTCATAGCCGCCCCACTGTTTTCGGGCCGCAGTGTCTCGAATCCAATGCTAGCGTCGATTCCACCGGTGCCCGCCTGCACATCGGCGGTCACAAAATCATCTGTCGGGTGAGCGACACGGTTAATGCACAGCGTCACTCCACGGCATGGAAGCGGGAACGTACGGAATGCAACGCGTACCCACTGCGCAGCTGTTTCTCGGCCCAAGAGCTGACTGCCGCTGACATAGTTCGTGCAGGGTGTGATGGCCTTCTGGAATCCTGCGTCATTGAATCCATCCGTATCGACAAGGAGATGCTCGAGTTCGTCAACGACGTGGTTGGGCCATGTGGCTGCCACCTGAGCACAGAGACTCCTGGCGAGAAGAATTAGCAGTGGGCCAAGGAACATGGATGGAAGTATGGGAAGGATGCCGAAACGTGTGTCCTATATAACTATATAAGAGCGATATTTTTTGAGTCTGTTAGTCACCTGGGTCTAACTGAATTGAGTCGGTCATCGCCGTCCAAGCTCCAAAATGGCCAATCTTGGTAAGAGAGTTGATTATGATCACCACTGAACGCCGATTTAGTTACCGGCTTATCTAGATAACGTCGGAGTTTAAAACCGGCCCGGTTCATCTGGCATAGCCACTTCCTCGCTACACCCACAAGCCGAGCTGTTCTGAACTCGAGACCTCTGCATCAACCTCGTTTCTTTATCTGAATCTTCTGCTTCCGTGACGGTGATCCTGCGGCCCTGCCTATTTAAATCTTTCTCGAGCAGCCAATCTCATACTATGTACCTACGGACCACATGATGGATGCAGGGAGCAACGAGGGAAATAGCCCAGAAAGGTCCAAGCGCAGTGTACACAGAAGAGGGGATTGCGGCAATGAATTCTCTGCAAAGTCTTGGCAGTAATAGCTGCGTGTTTTCCATGTCATTTTGTCTCTACAATCGAGCTGAGCTTTCCTTGTAGCAATAGGTTTGTTCACAATTCCCTTTTTCCTGCCCTTTTTGTCTCCCTTTTTCTGTTCCTTTTTCTGCTCACCAGTCTTTTTTTCAAGTACACCAATAAATAAATTACATATATTGAATTTACACTCCCTTGACTGATTGGGACCATACATGTTTGAAAGGTATCTCCAGAAAGTGAGTCGTGAGCCCCAGAGTCATCGTATCTGCTACAAGATCGAAAAAGGGAAGCAAAAAGGGCGGAAAAAAGGGAGTTCGTGTGGGGGGTTTCACATTAGCCCTTTTTTCTTCCCTTTTTCACCTCCTTTTTCTCTGGTTTTCCGTGGGTTTTGGACTTATACATGGTTTCTTTTCCCTTTTCACACCTTTTTACATAGCTAAACTGAAAAGGGGAAAAAAATCGGGCAAAAAACGATGGGAATACCAAAAAGTAAGGAAAAAGGGAAGGAAAAAGGAGCGAAAAAAGGGCTACTGTGAACGACCCTAATATGTGGAATAATTAAGGCACCCATTTTATCCCCACTATCCCCCAATGTCAACCCACCGCTGATTAAGCGAAAACTCGGCCGCGAAAGGCTAAAACCAAGAAGCCAGTCAATGACGGAGAACCCCCCTCGGACGCCCGCGAGGGACCGGTAGAAAACAACGTGCCTGTCTGGAAGGGACCCTTCCACAAAGAATCCTGTGTGCTCGCCTCCACCCAAAACCCAAGTGCGAATGGGAAAAGTTGTACGTGCATATAACTCACTTTGTGCGGTTTTATATTGACTTGGACTCGCTGACCAGTCTGTTAAAGGAGTGTGTACCACCTCCTGTCGATCCCGACAGCCCTGGCATCCTTACGACTAAGAACGGGCGATTTATTGTTCCAGATAGGCACAGCGACAGCCTAGTTTCGATTCCTCGGCGAAGCCATGCAGAGCACCGGATTATCTCCCTGCACTGTGCCGCGAGCGCAAAACATTTTGGATTCCGAAGTTTCTTCTACTCGGTACCATTCCATCGGCGCTATTCCCCGAGAATTATTTCAAGCCGACTTTTTTCTTTGGGAACCGCATGCTCTGGTGCCCATTCCCTGCCCCAACTGTCGGCAACCTTAGAAACAGCTAACGTTCACCGAGAACAGATACCAATCAGCCAAATAGTAAGAGTAAATCTTTACTAGACATGGTCTATGGAATATCTTGTAGTTCTTAGGACTGCGGTGCTAAGTATTACCTGCTAGACAAGGCAAGAACTGTAGCAAATCAGTGGTACCATTCACAGTAGAACGCTGGCGCTTCGAGGTGATGGATGTATTGCAAAGGTAAGATGTGTTGTACAGGAAGAGCTCCCTTTATATACCTAGAAGTACTCTAAATATAGCTAATGACTCAAGTGAAGTCGGGGAGCAATGACTCCATGCCCGAGAGTGTGGCGTCAGGCAGTGAGTCGATGCCCGAGTTGTGCCCGAACCAAGTGACAGCTGTTCAGACATTTCGGGGATCTCGGAGATGTTTAAGTAATCAGTTGTACTGCGCATCGAGAGTTCATGGAGGGTAATGAACTCAAAACGAGCTAATATCCATCACAATTGCACTCCTCACTGTCAAATGAACGAGAAATACAGTTTGTAACCTTGTGGCTACAAAGTCCCATTCTCAGTCAAGTCGGCACTTCGCCGTATGCGAGAATCCCTGAAGCGCTATGGCCATGATAAGCCCAAAGTTTTTCGCACTGATAAAATGGCTGATAAAGAGTTTCTCGAGCGGTGCTTGCCCTCGCCTCGTGAAGCAGTCGTTTGCCGCGGAACAATATTCCCACTTCCCACTGCTCACCATTTCTTCGAATATTGGCACCCACACCCTCAATTCAGTTGGGGCGATCAATGCTGTCATGCAAACGATCCTTCAAGACGTCCCTGATGATAACGAGGGTGATGATGTTATTCTGTCTTGGGACTCACAATAGAGTGTCGAAACTTCACAGCAAGGTTGCGTTGCAGGGCACGAACAAACTGCAATTCTTCAAATTGCTTATGAGGGTCACACCTACATCCTTCAGGTCAGCATTAGTTTGGTCACCTGTCATCACCAAGCAAAATCGGGATAATGTAAGAGGCCCTAACGAAAGGGCCATAACCTGTCTTGATATTCCATGGTGAGCTCTTCCAATGAATCCATATATGGGCTGCCAGAACTCTCACGTCTCAGAGTATCGGTTTTATTTGCATGCCATTCCGCATTCACTCAGCCATCATTCTGCATTTCTCTTTTTTTAATCTGTGTTAAATTGACTGGAGCCACCAGTGGCTTATTCTCTTATAAATAGACATTACAACAAATCTTACTCGTACCTCATATACCAGTGGCTGAGCCATTCTAAACCTCGGAATGGATTACATAGCAAACTAGTAGAGGACAGCATACATAAGTAGTAATACACGCAGAGGGCTGCAGTTTCAAAAAACATTATCATGCATCGTGCGGGCACATCATTTGTCGAAAGCATCATGGTGGACAACCTTGTGTCTCTTCCAATCTTTCTTCTGGCAAGCCCTAATCTCACCATCAGTTACGATTTGCGACAGGATAAAACACTCACTGGCCACAGTATCGATCCTTCTTACACTTTGGGCATGTGAAGGCTCCCTTTGCTCAACAGACACAGCACCGTCGATCCATCCTCCCAATGGTCTCCAAGTATGAGACACCAAACAAGGGTGATAATGCGAACCTCGTGCAATACTTCGCTAGTGGCTTCCAGAGTGCCACATTGTGCATTCTCTGCACATCCTTCCCTTCACCACATGCACAGAGAGGGATAGTCTCCATTTCAGTTGCAAGTGGGATACGGCCTTCAACTGCATATTGGCATGATTCAAGGTGTGTCCACGTACGGCACCGCTCGACGAGAACAGGAAGAAGCTGCTTCCAGGACATTATTTCTCCTGGCTCCAAACTGATGTTCGGCATCTTGGGAACAAGCTTCCCAAAACCTTTTGCCATTTTCTTCAGCCTTTGGACATTCATAGGGAGAACAAAGCCATTGGCTAGTTCATCTTCTACCTCAATCTTGGTGGAGAAAGATTCTATCAAGTCACTCTCCTCACTGAAAATTGCTTTGATGGGGCTTTGGGATCCAATTGGTCCAGGAACAGAAGGCATCATTGTAGTAGTAGACATGCCAGAAGGCAATGGCTGCTCTGGAAGGACTAGAACCTTTTCCTTGTCCAGTAGCTTAGCAGAGTAAATCTCAAGATAAGGTCCAAGTGCTTGAGCATAGTGGAATGTATTGGCTGGGTTGCTATTGACATGGAGAGAGATAGAGATGTTTTCAGGTGGATCATACTTAGGACCAAAACCTGTTAGCAATATTGCTGGCATGATAAATGAGACAATGAGTGGTTTGGTGCCCTGAAACCCTGTTCGATCTTCTTCAAATTATACCTTTGGATTTGCAGGTGTTCCAATGGCAGAGAGAGTTCCGAATGCTGCATGAATAGATGAGAAGAGATTGCACATCCTGGGTGCCTGCATCCCAGCTTCTAGGGTAGGTGTGTTGTTGGATAGAATTTGGAGTTTCTCTCTTGGCACTGTGAGGAAAATTCGAACAAGTGGAGGGACTTGTGACTATGCCTTGAAGGGCCCAACACAAGGTGTCTTAACCATTCGGTAAACATCCACAGTATAAACTCCATAATAATATAGTAGACCACACAAGTCATGAAATCGGAGTGTATCCATCTTCATGGAAGTATCAGATGTGTGAAGGCTAAAAAATCTGTCAAGGACAGCAATCCATCCCTCTCTTGGAATTTGAAGCTCATCCCGAATGAACTTCAGAAGCAACACAAAGCTTTCTCGACTAAAATGTGCAAGACTGGACTGTTGGACAGCAAGGTGAGGATTGACTGAGTGTCTTTGCCAGAAAGTCTGAGAATCCTCCTCCTCAAAGAGAGAATGATATAGATCATAGAGGAAAGTGCCTAGCTGCCATGAGTCAACCATTGGAGGGGTACTACTCAATGACCTCCAAGTTGTGGTTTGATGATATTGCTGCAGTCCAGTGGATCCTCGGTGTGTCTCTTCATAGGCAATCAGCTCATGAACATTGCCACGGCTTGAATATCCTGTGATATAATCTACAGGACAAAGACAGAAAAGAACACTCATGACTGTGAGGTCTGCATAAAGATGTTTGGCAAAATCTTTTGGGGCATTCCCATAAGGGGAGAAAGAAAGAAGAGACTCCAGGTATAGAACACCACCTCCCAAGCCTCGAAGCAGAGGTATGGCTGCAACAAGGATGTTAAGAAGCCCAAGATGGTCATCAAGATTGGAGGTATCAACCACATCAAATACAAGGGGAGCATGCTTATATTCCTCTTTGTCAAGTGTGATCAGCTCAGTACACCATTGACAAACAGGGATCCTTGTTTCCATCACTCCTGACCTCTTCGAGATTTGCAAGGCCCGGGCAGAAAGATTGCATCTGAGAAGAAAACACGAACAATGCATAGACCTTGTTTGTGATATTTGTTGAATGCTGCACACCAATCCTGGAATTGGACATGTATGCCTTTCATGATATCAGCTTGAGATAGTGTAGAGTTGGAGTTGCCAAAGATGGGTGCTAAGTGGAAGGGTATAACAGGATCGGTGCCATAATGAACAAAGCAGCCTATACCAGATTGAGTGTAGACAAAGCTTGGGTTATGGAGAGTAGCTGAAGAACGATGTGGACCAGAACTGTATGTTGTTCCATATCTCCAAAAATTATCGAAACATTCAGAGAGCGATTTTACACCCAGGATCATGAGTGGTCCTGCAGATCGGGCAGAGGTGGACAATTTTTCCTTATGTTGAACTTGATACTCTGCAACCCCAGCTCTAAATTTTTTAATGATCATCTGCAGCTCTGTTTTGGGCAATGTATGCATTTTGGCATATTGATCCCAGTGCCAGCGGAGTTCAGTCAGAGTATGTTGGCTACTCATTCGGAGTGTAGAACCATATGGTGACTCCCTCCAGCATTTCAATGTGGTAGAGGCCTGGAAGAGGACTTCACATTGGGAAACAAGGAGAGCAAGAGGATTTTCTTCCAGGTACAGATGGAAGAAAATGTCAAAGAGATGTTCAGTAGGCTTTTTGTCAATGATCAGAGATAGTAAGAGCACATTCCGGGCTGGATTGGGTTAAGATTTAGGTGCATCATTAGTGGGAGGAATGGGAGGGAAACAAACCAAGCACAGCAGGCTCAAAATCAATGCATGTGAAATCAAGTTTGCGAGTTGCTGAAGGATGCTTCAGCCTCGGTTAAGTATTAGCTTCAACCTGAGTCCTCACAGGTACCAGGTTCACAGAAGAGTGTGAACAGCACATTTCTCGGGTCTCCACAACCAAGAAGTAGCAGATTGATATCTTTTTCAGGAGGGACATCTCGAGCGAGTGATACAGCAGAGGTGTTTCCGATTGCATAGAATAGCATTTGCCAGGCCAGAACAGAGGCTTCGACATGGCGGGGAAAGAACAGCTCATTGTCGTATAGATGTAGTGCTGGAAGAACCAGTCTGAAGCTTCAGACTGAAGGGAGGAAGATTGCTGGTGTAAAGTGGGATGATGATGGGGAGAGAAGGGCAGAGTAACGAGATGGACCACTCCCTTTTGAGTGGGCCTTGAGCGCGCGAAAGTTGGCCACGTGATTGATGCACTCTGTCAAATCGAAGCTAATGTGTGATTTGGGGCTCGCCTGAAATAAGGGTGGGAAAATTGAGGGCCCAATTTGGCAAGCTTGGATGGAGGTGTTGGAACGTGGTTGAGAATAAAATCCCAAATTGAGGTGATAGCAAGCAGGCACATACTAGGATTAAAGATACGAGTGATACGAGCAATAATATACATAATTTGTCATGATGGCATATGCAGCACCTCCGCAGCTCCGACTGACTCCCAAGATGTTACAGCGGCAAGACCTCAAAAGCATAAAACTTAGGGACTGCTCTCGGTGACTCATCAAGCATCAAACACGACGAAGGTTTGGCTCGAAACCGGGACGGTGCAAGGCTTCTCAACATTGGGGCACAAGGACCCTTCATGACACCTCGAGTCATTAGGGAATTGAACCCACAAGTAGTTCACCTCCCGAGGCAGAGCAAGCCAGATCCCAAGTAGATACTAGAGAGCTGTGAAAAAGGTTGAACAGACTAACCCGAAGATGTCACAGCATTACAATGCTGTTTCCAGGGATGACAACACGTTGGTCTGGCACTGCGGCCATATACCACCTCTCCTGACATAAAAGACCAGCATCAGCATTTTCCCGACCCTCATTCCCTCCCACATATCCACCCATTTGGATTCTGGAAGACATCTCAATTCTCTCTCCTCAGGCCAATGGATAATTTATCTGCACTACAGCTCTTTGCAGAACTTAGGGCATGGCCCGTTTTTTTCTGTTTTTGGTAAGTTTTCGGAAGAAAAGTGATCGAAACCTCAATTCTCAACGGTTTTCTCGAGAAATAGGTTCATTAGATTCACGTTGGAATGGAGGGCCTAGAATATCAGGATTTTTCTGAGCACCTCGAAATGATTCACTGGTTCAACTTTCACAGTCTGACAGGAGAACAAGTCCCATAGGAGGTATATTCCTCCAATTGACCTAGATTTTTAATACAATGTACTTCGTTGTATTATGGAGGGTACCGGCATATTGAATGGGATCAATACTTAAATATATAGCTCATAGATAAATTGATACCAAAGTGTATGGTAGATTTGAACCAGAGTTCACATTCACTGGGTGACTTTCCATAAGCTTAGAATATTCTCTGAGCTTACTTGAGGGTGCCAGCGATGGCATCAATCCCTGGAAATTCGGGTCGTCAATTAATTTGTTGCGTTCCCACAAGAATAGAATAAAAAATTCCAAGTTGTGGTTCCCCTTGCACAAGGGCCGCAGGCTGCCCCAGAGGTTGAAGGCATTGACCCTTTGGTGTTAAACGAAGACTCCGAAGTTTCGGGCTCAAAGTAGAGGCTAAGATCATGCATTGACTGCCCAAAGCAGTTTATTCAGTTAAATAAAATCTGTAGAGGGGGTACCTACCCCCCCTCCAGATTATCCTAAATTCAGAATAAATCCTGTCCGTTTTGGTGCTCTCCGGTTGATGGGGTCCTGACAGCTGCCTCGGCAAAGCACATAAATATTCCCCAGCATTTATCTATGCTTATGGAAAGTCAACCACTATCCTGTAGTTCAGTCCCTCCGGAATACATCCAAGTTCATCATATTAAAAATATAGATTGATCAGAGAAAAATAGGTCCCATGGGATCATTGGGATGTGCTCTCCTCATACAACTGCGAAAAAACACAGGACTATATCCCAAAAAGGATCTTTCACAGGGAGGATAACAAAATAATCCATGCCAAAACATTCAAAAAATACGGCGAAAATATTTACAATACCTTTCATATGTCTGTGGCTCGAAAACTGCACAATGCATTTAAAAGAGGCAGAAGGTATTCAAAAGATATGAAAGATATGCTGATCTAAGCATATCTTTTCAATACCTTCTGTATGTTTGAGGCCACGAACATCTGAAAGTTATTGTAAATACTTTCTGCATATTCAATCAATGTTATGGCATGGATTATTCGGTTATCCTCCCTGTGTTTTCAGTGTGCATAAAAAAATCTAGGAGGCCAGGCCCTCCGCTCTTTCCGTGCAAATCGAATGAGCCTACTCCTGAGTAGAAACATTGAGAATTGAGCTCACAACGACTGTTCTGGTGGAAACTTGCCAAAAAATAAAAATAAAAAAAGGCTGTGCCCTAAGTTCTGCAAAGGGCTGTAAACATTAATTTCCCCCTGCTAAGACATATAAAATATCTCTGCATAGTCCCAACTGTGTCTTTCTCTGGAGATTTTCTGGGACACCGCTGATGCAACCGCTAAGTGTTCGATACTTATTACCTCTCAATTAGTCCCACAAATCATCCTTGATGCCGATCATAACCAGGACTGCTGGCTGGCGTGCTTCAGATTCTCCGGGTACAACTCCAACAAAAGGAGCATATTTCCGCGGGCAGATTTCCTATACCAACTTTCCACTCAAACGACTTTGATGGGGTAGCAGTAAGTACTATTGGCATGGGGTTCATCTAGATAGAGCGGAAATTTTACCTTGTCTCTGTCTTCCAATACGAATTTCCGTGCCGAAGCAGAACGGAGGCATATCTTGTCCTATTAGCGCCATTCCCGATCTTTTACCATGCAGCATTGCTTGATCAAAGTTCAACCTGGAACAGAACTGGTATTTTTATATGCAGTGTCATCAGATCACCTAACAATCCATTGCCAAGGATATGGCATGGAAGGGAAACATATCCTCAAGTGAATCATGCGAATGTACATTGAAAATTGGAGGATCGACACAGACTGGAGGCAAAATTAAAGGTAGGTAGGTAGGTAGGTAGTATTACACAGCAAGGTCCGAATAACCAACGCAGTTTGCAGGGATTATCCCGGCATACAAGCAAGCTTAAGCTACTTTAACGCGAGTACAATACACCTTCGCCCCCTGGACCTCCATGCACCAATCGAACTCCAGTCACAGAGCAAATGGGTCCGTCCCATTTGGACAGCTATTCGGCACCAGCTGACAGGGATCCCGACAATGGTCCGCGACAGAAATTAAACCTGTGCAACAAGGCAACAGGAAACATCCCTGGGTATCGCAGATTTCATTCACCCCAAAGTCCCCGATACAAGAAGGAACGGGAGTCAGTTGGCCATCGTTGCAACTGGTCGCTCGCTCGTCAGTTTTGAAAGAAAATTTAGTGTGATGCTGCAAATACCTATACTCGAACGGCGAATAGCAAGCGTCACCGCAAGCCTGGGTTGCTATACCACCGCTCGTATAAGGACAGAGGAAGTCTCCGTTGAAGCAGCTATGGTCCGTCAGTATGGAATTAAGTCAAAGAATAACCTGCATACGTATACTCGGCCGTCGAGTAGCAGTCATCGCCACAGTCCTGATATGCAACGCCGTTGACGATCGGACAGAGCAAACTGTTGTTGAAGCAGGTATACTATCCACAACTTCAGTTCTCGTGGCCGGGGGAAAACATCGTAACGAGAACATACCTGGGACGGGTCGTATTCTGCGCTGCCACAGCTTTCAAGACTCTGAGCAATGACGCCAGCAACGAGGGCGGTGAGGACGAGAGAGATAACTCGGGCCATGGAGGATATGATGTTATACAAGACAACGTCGTTAAGACGCTGGGGGTTTTACAAAAATCGCCCCCTTATTATATACGTGCCAGTGGCAGGGTCGTGTTGAATTCTCGTAATGCAGCTGCCAACTTTGACGGGGTAGTAATCACTTGGCGGAATGATGTGCCTGGAGTCGGACCCATCCATTTGCCAATCGGCCGACTAGCTCCGCCTACGCCCCGCTGCCACCCCACAGACCCAGTCGACCTTTAAGCCGCCGGCAGACGATTTCAGCCTGATACTTACCACCGACCAAATAAAGGCATGAAAAAGCCTGACACACACAGCTGGAACAGACGGTCGACCTGAGTTTTAGGTTGGTTTTACCATTACATTCATACATCAGCGTCTATCTGTCCATTCCTGCTGCCCCTTGTCTATACTCGTAGACAGCTGTTCTCTACAGGGCTCGAGCGCGCCGAGGCTCTATTTCCGCCCCCGTCTGGGCAAAACAAGTAAGCAGACAAACCACAGCATCAAAACAATTTTTGCAGCTACAGGTGATTCGAAATCAACCTTCATTCTATTACACTGAGGTTATGTGTTTGATCCTGATCCTGATCCTCAGGATCTCGCACAGCACTGAGGATATCCGCTTTATCGGCCATCCCATGACCTCGATGCTCCCGTTCACACACGGCGAGTCACACTCAAAGAGGCACTGCGTTCCGGCCTCCTTAGACTCAGCCTGACTCTAGGTCTCTTAGGAATAGATACAGATGATTTACTAGGGGACTAGGCACAGTGTTTTAGGTTGAGGTCAGCGGGCGATGCCTGCCATTTAATGACGCGTGTTCCGAACGTCTAAACTAGGCTTTTCATAAACATTCATTGCAAGGAACAGGTCAACATGCCGCAGCTTTTCAAGGCAAGGGAATATGTTGATAACGTGATGGAAGTCATCGCGGACATCGCCTCCCGGTGACTCTGTTTCTTCATCATTGAGAGGTAGTACCTGAGATAAAGCTGGGCAAGCTGTTGATCACAGCTTCGATCCTGGTAGGGAGAAGATGCTAATATATCAAATCTCAACTAGGAACTCAGTATGTAGCCTCACCCTGATCTTGGTTCTAGTGTTGCCGATGTCCGGTTCGGTCCGGTTCTTTGCCAAAATTTCCTGCCCCGCTCTGCGACGCGCAGCGGGCGCGGCTTTCTGGCTGCGCACGGGCCCGCGCCAGCGCTGCTTCAAGCAACAGTGTAGCATCTATAAGAATGGTAAACGCCTTCCCTCCGAGACTGCGAGCGGTTTCGGAACGTCCGTAATGGCGAATTCAGGGTGGGCAGCATCCTTGCGAAAATGTTTGTGTGACCAGCCAGCACTGGATAGCTGGATGGTGTGGGATTGTCATAGAGGATAACAGCAGAATATTATTGTAGCACACCTATCATTGCACCGAAAATCCCTCCAGCTCGCGGCCTGCGTCAGACCTTGCGAGATACTATTGTGCGACATTCGACGATGTTGGAAAAGTGGCTGCATGGTGATTTGAATATAAAGCATATGATATGATAGATACAGACGTACTGATCGTCCAGCTGGACCGAGAGCTACCCAGAGAACGTTGGAGCTGCCGTCGCACGGCTCCTGTAAGTAGGTCTGAAAAATCGGAAAACGGAGACAACCTACGGATAAAATTCGGTGAGAACAAGGAGAATAGCGATAGAATGCCATCTAGACCGGTTCCTAGGGTTTCATAAGTGTGGAGAGACGAGTTTGGGGGCTTTTCGTGGAGAGTCGTGTGGTGGGAAGAGAAGTATCTGTCAAACACAGCCACTGATCGGGTCACGGAAGTCGTCAAACATAGCCGAAAGTATCTCGGACACCAAACGTTTCTACTCGTTGGACGTTGTGGGACATTTAGTGAATAGTATCACTGTATAGAATGTCTCAGAAAGCTTAACCAAGTTTACTGATACCCACAAAGCGAGGAAATCTTCACCTTCAAAATCACGGGATGTCTTGGATTCAAAACAAATGTGCGCATTAAGCACCACGGTTGTTGCATTGTAGTCTCTTGGTAGGGGAATAAAACTTTTTAATCCTAATGATTTGTGGGAATAGATTGGCACTTATCTTGAAGGAGACAGGACAAGCCAAACTTGACAAAAGAGTGAATTTTGTCTCAGAAACACAGAAAAAAGCTATGTGAAGTGTCCAAGTCTGAGGTCGGATGTTGCAGGTCAGAGAAGGTCAGAGAGCAGGCGAGAGAAACAAATGACCGCATGATTTCATCACAAAGACGGCCGAGAGCCTACCGAGATTGAAGAACCACCCTTCTCGATGTTGAAGAATCGACATGTAAAGCTCTAGGAAGACATCCGAAAGGGTGGTGTTTAAATTTGCCACAACGGTCCTCTTTCGAGAATAGGCATGGTATTTCAGCAAGGATCTAGATTTTTCCTCAGTTAGGTTTGCATATTTCCTCCCAAGTTTCCACCCACGGTGTCTTCATCGATTTTGTGGTAGATGCGGAATAAGAATTTGTATTCGAAAGCGAACAGTCAGTCTCTCATATCATTGCTGTCAATGTGAGCGGGGCATTTCGGAATTGATGGACAGAAATGAAGGTCACGTGGAAATGAAGAACAGGCGAAACAATTAATACCTCAATATGGGAAGACCTGATGCCCACAATTTCGGTGAGAGACTTCTTGAGATCGATTGTGCCAAGCCGTCTGACATATCCGCTTTCTACTTGTTTGAGTGGTTGAGTCTCTAGGACTATATTATGCAAAATGAAAACAATATGATCCTGAGTTGAACACACAGTGGATATGACCAACAGAATGCATTTGACACTCATCTGCGAGCTAGGAGTGGTGTAAGTAGAAGGAAAGAAAGGGACTTTTCGGAATTGATGGCCTGAAATAAAGGTCACGTGTGTATGAGGAACGGGCGAAACAATGTATACCTCAATATGCGAAGACCTGCTGCCCACATTTTTGGTGGAAGACTTCTTAGAATTAATTGTGCCAAGCCGTCTGACACGTTCTGCTTCCATTTTTTTGAGTGGTTGAGGCTCTAGGACCATATTATGGCAAAGTTGAATACACAGTGAAAATGACCAACAGAGTGCATTGGACACTTATGCTCGAGCTAGGACACATGTAGTAGTCTTGAGCTATCCTGAAAGAAGTGCAAATTTCATTTTATTCCAGATTTCAAAATTTTCAAATTTGAGATTTTGTCGTTGGAATCCAATACAAAGACTACATAATACATGCTTCCAGTGGTCCTGAACAGAATCCGAGGAACCAAACTAGAGTTGGGCATGATTCAACAGCAAGTTCTCAATGTGTGAGAAGAAAACAATCACCTTGAGAAATGCAGACAGCTCACTTAGGCGGAAGAGTGGACTGTATGAATAGATGAGAGAGTGAGCCCAAGAACGTGAGATATGAGGAACACCCTATTATTGCCGAACCAAGCCACCCTTTCGAAACTCACTATTACAGATTGGGTTTTACACTTACTACATGCTATGTGTAGGTCTAAACGCGTGAAAAACATGCGATACAATACTGCATGCAGTGGGAGCACTGAGCGAGGTTTTGGCGGGAGATTATGAGGAACGGCGAGCAACCACTAATGTGAGCTACTCCCAGGCTCTTTAAAGTTGTGGATGCTTTGATACACTTACTACATGCTATGCGTAGGTCCAAACGCGTGAAAAACATGCGATACAATACTGCATGCAGTGGGAGCACTGGGGAAGGTTTTGGCAGGAGATTATGAGGAACGGCGAGCAACCGCTAATGTGAGCTACTCCCGGGCTCTTTGAAATTGCGGATGCTTTAACACACTTACTATATGCTATGCGTAGGTCCAAACGCGTGAAAAACACGCGATACAATACTGCACGCAGTGGGAGCACTGAGGGAGGTTTTGGTGGGAAATTATGAGGAACGGAGAGCAGCCGCTAATGCGAGCTACCTCCGGGCTCTGTAAAGTTGCGGATTAAGCGTTAGACCTACTATATGCTATGCGAAGGTATAGACGCGTGAAAATCGCGTGATACGGTACTCCACACCATGGGAGCACCGCGCAGGGTTTTGATGGGAAATTATGAGGAACGGCAAGCAACCGCTAATGCGAGCTACTCCCGGGCTCTTTGAAGTTACGAGCTTTTTATTACACTTACTTTACGCTATGCGCAGGTCTAGACGCGTGCAAATCACGCGATACGATACTGAACAGTGGGGGAGCACTGAGGGGGGAAATTATGAGGAACGGCGAGCAACCGCTAATGCGAGCTCCTCCCAGGCTCTTTAAAGCTGCAGATGTGTTGATACACTTACTATATCCTATGCGCAGGTCTATGCACGTCAAGATCACGCGATACGATACCGCACACAGTGAGAGCACTGAGGGGGGGAATTATGAGGAACGGCGAGCAACCGCTAATGCGAGCTCCTCCCAGGCTCTTTAAAGCTGCAGATGTGTTGATACACTTACTATATCCTATGCGCACGTCTGGACACGTGAAAAAGACGCGATACAATATCGCACACAGTGGGAGCACTGAGGGGGGAAATTATGAGGAACTGAGAGTAACCACTAATGTGAGCTCCTCCCAGGCTCTTTGAAGTTTTGGATCGAACATTAGACCTACTATATGCAATGCGTAGGTCTGGACACGTGGAAAACACGCTATACGATGGTGCCCGCATTGTGGGCACCGAGTGGGGTTTTGGCGGAAACTCCTGAGGAACAGCAAGTAAGTGCCAAGACCAGCTTTTCCCTCTAGTTTCGAGGTTAAGGACTGTTTGATATACTTATTATATGTCATGTGTAGGTGTAAACGTATGGAAATACATGATAGGATGGTTCATGCAGTGGTAGCCCCAAGCGGGGTTTTGGCAGGGAATTAGAAAGCAACCATCAATACCAGCCTATTCCTCCGACTTTCACCTCGCAAATGGTTCAATACACTTGATGTATATTATTTATAGGTCCGGACACGTTAAATCACGCGGAATGCGGTGCGAAACCAAGTGGGGGGATCAGGGGAGGACCGAACAAATATTTCAACTAATATCAAGTTATGGTAATTAAGGATCAGCAGTGGTAAAAATCCGTCTATCTCAACTACTTCGAATGTGTCTACCATGCAAATAGACCCAATATCGCGACAAATGTGGTGGGCAACGTGGGAGGGGGAAATTCAAGAAATACCAAACAAAGCCTCATAATGGCCTAGTATCGAAGCGGAAAATTTCCCAAAGTGTACTGTGAACCTTTTGTACTTTATTCGCAGCCTCAGACCCGTGAAAATCGCGTGATTTCGCTATGAACGTCGGTAGGGAAAGAATTATGAGGAACGCTAAGAATAGACTAAATTAGCCTCATCCCTTTACTTGAGATGCTGGGAATGTAATAATAAATTACACAAATATAATGCGCTGGTCAAAACACGAGAAAGACGCGTGATATCGCGCCTAACGCGGCGGGGTGCCCAGGAGCCTGATCCGCGGGAACATCCCGGGCCGAACCAAGAAATGATACACGATCTGCTCCGTGAGCGGTTAAATCCGGAGATCGGAAGGTGACCGCAAGCACGTGCATGCAATGGCGGCCAGCCAAATCTACGACGACGACAAGACGCCGTGCAGACTGGGGAGAGCATTCCTGACCTGGAGCTTCCGCAGGTATGTCTTTAAGTCTCATCTCCTGATCATCCTACCCTGTATTGGTCTATTGAAGCAGCGTATGATTCGGGGAGCAGCCGGGAATTTTTGGCTGGAGGCGGGAGGCACTGCCACGCGCCCCGCCGTGCACGGACCAGTACGCGAGCGATGCCGCCGCAGCGGACACGACCCCATTAGGAAGGTGACGACAAGCACGTGAGTACCTCTAATGTTATCGACAAAAGTCCGACCTCTAATTAGAGGGTTTATCTAAATATTGTATACCTCTAAACTACAGGCCGTTTATATATAAAATCGCCGTATACGCCTGATTGATCGGATCGTTTCGGGCCGATTATCCCGTTTGTGTTTGCCACACCGACGATTTGGCTACAGGCCTGTTCGCTGGTGCGATGAAGTCGTGGAGAGTAAGAAGAATGCGGATGAGTCCGGGTCCAGACCAAGTCCAGACTCATCGGCCGGCAATCGCACAGATCATGGCGTCACGATCCAAGTCACGATCACGTTTCACTATCTCTTGCTCGTGCAGTCACATCCTCTCAGTCTCAACTCGGTCTCATCAGTCTGGAGCCTTACGCCTTTGCACTCTAAGAAGTTCTCGAGAGCCGCCTCCCCAAAGGTTTGATTTGTTTCTTACTTCACGATTTGACTCATCATTCAGCACCCAGGGGCCAGCATTCCATGGACGTGGCAGTTCCGGATGAAATTTGGAACGAAATATTCGGACATCTTCCCCGGACTGCACTCGCGCAGGTGCACATCACTCAACGTCGATTTTCTTCGATCTCCCGTCGACTACTCTTCCGGGAATTCAATCTGCACCCTCCCCGCATGGTCCAGAATTCTGACGTTGCTTCCCGACGGCTACAGTTCTGGACCTCCACAGAAATCGCACCTTTAGTTCGTACATGCCGCGCTACATGGTGGCGAAGCCCGGCTGTGCAGAGCCCGGGGGTCGAAAGCACATGGCCTCAGTTGTCGGCATTTTCGCACCATTTCACAAACCTTGCCCATTTTATCCTCGCCAGCGTCCATTATGATCAGACCTTCCTGGAAAACCTTCGTCTGCTACCGCGTTTGACCCAGCTGGAAGTTAACAGCTGCTTCCTTTCCGTGGATGAAACTATCCACCCGGCAAACCTCACTGCACTGCAAATCTCGGATTTCACATACAGGGTCACTTATCATTCAAGATCTTCCCCGACTCATTGGTTCCCCCTTTTGACCCGAACTACGCTCCGTTCTCTCGCCACGGATTACGACAGAGGGCTCTTCACCGAGATCCTGTCCGGGCAGTCGTTCCCTTCACTGAAACGCTTGGAATTCAACATAAACCCATTGTTATTACTGCTCTCGAATCTCCGGGTGCTCTCCAAATTTCCCGCGACGGAGATCTTGACCATCCGTGATCGCGCGGTACGGTTCGCTCACGAAGGCGGGGAGGAGTCTGACACACCCCTCTGTGACATTCTGACCTCGCTTCAAGAGTACAGAGGTCCTGACGATTTCCTGCACGCACTCCTTCCCATTCCCTCCTTGCGCCGTCTCTTTCTTCCCTGCGAAGATCCCAGCAGGCGGCTTGCCAAATTGCGCTCGATTGAAACGCCCAACAACGTAACTTCTCTCAACGTCCAGTTCCGCGACTTCGACCACGAGAATCTCCGCGAGCTCTGTGGATTCTTCCCCCACCTCACTAACCTGTTCATCACTGTAACGATTCCTCCTGTGATCGAGTACGACTTTGAAGAGTGGTCTTTTGACCAAAATCCGTCCTGGGAGGTATTGTTTTCTCCTCTCCTCGTATCCGGCGAAACTCATATCCATAGGTACACGATTTCTTCGGCAGCCTTACGGAGGACCTGCCATTCCCCCTCGGCATACGGAAACTCGCTATCCACTGGGAGTTAGAGGACAACAAAGCACTCATCGAGGAAGGGGTGCCTGATTTCCACGCATTGGCGGACGCCCTCGTCTCAAAGTACCCGTCCATCGAGGCCATCTGGCTGGACGGACCCCCGCGATGCCTATATTACTGGCGGGACGGGGAGGTTAAAGTACAGTGCCTCGAAGGCGACAGTAAAGACACGTATTGGGGTAAGTTCAAATGGTGATTATTCACTTTCGGATCTAAACTAAACATAATTCAGAGCGTTCCTACAGTCTCAACAATGAGCTCGAGGTCTTCTGGGACACGATTTAAATATGTACGACAATTTTCCACCCCCTTTTTTCCACTTCCTCGCGCCTGAATTCGACACATACAGGGCACGAATAATGCACTTAATGTTTCTCGAGTTTAGATAAGGCCGTACTAAAAACACCCGCCATGTTCATGGCCACGACTGGATGTGTTTCGCCGGAGTGTAGGAAAGTTTGTTTGATTCGCAGTCTTCGAGATGAAGGAGCAGATTTTCTTGAAGTTTGATTCCCTGTAGAGGCAAGCGTCGAAGCACTTGCGTGTGCGAGATTCTGACCCGCCAAGACCATTACAGAGTAAACGAGTGAGAATAGATAAAAGGTACGAATGTGAAATGAACGCTTCTACGCAGGGACTTGATAAGGCCGCCATAAACCCGCGAGGAATTTTGTTCCCCTTTTTACACAGTCCTCCCAGACTCAACCCAAGAAGCTTTCTCGGGCAGACTATTCAATGACCCCGTAGAAGCCCATGGTGCAGGTCCTCTTAGTCGGCCGTCCTCGACGTTAGAGGGACTCCGGCGCGTGGAACGACGCCGCCTCCAGATGACGGTCAATCCAGCGATCGCAGCAACGAGCACGACGCCCCCGATGCTCAATCCCACGATGGCCCCTACGGGAAACGACTTCCGGGACGACCCAATGGCAGCCTCCGTGCTGTGTGGGTGAATGTTCGTTAGCTGACGCGGTATCTGCGTTCTCGGACGAAATGTTCTACCCACCTTTTGGGCTGCGGGCCAGGAGTGACGGAGAATGTATTCGATGTTCCGATGATTATGCCATTTTGTAGTCCCGTGGGCACTGAGCCTGTCCCACCACTACCAGTAGTATTGTCGAAGATCCAGGCGGTTATGACCCACCCATCGCTGCTCGCCAGGCACATCAACAGACAGCCTGGGAGAAACAGATAAGCACGCACCTTTCAGGCAACGGGGGTAAGTTGGGCGTGAAGTTTAAATTGGCGGGGAATGAGCTTTGGACGTGCGTATTGATGCCGACCCCGCCGAGAGTGTACGGCGGGAAAGAGGTGTTCACGCTATTGGAGAGGTTGAACAGGCGTTCGGCGCCGGGAGGGGGATCCGTAGGATCGGTAGCGAGTTGGATTAATATTGGCCCTGGGGCTTCGAGTTGAGATGAGACGGTGATATTCAAGGCGGAAGTCAGCGTGGAGCGGGCCACCAGGGACAGGAGACTGGACTGGGAGTTAAGTGGCAGGAGAAGGATTCAGACGCCGACTCGGACGGACCAGAGGGAGAGTTTAAAGAGCAACATTTGAAAAGTTTGAACAAGGGAAGAGAAGAAAGGAAATGTCCGTCTCCCGCGCCGCAGAGAGAAAGCAGGAGTAAGAAAACAAGATCGGCATCCTCGTGCTGGTATTTGTACCTAGGTAAATCAGCGCTACCATGCGAAACTGATCAGCGCAGGCGATGTGTGGCAGTTCATCGATCATAGACGCCGGATCGGGAATTTCTATGGCAACAGGGACGTAAAGTGATTGGCGAGTTTGATATGACCCATGTGGGTGACTGCCGGTTACTGCGTGCCTCGTATTGCGCCCTCGAAAGCCTGAACAAAGCAGGTAAGGCCGACAAGCGGCATGGCCCGCTACATACCAAATTTTAGTCTATTCAGGTACAATGCAAATTTATTATTGATTGTTACATAAAGTAGAATTGAATTTATGTACTAAAGGCAGCCCAACGCTCACTTGGTCGACGCTACCGCCGTGGTTTGGCGGTGGTAGTTTCAACAATCCCGCACATGAATGGCCACGTCGTTGAATTGCGCGAATTCGGTCAACGCGCAATCGCGCAAATCGGAATTTGAAGAAGGCTGCGCAGCGATCGAGTCTGATTTTATCTCGCAGGACTCACTCAGTCATATCATCATTCAGTTAGCTAGCATTCCAAATCAAATGAAGGATTTAAGACTCACTCAACAAATCGGCAGGTGGATACAGTAGGTAGGCATCGGAACTAGTACCTTTGGGATGGATCTTGGATAAATTGAAACAATATGCTCGAAAAGAGCGATCTGTACGTTGGAGTGGGACTCCCAAACATATATTGACTTTACAGAACGGGAGGGAGGCCGAGTAGAACGCGGATTCAAGGGAGTCTCGATTACATACATTCACAGCAGCATGAGTGTTTCCGGACAAGAAGTAAAGTATGACTTGGAACGGATGTACCGGTAGATACGGGCGAGGTGTTACTGCATACAAAAAAAAAGCCGTTGATAGTGAGGATAGCCGAGGCCTGCATTCAGAACGGGTAGCTGAGACTGAGACGGGTGTGTCGAGGTCATGTCGGAACAGGTACTGTAAGGAGCGAGAACAAATTTGCTTTGATTTGAGATTGTGGGTTGTCGCAGATTTGAGAAATTGGCATCGGGAGGAGCAGATGTAGTCCGGGACTACTGCGACGGATAATCGACGGACCAGGGAAGCTCAGAGATTCCTTTGAGCAAGATCTCCAGGGGGAGAGAATCGAGATGGCGGCAAGAGGCACCCATCACTTAAATTTCATACACAATGTCGATTTTGGTTGGGGAACAACCCATTGAGGCCAAAAACACTTATATTGAATAAAACAAGAAAGGTATCAAAGAGTTATACCACATTTTGTTTATTACCTTATAAGGTGCGGGTATTACTATATATGGGAGTTTCCCACGATAGGGTAGGGTCTTTCTTGGCCGAGCGTTTTTCGAAAGTTGTGCAGAATGGGCCAAATCGTCCAGAAAAAAAACCGGTTTTTTTTATTTTTATTTTTTGACACAAATCCCCTCATATCTCCCCAGCTATGGCTGTCAATGTGCACATTTAATCAGAATAGGTTTATTTTACCATTTCCATGTTTTTTTGGCTGTTTTGAGTACTTTTTGGGTCTGTTGACATCACCTCATTCTTTTAGCTTGCTGTTGTGATAAATTTTCAAGTCTGACTGTGCTCTGAATTTATACTGAAGTTCATAAAGAAAGTTTCTTCTTTTCTAACTTTTTTCTTTCTTTCCTGAAACAAGAATGTTTTCCACATGAATGTATATATTTTTCAGAGAACAAGTTTTTTTGTGTGTCCAGCTCAAAACTTTCTTGTGATCGGTGTAAGAAAGTAAGTTCCGTCGAGTGGCTGTGCTAACCCTAATATGATCATGCGCACGAAGCGCAGGACCGGCTTGGGGTCCACCTTGGCTGTAAGTGGGCAGTGGAGCTAGACGCGAGCAGTGCCGAGGCTGATGACAAGGTCGAGGCGTTGGCGGCGGTAGCAGGGACAGATGAGGAGAAGGTGTGGGACTGTCTCGGTGACGAGCAGAGTTTGCAGTCAGGATAGGGGAGGTAGCGGTACAGATATATGTTGAGGGCAAAGTGCATCGTGCACCAAGAGGCAGCCACCGGAAGATGCCGAGACACAGCCTCGAAGGGTAGGGTGGGTCTGGGACCCCTTATTTCACTTTTCGGAATTTGTTCGGACGGCTCTGAAAACGTGTTTAGAAGGGTCGAAAAACAATCGAGTTTTTTAGGGGTACATTTCCGTGTGTAATGGTGAAGAATGTCTATTCCGTACGACAGAAATCGACTCAAAAACCGCAGATTCACGCAGAACGGCCTATATCAAGCCCAGATTTCAGTAGAAAATTACCTTTTCGGTCACTTTTCCTGAGAAAATTACCCGATTTGAGTGTGGCTGTGCTCGGCTAATAGGGTAGGATGGGTCTGGAGGTCTTATTGCACTTTTCCGACCCTGTGTGGCAAATTTTAAGGACGGTTGCCTCTTGTCGTGTGCAGCTGCGTGAGCACTGCACTGCGGGCAACTCAAGTCATTGTACATGCGCGACGGAGTTGGAGGGTCCAGTGGTCCTGTCGAAGAGCGAGAGCCGCTTGTAACGCGGTTGTATAAAAGCTTTTTTTGTTGTTTATTATTTGCTCGGGGTTCGTGAATCCGCGAGCCGCGGTTGCGGTTCTGATTTGTGTTTCGTGCTCCGTGGTCGTGGTTTACCGACGCTAGCCGACGGCCCGAATAGCCGAAATCGGCCGAACTCTCACGGTTCGGTGCCATTCCAAGTACTGTTCCAATTCACTTTTAAAGCAGTATTTCACTGCCAGATATTGGCCAGATAGGTTTACATTCACACCGTGACTTCCTCAATTTTGGGCCACTTTTAGTTTAGTCTGAAATGAGAGATTTTGAGTGGAAGAAAAAGTGGGCAGAAATTAGCCTCGAAACTTATCATTTTAAGGCCGCCGAAATTGATGCCGAAACTACGAGTCTTTTTGTTAAATTTTGAGCGGACCAAAACGGAATATTTCGGCTTCAATTTGGAGGTCTGTGATACGGAACTCAAAAGTAATGATATCAGTCCCGGCGAAACAGCAGCCGAAACTTGACATTCCGACTGGGCCGAAATGCCACTCAAAATTATTGATTTCGGCTTCAGTTTCGGGTGACCCGAAATGGGTGGTTTCGGCTTCAGTTTCGGCTCAACGCAAAACTCGAACCAAAACCAAGCGTTTTGAGTGGTTCAAAATCTAATCTGCGGATCATCTGCAGATCATCTGCAGATCAGTCTGCGGATGAGCTGTAGATCATCGTCAGTCGTCGTCAAAGTAGTTTGTATTTCATTTTGTGGCAATACATGCATTACTATTTTGTGGCAATATATGTATTATTACGGACCTCCCATCCAGTTCAACGAAGTCCCGCAGCCAACCCGAGGCCGACAAACGACTCGGATGTCGGAAAAAAGCCTTTTGGCTTGCAACGGCATGGTACAGCATCTGACCTTCGGACGGCTTCGGAGTGCTTTGAAGCCATGGCGGAGGGACTTTGAACCACTTTCAAGCCGTTCGAAGGCTCAGTGTGAGTTACAAGCTGTCCTAAACTGTCCCAAGGTATACATATATTTGTGAGGGTCAGAAAAAAAAATTAGGCAATTCTCAAGTGCCTCAGAGGAATGATTTAACTTGATATATGCTTGTGCTGCATTGTATTTTTTCACCCAGTCTTGTTCTCGAAATCTGACTGTTGTGGGGCCCGTGTGAAAAGCCTTCAGCAGAGCTCCACCCGGGACGCGGAACAAGGTACATAACTCTGTTCATGACCTCTGAATCATTTCTTACAGCTGTATGCGTGTGATACACTACTTAAAGCTAGCACTTAGATAATATTTGAAATACTTAATTCCTTGACTACCATAATAATAAGCTACAAGTTAATTATATAATTACTGCCTTGTGCAGTGACTAGAGAATAGACTACTGTAACTGCAAAGAGGCCCCCCTTCATGGAGAAGGACGGGAAAGTAGAAATTTTGTGATGGTTCTGAGAGTTGGCTCAGAATGTCACGATTTCGATCGTTCCAACGCCACGTGACCAGGACAATCTCGATCGGGTGAAAGGGGTGCACGGAGGTATCTTGCCAGCCGGCGAATGTTGGGAGCTGGTTGGCAGGGGACTCTAGATTGGAAGGGGCTTCGTAGGGCGGTGCATCTGATAGACGGGATTGGGGCACGTGGGACTATGACATCATAGGCACATGGAAGGAGAGAGGCGCTGCGGCATGAGGCCTAGGGACCGCTTGCGTTGTACATTTAATTATATACGACAGGTTGATCGGTTTCATGATATTTATAGAATACATGCAGAGTACATGCACCACTGTAGAATAGTATAAGTAGTGTAGCTTGACGCTGTATTCTTTAGTCTTTTATTCCAGTTTCTTCTTCGCTCCTCTTACCCTCCACCCCCCAATCCCTTGTCACTCTGACTTGGGACGGAGACTGAGCCTAGTTGTGACATAATAAAAGACTACCTTTCTTACCTTCGTACCGCCCCCCACCCGACCATCCTTTCCCTTTCCCCCTACCCTCTATCCACTACTTGGTTTCTTACCTCTGCTTGGACTCTCGTATTTGAAGATCCATTTTCCTTACTCCCCACCCACCGACATTCTCCTTCGTCCACTGCGAAGTAAAACAATTGCAGCGCCAACTGTTTTCGGTCTATCATACAGACAGACGCTAGGCCACGGGAAACGTTGAGTCCGTCCCAAGCCACATAGCAGTCGTAGGAGTGCCAGCCGGACCTTCGGGGAAGACTGCCTCGCTATCGCCGGGAGGGTTGTAGAAGACCCGGGATAGTTCTGTTGCAAGTGATCGTTACAGCCCCACCCACCGCTCCGTGCGAATACAGCACGGCCCGTCGCAACGTATCGCGACACTCATACCCCATCGGACACCTCGTCCTCATCATCTCGATCCTCATCCCCGCCATCACCCCTATCCCTGTTCGAACCCCGACCCCCCACACCACCAAACCCGTATTTTCCTACACCCGTTGTAATTCCCCTTCGGCCCGCCATGCCGAGTTCCAAAGTCATCCTCGCCAACCCCCCGCCGTTCTTCAACGGCAACAAAGCCAAGTGGAATAACTTCCACGACACCCTCAGCACCTACATCGCCGCATACGACGATGAGTTGGACACCCAGAAGAAACGGGTGTTCTTCACCATTTCGTTCCTCCGGAACGAAGACGGCTCGGACTGCCTTGCGGCAGACTGGGTCCGAAACTGGAAGAAGCGGACGTTTGTCGCAGGAGTCCTTCCAGTCACCTACACCCACTCGGCACTGTTGGCCGATTTGGAGAGCGCGTTTAAGGATCAGAACCTTGCGCAAGTGGCGCACCAGCGCCTGACGGCGACGCGGCAGGGAAGCCGCTCGCTTGTCGAGTTCATCCAGCAGTTCGAGCTGGATGCGGAATTGGCCGGGTACAGCCCAAACTCGGCCAACACCGGGTACAACGCGTTCCTGGTGGAACTCCTGGAGGACTTAGTCGCCAAGGAGTTGGTTGAGCAGGTGTACGCGGGCGGGAACCAGATTCCCGACACGTACAAAGAGTTCAAAGATCGCCTGATGGTGATCAACGGGAACCAGGAGCGGAAGAAGCTCCGAGCGGCTCAGAGGAGCCGAATGTTCTGGACACCGGCAGCTAAGACAGCCCCGGTTGTCAAGGGGAACAGTCCAGGTTTCGGCTCGGCGCCGAACTTGGCAAAGAAGATCGGACCGGGGGAGGTTGCTCCGATGGATGTGGACAGGGCCAGGCAGAATGCCCGCCCTTTTGTTTGCTATAATTGTGGCAAGGAGGGCCACATGAAGCGGGAGTGCCCGGAGCCTCCCAAGAAAAAATTCAATATCCGGTCGATTAAGGCCGAGGACTACTCGCAGGAGGATTTGGAGGCCCTGGCGGCCATTCTCCGTGAGAAGGGTTTTTAAAGGGGCCCCCGCTTGTGGCCAAAGCGGCGCCCCCTGTTCCGAAATTCGAGCGCTATTTAAATATTGACAATGTAGTTACCAAGGACTCTGATGATGATGATATATATACAGATGTAAATGCTAGTCTACGTAAGAGTATAAACGATTTTCTAGTAGCTAGTGTAGAAAAGCAACAAAAAATACGTATCTTGGAGAATCAGAATCGGAAACGTAATTTAAAAAACAAAAAGATGGATGAAAGGAATAAGGAGTGGAGCTCCTTCAAGAAAGCGTTCAAAAAGGCCCCTGGAACCCAAACCAGTGAGAAAAATAGCGAGACTAAAAAGGGCGGCGATGCCGCGAGGGCTCAATCCCAAATGAGGGAGGAAGCGCCCAAGGAGAGGACGGAACGGTATGGAGCAAAGCCGATAAAGGTGCCGTTCGGCTTGAAGAAGGCCGAGGCGGCAAGGTGGTTGGCGCGGAGGGCAATGGGAATATCGGAGAACAAGCTCAAGGAGGAGCTGAGGGAACTCCAGAAGCAGAGGAAGCATCATGAGATGCTGGTTCCCGTCACATTAACGGCGTTGGATACTGGAAAGACACGTGCTGTCAAGGCTCTTCTCGATAACGGTTGCACCACCACATGTATTGATCGAGATTATGCCAAGGCTGAAGGCTTCGAACTCAAGGAGCTCGACGTGCACATCGTCGCCCGCAACGCTGATGGAACGGAGAACTCTCGGGGCAAGATCACTCACTATGTCGAGTTGATCATGTCAGTTGGACCCCACCATGAGCGCCAACGATTCCTAGTCACAGGACTTGGAAAGGCTCGTGTCTTCATCAGGTACGACTGGTTGTTTAAGCACAACCCCGAAGTGGACTGGCGATCACAAAAAATCACTTTCTCACGCTGTCCGTCAGAGTGCAATATGACGGGAACGGAGTTCAGGACCGGAGTGGGGAAGGAGGAGGCGATTGAGGAAGGCGAGTCGATCCTATTGGTCGACTTCGCGGAGGCTATTGATTTGCGGTTGAAAGAGACCCAGGCGCAGAGGATGGCGGAGGAAGCAGGGAGAGAGCGAGAGAAGATGACGGAGGATCAGATCCCGGAGCAATACCATGACTTCATAAAGGTGTTTGCGAAGGAGTCCTTCGATGCGCTCCCAGAGAAACGGCCGTGGGATCATGCAATCGAACTAAAGCCAGGATCGAAGGCTGTAGACTGCAAGATCTACCCGTTGTCTCGAGAGGAGCAGGGGAAGTTGACCGAGTTCTTAGAAGAGAATTTGGCGAGTGGGAGGATCCGGCCGTCCAAGTCACCGATGGCCTCGGCATTTTTCTTTGTGAAGAAGAAAGACGGCAGCCTGCGACCTGTGCAGGATTACCGGAAACTCAATGAGATGACGATCAAAAATCGTTATCCACTTCCGCTAATCTCGGAGCTAGTCAATAAACTCCGAGGTGCCAAGATCTTCACGAAGCTGGACATCCGCTGGGGCTACAACAACGTCCGGATCAAGGAGGGAGATGAGTGGAAGGCAGCATTCCGAACGAACCGAGGGCTGTTCGAGCCCCTCGTAATGTTCTTCGGACTGACGAACTCGCCGGCAACATTCCAGACCATGATGAACGACATCCTTCGCGAAGTAATCAACGAGGGAAAAGTCATCGTCTATCTGGACGATATCCTGATCTTCACAGAGGATCTGGCAGAACACCGAGCAATTGTGAAGCGAGTGCTCGAGATACTTCAGAAGAACAATCTGTTCTTGAAGCCACAAAAGTGCGAGTTCGAACGCACGGAGATGGAGTATCTGGGTGTGATCATCTCGCACAATTCGGTGCGGATGGATCCTGTCAAGATCAAGGGAGTGATGGAGTGGCCGGAGCCGAAGAACCTTAAACAGGTTCAGTCCTTCCTCGGATTTGTGAACTTCTACCGGAGATTCGTCCGAGGATATAGCGAGGTCGCCAGACCGCTCACACGGTTGACGGGAAAGGAGGGATTCTCGTGGGGACCAGAGCAGGTTGCTGCGTTCCAAAAGCTGAAGGATCGGGTCGCGGAGGACGCGGTGCTGGCATTGCCGACTGATGACGGGAGGTTCAAAGTCGAAGCCGACGCGTCGGAGGGAGCAACGGGAGCAATCCTGTCACAGGAGCAGGATGGAGTGTGGAGACCAGTAGCGTTCATGTCACATGGATTGGACGAGACGGAGCGGAATTACGAGATCTACGACAAAGAGATGCTCGCAATCATGCTCGCGCTAGACGAGTGGCGGTCGTTACTGAAGGGGACCAAGCACCAGTTTGAGATTCTTACGGACCACAAGAATCTCCAATACTTTAAACTACCGCAGAAGGTCAATCGGAGGCAGGCACGATGGATCACGGAGCTGTCAGAATATGACTTCACCTTATCGCATCGTGCAGGGGCGCTAAACAAGAAAGCCGACTTGTTATCGCGCAGAGCAGATCACGACCAGGGGAAGAATGATAACGAAAATGTCATCCTTCTCAAACCGGAGTATTTCCGATCACAGGACATAGTGATCGAAGGACCGGAGGTTGAGATCTTGGAAAAAATTAAAAATACAAAAAAAGTAGATAAGAGTGTCAAACTGGCGCTAGAAAAGAAGTTGCCCGGATGGGAAAAAATAGAAGATATTATATATTACAACGGACTTATTTATGTACCACGAGATGAAGAGCTTCGCGATAAAATTATTGGACTACACCACAATTCCCCCCTCTTGGGCCATCCCGGAGAGAACCGGACCCAGGAGATGATAGAACGTAATTATTGGTGGCCGCGGATCGGCAACCAGGTTTCCAAATATGTAAAGGAGTGCGAAGCGTGCCAACGGACGCGGGTGCAGCGATATCAGCAGGGAAAACTGAACCCTCACAAGATCGCGGAGGGACCCTGGCAGATAATATCAGAGGATCTTATCGGTCCTCTGCCGATCAGCAACGGCTTTAACGCCATACAAGTTTGGGTGGACACATACACCAAGATGATCCACTGTGAGCCGACCAATATGGAGCTCACGAGTGAGGGGATGGCCCGCTTGACGCGGGATAGAGTGATCCGGTACCATGGGGTGCCGAGGAAGATTATCTCGGACCGGGATCCGAGGTATGTGTCTGGGTTCATGCGGGAGTTGAACCGGCTTCTCGGGATCGAGATGAACCCGAGCACAGCCTTCCATCCAATCACGGATGGCCAGACGGAGCGGATGAACCAGGAGATCGAGAAGTATCTCCGGGTGTTTGTAAATTATCGGCAATCAGATTGGGCGGAGTGGCTTGCCTTGGCCGAGTTCACACACAATGACAAAACTAGCTCGTCGACGAGCATGTCGCCGTTCTATGTGAACACCGGGTACCACCCCTGGAAGGGGATAGAAAACGCAGTCGAGTCGCGCAACGAGGCTGCAGACGATTTTGCCAAGAAAATGAAAAAGATCCGCGATGAGGCGGCAGCTGCGCTGGAGAAAACACAGAAAACCATGAAAAAACAATATGACGTGCATAGAAGAGATGCGCCGGAGTTTAAGGTCGGAGATAAGGTGTGGCTGGATGGCAGGGACATCGCCACTGATCGGCCGACAAAGAAGCTGGACGATAGAAGGCTGGGGCCTTATGAGATTCTGGAGAAAGTTGGAGCATCGGCATATAAGCTTAGATTACCAGAGACGGACAAGTCACACCCGGTCTTCAACGAATCGAAGCTGACGCTGTACGTGGAGCCGCCGGCACACAGACGGGAGAACCGGCCAGCACCGGAGATCGTGTCAGGACACGAGGAGTACGAGGTTGAGGAGATCCTTGATCACCGGAAGCGTGGAAGAGGGGGTTATCAATACCTCGTGAAGTGGAAGAACTATCCGCTCGGGGAGCGGACGTGGGAACCGAAGCGACACTTGACGCATGTAGGCGAGCTCTTGCACAGATATAATGTCGAGCACGGCCTAGCGGTCAGAGTTGTCGGGATGGACAGGGTTATCGCAGGAATAGACGCGATGCCGGAACAGGAGAAGGTGGCGCTAGCCACGGAGTTGCGGAGGAAGGGCTTGATGCCACCAAAGGAGGAAGTGCCGGCTCAGACGGAGGGTTTACCCGTCCTACGCCAAGGGCACTGGGACTATTTAATTCACCGGTATAAGCCGAAGATGGAATCGATCGGCTATCCGACACGCTATTTATGGGACCCGATTACGGACCGAAGGAATATTATAGAGAAATTCCCTGTGGACGGGGAAAAGGGTTTTTATCGGGACACCTCTGTCGAGGTTTAAATCTATTTTTCGACTTCCAAAAGCCCGGACTATCCCTCTTTTACTACCGTTATGTTGGAGAACCAGTGGATGTGGAACGCCATCCTCGGCTTGAAAGGATGGTACACAAGTCTCCTCCCTGATGTTGGTATGGATGAAACCGTCGGTGCAATCGTCGGGACGACGACCCTAGGAGGGGGGTAATGTCACGATTTCGATCGTTCCAACGCCACGTGACCAGGACAATCTCGATCGGGTGAAAGGGGTGCACGGAGGTATCTTGCCAGCCGGCGAATGTTGGGAGCTGGTTGGCAGGGGACTCTAGATTGGAAGGGGCTTCGTAGGGCGGTGCATCTGATAGACGGGATTGGGGCACGTGGGACTATGACATCATAGGCACATGGAAGGAGAGAGGCGCTGCGGCATGAGGCCTAGGGACCGCTTGCGTTGTACATTTAATTATATACGACAGGTTGATCGGTTTCATGATATTTATAGAATACATGCAGAGTACATGCACCACTGTAGAATAGTATAAGTAGTGTAGCTTGACGCTGTATTCTTTAGTCTTTTATTCCAGTTTCTTCTTCGCTCCTCTTACCCTCCACCCCCCAATCCCTTGTCACTCTGACTTGGGACGGAGACTGAGCCTAGTTGTGACACAGAATGCATTAGAAGCATGGACATGGCTTTGGAGCGGTTGCGTGATTCCGAACTGTGCGTTGGAAGCCAGCTAAAACCATTTGGCCATGGAATGGCATTGAACACCTTCCATGCCGTTTGAAGCCGACTGAGATTTTTCCGACAGAGGCGCCCGTAGTAGTAGTGTATGAGCCGCTCGCCGCTTCATCTCAAAAGGCACATGTATTCCCGCAAAATAAATAAAACCTACTTTGACGACTGACGACGACTGACGATGATCCGCAGCTCATCCGCAGACTGATCTGCAGATGATCTGCAGATGATCCGCGGATTAGATTTTGAGCCACTCACAACGCTTGGTTTTGGCTTGAGTTTCCCGATGAGCCGAAACTGAAGCGGAAACCACCCGTTTCGGGTCACCCGAAACCGAAGCCGAAATCAATAGTTTTGAGTGGCATTTCGGCCCAGTCGGAATGTCAAGTTTCAGCTGCTGTTTCGCCGGGACTGATATCATTACTTTTGAGTTCCGTATCACAGACCTCCAAATTGAAGCCGAAATGTTCCGTTTTGGTCCGCTCAAAATTTAACAAAAAGACTCATAGTTTCGGCATCAATTTCGGCGGCCTTAAAATGATAAGTTTCGAGGCTAATTTCTGCCCACTTTTTCTTCCACTCAAAATCTCTCATTTCAGACTAAACTAAAAGTGGCCCAAAATTGAGGAAGTCACGGTGTGATTTCACTTTAGGGCCTGATCGGGTCACCGGTCTGGCAAGCCATCTGGTTGGGTTAGGTTTTAGTCACATCAGTCACTCGGTTCGATTCCCATCTGGCAACCATGAGACACTCTCAGACAACGTCGAGCGCTCTGCCCTCGTCATCCCTCACGGCAAAGGGTAGAATATTCTCAGAATTCTATCCAAATTTGAGCGCATCTTGAGCTCTGCAACCTTGAATCATCACCACAGTTACTGTTCACACAGTTAATTTTTATAAAATGTATTGCGCGCACTGTGGAGCCTGTCGGAATTAGGCGGGTAGTGAGCGGGAGGGCGGCATTAAGCGGGAAGGCGGGGGACACAATGCTGAACCTGGTTTGATCATCGTGATCTAGACCACGGTGACAGAGGCCGAATCACGCTTGATCGAAGCCAGCTGGAACACAGCCTCAAGAAACCGTCTGGCTGATTTTTGGCTGGGCCGGTTGCGCCAGCCTGGTGACCCGATCAGGCCCTTAGTGGGTAAATATAATGTGGAAAGGAGCCTAGTCCAACCTCCAGCACCATTCTGGGGGAACTTTTATGTCTAAAGAAATATAGCGCTAACTGTGGATTTCAGGCTACAATAGGTGCTAGAGCAGGTGATGTTAGTATTAGGACTGTGTTTTTCCCCTCCATGATCCCACTTGAACGGGTGGGACGCTTACCAGCCGAAAAAGGTGACTTGGCCGAGTCCCGGATCAACATCAACTGATCCGGCTTCGGTGCAGTTCAGTTTTGGTCGTTGTAACTTTGTGCGAACCTTGAGTGTAGTTCACCAGAAGCACTTTTAACATATTCAGGCCACCTTAAACATCCAAAACCATGCTCAGGAAGTAAAGAAATGTCCAGAAACCCCGTTTTCAAACCACGAACTTGGCACAAAACCACGATTGTCAACCACGAACGTTATTAAATTCATGGACTTCAACCTCGGTTCCACACTGAATAATAAACAACAAAAAAAAATCATATGGTTGAGAAGTGGACCACTCCGTGAGCCGCCGATGCTGGAGGGCCGGAATTTCTTCGCACCTGCAGCTAGCGCCGCCGCCTCGCTCCGAGTCGCCGGTGTCCTCTGTTTGTTCATACTTCTTCGCGCCGTACTTCCCATGCAGTGCGACGGGAAATTTCATCTTGTCGTTGGTCAATCTCTTGTTTGAATGGATATCAATATTACATAATGAGGAGATGTAAATTGTAATCGACTCCGTCGATCTAACAGCGCTGTTGAACTGCCGACTCCATCCTTTCCATCGAACTCTCCAGATGTTGTAATAAGCCTTGAATAAGCCTCAAAAAGACGTCACAAGCGAGCCAAGTGAGGAATCTCGTAACCTCGTTGTAATCCAGTAGTGTGCTACTTTTATACTACTTGTGAGCGCTGCTATGAGTAATATTTATCACTTCCATCTGACTTGCACTGGTCTAACGATGCTCCCGACTCCTACTGACTGTAGGTGACCACGGCAGGCAGTGCCGGCGCTGTTCTCGCAGATGCCGAGCTCGGAACGGCTCGCACAGCCACTCCAATTCCATTATTCCAACTCACTCCCTCGAGCTGTGAAGAGCTCGCGCGCTCAACACCCTATCAGGCACTTCATCAAGTCGGGCACTCCCTCAAACCAACCAACCGATCACTCCCTGGTTCCGCACTCCCTCAAACCTCCGAAACTAAATCCACCGACATGCATGAACCTTGGGCAAATGTCGCAACAGAGATGCGCCTCGGCGGCGGCTTACACGATGATGGGATTTGGCACCCAACAGCAAGATCGACTATCATGATGCCTGCCCACCGCGACAGGTTCACATAGCGATGCGCGCCCGACCTGGACGACTTCCGATGCCCCGATCCCACCAGGACTTCTGATTGCCCCAGAGAACATGAGGACTTTCGACCGCGCTGCCCTAGAGAACATAGGTACTTCCGTGCACTCCAATTCCAACACCTGATGTCGGTGGTTTATTTTCCCCGCAGGATCCTACTCTGGCCCTGCACCGTATCTCAACTTGCTCCGACTGAACATTTTCCTGTTTTCGAAATTTCTGGAGAGTCTCTATACTTATACCTCATCTAAAAATCAGGTATCTATGTGAACCAACAACTGTCATGTCCGAGATATCTTCCCGCCCCTCATCATGATGTTTCCAGAAGTTGTCCACCGCGAGTGGGTGGGCGATTAGACCAACTGGCGATGTGTCCTTCCTTCCTTTCCTTCGTACCTCATCTTTCCTGCTCTCGTGTCAGTGCTCAGGAAGCACAGGCCGTTTCGTTTGCTGCCCAGTTGTGTTTTCTTGGACTGGATTCCCTCGTTCAGCGGCTCGTGATTCCCGAAGATTATACTGGCAGCGAAGGCATCAGTGTGCGCAAGGCGTCCCTTGGAATCTCGTGGCCCACAGCTCATACGACGTACTTTTTCTGCTGCCACCCCACCAGCTTAACACAACATGAGCATCGGCCGATTCGTGCCACGGCAGGATCTATGCGCCCTGGTGTGCATTATGCTGAGTTTCCTCAATGGCTTGCTGACGTTGGGACCCATGGCAGCTTGATGCTGACGGTGCAAATGGGCCTTGCACAGTGTCGAATCCGATTTGTGCTGACGGTCCGGTGTTTACTCGCCCACAAATCTTCGACACAACCTCTCATTCTTTAGATTTGTTTACAGATAACTGCACAAGTTGTGGCAACATCTCCTATCTGGTAGATGCGGCATGCAAGTTTTGCGTGTTCGCGAGCATCTTAAGGTTGATTTCTTCATTCACATCTCAAGATCGACTGATTGGTTTGAAGTTGGACGGAATATGCTCAGCAATATCAGTGTGGCGCACTGCCCCAGGATCTCGTTGAAAGTCAGCTATTGCAACTATTCAATTGATTCTTTCTCATACAATATATTCAATACCAGCGGGAGCAGAGGCAATCCCACTTTGGGCCCTAGCGATGGCTTCTGCGACTCCTACGGTACATTCTTGACCCCTGCACGATAGGCTTACAATGCTGACTAGGGTGTATGTAGCCTACGTCTTTCAACTTGACGGCAGCCGCTGCCTTCGTCACAATTTCATCACCTATCACATCTTCAACCCCAGTGTCTGCAGCCAGTACCCATTCCAGCCCGCAGGACAGCACATCATCATTCAGTGCCACCGTGACTGGCATGAATACCAACCCAGACCCTCACAAAGACCCAAATTCCGCCGACCGGTGACACAAATTCTCATTTCAGTCATTCACTTCTGACACATGTTTTTCCCTCAGAGTCAGAAGCACACTTCCCATCGGAGTCATCGTTGGAATCGTCCTCGGATTCTGCGTTATCACCTCGCTTGCCGTAGTACTGCTTTGGCTCAGGCGACGAAGACACAGACGCCGCCAACATGAATATGCGGACGTGCTGACCACCCCATACCCTATCCTGTTTCCCGACATTGCAACCACCATCCCTTCAAACATGGCGGAAAACTCCGACGTACGCAGTGTTACGAAGCTTCGCCAACAGTACCTGCAGAACGAGCTGCGTGCAGCCCAAGAAAAAATCACACACATACAGAACTTGGAGCAGCGTGTGTCTTCCGCACGGGGATCAGCGCCGAGGAGAATCATCCGCCTCTTTTCCGCACGCAATGGCGCACATACGGGATTTGAATCTGACGCGATGGCGCGGCTCAGGGCGCAAAACGAGACGTTTGCGGCGCGCATCCGCGAATTGGAGACACAGATGGAGTCGCCGTGGGCGCTTGGGATCTCGGATGAGCCCCCGCCCGGATATTCAGAGAGCGATCGTGCGTGACTAGATAGGGTCGAGGTTAGGTTGAGGGCCGGACTATTTCAATCGTTTGGGTCAAAAGTTGCACTCGATCTACGTATCTTCCGAACTGCTTTTTTAATTTTTTTGCAGCTCTTCCGAAGTCAAAATTTAGTCAAACTGCGCAGCTGTGTACTGTAGTAATCCGACCAAGTGCTCATGGGGTGTCACCCATCACCTAAAGTGTTCACTTTTTCAGGTGTTCATGATGACAAATATTACCAAAAGTGAGAGTCCGGCGATGGCCGCACCGAATTTTTGGCCATTTTTACGCATATTTTGGGCAAAAATTTGTTCACCGTCACTGTTACCGTCACCCGTCACCTGAACACTTGGTTGGATTACTACAGTAACTCAAAAGAAAAGAAATGGTCAAATTTTTCCAGTAGCATTTTTATTTTTGTGTCTGAGTCCCAATTTACACAGTATTAATTCGGGCTCAAATGGAGTGTGGGTGATCAGAAGGTGCTCCACATCACTTTCAATACGATGTGTGGTTATTCTGTACTCATAGCGTATGACAAGACATCACAAGCTAAAAAAAAATTCTCGCCGCCCTTGCTGGATTAGAGAGTTTGCGCACAAGCCATATGAGCCGTGTGATGGCTTTTTTGCGGTGTGCAAATTAATGTTGTATGGCTCATTGGTTCAGACGCCCTACCTTCTTTTCCTCACACTGTATTGCTTACAGGTGATATGAACCACTTATGGTCAGCGGGTATTATCCAATCCCTAAAAGGACCGATTTGGGTCCAAAATTAATTAGCAGCAACTTTCCTGCGGCTGAACCTGGACACCAGAGTAAGACACAGGGAGGATAACAAAATAATCCATGCCAAGACATACAAAAAATATGGAGAAAATATTTACAATACCTTTCATATGTCTGTGGCTCGAAAAATGCACAATGCATTCAAAAGAGGCAGAAGGTATTCAAAAGATATACTTAGATCAGTATATCTTTGAATACCTTCTGCTTGTTTGAGGCCACAAACATCTGAAAGTTATTGTAAATATTTTCTGCATATTCAACCAATGTTATGGCATAGATTATTGGATTATCCTCCCTGTGAGATGTGCATAAACTCATGAAATTGGCATCATTTGAGAATCAAGTTGACTCTGGTCAAGGCTTCGCAGACATATACCGAATTACACAGCTTGGCGGTGATGAGCGGCGGAAAGTAACTTTAGGTGCGGCTCCAAGGTGCAGCTCCGTCGCGTCCTTGAGAGTATGGCGATTGCTTGACTCTATGGGTTTCCAATCCACGGGTGCTGCTTTAGTATACTGGATGGACAACCAGTGGACAATGGGAAGAAACCAAGACATTTGGATTTGAATTAGGATTGCTAGAGGGAAACAGTCAAAACGGTGAAATTTGACTGCGTGCCTTACGTTCCGTAAGTAGCTGTAAATTCCGAATTATACATTCTACATAAGCCTGTTGAGTTCATTGGAAGGCACATCCAATATGGCTGAATTGCCCCCTTCGTCAGCGCTCCCAACTGCGCACCACTTGACCTCCGGCGCATCAGTGTGGTAGTATGGCGGGACTGGTACATGAATCTCACCATGGCGGGTGCCCGCTAATGAGAACCGCCCAAATCATCGCTTGGTGCAATCATTTCGATAAGTGTGTGGGTGTTTAATCAGGCTCACCACTCACCGCACATAAGCTGCAATCTTGGCGGATGGTGTGTCAGGCTGTATTACTAGGGCTGCCGCCCGTGCCCGTGGCCACGGTTCCACGGCAGCCGTGCCACGGGTACCGTGCCCGTGCCGTCGAGGATTTTGTGCAACCCTTCACGGCACGGGCACGGCACGGGTGTGAGCCGTTGAAAACACGGCCGTCACGGCCGTCTCACGGGCTGGCCGGACCCAGTAAAATCACTGTCTGAATGTCTCTCTCATGGACCTTATTATCACCAGCCTTCTACTTACAATCTAAAGACTCTTTTCAGAGGGCATCCAACTCGTATGAATGCGCCAAAGTCCTTAAAGCAGGAGGTGATCCCGGATCAAAGGTGGTTCGGCACCGTTAGCCGACGCGCAATCCTTACACCAGCCACCATCAAAACATTGATGCTGGTTGAGCAACGCCTCCACCTGGATCGCACCACTATCCAGCAGATGTTCGGTTGAATTACTTGTGATATAAACATTATAAACAATTTTCCTTTGCGCCGAGTGAGCCAACAGACCCGTGGTACCGTTTACGGCCGTGCCGTTGACCGAGCCGTCCCGTTGGAGCCTCTAAGATCGACCTCACGGCCCGTGTAGGGCACGGCCGTGCCGTTTAAAAGCCGTCAATTCCACGGCCATGCCCGTGACGGGCACGGGTGGCAGCCCTATACAGTATTACCCTGAAAATGTGCAAATTATGGTGATGTGCCAGTTCAAAATGTTTATTGAACAGTGCTGCTAACAGGTATGTACCAGTCCCGTGGGACTTGCCATTATCCAGTAGGCAGGCAGGCAGGTAGCATACGAGAGTATAAAGTTTAAACGACATCGAGCTTTCTGGTGATGAATGTGGTGCACTGGTAGGGAAACGCACCGTATACGGTACGTGACTATACACGTGCGGACGAAGATCCGTATACGTACGGCCTACGGAGTACGGCCGGCTTTCGGGGGACAAATCAGCAGGGCCGAGGTCGCGGAATGATTGATATCGATGAAATTGACTCGCAGCGGATCATCAGAAGCGAAACTGACCTTCCATGGCGCCCCACGGCGAGGTTTAACCAACTTTGCCGAAATACGGCGCGATACGGACCGTATCGCGTATATATGATACCCCCGACCGCTCACGCGTACGTACGTTCCGTAAGTATGGCCGTAACCAGTGCGATTCCCTATGCGGTGGTGGTGAGAAAGACGATATGTATATTCACAGAGCTGACTACGGTCTCCGTGAGCGGAGCACACTAGTGCGAGAGGTCGAGACACTGGTTGCGGTTATTTGACTTCGGGCAGTCGTGAGAAGGTTGCTGACACTCCCCGATCAGGCCATTTCGAGCAGCAATTTCGAATACTGATCCAATCACATAAATACATAACCTGCACGTAACTTTTTACCTCCTCCTCCTACAAACGATGGCGCTCCTCCCCGGCGGCCCCGACTACGCCCTCCCCCGCCCCGGCCCGTCGCCGCCTGGCACAGAGTCAGACCCGTCTTCGCCCACGCCGCGCATCGCCGCCCCCTCCGAAGCCCTCCTCCCCCCCGCCCAATTCCTCACAACACCCTACGGCCGCACGGCGTTCTACGACTTTCCCCGCCCTCCGCCTCCCCCTCTCGTGTAATCATGCTCCACGGCGTCTGCACCCCCGCCCTCGGCCTCCTTACTGCCCATCCTCACACGCATCTCGTGCTGTACGACCTCTGGGGCCACGCCCTCTCCGACACCCCGCACTCCCGCACACCCCCACGCTCTTCCACGCGCAGCTCCGCGCTTTACTCCTCCATCTCCACTGGGGCGCGAATGCGGACTGCCCCGTGCACCTCGTCGGGTACTCCTTCGGCGCCGCCACCGCTGCGGGGTACGCCGCGCTCCACCCATCGAGCATCGCGTCCCTCACCCAACTCGCCCCCGCGGGCCTAGGCCTCATGCGCGCTGAATCATCCTTCGGCGCGCGCGGGGCGCGGCGGAGGCGACTACCCCGCCGCGCGCGACTGGATCCTCCAGCTCCTCGAAGGCGCCCCGCGCATCACCGTGCCCGCGGACTGGGAAGAACGCGTACACCGCGGGTCCATCGTGCCCGAAAAGGTACGTACGTACCTGCCTTCATCGCTCGACTCTGCCTCCAGTGCAATATCCAACCTGACAACAACCCTCCGCGCACCCCCTGCTCTCGGCGCTCCCGACGAGCTGCTACCTCATTCCAATCAGCCGTCCACGCTTCCTTCCTGGCTCTCCCCCATTTCGTTCGTTGTCCTCCCAGACCCTCTTCGTCGTCCTGCTTTCCTTTCTCGCAGCCTTTCTCCCTCCCTCTCCTTTTTTGTTGTCCCGTCTTCACTTCAGCTTTCAGCTGGTTCACCACGTTTCTCGGAAACAGCGGTAGGAATGGAAGCGGAATCAGGCAGGCGTCCCGTTGGTACCTCATGCTCATGCTCATGCGATACGAATGCCAATCAGCCAGCCCTCCGCGTCCTCTCCATTCCGTTTCCTTGTCAGGATCCGCTTTTTTTTACCGGGGGCCAGTATCCCCTGTTCGCCGTCCCGCTTGTCTTTTCTTTCCTCTAAGCCTTCCCTTCCCTTATTCTCCTCTTTTTAGACATACGCATGTGCATCAAACAAAAACCAAAACGCTCCTCACTTCTGTCTAAATATCCCGGTCAAGAATCCGTTTCAATCAGTTTCAGATTCAATTCCAGCCATCCGTCGTTCTGATCGACGCACGACTCGGAGGCTTCAATTCGTCGTTTCTGCGCGCTCGGGCCGTTCATTTGCGGGTATGTATGCGGGTGCTCGGATGCGGTTCGCAAGGCATTTGCATACGACGCCGCCAGCTGCGGCATGCATCTTCGCTTAGCTGCAAGCGCGTCGTCCGCTTTGTTGGCGTTGTTTTCAGCACGGGCAGGCCGGAGCCTTCGTGGTAACGTTCCCCGCGCTAGTATCATACAGTAGAACGCGACGCGCGTCTCTACACATTCTGACATCGCTTCAAGAGTACAGAGGTCCTGACGATTTCCTGCACGCACTCCTTCCCATTCCCTCCTTGCGCCGTCTCTTCCTTCCCTGCGAAGATCCCAGCAGGCGGCTTGCCAAATTGCGCTCGATTGAAACGCCCAACAACGTAACTTCTCTCAACGTCCAGTTCCGTGACTTCGACCACGAGAGTCTCCGCGAGCTCTGTGGCTTTTTCCCCCACCTCACTAACCTGTTCATCATTGTAACGATTCCTCCTGTGATCGAGTACGACTTTGAAGAGTGGCATTTTGACCAAAATCCGTCCTGGGAGGTATTGTTTTCTCCTCTCCTGGTATCCGGCGAAACTCATATCCACAGGTACACGATTTCTTCGACAGTCTTTCGGAGGACCTGCCATTCCCCCTCGGCATACAGAAACTCGCTATCCACTGGGAGTTAGAGGACGACAAAGCACTCATCGAGGAAAGGGTGCCTGATTTCCACGCATTGACGGACTCCCTCGTCTCAAAGTACCCGTCCATCAAGGCCATCTGGGTGGACGGACCCCCGGGATGCCTATGTTACTGGCGGGACGGGGAGGTTAAATTACAGTGCCTCGAAGACGACAGTAAAGACAGGTATTGGGGTAAGTTCAAATGGTGATTATTCACTTTCGGATTGAAACTAAACATAATTCAGAGCGTGCCTATAGTCTTAGCAATGAGCTCAACGTCTTCTGGGACACGATCTAAGTATGTACGACAATTTTCCACCCCCCTTTCCACTTCGTGAATGAATTCGACACATACACTGATACAGGGCACGAATAATACACTCAATGTTTCTCGAGTTTAGATTAGGCCGTACGAAAAGAACCCGCCATGTTGTGTTTCGCCGGAGTGTAGGAATGTTTGCTTGATTTGCAGTCTTCGAGATGAGGGAGCAGATTTTCTTGAAGTTTGATTCCTTGCAGAGGCAAGCGTCGAAGCGCTTGCGTGTGCGGGATTCTGACCCGCCAAGGCCATACACCATGGAGAGCGTACAGAGTAAACGAGCGAGAATAGATAAAAGGTACGAATGTGAAATGAACGCTTCTACGCAGGGACTTGATAAGGCCGCCATAAACCCGCGAGGAATTTTTGTTCCCCTTTTTACACAGTCCTCCCAGACTCAACCCAAGGAGCTTTCTCGGGCAGACTATCCAATGACCCAGTGGAAGCCCATGGTGCAGGTCCTCTTAGTCGGCCGTCCTCAACGTTCGAGGGACTCCGCCGCGCAGAACGACGCCGCCTCCAGATGATGGTCAACCCTGCGATCGCAGCAACGAGCACGACACCCCCGATGCTCAATCCCACAATGGCCCCTACGGGAAACGACTTCCGGGACGACACAATAGCAGCATCCGTGCTGTACGGGTGAATTTACGTTAACTGACGCGGTATCTGTGTTCTCAGACGAGATGTTCTACCCACCTTTTGGGTTGCGGGCCAGGGGTGACGGAGAATGTATTCGATGTTCCAATGATTGTCTCCGGGTCATTTTGTAGTTGCGCGGGCACTGGGCCCGTCCCACCACTACCAGTAGTATCGTCGAAGATCCAGGCGGTTATGACCCACCCGTCGCTGCTCGCCAGGCACATCAACAGACAGCCTTAGAGAAACAGATAAGCACACACCTTTCAGGCAACGGGGGTAAGTTGCCCGTGAAGTTGAAATTGGGGGGGAATGAGCTTAGGACGTGCGTATTAATGGCTACCGCGCCGAGAGTGAGCGGCGGGAAAGAGGTGTTCACGCTATTGGAGAGGTTGAACAGGCGTGGGGCGCCGGGAGGGGGATCCGTAGGATCGGTAGCGAGTTGGATTAATATTGGGCCTGGGGCTTCGGGTTGAGATGAGACGGTGATATTTAAGGCGGAAGTCAGCGTGGAGCGAGCCACCAGGGTCAGGAGACTGGACTGGGAGTTCAGTGACAGGAGAAGGATTCAGACGACGACTCGGACAGACCAGAGGGAGAGTTTAAAGAGCATTTGAACAGTTTGAACAAGGGAAGAGAAGAAAGAAAATGTCCGTCTCCTGCGCCGCAGAAATAAAGCAGGAGTAAGAAAACAAGATAGAGCTCCGCCATCACGAGCCATCCTCGTGCTGGTACTTATACGTAGGTAAATCAGCTCTTGGCATGCTAAGACTGCATGCTACCATGCGAAACTGATCAGCGCGGGCGATGTGCGGCAGTTCATCGCGGGGTTGGACGGGTTCTTAGACACTGGATCGGGCATTACTATGGCAACAGGGACGAGACAGCTTCAATTCAAGTTTGGACGTCCGAGTTCCGTAAAGTGATTGATATGACCCATGTGGGTGACTGCTGGTGACTGCGTGCCTCGTTTTGCGCCCTCAATAAAACAGGTAAGGCTGACAAGCGGCATAGCCTGTTACCACGATTAGTCTATCCAGGTTCAATGCAAATTTATTATTGATTGTTACATAAAGTGGAATTGAAGGCAGCCCAACGCTCACTTGGTCCACGCTACCGCCGTGGTTTGGCCGTGGTAGTTTCAACAATCCCGCACATAAATGGCCACTTCCTTGAATTGCGCGAATTCGGTCAAACGCGCAATCGCGCAAATCGGAATTTGAAGAAGGCTGCGCAGCCATCGAGTCTGATTTTATCTCGCAGGACTCAGCCATCATACAGGAAGCTACAAGTAGCATTCCAAATCAAATGAGTGATCAATGATGAATGAGTATTTGAGAGGATTTGGGACTTACTCGACAAATCGGGGGTAGATAGGTAGATATCGGAATCAGTGCCTTTGTGATGGATATTGGATAAAGATTGAGATGAAACGGCGGACGTGGTCTTCTCTAAACAGTGAGGAAAACCTGAGACGGATTGAAACAATGTGCTCGAAAAGAGCGATCTGTACGTTGGAGTGGGACTCCCAAACATATATTGACTTTACAGAGCGGGAGGGAGGCCGATTAGAACGCGGATTCAAGCGAGTCTTGATTACATACATTCACAGCAGCATGAGTGTTTCCGGACAAGAAGTAATGTATGACTTGGAACGGTACGAGCGAGGTGTTACTGCATACAAAAAAAAAGCCGTTGATAGTGAGGATAGCCGGAGGCCTGCATTCAGAACGAGTAGCTGAGACTGAGACGGGTGCGTCGAGGTCATGTCGGAACAGGTACTACTAGTACTGTAAGGAGCGAGAACAAATTTACTTTGATTTGAGATCGTGTGTTGTCCATCTGGGAAAAGCCCAGTTGCTCAGTAGTGCTCGATAGGTTCCCAGAGAGACATAGTGCCATAGGCACTCCCCCCTTCTACGTAGAGACAAATAGAGCCATAGTTGATAGAGCCATAGAGCTCGGTAGAGCTCGGTAGCATGCCCACGTGGCGGAATTTCGGTTATTTGACCAAATCGGGTGCAACGTCCGGAATGCGCTTCCCCGGCCTCCTGGTGCCTGGCGCTCACCCGACGAAAAAAATGAGTGAAAAAAAACTTTATTATCTCATACATCACAGCTAACTACATATGAACCCCGGGAGTCAAGCCGAAGTATCACAAGGAGGGCTGAAAACAGAACGACTTGTAGCTTAAGGCCAAGAGATTTGATCGTTGCAAGGGACTTGAAAAACTGGGGGGGGATACTGTGCTTGCATTGGCCATTTTTTTGAGGATTTTGAAGTTTGAAGCATCCATTCGGGAACTTCAGTGATGCGGGCGCAAGTTGCTGGCAGGATAGAGGACTTGATGGACTTGCGCGGAAACATTGGTAAAGAACTTGGGGGAGTACACTTGAGGGAAAGGTTGATGGGAGTGCGAGGCAAGAAAGGGCGCAAGGATCATGATGCCTGGTCTCCTTTTAAAGTCCTGACCCCGAGTGGGCTTACTCAGCACATTCGGTGGCGGCTTGATCAGTCTTGATGTAGAAGTGGTGCCCTAGCTAGCACAATAGAGGAGTGGATTCTCTATTGTAGACACAAAGTCTACAGTAGACGGTTGTGCTCTAGGAGGCTCTATCAGGAGGATAAGTCAGGATAATACTGTACCATTTCGACCGTAGGTTCATGCCATGTCACCCATCACCTAACATGTTCATTTTTCAAGATGTTCATTCCTCGGCAATCATGCCAAAATTACTATTTATGGTAACCCGGCGACTGCCGGAGGAAAAATTTACGCACTCTTGAGCCCATTTGGGCCAGAAATGCCGACCGTCACCGTCACCTATACCCAATAGGTTCAGTTCATGACCATCTGTCACCGTCACCTGAACCTACGGTCGAAATGGTACAATATATTATACTCAGCTATGTCACCTTGATGTCACCTTTCGGAAGGTGCTGAGTTGTAGGGCATTGTACATCGGCCTATATATGTACTACCACTACACCACAGCGCACACACCCTCGACGAGCTCGCCGCTTTTAAGGCTGTAGATTTCGGGCACGTACGACATGCGTTCCCTGCGGCTTGTTCGGCAAGATCCCGATTCCTTACCGTTTCCTCACTCCTTCAAGTTCTTCTCATCCGCCGCTCACAATTACTGGCCCTTGGATCCTTACTTTTCACATCAGCATTCAAATGAATCTAGTCAACGTGCTGCTCCTTTTCGCTCTCGCGCTCTCGTCCAAACGCGTGTGGGATCGTCTCTTCCGAAGTTCCGAAACCTCCACTGTGATTCTGCGTGCCGTTTCTCCAATCTACAGCTAAAAAGTGGATACTTTCGTATGAAAAACCAAAGCACCACTCTTTTGTTGGCCAGTGATGGCCCAGGGAGGTGGACTGATGGTCCCCTTTGGGTACGACCAAGTGGCGAGGACGAACATACTAGTCCTCGTGCAGGAAATAGTAAGGCATATACAAAATTTTCAGTTACCTTTCATATTTTGAAGACTCCCTAAACGCGGTAGAAGAACTCTCATTTCAGGCATCTTGGTCCCGGTCTCCTCGGACTGCGTGGCCCATTAACAGTGTGTATCTGTATTGTTGGCAGAATATGAGTGAATCAAGCTGTGGTTTAACCTGGTGCACTGCGGCCGCACTCCACTCAAATATAATTCACGAATCTATTCTCGACGCGATACAAGTAGTGATTGAAATAACTGAAGTATTTGTCCAAGGAACCATAAAACACCCACCGTCAGGTATCTAGTCTGGGAAAATGTAATTAGTCAAGTATGACAGACATTTCAGACACTGTCCGCATCTGAGTCGGTAGCTTCTTCCTCATCAACCAACTCAACTGTTCAATGCACACATTCAGTGCCATGCAAAGGTAATTATCAATAGACCGTCTGCTCACCGAGTGGATAAACACCGTCGTGTAAGGATGGCTGATACATCGGAAGCCTAAGATGGAGAGCGACATCGAAGCTGTCCGGATTGAACCCCTTGCATCTATAAAATTCACGCAGACCACAATAGATATCGGTGCTCCATCGAGACCCCCAGGTCCGTGCGCTCACGGAAAGGATCGGTAGGCCAAGCGCTATTGCATCTTCAGGAAGAAGGCCGCGTGATCCCGATGGATCAGAGGACCAAAATGCTGGTACCGGGTACACAATGCCCCCAAGACCGCAATTTTGCATGGCACCGATGGGGGACAAGAACAAAAAAATTCCACCCGATAACGTGCCTGCTGGTGGACGACCAGAAGCAAGTAAGGAGACCCAGTAACTTGTGCTCTCAATAAAGGCTGCATGATCAAACAATCAAATTCAACCATATTCTCGGAGCTCAAGAGAGACGTGCCATAGGAGCTGAGGTCATTTTTTATACCATACCCTGAAAATATGTGGTTGGCCTGGGAGAGCCATGCAGCTTCAATAGTCCACGTTTCCTGTCTCGTGTTTGCTGACGAGAAGATCCTTCCGATAAAGTCCTTGCATGCAGCAGGAATACGAGGAAGCCAGAAGCTGAAAAGATGAGAGATGAGTAGTGAAACTAGATATTCGCCATACCGAATCCACCCGTTCTCCATTTCAGTGCAAATATTTTCAAAATTGCGGTACTGGTAACTAAGCATCCACCCTGAATCGATGAATTGAAGCCCGGGGATGTGGGCCACTTCACCCCCTGGGCTGATTCCTATCTCGTTGGAATCCATGTCCAGGTTGGGGAGGAATAGTATTGTGCCAGGTTGGCAGAAATGATAGGGAGAGATATGAGGGCAGACATATGCCACTGCATATCTCGCCATGACATCGTGAAATTCTTCCAGCTGGAAGCACAACATCCAAATTGTCTCTTGGGCCATTCCTGTAAACTGTGTGGGAGGGTGCAATAAAAAATGACCACTCGTGAGATCTTGAGTCCCATCATGGCTCTCTGACAATTCAAGGCACAGATGTTTTGTCGTTCCACGGATCCACAGTGTTTGTTCATGTGAGAAACAACTTCTTTCCTCCAAATAATGTTTGCACCGCTGGGATGTATCGGTGGCTGAAGTGAAAAAAAAATGCATGACTTACATCCAACTCGTTATCCTGCATGTTCACATTCAGGACATTTGTCGATATTCTAGAAGGATTATGCACACCACGTAATACTCGAAAAGGGCCGAGGATATTTTTGAATCCCTGTACCATTGTCGGAATTCATCAATGGGTATTAAATCTGGGAGCTGTAAGCACCGGAAGGTGTACATTGAATCAATTTCTTACCATCCTCGTATACTGTTGCATACAGCTGCTTTGATTTGATAATTCCAAACACCTGGACCAGGGTCGGTAGACTAACACCGCATGGTATATTCAGCCAATGGGCAAGATCCACAGGGAAACTTACCGGAGTCCCTCATACTTCTTGACCTCTTCCAGCCATTTCTACGACAAGTTGAACAATATATTTCCATTTTCCTTGGCCACATACCTCTTTGACATCTGCTCCCTCATAGATCACAACTGTCATCGGATGTTTACGTCCATGAACTCGAGCAGCATACACCCGCCGGGTCTGGTGGACAGCACCAACAGTCCTACCCAACCTTTTCTCCTCGCGAAGGTCCAAGTCCCCGAGCCGGATTTTACGAAAGTCTTTCAAACCTTAGTTTGCAACGTTATATGTACCCACGTGCAACTTGGTGGTGGTTCACTTACCAGAGCTTTTACGAATTTTACGAGTAGCATTGTTGGTGATGTTCACGGTGTGGGTGAACTCTCCACCTGAGATACTGAAATTGTGCGCCGAATGAAACAAGCCACTGGCTCTGAACAATGGAGATGAGAAGAAGTAGCAAAATGGAAGTTAAATGAGTAACGTTTGCATCGGTGTGAGGCCTGCCTCTACTTGTGCGCTATTCACTTGAATCTCGTCCATGACAGCGGGAAGCAAGAGGTTTAGGCGCCAGCACAGCTGGAACCACAGCTTTATCCACACGTGCGGGCACAGCATTTTCTCAGTCTGTGCCATCACTGTTCTGTCCCGATTTGGATCCACTGAGTTCGGAACCCTCGAGCTGAACGAGAGGGTGGAATAAAATAAATAGCGATGAGGGCGTGGAATGTTCACGAATCCTCTTTTGTGCAGACATTCGAGGACAATAAAGACCTTGCGTAGAAGAGAGGTATTTACTATTTAGCATTTCAAAGGAGACTACAGGCACTATACAGACGGCGGTTATGCTATTCTACGATACGATGATATGATAGGGTCCTAGGGAGCGGGAGTACGATATGACACGAGGGAGCGAGCCGATATAAGCTGGAACAGAACAGAGAGTGTAATTACGATGATGCGGATGTGAAAGAAAATCTGAGCCGGAGAGAACGTGATAATGAAGTGGGAGGCCAGGGGAGCGAGAACGGGCGAAGCAGTGGCCGGTAATGAGAGGGAAGGGAAAGGAAGCAGAGGCAAACGGGGGCCTGGAGGGGGGCGGAGTGCGGGATGCAAAATACGGGATGCGGCGTGCGAACGAACTACGGCGAGTTACAGCGTGAGTCGAGTCAAGTCGAATCTAGCAGCGGGGACAATGGCGACGCATGCACGCACGCCGAAAACCCCTAAACCCCAATTACCCGAGCCATGCCGCGCACAGGTATCGCGAGAACCCTGAGCGGCCACAACACAACCCAGAGGGGCCACAGCGCGAGCATGACGCACCAGCGCAGTATCGCCGTAGCGGGCACTGCTACCGTGGGCGCCGAAGCCGTTCGTCTCATCGGCGCGTTCGTGGACGTATATGCGGAAGCGGAAGGGTACGCAGATGGGGCGTGCGGCGCGAAGTACGCTGGCGCAGACGCGTACGCGGAGGGAGAGGGAGAGGTGAGGACACCGTCCTCAGGGATCGCTTCCAGCGCTCTGCGTTTGCCCGCTGCTACTCCGCCTCCGCCTCTGCCTTCAATAGATCCAGAAGCAACGCCATTTGCAGCCGACGGCGACGCCTTCCCCACCTGAGAGGCGGAGGAGAGCGGTACGGAGGCGTAAGAGGATGTGGGCGCCGCGAACCAGGAGAGTAGCCCAAGCACGCCTTGACGTGAAGGGGCCGCGGAGGAGGGGACGGGGACGAATATCGTTCCGTCCACCTTCCCGTTCCCAATCTCTCCTTTCCTGCCACTCTTACTCGCAGCACGTAGTTTACCCACACGTCGTTCGACGCGTCTCACCCCATCCTCGAGCGGCGTCAGCGCCCCTTCCACGTAGACCTCCACCGCCTGCATCGCCTCTCGATTCTCCTTTCGCAACTTCCGAAGCTCTGCGTCGAGACGCGCGAGGTGGGATTTTAATTCCTCGAATTCCCCTTTCTCGACATGCGTAGAGTAGGAGTGGGATGAAGGCGGAGGCGGCGAGTGAATCAGGGTGTGGAGGGTACTGGTACGTGCCGAGACGCGCGATACGAGCTCGCGCAGCGGGCGCAGGGCGGTGAGGAGGGCGAAGAGGGTGGTGGAGAACCAGGAAATGGGTGTTGCGCTTGAGTTTCCCTGAGCGTGCGTAGAATTCGCGGGAGGGGGGGAGGAGGTAAGAGATGCAAGCGAACGAAGGAGCAAAACGCCGAGAAGGGGCGCGGAGAGCGCGAGGAGGAGGAGGAGGAGTTCGATCGCGCGGAGTTCGGAGTGGGCGAGGGCGCGGACGCGTGCTTGTTCTTCTACCGCGGCGTCATTTTCGCGGGTGGTGAAGGTCGATGTGTCGGCCGCAGCGGTGGAGGCGGAGGTGTCCGGCGAGGAGGCTGAACGCAAGATAGGGGAAGGGGCGGCGGTAGAACCAGGCCCAGATGGCGGACGACGCGGGCGCGCAGCATGGTACAGATTCCAGGGGACTACAAAAATCAGCGTATCCGCGTCAATAAAGACACAGTAATTCAAGCGAGAAGGGAAAAAAGAACGCTCACGCACCTTCAACCAGCTGATGTAGATAAAAGACAAGCAGCAAGAGTAAAAGAAGGTCCTTGACGTGGTCCCCGCCGGTAAGCCAGTTTCCAATTGGGGGCGCGAGGGCGAGGAGGACGGGCAGGGAGGGCTGGTACCAGGGGCGGGGGGTGTGGGGCGGATCGATAGCGTCGTCTTCGGCAGCGTCGGGGGCGATGTGTCCATTCCCATTGTCCATCCCCGCTCTTTCCTGTGCTCGCTCCCCCTCGTCGTCTTCATCATACCCCTCTTCCCCCTCCCCCTCTTCCCCGTCTTCCTCCTCATACGCAAACGATGTCGGCGGCGAAGGAAGCGGGCTTAACTCGTCCCCATCCTCCCCCCCTTCCCCATCACTCCCGTCCCCAAACCGCGTACTGGAGTCCGCCGTGGTCGCCGTGAATGCGGGGCCGGATGACGCCTGGCCATTGGCGTGCATCCGCCGGCGTAGTGCGGATGGCGTCGATGAGCTGGAGGGTCTGGAACGGAAGGTGGTCGTGCTGGCCATGCAGCGAGTCGAGTGGAAGGGAAAGGAGAAAGAGGAGCTGCAAAGGTGACCAAGCAAGTGACCAAGTCACAGTCACGCTTCGGCTGTTGCCGCGGGATCAATGGAAGTTGAAAATTGGGGGGGAAAAACCGCGTGCGGGACCCTAGTCAAGATTCGGGTGTCAAACAACTAAAACGGAGAAGAGGACGTAGTATTGTTATGGCGCTCGAGGTTATTCACGCTGAAGGTCACCGAAAAGAAGCAAAACTAACTCGTGTCTTCATGCAAGTCGTAGTCACACTGCGCGGGACCAAAGTCGGATTTACAGGATCCTAAATGTCGTATTGCGCCGGATCGTCAGCGCAGTTGAGCTCCGTCCTTCTGTTCGCGGTTCTTAGATAATTGTTTCTAGCAGGCGGCTCTCATAAATCACAAAATCTGACACAAGTCTATTATCTTCATCTGTGGAGACCGACACTATCTACGGTATGTGCACAGTGGATACTACGGCATTCCCCGCTCGTTCTCTCGTCTTATGCTGCATTCAGCAATCAAAATAGCATATCATGCTCTGTGCCCCCGGCGTGTTCACGCAGGCCCCGCCGTCGATATTCCCGCTGTCCACAATCTCGTCCTGGCAGTTGTAATCGGAGTATGCGTGGCAATCCATACCCGCGAAGATGTCGAGTCCCTGGATGTAGAGACTGTTGAAGCTGCTGTACTGGAAGCAATTGCCCGCGCATGTGGGGACATAGTGGATATGGAGATCGCCGGCGTACGCACATCTACCGCTTTACACACCAATCCCAACCTTTGATTTCCTGGCGCAACTCCACTCTCGGATTTTCTTGGCTTCCATGATTTCACAAATTCTCCGAGAGGGGTGCGAGTAGGGCTAATCAATTTTTGAACCTGTATTTCCTAATTCGGAGCATCACCAAAGGAACATTGTTTTCCATCCCGCTATCACGAGAACGTCGGATGGATGGGGAGCAAGGTCTATAGACCAGTCTATTAGACCACCGGGTAGACCGTACGGGTAGACCTGGTCTATATTATATAATTCACCGTCTTTGGACCTCGCCATGGACCTTGCCATGGACCGCATCACACCTGTCACTTCGGACCTGATCGCGGACTTTGATGTGGACCCACGTGCATTGGCGCGTAAACAAGAAGCAACAGCGCGCTCGGTGGCAGCCACCTCTTGTTTTCTTACCACCACCACCACTCTTTGCCACTCAAGCCTTGAACTGGATGAACCAAGCCAAAAACTGCCCAGCTTGTGGTTGAACTGTTGAGCTTGTGTTATGATTATTGTCATGCCACGGCCGGCTTCGGTCGGAGATCAATTTACTTCAGAATTCCGCAAGGATTACATGGCAAAGTTATTTTCAAAGGCATTAAGGCATACACAAACATGAACACTGTTGGGATTCTTAAGCATAGAATGTTGTTCAGCCGATGGATAACACCAGCTGCAGCCTCTGTGGTAGGAGAGGCGCATCAAGCACGTCGGCGCAACAGCAAATCGCGATCCGAAGTCCACATCAAAACTACGGACCGGGAACCGAGGTCTATTTACAAGTCCACAGTGACAGCTGTGACATTCTGAGCGCAGGTCCATAGGACCCCTGAGAATACCCCAGGACCTATGATTCTCAAAACGGGAATTTTGGAATTTTGTCCGGACTATCCGATTTTGGGAGGCGGCAATTTTTGTCCGGACCAGAATCACAGGTCTAAATTTTCGCTAATTTTTGTCCGGACTCGACATCAAAGGTCAAAAAATCGCGAAAAATTCAAAAAAAAAATCAGAAAATTTCAGAAAAATCCAGAAAAAAAATCCTAGAGTGCTAATCATCGACACAATCATCCTCCTCAATGTCCAGGATATTTACAATGCCCTTCCCCTTCCCCTGGACTGTATTTAACTTGGTAACCATCCTGATCAGCCCTAGCTCGTCTTTGAGGGTTTGGTGTAGGTCGTCATTGTCGAAGATTTGAAGATCCTCGGGCATGTTGAATGTAGGAAACAAGTTGTAGACAACTGTATAACTTGTGGTAGAAAATTAATTTGGAAAATGAATAATATTGAATATTCTGTGCCACTTCGAGGTGGCCCATACCCTCGCGCTACCCGATCAAGACAGAGAATAGATTCCAGGCCACTCACTTGCCCCATGATCGTGTAGTGGTTTTGATTGCAAGGCAAGTACATATCCAGTCGAACAATGACCATCAAAAATTTTGTCCGGACTCTGTATTCAACCTACCTGGGGCCACAATTTTCTGTCCGGACTAAGAATCCGAGCTCGGGACGGTCCGGGCCAATTTTGTCCGGACTGGTATCAAAGTTGATCACGATTTCGAAAATTTTTGTCCGGACTCTCGAATCATAGGTCGCAGGGCATTCTCAGGGGTCCTAGGTCCATTGTGCGGTCCACTCAAGGTCCACTGCCGTGTCCATTACCTCTACGGTCCACGGTCCACGGTCTATGGTCCACGGTCCACGGTCCAATTCTATCCATCCGACTTTCTGGCTATCACTGGCAACTGCTGTAAAGAAGGGTACTGTATTTTAGGCTGATTGGAGGCCAGTTCTGGGTGCGCCAAAGGAGCACACCCGTAGATACGGGTGCCAGAGCCGTGCCATAGGGCAAGATCAAGACTCCGTGTACAGTACGTATAACCATATACGGCCGACCTTCCCGTATAGGTCCCCCAGGCTCTGATGTAAGGTACGAGTATGTACGGTACGGTGAACAGCCCTATGTTTGTTCCGAGTACGCCCGTACGAGCATTGTCAACATCGAAGCGGCAATAGGGTATAGCAGGTAAGTACGTCAATCGGACGACCACTGCCCCGGCGACTACTTAAGTTAGCCCCGACTCAGATAGCACTCGGCAGTTTTTCTTGTAGGATTTTGAGCGTAATTGGCGAGATTCTGGATCCAGTCATAGCTTCTCCGGGCACACTAGTTCAACCTGGATTGATCGGCTGTGCGCTCCCAAACCAAGGCTAATAGCAGGTTTTCCAATTGGGAAGTCCGAACCTCATGTAATTTAGGGAACGCCGGAGTTTTCGCAGTACCTCGGGTACCGAGTACCGGGTGTACACAATTAAAAAATAGATTAATCTGTTGTCCATAAAATGATACTGCGCTGGAAGGTCAGGCGATCCCGGACTCAAACCACACGAATGCTGAAACGGTAGTATAACGCTCCGAGTACATACAACTTTAGAATATGCATTCGGCCCTTTGACCGAACACCTCCTTGTCGAGTGAATGCCTAGCGCCAAATGGCTACCGATACCCGAAAAATATACCAGACGTCGAAATTTATTTTCTCAACGCCCAGCACCCGCTCACTCCGGAAAAAATAGATGCTACTTTAGGGTGCTTTAAAACTTTTCAGAAGCTATTCACACGGCTACCAGTACATGGGCTGGCAGACCGCGCCGTCGGATAAATGCGCGGCGCTGCTTGGGGGCGGGGGCCAGGCGGAGCCTGAGGTGGTGTTGGCGAATATCGGGCGGGGGTCATAAAGGGCACGGGGAGGGGTGGGGGAGTATGCGCAAGGAGCGGGGGCTCATAGGCCTGGGCGTCATAACAGCGGGATTATCATCGCCGCCGGGGTCGTTCTCCCCGTGATGAGAGCCGACGGAACTTTGTGACAAGTCTGAGTCCCAATTTCGGAAATTGGTACTTAGTGACTCAAGCCAACTTCCTTGATTTTTGATTGAAGTGTGTGAATAACACCCGCGGGCCGTTTTGTATGGTCGCTCCTGGTCGCTCTAGGCTCGGAGCAAGCCCTGCCAATCATCATATTATTACTGTCGCTTCCCAGACTTGAAGTGACGCGTTTTTCGAGGGCCAGTTTCCAGAGGACTCAGAGGTTTGCATGTGACAAAGTAGATAAGTCAATAGGGGCAGTCAGAGTACACGATTCTGGGCCGATTATGATCACGATTATGGACTGCGATTATGCTCGATTTTAATCGTGGGATAATCGCTGTTAATCGTGAATCGTCCAGAATCGTCGAATCGTGTATAATCGCCTCCGGAGGAGATTATGCAAACGATTTTGGACGATTCATGATTTTATGTGTCGAGAATCGCGTCTTAATCGTCGATCATAATTGCTCCATCGTTGCTTAATTGTCTACTCTGACTGCCCCTAATGAGTACGAGAATTTACACTCGAAAAAAAAATGGTTGAAGCCAAGTTGAAACGATGCGGTTAATGTTTGGATCAGCTGGGTAGTTATTTGGCTGTGGCTGCGCATGTTAATTGGCACTTGCGCTCGTGAGCTGGTTCTTGCCCACCGTAAATCTCAAGAATAATCTGGGATGAGTATGAAGCATATCGGAGGTACTTGGCATGTTAAAAATGGCGAGATACAAGGAGAGTACCCAGTAAATAGCTCGGTGCCATATAACAATAACAGTCACATCACGCTGTTATTTGACACTTCCTCTTGCCCACGATGTTTTCGCCAATATCCCACATTTCCTGGGCTCAGATTTGGCTCGGAAAACTGATCTACCTATATTCAAGTCTCCGGACAGCTTCACGGTATCTCCAAGGCCAAAACTTTGCCTGGATCTCGCCAGATTTTGTACTGCGCCCGGGCACTGTATCAAAAATGTCGGCTCAATTGCAACCTACGCTCAATCCACCAATTAAGTACTTCCAATCCACGAGAACCAGGACCCAATATACAATCAATCTACATCTGTACGACTGCTTGTGTCTGGAAGAATATCTTCCCTCCACAGCCACTAGTCTTGACCGCTGGCTCCGAGTCCTCTGAGTAGATCCACTCTGTGACACTGATTCTACCTCGGGGAAATTTCTCGCGGCTTGTGGAATGCCTTACCTGTCTCGGTTTGTGTATTTCTGCTTTCCCTCCATTGACTAATTTGTGTTATTCTATTTATTTTGCCAGCATATCACCCCGTGCTGCTCCCTTCGGTGCTGCCAGCATACTGTATATTCCGCCCTCTTTGCCCGTCTTTTTTTTTTGTTGTTCATTCACCTTTCTGCATGAGCTTGCTTGTCTTGCTGGACTTGCCTTTTTCGTTTTTTTTTGCATAGTTCCTAGGCAATAAACCAGTATTTTAATCCTAACCAGAGCTCTGTATGAATGATTTAAACCAGCTATCATGGTTGTGAACCCCTCTGGATGCTTAACAAACTCCCCTCTTTCTTAATTCTTTTTTCGCGTTTTTCTGTCACGGGACCCAGTGTATTGAAATAAAAACCAACGATGCTGCGCTAGTGTTGCCGTCGGTGTGAGTTGAAACCGATTTGTAACTCGGCTCGGCCATCGAGTTGATGGGCTCGATCAGTCGAGTTGAGTCGAGTTAGACACCGATTTGGAACGAGTTCTTGATGCGCAGGCTAAATTCGTTAAGAACTCTGATCCCTGTACTTCCTGTACCGCGTCGCGTCCATAGTCGCGCTCAATTAGCTGTGTTTCCACTCGAATGTGCCTCTCCAATTCTGAGAAATTACTGGTAAACGGCTTGGCGCGCGATCTGAGTGCGCGATGCCGGAGTAAGACAAATAGAGGCAAATAAGCTTACAGAAGTCCGTCAGCGAAGGGCCGGCTCGCCGGGCCGGAGCTGCGCGTGCTCCGAACTATGGACACTCTTCCCGTACCAGAACCTCGAAAATGATTCTCGTCCGAGAAGCTGTGTATAACTAACATGGGACTCCAACGCGATATCATGGGGCCGCAGAAGAACTTCACGTGGTTTTCCGTCCCGGTCCCTCCACACAGGCATAAAAACATCGCTCCAAGAGTCCGTCTGCTTCATTCAGCGTCATGAACATGCCCGTGCTGACAGCTCTCCTCTTGCTTTCGCTGATTTGTCACTCAGTCGCCCGACAAGTCAACATCAGCGTCAGCGCATCCAAGATCCTCGGCGACCTTCCACCGGTCGCTCGTTTTTTTGGTTGCGACGAACCCAATTATGCGACATACCCAGACGGCCGAGCGGTTTTATCTCACCTAGGAAACCTGGGTCCTCACCAAACATACTTCCGGACCCACAATCTCCTCACCACCTGCGATCCGCCCTCCGATACAACCCCGCATCGCCTCAAATGGGGCTGCACGAACGCGTACACGGAGGACGCAGATGGACGCCCAATCTACAACTTCACCACCACCGACCTAATCTTCGATGCGTATCTGGAGAACGGTGTAAAGCCGTACGTGCAGACCGGGTTCATGCCCAAGGCACTGAGCACCCATCCTGATCCGTACTCGTTCGACTTTGACGGCGGAGCAAGCGCCAATAATATTTTCACTGGATGGTCGAATCCGCCGACGTCATGGCAGAAATGGGGCGAGCTCATCTATCAGTGGGCCAAGCATTGCGTGGAGCGATATGGAGCGGCGGAGGTCGAGAGCTGGTATTGGGAGGTACGAGTACTTCGTTTCAAACTTTGAGTAATCTTGACTCTGCCCAGGTATGGAACGAGCCGAATATCGCATATTGGAATGGCACGGAGGAGGAATATTTCATGCTGTACGACTTCGCTGTCGACGGTGTTCTTCGTGCCCTGCCCAGCGCCACAGTCGGTGGACCAGAGGTAGCCGGTGGTGCATCCGGGGACTGGCTCGGTCTGTTCCTCGACCATACCCTCAATGGGAAGAACGCCGCCACCAATGCGACAGGCTCGCCGATCGACTTCATCTCCTTCCATGCCAAGGGTTCCCCAATTTTTATCAATGCGACCGATTCGGTGCCCGGACATTTGCAGATGAACATGGCGACCGAGCTGCAAAATGTCAATGACGCGTTCTCCGTCATCCAATCCTTCGGCGCCATCAACCACCTCCCCGTATTCATCGGCGAAGACGACCCCGACTCGTGCGCCGCATGCGTCTCGCCCAACGTCGACTACCGCAACGGGCTAATATACCCGTCGTACACCGCGGCCGCGTTCACGCGCGAAATCGACCTTGCTGTTCAATACGGCGTGAATCTCACCGGCGCGCTGACCTGGGCGTTTGAATACGACGATCATCCCTACTTCGACGGCTTCAGGGTGTTGTCGACGAACCAGATCGACAAGCCTATCCTGAATATCTTCCGGATGCTTGGGATGATGCAGGGGACACGCCTCGAGGCGAACAGCACAGGGCAAGCGCTCTTGGACGATGTGCTCGCAAACAGTGTGAAGGGGGAGTTGTCCGACGTTGGCTTATTGGCGTCGATATCCGCCGAAGGAGACAAGCTGGCGCTCATCATCTGGAACTATCACGACGATGCGCTGCCAAAACCGGACGCAGAGATTTCCCTGCGCATCTCGGATGTGTTTCCCGGGCGGTCGGCGGTGGTGCTGGCGCACTACCGAATCGACGAAGCTCATAGCAATGCGTTCTCAGCCTGGCTGAACTTGGGGTCGCCGCAGGATCCAACACAGGAGCAGATCGTGGGCTTGAAGGCGGATGGGATGCTGCAGATGCTACATTCGCCGTCCACGTTGAAATTGAAAGATGGGATAGCTGTTATTGAGTTTGAACTGCCTATTCACTCTGTCTCGTTGCTCGTGATCGAGTAGTATTGGTATTCTTTTTTTATGTCTACCTCTTTTATGACTACCTGCATGCAGGTTTTTGCATACATACAGTTCGTAAATTCAGAACACGGAGCGAATACGTACGTGCAATGTGTCCACTGTAAATCAGTTCAGAAGCCCGCAACCACCTATCCAGACTAAGTAGAATGGATGGAGTCTCGTCCGTGCTGCCGCTTGGTCTAGAAACCTCGTTAAGCCGATTGAGAATACGAGCGCTGTCCTCTGATGGAACCGCCTGGCCGAAAACCGCGTACTTGTCTACTTACCACGTTCTATGAAAACGGAAATTACCCGCGAGTTTCGGGAGGCTCGTCTCATCAGTGAGCACAATGAAGAACTGAGACGAGCTGACAGGACTCCTGCCGCGGGAGTTGGCCATTGCGAGACTTGCCCTCCGAGGTGTGTGGTCAACAGGGGACATCGCCGCCTTGTGCCACAAAGGACCGGACAATCCGATGAATTGGGATCGAGGTTAGATTCGCAGTCGCAGTTCTGACTTAACTATAAATGCCTAGGATGTCTTGTTGCTCATCATCTAGAGCCTCTGGGAGCGATGACCATGGCAAACCGAGTCTGGCAATGGTTGTTCCGAGTCGATGGTCCGAAAAGCATCACACGCAACTGGGGGTCGGCAATGGTAAGACCACGCGAAGTGACGGAATTTCAAGTGCCGCTAGCCGCAAAGTAACAGCAGCACTCCGAGTTGAGCTTTTTTTTTTTTTATGAGCCCGCTCTAATTAGAGTATGTTAATCGATAAATCCGGCGGCGGGTACTAAGTTACCGAGCTGATCCGTCAGTAACCTTACCCGCGACGCGATCGTATCACGTGGGCCCGTCGGAAATATCAAAGCCATATGATCATTGATACAAGGCCGTAACTTGATCGACTCCTCTCTTTCTTCCACACCACCACCATGGCCACCATGCTCGACGTTGGGAACGACAGCCGCCCAGTCTTTTCTGGAAAGCCGCCTGGCCCGCCCGTGTTTGCGACGAAGCTCGAGGAGCGCGAGTTCCTCAAGTTCCGCCTCGCCCAGGCGCTCCGGATATTCGGTTCGTCTGGCTCTCTCTCAGAAGTATCTCGGAGTTCCAACGGGTATGCTGCAGGCAATCGCGGATACGATGAAGGTGTTGCCGGCCACATTACTGTCCGCGTACGTCCTCCACAACCTACCCGAACGCCGGCGTCTAATTATTTCCCACACAATATGTAGGACCCGATTCGCAACGACTGCTTCTGGGTCAACCCTTTCGTGCGTTTCGTTTCGTTACCTCTATATTTCGACGGTTTAATTATGTGTCTCATGGACAGGGCTTGCACTTCAAGTTGATCCAGCCCTCCGATTTGCTGTTGGTGGACCACAAGGGCACGATCCTCGAGGAATCAGGACCGAAGGACGGCCCGTTCCGCTTGCTGAACACGGCCGCCTTCATGATCCACTCCGCGATCCACGCGGCACGCCCCGATGTTCTGTGCGCGGCGCACTCGCACTCGCCGTACGGCAAGGCGTTCTCCGCGCTCGGGATCACGCTGGACACGATCTCCCAGGATGCCTGTGCGTTCCACGACGTGCGTGCATCTCACATTGTTTTCCCTTCGCCCTCTCCCCGCTGGAAATCCCCGTATATCTGACGAGCACCGCCCTCAGGACCACGTCCTCTACACGCAGTATAACGGCATCGTCCTCGACACCGTCGAAGGCGCCGCCATCACAGAGGCCCTCGGCTCCAAGAAGGCTGCAATCCTGCAGAACCACGGCCTCCTCGTCGTCTCCGCCTCCATCGAGGCGACGCTGCACTTTTACATTGCGCTCGAGCGCGCGTGTCAGGTGCAGTTGCTTGCGGATACGGCAGCGGCCGCGCGGGGGGAGAAGACGGTCAAGGTGAATGCGGAGCAGGCGAAGGAGACGGGGTCGGTGGTGGGGTCGCAGGGCGCGGGGTGGTTCAGTGGGAGTTTGGAGTTTATGGTTTTGGAGAGGGAGGAGGGGGTTAGGTTCCAGGGGTCGGCGTAGGTGCGGTGAATTGGGAGACGAAAAATGGTTAGCGTTGAATTCAGATGTAAATCTCCGTTTCTTTTTGTTTCGCTCAGAATGAATACGTGGATTGTGACGCCTCGTTTTAATTTTCGAGACTCATTTTTTGACTGCGCTTCATAGTGGATCAGGGTAGAGTGCGGTTCGCCATGCAGGATGGCAGTTGTCTTTTCCAACACGTCGTGTACTACGTCTCAGGACCCTTCGTGGGACACCACGAACAATGTGCTTTATTTGGAGCATCGACCTCACCGACGCGGACAAATTCGTACAATACACAATCGGCTTCGAACGTGATGACGGCCCAAGTTTTTGAACCAAGGACAAATATAGGCTGGTTGATTTCCCACCTTTGCGCTCCGTTAAGCCACAATATTACTCGTAGCTGAAATGTAACGTTTGGTTGAGTTCCTCGCTAACGTGGTAATTGTCCAACGTACGCCGAATCAAACTGATTAACAGAACTCCGTCCTCACCCCGCGCAATATTAATGCCAACAAAGAGCGTAATTTTACGCGACGTTGGTCCCCACCTAGATGCACACTTAGGATATACCCACGACCACCTTCAGAAATCGCCAAATACAGGGACCACTATCAAACCTCATCAATCTCACCAAATTTACAATAAATTAGGCCTCCTGCGGTCCGTAAAATCAATGAGAACCGTTTTATCTCTAGAGATTAAATACATCCCATCTCACCCACTGCCTTCCTCTACTGCAAGAATACAACAAAATTAATGATCATCGGCACCAGGCTGCCCCCACCTAACCATCTCCGCAACCCCGCCCCTATCGAACACACGCCGGCGCGCGAGGATCGACACCGTCGACGTGTCCGTCCCGACGAAGCCCAAGGCGGAAGACTGGATAATCGCGTCTATGAACATAGGGTACCTGTGGTGCGCGGGTTAATCACACACGACGCCCAAAGATTGATGGAAAAGGGATGCTTACCACGGACCGTACCGCTCGACGGTGTGCGAATGGTCAGGGCGCAGCCACCCGAGCTCAAACACGTCGTCCCACCACCACGGATCCTCCTCGTCGCTCGTGATGACGACGTGCGCTACTTGGATCCCCCTCCGTGCAAGAATGTCTGCGCGCATCTCCTCCACGCGCCGCGCGAAGGCGGAGAGGGGGGCGAGGCACTCCGGGGCGCGGACACCGGCGATGTGGCACCAGATGATGAAGTCTCCGCGGCGGACGTGCACCGCGATATACTACGTGCATATATCCCTCAATGCGTTGCAGCGGTATAGAGATTAGAGGACGGGAAACGCACGGGTGGGATTGGCTCGTCGACTTGAACGCCAAGCGTCTGTCGTATATGGCTCGTGCCAATTTCCTGGATCCTCTTGGTGAAATGCATATGTTGTCCCACGGCCCGCCAAGCGGGCGAGATATCTTCCTCGTCCTCGAGCAGCTCAACCCCGATGTAGAGGCTGTTAACGCAGAAAAGGTGCTCGTCCGGGGGAAGCGACACCTGGTGGAGAGGCGACGCCTCCGGCGCGGGAAGCGTGCCGAGGGCGTTAGCGCGCGCGGCGAAGTGAATTAGGGATGCCAAGGGCCAGAGAAGCATGTTGGGATCGCCACCGCCCTCGCTCACCAGGCGGACCCAGTCTTGCGTGCGCGTATAGGAGATATCTGCATTCATTTCAGTCCACGGTAAAAATCAGACCGTCATCTAAATCTGGATGATAATAGAGACGGATGCAACAGTGCGGACGAACCAAGTTTGAGATCCACTGGCGGGTCGAAGTACACGCGTTCCGCTTCCCAGGTCTTGTTCTGGATGTCCCAGCATCCCAAATATTCCACCGTGTCGCTTGCGAGATCCTGCGGATGCGGAGTTAGTTGAGAACCCAGCCTCGTTCAAACGAGATAACCGCGTGAAGCATTTTATATTGACCTTGACCTCTCGCCATTCCAGGATCGGCATCCCCACGGCGCGCTCCAGCTTGGGTAGGTCGAACACGTCGCCAACGTCAATTTGGTGTGAGTCATTGGATTTACGTCCCAAAATATGCACGGGTCGGAATCGCGGGAGGATGGGTACGCGTTCCGTCATCTGGGCGAGGTATATCAAGTTCATCTACACAAGCAAGCAGAAATCAGGACTGGCGACCTCGCAATGAGGTGAAGGAAGACGACGCACGAATTCAATCACTTGGTTGGCTAAATGGGATTCATTCAGTTGGAGTCGTAAAAAGTGCGAGGTTGCAATACGTACACCACCCATTTGCAGGCCAGCTCGTGATGTAGTTCACATCCGGTCGCAGGTTGTCTATTGTTCTCGATCAATACCGCCATTATACACGCCCGCCGAATAAAGAATACGACACACCTCTGAAAGCGGCCGTTGGTGACCCAGCGAGCAGGCGATCCTTAAGTAGACGTGGGGATCTGAGACCATGGCCAAACAACGAGGGGTGCGACGCGGCGCCGGCATCATGCCAGACCCGCGATTTCAGGATGAAAACGCAGAGCGCGGCCTGGAAAATGGCCACGCCCACCGCGACTCTCTGGCGGGACTGGATGGGGATTGAGAGCTTCATCTTTCCGTTCCACCGACGTCGCAGGTGCTGAGGAGCAAGAGGAGGATGACGGCGATGCCCCTAAATCGTTGGAGAGTCTCCTGTCATCAGTGATTTATTTTTTCCCTGGGTCAAGAAGCAAACGATGAATGAGGCTCGCCAAAATTCGGATTGTCAGTCTTCCTCATCATTACTGTGATAGCCTCAACCTCCGAGTCAACTAGTATACCATACGATGATAGGTACGTGCCTCGCACTTGAAGACATGTGGCATAAACAGAAGAATTTCAACTGTAAATCGAGGGCGAAGATTGAAGAACAATCGGGTCAAATCGACTCAAGAGACCCAGACGAGAAAAGAAAAAGGGAGAGAGCACATCTAGGTCGCCTTGGTGACCGCGCATTTTGCCCTTTGATTATATAAGCAGGTTGAGACGGTCACGTGCCAGGTACATTTGACACGAATTGACGCGTCAAGAGCAACAAAGAGCACGGAAGGGAGAATTTACGTTTGGGGAGGTGGATGGGGATTAGGTTTTGGGTGAGTGCGGAGGCCAAAGAAGACTTAATACTCCGACTCAATGCGGGTCATAGCGCACGACTCGTCGTTCTTCAATACATAATCACCTCTCGTTAGACGACTTTCCCACACTCGGGGAGCCCCAGTGCATGATAATCGCGAATGACGACCCGGCGGCGACGCGCACCGCGAGCCTCACATATACCCGCGGGACAGGTCGCCACGCTGACAAGGATGCTGCTCGCGGCTTCCGCCGATCCCAAGCTTCAATGTCGCCGCGATGCGGTCGTAGTACTCCGCCAACGGCGCGATGCCTACGAATGCCAAATACACAGATGATCATCGGTAGGGTGCATCTGCCTCTCTTGACCTTTGTATTACAGTAAACTAACGTGAGCATTCTGCGCAGATGATATTTAACCGATAGATTCAACACTTACTGTAGATTACTAAGTGGGGTTGAATTGATGCTTCCCGGGCATCAAGACAGCCCGATTGTGCATGTTCAAAGATTTATAGAATGTTTTCCAGCCTATTGATAAACTTCACTGAATGTTGAACCTGAACCTGGTGTCCGGTTCAGTTTGGTTCAGGTTCAAACCAATTTTGAACCTGACCTTGCCAATGCTAAGCAGTGAGTAGGAAAAAAATAGGGACACCAAGGAGAGAAACTGACCATGTAACCAGGTAACTATTTTAGGGCGATGTCGCTACACATAATTGCTCAATTCAACCGTATTTTTATTCTCATTGTTTGTGGTTGCTCGTATATAATTTGGTATTACCGTGGGAACTCAATGTTCATGGGAGAGGTGTTGGACAGTCCTCATGGTCCATGGATGAGGATCAACTGACCAACCAAATGAGGATTCCAAAGGGCCAAAGCAGGTGTGCGGGATGGTTCACTAACAAATCCCAAAGGAGAGCGAGGGTGAACAGCAGGCAAGGTTTTCAACAAACAGGGTTTTCAAGTTGTCAGATGGAATATCCTACCAGAGATCCCCGAGTTCCGAGTCCAGAAATTAAAGTCTTTGTGGTTGTTGCAGGGATGAGAAGAGGGATGGAGAAGATCACGCAAGCAGGATTACGAGCTTTTCCTCGGAAATCATCCGCAACACGGCAGACCGAAGCAATCATGCAATAGAAACCCGTCCTTTACGGTAGCGCTAGCGGGAATCCATACTCTCCATTGCCATCGCCCGTACTTACTCCCGCGCTAAGGCCATCAACGCTGCGTACCTCGCCATCTACTCGTCGGAAGCTAGTTAGTTCGGGGTCCAACGAGCGGCGGAAGCTTTAGGCTGGGTTATCCGTCCTTTCCTAGTTCTTATTATGCTGGGACTGCATTTCGCCTCACCAATATCATGAAAACCCCACGGCGAGCACTGGGCCGGCTGGAGTCGAGTACCGCTTCACATTCACCTCTAACTCCTAAGATATTCGGTCCCTCGATCCCTCGGCATGTCTTACTGTGCAGCGCGAACTCTCAGGTCGGCGGCGGTCTGGTCCTATTCTCGTGGCACTAAATACTTCATTCCCAAAGAAAATCGCGATAATGATGCTAGCCTGGATTTCGTTACATATAGAAACCCTTGACGTATTCCGCCTTCTCAGCACATTGTCCCAGACCCGCAGACGGCAAATTGTTACCTCAACTACGAGCGGTTTACGTTTTGCGTCATATGGATTTGTCAATCCGCCTGGATAAACGGCTTCGGTGCTGGGATATATAGCCCAGAGCAAGCCAATTTTGGCGACACTGAGAAAATGACAACCCCCGAGAATTCGACTCCCCTCAAGGTATCCATTGTAGGTGCAGGTATTGCTGGTCTTGCAGCAGCGATTGCCCTTCGACGCAATGGTCATATCGTCGAGGTGGGTGAAAGCCTCCAACTCATTCATTGTCTGTGGCTAACACCTCCTCGGCCAGATCTTCGAAGCTGTCGAAGTGCTCACTGAGATAGGTGCCGCTCTCGGCGTGCCAGTCAACGCCCAGCGCGTCCTGGAACATTTCGGATACTCAAAGGCCAACCTCAAGAGCGTCAATTTTGACGGCGTGAGTTGCTCTCGAGAGGTGTGGGATCCGATCAGCCTTACCATTGCGCAGTTCCTTACCATGGACGCTATCACCGGCAACGCTAGGACGGCGAAATGGTTGATCTCTGGATTGGACGACAAGCCGGTGACTCAGCCTCCGCTCGATTTACCTGATTTTCTCTATACTAAGCTCGTCCAGAATATTATGTGCCACAGAACTGACCTTCGCAATGAACTGGAGCGCCTGGCACTTGGCCCCGGCGATGGCCCTCCACCCGTACTCCACCTCTCGAGTAAAGTCCGCGAGTGTGATGTCGAAAAAGGCTTGCTGGAACTCGACAATGGACGCGTGATTCAAAGCGATGTTATCCTCGGAGCGGATGGGATTTCTGTGAGCGGTGGAATTCCAAGTTCATCGTAGTACCTACCTCATTGTTGGGTAGTCAATGGTGCGCACGCGTATCCTGGGCCGTGTGCAGAAGTCCATCAGCTGTGGATGGTCGTGCTATCGAGCCCTCATCGACTTCGCGACGCTGGACGGCGTGCCAGAGCTCGCATGGCTCCGGGATGGCGTGTCGGGGCCCCGCTACGTCGCGCAACACGGCGGCGTATTCCGGACACTCTTCCTATATCCATGCCGGGGCGGCGCGCTCCTCAATTTCGTCGGCCTTTTCGAGGATCCCGATCACGACGATCCAGGTGCGTCGCGGTGTGCCTTTTCTTTTCCACCACAAAAGGATTCTTGGCATAAACATTTACACCAACATCTTCCCCGGCAGGCTGGCGCCCGGACGCCACGCGCGAGGAGGTGCAAGCGATCTACGCCGATTTCCACCCGCAGTTCCAGCCCGTGCTCGCCGCACTCCCCGCGCGCGTTCTCAAATGGCAGCTCCGGACGGTCCCCGCGCTGCCGACCTGGGTCCGCGGGCGGGCGGTGCTCCTTGGAGACGCCGCGCACGGGACGCTGCCTACGCTCGGGCAGGGTGCGGCTATGGGGATAGAAGAAGGGGCCGCGATCGCCGCCTTTTTGCCGCCTGGGACGACCCGCGATGACGTCCCCGCGCACCTGGAGGCCTACCAGGCGCACCGCAAGGCGCGCGGAGAGTTCGTTGGTCGCGAGTCTCTCGAGCAAGTGAAGATCCCCGAGAAGAGGGGGGAGTATATTCGATGTGTGTCTCCTTGTTTACTCATTCACTAGGTGTTCTAATCCACGGTTACTTCGCAGCGCAGGGAATGCAGGAGTATATGATGGGGTATGATGCAGTTAAAGCTGCAGAAGATTATTTTGAGGAGTAGTTTTGCCAACGTGGTCCCTCCGCTTAGGACTGAAGACGGCGGGTTGGCGAGCACTGTAGCCACTGAACATCAATAATCTATTTTTCCTTTGTTCGAACAAAGGAAAAATAGATTGTTACCCTGAAAGTTCTCCTTTCTTCTTGCCATAGAAATGGTTCCTGAAAGTTGATCTTTCACTGCTCCTGTCACAACTCGCTAACAATGAAGAAATTTACAACTTTTGAAACTGCCCCATGGAGTAGATTAGCTATCACAGCGACTGGGACGAAGATGACTGTAGTGTACAATTGGACGCGTTGTACATAGGTACAGTACCTGCTTGTTCCTTATAGGGACCTCTGCAGTAATACTATCTCCTCCTCCTCCTCCCCTGATTGTGGAAACTTCCATGGCGATTTCACACCAAATTACAGCTGATTTCGAATCTAATGAGATCGATCGATTGTTTTTCGTCGTTCCCAAAAAGGGAAATTTTCCTACCCAGCAGCCTCTGGACATTCCCTGGTACCGTAAGACATGCGTAGGGGCTTAAAGACCCTTGGGAAACATCAAAGTTAGCAATACGAAAGCAGGAGAGGTGTGGAGTGATCCAATCAATAATGGTAACAGGTAACCTATTAGCTTTCGTGAAACAGCGTGCTTTTGGCCGGAGAGGTAGTATCTCGCTGCCGGGACATCATTACATGTTTAAGTTATCCTGAAGTTGATGGTAGAGATGTGGTAGAGTACTGGTTTTCTAAAATTTCCTTTTTGGGAATAGCAAAAAAAAATCGATCGATCTCATTAGATTCGAAATCAGCTGTAATTCCTCAACTATCTCCAAGTCTTGACTTGTCTACTGAATCATCTACTCCAAGCTAACATATTAACCTAGGTTAATATTTTCTTTTCTCTGGTGTGAAGGGGTCCCGGACCCACCCTACCCTTCGAGGCTGTGTCTCGGCATCTTCCGGTGGCTGCCTCTTGGTCAGCATCATTTTGCCGCTCAATTCGTTGAGTTGGCGTTGAGGTTTCGGGACCATAAGATACGATAATCGTCATCTCAGAGAGATTAGGTTATAGTCTTACCGGCATGGAACTTGACGCAGCATCTCAAAATTTGAGTTTCAATATATCGGACAACAGAGACACATCGATTCCGTCAAGTATTCGTACAAAAACACTACAAATCTGGCAAAAGCCGGCAGGAGTGGCTTCCCTGGGCTCAGAGCGTGATGGGGAGGCAGTTGATAGCGATGAGACCGCCGAATTCCTTGTCGGGCGCGTCGCACACGACGGTGGTGCCTCCGCTACGAGGAAAAGTTTCAGTGGCAAAATAAAAATGTTTTCAAGGGTTTTACCAGTTGTTCCCGATCAAGGTGATGGGGGAACAGCTGAGTCCGACGGGTACGTCAAGGCCGGTCAGATCGAGACCGAGGAGGGCGGCGACGGCGGAGGCCGCGGTGCTGCTCGAGGAGACCACACTGTTGCAGCACTGGTCAGAGGTCGGGGGAGTGACTGGAGGGGTGGTGTTGGGAATGGCGGCAGCAAGGGTCTGCCAAAAAATCAGTTAAATTCCGCCTTCCCCTCGTAAGCGGAGTGTACGTACGATGAGCACCGAAGTGACAACGACAGAGAGCTTGGAGAACATTTGTGTGTTTAAAGAGCTTGAACGACGGGATGTGTTCGAGTGAGGTTATAAGAGAGGGAGCCGTGCATTTATGTGTTTCCTTGATATGTGGTTGCGTCGTCTATTGCGCAATTGATGAGCTCAGGTTTTTGGAGCGGAATCCTTATGGTTGCATTGGGATATGTAGTAGAGATTCGGATATTCGAAGACCCACGCGCGTTGAACTCCACCGCGTAGAAATGACTAGGCTAGAGATCTCCGCATTTGTCGACATCGATCCCACGTTGGTGAAGAGTGCGACGTCAGATACGATATCCATCTTTCCGATTTTGTCACCCTTCAAGGAGATATCATGTCTTTGGGTGTCTCTAACAATTCTCGACTATACTCACCAATGGGCCCCGGTGTGTTGAATCGCGGCAAATTTGTTGCAACTTCCGGGGGACTTTCGCACATCGTTCTTGTCCCAGGCGGTTTTCCGACCTCAAAACGGAACTGGAGTTGAAGTTGTTCCCGCATTTTGGCCACGTGCTGCCGGGACTCGGCCAGTGCCTCGGCATTACAGTAAGCACTGCGGTGATACCACGTCACCAAAAATGTCTTGGTCTCAACCTCAACTCTGCCTCGAGGTGTCTATACAAACACTCGGCGGACCTCCGACATCAGGAAAAAAGACTTGTCTAGGTAGCGCTGGTAGCGCTACGGTAGCGCTACGGTAGCACTACCAGTGCTACGATGACAAGTCTTTTTTCCTGATGGACTTTCCGCCCTGAGAAGTAATGCTGGGTCACGTATACGCCGCGCACATGCCAGTGGGGCGAGCACGCTCAGCGTATTCTCAACTTACCACTTGTCCCTCTTCGCACATATCAAACGAAACGGGGGCATGACGTGTCAGAAAATGTTCTATGTAGGCGCCCGTACAAGATATCACCTCCACGTGGACTCCGCACTAGCCTTTTCTCTCCGAATCAGACAAACCAAGGTCACCACTGTCATTCCAGGCGCACCGTTATGGTTAATAGCTGTTCTTGCCCTGATATGCTGTCAGATGTGCTTTCAGCAAACGACGCATATGCATTTTGCTGCAGTTGGTCTGCATGGTAATCGCTTTCTACCCTCCGCTTCCAAGATCAGATTTCTGAATGTGGTCGCTGTAGCCGCCATACCTCCGGGCTGACAGGCATCCAGAACATCAATTCAAATTTCAGGGGCAAGAAGCAGTTCCGAACTTCATATGTCCAAATTATATGATGGTTCGTCGCATATGACGTCCAGTTTCCTAGGATCCTGCGAATGCGACTTTGGCCTCGAACAGTACTAGTGGGGCCACGACCTGCATGAAGACGCGAGGATTTGCTTCTTTTCCGAGACCTTTAACATTTATTGTATCAACGGTACCATGTCCTCTTCTCCTGGCTCCTTCGACACCTCTTTGGCTGTCTAGCATCAGAACATTAATCAAGGTCCCGCATGCCTGCTCCGGGTGCTTTGTATCCCTGACTGACAGCGTCTGGATTGATTACAATTCACTGCGGTTTATTATCTAACCATGCCACAAGAAACTCATTCCGCTTTCAGCCACGATGACTGCCAAGCCATGCTGTCCGGGCTCCACTGCTCCACTCTTCGTTGTTCTGGGAGGTATTCTCGCCAAAGATTCGAGACAACTAGCATGAATGTTGGAAGACTCTTCCTCTCATGTGGATTGATTTAATTCATCGGCCCAATTTATTCTTCCAAAATCATCCTGCAACACATGCCGTATGCTCCACTCGTCGGGATATTTCCAGGTCCTTGACGTAGAATCTGTGTCGAACGTGGTCGTCCCAGGTGCGTCCGTCCGCATCGTGTTTTAAAAATCTACACACAGGCTCCACTCTCCAACGTTAACCAGGTCGTCCTGACCATTGAATGACGCACCCCCATGTCAGAGTCGATTTCCATTTGAGCCTATGGTGAAACGTATAAAAGGTTTGCCATCCTCCCTCTAATCCTCACTCGAACACCATCTACCGTCGTTCAAGCTCTTTAAACACAAACATGTTCTCCAAACTCTCTATCGTCGTCACTTCGGTGCTCATTGTACGTACCCACCGCTTGCGCAGGGAATGATAAATTAACTGATTTCTTCGCAGACCCTTGCTGCCGCCATTCCCAATACCACTCCCCCGGTCACTCCCCCGACCTCTGATCAGTGCTGCAACAGCGTCGTCTCCTCGAGCAGTACCGCGGCCTCTGCCGTCGCCGCTCTCCTCGGTCTCGACCTGACCGGCCTGGACGTTCCCGTCGGACTCAGCTGCTCCCCCATCACCGTGATCGGGAACAACTGGTAAACTCTTCGAAAACTATTTGGATTTTGACACTGAAACTTTTCCTCATAGCGGAGGAACTACCGTTGTGTGCGACGCGCCCGACAAGGAATTCGGCGGTCTCATCGCCATCAACTGCCTTCCCATCACCTTATAAGTGGGTTTCGATGCAAAGTGGTTGGCCAACTTCCAGAATGATGTCCATGTACTTTTTGCTGTTGCGTACGATTTGAATTTGATTTACCTTTGGTCCCGAAATTCGTCCCTGAGCAGTGGTGAGCCGTACGTATTACTGCATGCATCATCCAGTATATGCTGGGTAAGATGAAGGAAGCGGCATGGCATTGGTGCCCGGGAAGCTTCCGAAAATGAGCACCCCCTTCGCAATCCTGAATCCAGTGCGGCCAAATTCGGGCTACCTTGCATCGTCGCTTCGCCCCAGTTTCGGAGCCCTGAATCGAGCTCGGTCCATATCCAGTCTTTTCCTTTCCTGCTGACTTAACGTTCGATTGTAGAGCCGTTGCCCACACTTCCTTTAATCGCGCTGCAATGAGATCCTCCCCTTGCCTCCGAATCAGCGAGTCAAATTTCATTTTCTGTCAGTGATACTGTTAGAAAAACGGGTATCGTGTGCTATGCGATAACCTTGAACGGATTGGTGTTACTGAATGTAATACCTATCCAGAGGGAATATATGACTTATATTCAGGTTCAAATACTGGAACCTTTATATAATCAGTCAAACACAAGCTTTCACCATTGAAGTCTCAGATTTAAACCAGAGCTAGCGTCGTAGTTTAATATAAGGCCGCTGTCAAAGCTTAACGAAGGATGAGCGCTGTTGGCCCGAAGTAATATTCACACAGTAGTGGAAATATGCACGCAAGATAGCGCGGAAGAGTGAAAGTTCACGGTAGTTGATTGTAAGTAAGAGATGATCATTTACAGGAGGAGGACAGGCCTCTTATATACTGCTAGCTACTGAATGAGTCATAATTCAATGACTCATACTGAATGCGAGTGACTCCATGCCCGAGGGATGCCCGAGGCCATGCCCGAATCATGCCCGAGGCAGTATTTGATTCGAGTTACAATGCAGTGTTGAACCGTGGGAGATAAATACTAAATACGAGGCATGTAGGCTACATTCCAAGTAAAAATGATGGCCTACGAGCCCAAAGTGCCGATATCCATCACAGACACTCTCGACCTGACTTTAATCTACTAGATAGATAACGCTCTCACGACTACCGCCGAAACTATGTCTACGAGGTGAGCCCAGTTATGAAATTGCCGGATGGAGCTACATGAGATAAGAACAAGAGGGACCAAGCGAGGCAGATAAATCGTGAATTGGCGCGAAGTGATATATAAATGTAGAAGTGGTATATATATATATATATATAAATCTATGAGTACCAGATGAAGTGGAATGTGATGAAGAAGGTGTAACAGTCGAGGACTATAGTCGGAATATAATGATACCAATGATACCCCTGAGCGATACGCCAGGCCGACAGGCCGATGGTGGCTGCAAACGTCGAATAAACCCAGATGGCGCAGAAGATGCGGCTGTTGCGGTATTTGTTATTTCCGCCTTTGGCCTTGGCGGTGCCTTGCGCCTGTGCATTCCCGGACGGGACCCACGAAGCGGTGGTCCCGAGGATTCTGTCCTTGATGGCCATGAGATATGCGTATCTGTCGGAAATTAAGTTTCGTGTATGGCGTGAAAATTTTAGAGCACGTACTGTTGAATGACGAAGACGTGGTTGACGTTGAAATTGTAGCGCTGTGAACGAGATTTGAGCGGGGTGCGTCAAATAATGCCTAGTTGCACGAACCTGCCGAGACCACAGGCGGAAAATGATCACGCTGTCGAGGAGAGAGGGTATGACGAAGAAGAAGTTGTAGTATATGATGTGTGAGGGGTTGAAGAGAAGCATGAGAATCACGGGTATGGCGTTGAGGAAGATGGTCATGCTGGCCGCGGCATAGTAAAGCATGCCCGTCAGGAAACATAGCTTTTGAACGATAGTGAGTGGTGAGCGCCAGAACTCGGGGTTTGTGAGGAGGGTCGATGAGCCACTGCACCAGCGCATCTGTAAAAATGTCGGGTCAGAGATACGGAGAGAGACACGGGAGACCGACTGACCTGCTGGGAGAAATAAGCTTTGGGGATGTCTGGGGATATGCCGCAGGCAAGCGCGAGAGGGACATAATAGACGCGCCAGCCGCGAGTCATGGCAAAGAAACCGGTGTGGACATCTTCAGAGTGGCCTATTTCGGCAGTGCCGCCGACCTCCTCTAAAGCCGCCCTACGATAGAGGGCGTTGCTGCCGACACATATGGCTGGAATGGAATTCAACATTAAACAGTTGACCCGGAAGAATAAACTCACGAGCACCCCAACGATTGCGATTAACTTGGATGACGCGATAGAAGAGCTCCTGTGTGGAGCTGGCACCTTGTTCAACCCAGGTTTGATCGGCACATGGCCTGAAGAACTGAGGTGTTTGTACAATGGCGATCTTGGGATTATGGCGCATCAAGGGAACCAGCTCTCGGAGGAAGTCATGGCGCGGGCAGAAATCAGCGTCGAAGATGGCGAAGAACTCGCCCTCAGTGCGGGTGAAGGAGTACCGGAGATTACCGGCCTTCTTCAGGTAAGGACGATTATCCCGCCTGATGTAATTGAACCCGTATCTCTCTGCAAGTTGTTTGACCGTGTCCAATGCTCCGTCGTCCAGAACGTGGACTTTGTAGTTGGTGTAATCGAGTTTGGACACATGGCGGTACGTATTTTCGAGGATTTCGAGTGGCTCTCCGCAGCAGGGGAGCAGGACGTCGCTAAACAAATCAGCCATTCAGTCATTCGGGATGGAGAGTAGACACTCACACAGACGGTTCGTCGCCCTTAGAGGTGGCATACTCCTCGACGATTTTTTTGTGAGGTTCAAGCTCATAATCGCGCCCGAAGTAACTGACAAAGTATCAGTAAAAAGCGGCTGGGCGTGGCGACGACGCGACTCACCCGATGACATACGCGACCACCATGTGAAATTCTACTATAAACCCAGCCGGAGCAAACCTGAATCACAGTCAGGATACAGCGTGATACATGTCAATGATAAACCCACCAATAAAATCCTGGGGTCGAGAGAGAGAATAACCAAATAGCGGCAGAGATAGAGAGGAACGAAAAAGTCCCGAAGATGTAGAGGGGAAGGCGACGGGTCTTCGCGTAGATGTACTTCTCGCCATCCGTAGGTGCGTATGGCAAAACCACAGCGGGAGCGTCGGCGTCAATAACAACGATTTCAGAACGCATATTGTTCGTGAACTTCGAGCGGGTAAAGCGTTTGTACGACGGACGCTCCTTCTCGTCCAAAGGGGATATTTTCTCATCAACGGGGGATATGTAGACATTGGCGTCCTTCGACGGCGCAGTTACAGCGTCAGGAGCTAAGGGCGTGGGCGAGGGAGGGCGAGAGTGAGAGTTAGAGGGCAAGGGCAAGGGAGCGGGCAAGGTCAAAGGCGCCGGCGTGGGCGAGGGGGAAGGAGGGAAGGGAAGTTCTTCCTGGTGTGTCTTCAGGTCCTCGTATCCGCTCACCGGTCGTTCCCGAGGACCGGTGGGACTGTAGAGGGTATACTCGGTGGCGCTGGAGTCGCGATAGCCCTTCTTCCCCGTCGCCCTCAGGTCCTTCTCGTATCCGCTCACAGGTCGTTCACGAGGGGAGGTGGGACTGTAGAGGGTGAGGTCGGTGGAGCTGGAATCGCGATAGGAACGATGGTGGAATTCGTGGGTGTTGATTTCAGAAGAGTGAGCCGGAGCATTAGCGGGTATTTCGAGGCGGAGAGTCTTCCCGACCCGGCGTCCTGCATGCTGAAATGTGGGCGGGGGCGGAGAGAAGTGCTGAGGAATACTAGGTGAGCGAAGCATGAAACAAGAAGTCTTTATGAGACAATACCTGATCTTCCGTGGCAATGGGCATTATTGAACCGGTGGGGTGAGCGTTGTTAAGTCTTGGTGCTTGACGAGGAAGATCCAACGTTGAACCAACGACCATATGTTACGGGCAGTTCATCCTTTATATCTACGCCCGACCCGTCTCAGATCCTGTCTCAAGCGGGAAAAAATGGAGCGGGATCAGGCGGCTAGAGTGATGTTTCAATTGGAGCCGCTGTGGCAGTGGCGGCTCCTTTCACTTGCCCGCACCTCCATCGACCAGTGGCATCGGGTTTGGCGGGGGCGGGGGTGATATAGTCTTGAATATCAACCTTCAACCGGTGGCTGGCCATGGTAGTAGTAGAGCAAAGTGCCATCAGACAAGTTGTTTCGGATCGGGCGGATCAGACGTTCCGTTCACTCGCGCACGATCATAGACCGTGCCCAGCCTTGCACAGCATGGTTCTTCCCGAGAAAGAAATCGAAAAGGAAGGAGTTCGGGAGTTTCTGGGAAACCCCGAGAAGGCCGAAATGGTATTCTGCGCTGTCTCATAGGGGTGGTCAATTCTTGGCTCATGTCGCCCATCTGATATTTGCCCGTTATTTGTTCGAAATAAATCAAGATTTAATGATCCGTCTGTTCTCGGCAATGAGATAGGGAGAGGTAGGTAGGTAGGTAGGTACTTTCGGGATTGACGAGCGAGGGTTATGCGCTACTCGAGGAACACGCATGTTCCATGTATCGGAGTATCCATTTTTCTGTCGCGTCGCGTCAAAACTTGAAGTCGCGTGTGACTGATAATGTGCTGAGAATCGAGATGCAATTGCAATTGCCGTGATAATATGCCAACACGAAAAGACCTACCTGTATTAAAGGAGTGCATCAAGAAGAGGTGAGTCGACTCAGAATTAGGGCAGGAGGGATGCGCTAGCCAAGGCAAGCGGCGGGTTGTCGAGATCAGTCGGAACATCAAATCTTCATTTGTTTCGAACATATAAGAAGAGATGGCCGAATATCAGATGGGCGAGATGGGCCAAGAATTTAGCATCCCTACTCTTAAGTGAAGAATTAAAACTACACAGCTGGGAAATCCCCGGTGCAGCTCTATTGAAAAGCTACTTCAGCCCGAGCTACCGAAATACGCCGAAATACGCCCGATCCTATGCCGCCACTTTCTCAAAATCTCGACCTCAAAAATCTCTCAGGTTCACCTTAAGCTCTAAGGCTCTGACTTGGTCAATTTCGACCCACCGAATCTTTGGGGATTCGGCAACACGAAATTGGTGATCGGTCGGAGTTTGAAACACTGCTTGCTTCCTCCCACCACCATCGCCTCCCCCTTCCTCTCTCCCTCCCTCCCTCTCCCTTCTCCCTCCCCTCCCTCTGTTTAACCCCTTCGCCATTACTTTGCTCTTCTACGACTTTGTGCTCGCCGCCGCGACCCAAGGCCAAATGACCGAAGAAACGGGCCTTCAAGGTGGTTTTTTCACGCGCTTCGCACGCGTTTCTCGCGTTCAACCAGCCGAGCTCTCCATCATGCGCTCTGGTGCGTTGATCTGGCGGCTCTGCGCGCTATCTCTGTTAGGCGGCTCGCAACATCGACCTTCGACCCTCTCGTAACTTGCACTATAGGGAGAGATTTCGATGGTCTCGACTTGGGTTACGCCAGCGTAGCGTCAGAGGCGCGTCCCCCGTCTGAAACCCTTTCCGTCTCGCTCTGTACGTGCTCATTCGCCCTGCACGTTTGCTGATTGCAGAGAATGCCTCGTAGGCAACATCTCTATTTCACATCTTGACTTCCCTCCCACATCCGCCGGGTCCGTTCGTGTGTGCACTTTCAGGCGTCGCATCGAGCTTTGTTTCCTTGAAGCAGTTATATACTCGTGGTCTATCTGCTGGCTTGAACGCTGCGCCCGCTTCCGACTACCCTCGTCCGTTTTTTCTTGCATTCAGATCATACACGGGCGGGTGATTTGAGTTTCTTTGTTGGAGGTTGTACTTGGAGGGACTGGTCAGCCGGAGAATTTTACGGGATCCTGCTTTCCCGCGACGTGCGCACTGTGCAGCCCATCAATGCGCGTAGTATGATTTACGCCCAGGGTATAGGCCGCTGGCACGCCCTCCGTGCTATGATCCTAGGGTGAGTTATCCCTGCGACATATACTCATTTCTCGGTGTCGATTTAGGCGATCGTTCCACGGCCGCTATTTGTTTCGGTTCCATGGAATTTCCTTCTCATTCGATCGAGTCTCCTAATTGCGTCCACAGACCGCAGTATTGAACAGGACAGATAACTTAGCGTGAGCCAACTCTTCAGCGCACGATATGGGTACTCACTCCGCATTCTCAGAGTAACGCCACGCATCTTCCCCTCTCGCACACCCGTTGAAGTACACTTCAACGCGATATAAAGCTTAGAGCAAGCCTTATTTTCACTACCGCCTCTTTGGTACGCGTTCCCCGCGTATCCCTTTACCGTTGACGCACACTGAACGGCATGCTAGTTCGTTGCGACTGTCTGCATCAATCGCGATGAAGTGCGGACTCCGCCGAGCACGGCAGCGTGTGTGAGAGAATTAGGGGCCGAGGAGGACGACAGTCAGCTTCCAGTGGCGAGATGGCGGGGTTGTACGATTTTTGCCGTACTTCGGTTGAATTCTGGATTGTTAAACAATATCAGCAAGATAAAATAAAGAATTTGGCGGGGGTATATATGGGCGGGCTGCAGCAGAATTAGGCATACATATGGAATGACTCGCAAGACCAGGGCATATGGAAGTCGCAAGCCTATATGCTGTGTGGCTAAATTTCTGCTGGGATATACGTGTTACATGGAACAAACAATCTGGGTTTACAGTGATGCTGTTTTACGTGGGAACAATACGCGGGGCCGCGTGAGGGGGCTCACAGGTCGGAAAACAAATTTCTGCACAAGTCCCGCCAGAGTCAGAGGAGGTCACCCAACTGTACTCCGCGAATTCCCATGGCCGGACCGCGAACTAGAGGCAACTCAGGCAACGTTAACGTCCCGTGCAAGATCCGGATCATAATTCATTACGGGTGTAGAAATTTAGAGGGGGAAAACTGTGTATTCAAGGCTACTACTGCACCAGTATTTATACCTTTCAGAGAACAATGGTATATAGTGAAACATGTAAATACTGGTTGTGCTGAGTTCAAACTCCTTGAGGTGCAGTACAATGTGTGGCGCGTGAAACACGTAGTAAACACGCGTCCAGACGCGTCTCAGCGCGTCTCTATTGTTCCAGCTGAAGGCTGTGCGTGCAACGTGTCCTATAGGCACATCCACGACGCGTAGGTTCCACGTCGTGTCTTCCATGTTCGCGTCGCGCTCACGTGGCTCTTCCGGGCTGACGTGTTCCCTCTGGCACGTGTCCGTAAGGATTCCAACAACGGGGAGTCGAAGTGTTTTAGATCCAGCCCCGTGTATGCGCTCTCTTTCTAGGCTAGTGTGCCGGCGCGACAACGCGTCGTGGACAATGGACATGGAAGCGGAGGGTCCGGGCCGCCTAGCCGGCGGCCACAGTATATTTTGATATTTTTTTTCTTCCTCATGCGGGTCCTTCTCACTCAACTCTGCCACTCATACCACTTTCAAAAAAATTCGCTTCTAACTCTTGGGCTTTACGGTACCTTCTTGTGCCGCCGATATCTGTTTTCCAGCTCCTCGATGTTCGCCTCAGCCCTTTTCTCATCTCCTGATCAAATCCCCGGCGCAGATTCAACACGCAACGAAAGGTGCTCTCCATCTTTTTAGGCAAATCAGCCCCGACGTCCCCGAGTATTATGCCCCCATCAAATCACTGAGTCGGCAAGTTTTTGCACCGTGCGACGACCAACATTCCTTTCATCGAGACTCAACTTGAAGAATTCCATTTGCCATGGAAGTTTTTCGCTTCAACTCCCTTCGATGGTGCCGGCGATTATTTCCCTTCTCTGCTCAACAAGATCGCGCATCGTAATTCGCTACTCCTCGTCGCGCTCTCCACTCTCATCGTCATCTGGGGTCTCACTTTCTGCCACTCCCAAAGTCTTCATCGATAGTATATCATTTTGGAACCCTCATACTCTTCCTCCCAAAACGATTATAAATCCTGAGGGCAGTGGGCCTTCATTTAGTTATCTCCGTAAAATCGCGACTGGACTTTTTTTCCCAAGACAACGTATCTATTTTGTCGCAACCTCGCTTTCTATTGTGGAATCCTATCATTGAACGGGACGTTGAAACAACCGGCGGGACAAATAATCATTTCATAGCAGGGTCATGTCCGTAAACTTCTGGTGAGTTCCTCAAAGCATGAGTTTTAGATTTCTCGACTCCAGACCATCTGTCCGAGGATGACTGCGGCGAGTGCAAATATGAAGCTACAGCCTTGATTACGAGTACGAGCGGCTCCCCCAGTTGTCGGCGTCGCCTGAGCACCCGTGGACGACGTCGTCGATGCGGGCCTGTTACCTGACGATTTCCCCTGGCTAGCGGCGTGATTTGCGGACGACTGAGAGCTCGGATTGACGGTCGTCGCCGGGGTGCTAGTACCCGCAGGACCAGAGCGGACGACGCACCGCTGCAATCTGCTTGCCCTTGGCTCCAATCGCCGTCATTGTTATCCATCCACTGCACAAAAGCCGGATCGAGAATCGAGGTATTCGCGTTGCCCTCATTCGTGTACACGGTCAGCGCCGAATATGAAATCGCGTCCAGGTTCGTGCAGCACTGCTCCACGTACACGCTGTAAGCAGAGGCAACTGTGGTATTGGTCAAGCCCAGTGAATATCCCCGCTAGAAATATCGAGCCAGAAAGAGAGAGATCGAGGAATCGAGAGAAAAAGAGGCACAACGATGTTATATCGAGAGATTCTTTTGTTTGGAACTAATTTTGAGCCATGTCCCTGACTCCGCCACCTCGTCGATCTGCCGTTTCGTCATATCATCGACGACGAAACGCGAATCCTACTCCTACTCGGCCGGACGTACTCTGGGGTGTGTTTCAAGTCCCTTTTAATTTGGGGTCGTCGGCATCAAAGTTGAGAAGGATAGCTGAAAAAAAAACTCACATCGCCGGATCACAGTCAAATTACCTAAGTAATAGTAGATATTTGGACTCGTCGGGAAAGGATTATGGAAGACCGTCCTCAGCGGTGCCATCCCGAGCGGGAGAAGAGAGTTGGTTAGAGGAGAACTGAATCAAATATAAAATCCAAAATTGATTTGAAGATAGTAAGTACTCCGGGGCCGCCTGCGTGCGAGCATAAACAAAATGAATGTTTGGCGTTTCCAACCAACGAAATTCGCGCTGATCTACTTGAAATAATATTCGGGAACTTAGGGTAGCCCATTTCGCGCTCATTTCATGTCCCCGAGAAGCCGAAATGAAAATTACCTCTGATCCTGATGTCGAAATAAGAATTCGGCAGCTTCGGCACGTCGACGGAGTGTGGACATACGCGCGGCCGTCTCAGGCTGATTCCGGGGGTCTGATTGAAGGGAATCAACTGCCGGGTCGGATAGATATGTACATGGCGAGGGTCGCATCACAGAGTTTACTGTAAGTAATCAACGCAAAGCTTCGACTTCAAAGTCCGCTGGACTCGTACTGCCATGCGAAGCGCTGGCCTCAAAAGCCACGTAAGAAAGGAGGGAAGCGGTAAGGGTGGGAGAAAAAAGAAGCTAGTCTATCGAGCTATGTGAGTGTAGGTAGAAGAGGAGGACGACGATCTACAAATATGAAAGAGCATATATATATGTAGGGCGGGGACAAAGAAAGCCGGAAGACGAAGACGCCACGCGACACAACATGTCATGTCCCGCCTGCATAGACCGTCTTGGGCGCGTCAAACACCTCTGTTGTAATCCAGAGATTCTGAACAATTTCTCACGGGCCATTCGGCATTTAAATCCTGATTATTCTCGCCGTGAGCGGCTGCCCGATCCCTCTCTCTAGCCTCGGTTTCTGTATCCTAAGATCCCGCCGGAATATCATCTTTCGAAGACGCCCCACACTCTGGCAGCGGGTCCTTCAAATAGTGCCGATTTCACTGTTTCTGCGTAAAAGGGTCAATATTCCCTCGTATCAGCTCAGAAAGGAGTATGAGGCATCTCATACGTGTTCTCTGTAGGAAATAGAAGTTATAGAACATACTCTGGATTACACATCGCACAAAAAAGGCAATCGAACCAAGTTGAACATAAGAGGGTCACAGGTCACATCCGCTACCTACGGTTGCAATAGTACAGTACGCGAATGGATTGTACATTTGCACAGCAATTCAGACGTTGGTGGTAATAACATTACTCTCCACCCCGTATGCGTCATCCCAAACAAGCACATGATCGTCCTTTTCGATTTGGAAAGACGTAGTTTTCCCTCCAGCCCAAGTGATGGTGATTGTCTCCGCGCCGTCGCGACCCCAGTGATTCTGAGCCCATGTCTCATTCTGCTTGGGGTAGAGTGTGAAGTCGCCACTGTCACCACCGGTAACAGAGGCAACGATGGAAACAGACGCGTAGTTGGAGACCCAGACCATGGTTGCTTAGAGAATGTCAGCGAAAACCGCAGGGATGCATAGGAGTTGCCAATAGAATAAGCCACTTACCAGAGTAAATGTAGGTGTGATAGTGTTACTGCTCAGATGATGCTGTCAGCAACAGTGAATGGTTGTGGTGCTAGAATGTACTCACTGCCAAAGTGTTGACTAGGTTGGTGAGGAAACGAGGAATCGTTTGAGTGGGATTTTATACATTTCTCCTTGTATGTCATAATGATACAGACGCAGCGAATAGCTTACGTGGTCGCTGTCCCATGATCATCGATGGGATGGCGAAGTGCAAGCATTGCATCAGTCAAGCCGAAATGTGCATGCTTTCTGTCGAGATTGAGAGTTTCGATGTCCATGCTATCTATCGATAACCGTTTTCTCAAAACAGGCGCTATCATGTCACCGAGTAATAGAAGGTATTTGTTGCCACCTTTGAAACCCAAATTTCGAGATGCAAATTTCAAGTGAAGTGCTCCACTACGTTCTCACACTCCTGTTTAAACTCTGTTCTAGCGATGTGCAAACGCAATTTTGGGACGGAAAAATGTGTACGCGTCCCCCGCGAGTTGAGGTGCGTAGAAGGGACACCTTGTCTGGACGTTTAGCCCAGAATCCGGGTCGGGTTCCGGGTAACGAGCCACCTGTCTGTTCGCTTAATCCTTCAAAGACCATCGCTCCAGATTTCAACAAAAACATCCGAAAAGCCGTTTCAAATAGATTCTAATATGAGATTTAGAAACCAAGGAACGTGCATGCTAGCTCCAACGTGCATGCTATCCATCGAGAACTTTTCACCGAACCGGCGTTGACTTGTCACCGAGGAGGAGGGGCTTAAATTTTACGGCGCGGTCCCACAATCGGAACTACCAGTTTACTAACAGCAAACATGTGATTGAAATACGGGCAGTGATCCATATCTCTCTCCAAGATGCCTTTAAAGAAAAAAGCACTACCAATGAGGGGCGGAGACCCACAACAACGGTACTACTCTCCGCACGACACGGATGAACACCGGGCAGACAAACGCGGGGAAAACCACACGGGAAATATATTCTACGCGCTGTCAGGAGTTGCTCAGCCACTGTAACGGCTGCAGTACCGTTGGGCATGCATGCGAGACGTAGAGAGAAAGAACCTGGACAACCTCCATTGATTGAGTACAGCCTCCGCCGGTCGGTCGCGATCTGCCCAAGTTGAAGTCGCGAGAGCATGGCCCGATCACGTCCGTGCATGTCCAGTACATGAGAGAGGCTGAAATGAGCCTAGGCCCGATAGCACTTTATCTGACCAGCTTCTTTAATCTTATTGACCATTTCAACCCACTCAGTAAAAAGATCGCAGGCTATGCTGTAGTCGAAGCTTTCCTCCATGGAGCTTGTGAGGCTCTTCAGCAGACCTTCAACCATCGCCTTGGATAACACATTCGGCTGTGTGAGATCCCGGTATATTGGGACCGGCAGTCTCGACAAGACCAGGCAGATGTCAGTAATCCACGAGTATTTATGTTGTTGAGCCGAGATCCACGGAGTCTAGCAGGCCATCCACAATGAGCCTTGTATCCGATTCCAGTACCTCCGTGACAAGATGCAACAATTAGTTAAATTTCCGGCGATCGGAAGTTAGCTCGAACTGGTTAAGCTGATTCCCGTGTGTGCCGCTGTTTATTTTCTGGAGTTTTTCGGCATTGTCCAGACTGGTAAGTCACCGCGTCTTCATCCAACCCAAGGATCTGACAGATCGAACCGGCGGGTTGAGAGTCTTCACGAAGGCCCCGCCCCGGACGCAAAAGACGATCAGGAAGCTGCAGAGCAACCAGAATATAACACCGCCGACGGCTAGCAATCGGTCACGGTAACGATAAGTGGAAGTACCGTTGATAGCGGGCATGTTGAGGCCAAAAGTGAGATCGCCTTATTTCATGGCTCCGAGGACCCTCGTAACGAGTCGGCCAGAATCCCCGAAATACTGAGCAGTCGACGACACGTCGACAAATGCAGAGATCGCCGTGGGGCTGGGTGCAGCAGAGAAGACAGCCCTAGCAGAGTTACCGCTGCATATAGAGAGGAGTCGACAGTATTCCACCACGCAGACGGCGAAGACAATCTGGAAGTCTATAAGAAATAAGGACATAACCCGGCAAATCCGGACGTTCCTCTGGAAATCTCTGCATGGGGCCCACAAGTTTGGCAAATACTGGGAACATATCCACGAGCGTGAGGAACGGACAACATAATGTCAACACTGCGGGTGACGGAAGATTTGGAACACCCCACGTGGCCCCCTTTGCATAGGCAGCACACTGGGTTGTGGACTCGCTGTCTTTGAAAATGAAAAGAAGCGTGTTATCGTCTCTGTACTTGATATGGAAGCTCCGGTGCGAGTGCGTCAATAGGCGCAACGATGAAACACGAACCAAGAACGAAGCAATAAACAGATGGGTACGCACAATAAATGAACGGCTGGAGATCGCTGAAAATTTGACAAATGAACACAAGTTCGGCAAACACCATTCCCACAGTTACAGCTGTTAGTAAACTGGTAGTTCCGATTGTGGGGGCGCGCCGTAAAATTTAAGCCCCTCCTCCTCGGTGACAAGTCAACGCCGGTTCGGTGAAAAGTTCTCGATGGATAGCATGCACGTTGGAGCTAGCATGCACGTTCCTTGGTTTCTAAATCTCATATTAGAATCTATTTGAAACGGCTTTTCGGATGTTTTTGTTGAAATCTGGAGCGATGGTCTTTGAAGGATTAAGCGAACAGACAGGTGGCTCGTTACCCGGAACCCGACCCGGATTCTGGGCTAAACGTCCAGACAATGTGTCCCTTCTACGCACCTCAACTCGCGGGGGACGCGTACACATTTTTCCGTCCCAAAATTGCGTTTGCACATCGCTAGAACAGAGTTTAAACAGGAGTGTGAGAACGTAGTGGAGCACTTCACTTGAAATTTGCATCTCGAAATTTGGGTTTCAAAGGTGGCAACAAATACCTTCTATTACTCGGTGACATGATAGCGCCTGTTTTGAGAAAACGGTTATCGATAGATAGCATGGACATCGAAACTCTCAATCTCGACAGAAAGCATGCACATTTCGGCTTGACTGATGCAATGCTTGCACTTCGCCATCCCATCGATGATCATGGGACAGCGACCACGTAAGCTATTCGCTGCGTCTGTATCATTATGACATACAAGGAGAAATGTATAAAATCCCACTCAAACGATTCCTCGTTTCCTCACCAACCTAGTCAACACTTTGGCAGTGAGTACATTCTAGCACCACAACCATTCACTGTTGCTGACAGCATCATCTGAGCAGTAACACTATCACACCTACATTTACTCTGGTAAGTGGCTTATTCTATTGGCAACTCCTATGCATCCCTGCGGTTTTCGCTGACATTCTCTAAGCAACCATGGTCTGGGTCTCCAACTACGCGTCTGTTTCCATCGTTGCCTCTGTTACCGGTGGTGACAGTGGCGACTTCACACTCTACCCCAAGCAGAATGAGACATGGGCTCAGAATCACTGGGGTCGCGACGGCGCGGAGACAATCACCATCACTTGGGCTGGAGGGAAAACTACGTCTTTCCAAATCGAAAAGGACGATCATGTGCTTGTTTGGGATGACGCATACGGGGTGGAGAGTAATGTTATTACCACCAACGTCTGAATTGCTGTGCAAATGTACAATCCATTCGCGTACTGTACTATTGCAACCGTAGGTAGCGGATGTGACCTGTGACCCTCTTATGTTCAACTTGGTTCGATTGCCTTTTTTGTGCGATGTGTAATCCAGAGTATGTTCTATAACTTCTATTTCCTACAGAGAACACGTATGAGATGCCTCATACTCCTTTCTGAGCTGATACGAGGGAATATTGACCCTTTTACGCAGAAACAGTGAAATCGGCACTATTTGAAGGACCCGCTGCCAGAGTGTGGGGCGTCTTCGAAAGATGATATTCCGGCGGGATCTTAGGATACAGAAACCGAGGCTAGAGAGAGGGATCGGGCAGCCGCTCACGGCGAGAATAATCAGGATTTAAATGCCGAATGGCCCGTGAGAAATTGTTCAGAATCTCTGGATTACAACAGAGGTGTTTGACGCGCCCAAGACGGTCTATGCAGGCGGGACATGACATGTTGTGTCGCGTGGCGTCTTCGTCTTCCGGCTTTCTTTGTCCCCGCCCTACATATATATATGCTCTTTCATATTTGTAGATCGTCGTCCTCCTCTTCTACCCACTCACATAGCTCGATAGACTAGCTTCTTTTTTCTCCCACCCTTATGTACCGCTTCCCTCCTTACTTGTTTTTTCCTGTAGTGCATGTTCTTCGCTGAGGCCGGGTCGAGCGCGGTCCCTCTCCCCGACGACGAGCAAGCCATGGATAGCCAGCTGGAGGGGCTAGGATATTTCGCCGCGTCCGCCGCATACGCGCCGCGTCACTGCCGCGTCAGCCGCGCACACCGCCGCGTCCTTCCACACGACCGCCGCGTCCTTCCACATGACCGCCGCGTCCCATCTTAGGACCACCGCGTCCTCCAACTTCAACGCCGCGCACCGCCGCTGTCCAAACGACCACCAACAGACAAATCTAGTTCACCCTCGCTGTCACACAACCTGCTCAACCACCACATTGGTAACGATGTTTGGCCGTTGCCGCTGTACTTCCAGATGCAAGTACATTTTAACTGGAACTATGAGTCGCTGCTCAGACCTCCACTCCCGCCGTTGAGTTGAGCTCTATGGATGGTGCCGTGTTAGTTGTTCCGCGCTGATCTGATCGTTGAAGCCGCCCAAGCTGACAAAAACCTCCTGGAATATGTATACAGGTCAGATAGTCCTGTACACCCGACCCATGGATTGAAATCCGCCCCATAGGTCCTCGACGTTGTTCACGATCAGATTGTGTGCACAGCCACTTGTTCGAAACGCAAGAAATGAATCGATAGTGACTCCCGGAATTGGTTTTCAGGAAACATGTGCTGCGGTTATGTATGACCTACACCTGCTCAAATATCGGACCCAAAATCCACAGATCACGCCGTGTGTGAAGATTTTTGATGTTTAATACAAACACACGATACTGATATTTGCGGTTTCCGCTAAGATCCTCACTTCATGTTGGTCAAATTCTTGTGTAGTATCGTCAGATTAATCAGTGAGCCCTCATTGAAGGTTCCAAATGTGGTGTTATCACATTTTTCCCAAAAAAAGACGGGGATTGCTTTGGTACGGTTCAAATGTAAAATCACCAAGACCAGAGAGTGGTCTACGGGTCCGCATACACCATTTTGTGTCTCCAAATCATTATTAAATCACATACTCTCCGTGATTCAACTGAATCACGCGCTACGAACATTCCACGGTGACGCGGCCAAGCTTAAACTTGAAAGTATAAATGAGCACTGTGATGGGAACCCACTCCCCAGCCATCTTCCTGCGACAGCTCGGGACATTTCAAGAGCTAAAAATTGGTGTGGCAGAAGACATTGTGTTGGTAATCCAGTGAGTGTACAATGTGGGTTGAAATATGGAGTGTGAGAGATGCGTGCGAAAAAGCGGCGAAGTGCACAGCGGCGCCGCATCACGATAGCATACCTGAGCGGGCGGGGTCGTAGACGTCTAAAACACTGTCATTTATGGACTGCCCAACTGAAAATATCTTATTCAATATCGCGACCCCCCGCTGCAATTTGCACCCTTCTTGAAAACCCGGCGCATGCGAAGGACATTGTTTACGTTCCAAAGAAGATGTTCTCCGACTCTGAGGGGGACAACCATGTTTACACGAAATGTGGACTGGGAAATGGTGGCCCAGAGTTCAAGTCAGTTTAATATTCACTGCAATTGATAAAGCCCCGATTTTTCCATAGACCAAACTCCCTGTTGGAGCTACACTCTCCCCAGTCATCATCGCTACAGATAAAACCCAACTGACACACTGGTTCTCTGCCTGAGGGAAATCTACCTACCCTGTCTATTTCACGTTAGGGAATGTTCTCAAGGCTCTCTTCCGGAAACCATCACAAAATGTGTGTATTCTTCGGGTCGACAATACTATCTGAAGCATAGTTACCGTGAATTGGTATCAGTCCCTTGATAGAGAGCATGCCAATACACATTCATCTCAGGTGTCTTTGTGGAAGTATACTGCAATGTTGGCGGCCGGGGAGGTGGGTCGCTGTCACGTTGCCAGTTCAAACTTGGCCGCGTCGCTTTGTACCGTTCACGGATTTCAGTTGAATTGCGTAGTACGAGAGTGAGATGGTACAGACTATATAGTGTAATAATGATTTTTGGGGGTTGAAATGGTGTCCGCAGATCCGTAGACCATTCTCTGGTCTCGGTGATTTTACATTTGAACCGTACTGAACTATTCCCACCTTTTTTTGGGGGTAAAATGTGCATATCCACATTTCGAACACTCAATGAGGGCGTACTGCTTAATATGACCATACTACACAAGAATTCGACGAAAATGCAATGAGGATCTCCGTGGAAATCGAAAATTTCTGCATAATATGTTGGTATTAAGTATCAAAAATATTCACACACGGCTTGATCTTTGGCTTTTGGATCGGGTATTTAAGCAGGTGTATGCTATATGGTGCTTCAAGACATGTTTCTCGAAAACTCATTCTGGGAGTCCCTCTCGATTCATTCGTTGCGTCTGGAACAAGTGGCTGTGCAAGCACTCTGATCGTGAACGACGTTGAGCACATATGGGGCCCACTTTATATCTATGGGTTGTGAGTACAGGACTACCTGAGTTGTATACACATTCTACTAGGTTTGTGACGGCTTGGGCGATTACAACGGCCAGACCGGCGCGGAACTAATCACACGGCGCCATCGTGCACTTCGCCGCGTCGCGCCGCACGTCTCTCAACCTCCATATCTCTATCCACATTGCAAATCATCAACACAATGGCTTCCGAAATCTTGATTTTGGGATCTTTCAGAATCAGGGAGCGGTGCCGGCAGGGGTGCCTTCCTTACCGCGCGGCATAGTTACACTCCGCCGCTCTCGGCTGTTCAGCATTCCCAGGTTTCATTTCGAACGGAATTATACTTACTAATCCTTACAGAGGATCTATCTTCCATCCGGCAACAACACCTCGCCCTTTTCAATTGAGTGCGGTGAATCTCATTCTCGAGTTGGTTCAATAAGTGGCTGTGCAAATAGCCGTCAAATCTTGAACTATGTTGAGGACGTTACGGGGAGAAATTTGGATATGTAGATTTTTTATACGACGTTAGATGAACCGGATACAGATCTTACAAACTTTTGGAAGGCATGGGCACTTTCAACAGCCAGATCGGCGCAGAAATACTGACGCGGCACCACCGTGCACTTCGCCGCGTCGCGCCGCGCATCTCTCAAACTCCATATTTCTATCTAAATTGCACACTCCACAGACTCTCAACACAAGGCCTTCCAAAATCTCGATTTTTGGGTCTTGAAGCATCAGGGAGCGGTGCCGGCAGGAGTGCCCTCCTTACCACCGTGCGGCATTTTACACTCCACCGCTCTGCGCCGTTCAGCATTCCCAGGCATCATTTTGAATGGAACTGTATATACTAATCCTCAAATAGAATGTATCTTCTACAGCATGTATTGAGCAAGCTACGGCCTGAATACGTTTCGCGTGTTGGTTTTCTCAAAAAGGCAATTTGGCCAACTATTTTGCAAACAGCAATAAGCTTGGCCGCGTCGCCGTGTACCGTTCTCAGCACGGGATTCAGTTGAATTAATGAGAATACGTGATGCAATAAAGATTTGGATCCATGAAATGGTGTGTGCGGACCCGTAGACCATCCTCTGGTCTTGGTGATTTTACATTTGAATCGTACAGAAGTGTTCCCGCGTTTTTTTCGGCGAAATGTGACAACACCACGTTTTGAACATTTAATGAGGGCCTACTGCTTAATATGACGATACTACACAATAATTTGACCAAAATGAAGTGAGGATCTCCGCGGAAAGCGCAAATTCCTGCATAATGTGTTGGTATTGAATATCAAAAATATTCACACACGGCTTGATCTGTGAGTTTTGGGTCGGACATTTGAGAAGGTGTATGCCATACATTGCCCCAGGACATGTTTCCCGAAAACTCATTCTGGGAGTCACTGTCGATTCATTTCTTGCATTTCGAACAAGTGGCTGTGCACCCAATCTGATCGTGAACAACGTCGAGGACCTACGGGGGCGGATTTCAATCTATGGGTCAGGTGTACAGGACTATCTGACACGTATACGTATTCTAGGAGGTTTTTGTCGGCTTGGGCGCCTTCAACGGTCAGATCGGCGCGAAACAACTCACGCGGCGCCATTGGGTACTTCGCCGCGTCGCGCCGCGCATCTCTCAAGCTCCATATTTTTATCCAGATTGCACACTCGGTAAATGCTTAACACAATGGCTTTTAGAATCTCAATTTTTGGGTCCTGAAGCACTTGCAAGCGGCGCCGGCAGGAGTCACTTCCTTACCACCACGGCGGAATTTTACACTCCGCCGCTCCGCGCCGTTCAGCTTGCCGAGGCATCATTTCAAACTAATTTATATCTACCGATTCTTCCAGACGACGTAGCCTCCATAATCTCAGTCTGTCTTTGCAATCGAGGGCAGATAATCTAATAGGATGAACTTCCTAACCGCCGCGGTAATTTACGGTACACCTCCTGTAAATCTTCCCGTTCACAACTGTACACAGATTTCTGTGCTTTAATCACTTGTCGCAATAAATTATGTCCGAGGATGGTCTTATGGATGTTTTCCCGCACAGTCATTCCCGAAGTCACTCTCGATTTATTTCCAACAGGTGGCTGTGCAACCAGCCAGCCATCGAATTAACGTTGAGGTCATACGGGGGCGAGTTTCAATTTTTGGGTTAGGTGTGGGGGGACTAACTGAGTTGTGTACATATTCTACGAAGCTTTTGTGAGCTTGAGTGGTTTCAACGGCCAGATCGGCGTGGAAGCACTGATGCGGCGCTGTCGTGCACTTCGCCGCGTCCCGCCGCATGGCTGTGAACGTCGTCCTCGCCATACGGCTTGACTTTACGGACCAGAATTATTGCCAACCCCCATGGCGTATGTATTTCAGACACGCAACATCGTGTCCAGAAGGCATGGAAGTTCATGTTGTGTTTGATAAAGGTTTGGTTTCGAAGAGTATTGTGGACGACGGTGAAGAAAGCAATGGAACATAGGACAATGCTCATGAAGGAATTGGCGAAATATGAATCAAATAAGCGTTGGATGATGGACTTGGGGTGGTGCCGCGGGAGCGCCGCGTCGAGTGTGATGTGTGCCGCGTCGAGTATGGTGAGCGCCGCGTCGTGTATTGTGAGCGCCGCGTCATGTGTCTGACATGCCGCGTCCCTTATATTGGAGCGCCGCATACCGCCGCGTCACCCGGAGGTATCGCCGCGTCCGAGAGGAGGGACGCGGCGAAGTTACCATGCACTTCGCCGCGTCCGCCGCATCATCGCCGCGTCCCGCCGCATGACCGCCGCGTCCAATTTTGACTACATGGTGTCAAGCACGACGTACGTGCAAGTAATTTAACCACTTCATTGGCCATCCTACACCCATACATGGGGGCTACACATCCTGCTTATTAAGGGGTAGCTACGGTCTCCAGAACGTGCGAACGGCGGTCGCCAATTTTGGACCGCCGCGTCAACCGCCGCGGCAGCGCCGCATCCCCGCCGCGCCCACTTGACGCGGCGAATTATCTTTGCCCAGCTGGAGAAGGCTCCAGAGGCTTTTTGTTGATTTCTTATTTACCATAGCTGAATTTAGCGTATATATACCGCACAATGAACCGGGGCAAGGGCCTGTGTTTGTTAGGTGCCCTTGCCTCTATCAGCTGCAACCCTCTCTTCCTTACCTCGCTGTACTAAGCCCAACGGCTGAGATTTACGCGCACCCAAAAAACAAAACTGTATGAAGGTATTTAAGCTACTCAGAAGGAAAAAAAGTACAGCCTGCACAACTGACGACAACGTCGAGAGAGCCGTGGCCGCAGCGGTGGAAATAAAAACGTTTTTGTCTGTGGATTCCGCTGGGCAAATCCAGAGACTCCTAGGACCACTGAATCTGGCCCCGAACTTGGAGGGCCGCGACTATCCCCAGGCCATTCCGAGTAGAACCGCTGTTTATAACTTCAATATACCCAGTACCGTTTGAATGTACCGCCGTCCCTCGTTCCCAGAAAGTTGATAACTGAGCCGCCGCTCAGGTTTCAAAGTAATCCAATGCACTATTATCAGAAGGTCCACGGGTTTATCAACCCGTAACTTTCATTATAATGTCTATCCTTTTATAAGAAACTAGAGTTGTACTATACTCACCAGAGGAATGAGGGGCGGCGCGACATGTTGTAGCAGGCCCCCGGACACTACCTCATAGGTTGGTCCGCCTTTTGCCCCAAAAGGCCGCTGTTTGACTCTAAAAATTTCCTCCTCAGCCCCCTGTTTTACTCTAATTTGGACCAACCTTCCATAAAATGCCATTTTTTTCTCCCGGGGCTCAAATTCTCACTTTCTAGACTGCCGCGGGCCCTTTACAGCCTGCCCCGCATTCGAGTGTGCTGCTGGAAATTTAATTGAGCCGTCTACGGAGCGTGCAAATAAATACACTATTTCTTCCCCCCCTCTTTGCCTTCACCGTCGTGAATTTCTTTTGGTTTGCGGCGCAGAGTTTACAAGCCCTCCCGAGCTCTTCTTTTGCTTTTTGTCGCCGCCGCGGGGAGCCATCGGCCTCCGCTTCTTCGTACCAGACCCCTCGTTTCCCGGTGCCAATTCATTCAGAAGTTTTGCAAGGAGAATCCTCGGCGAGGTTTATGATGTCGGCCATCATGTAGAGCGAAGAAAATTTACGCGTTGTTGTCGTCTACTTGGCGGTATCTGGATCAGCAGCGAGCCTAATTTCATCTGTCATTGGGTCGCAGATGAAGCCGCGGCCTGCCGTGGCTCACCCTGGCCGGTTCTGAGGCCTATTCTTTTTAAATTTTTTTCTCCCGCAGAGCGCGATTTACTCTATGTCGGACCGACCTTGGCTGTTCTGAGTTTGTTTTACTCTATAAACGGACCGAGGTAGGGGTCATTTTGGACCATTGATTTACTCTATCCCGGACATACCTATGAGGTAGTGTCCGGGGGCCTGTTGTAGCTCCAGCATGGACCGAGCCCAGACCGAGCGTCATACGGGCGGCTGTATATTCCTTTAGAGTGCTACGCGAGCCGGGATGTGAATTCGAACCAAAACGAAGAGAAATAAATACACGCATGAACCCAAATAGTGTAACTCGAACCCGGAAAAAAAATCTTATATGCGAAGCCGATTCAAAGTTCTTCCCCAGAGTCTTCGGAACTATTATCCCCCTCGTCAACGAAGCCATAGCCACTGTCGCCCCGAAACATTCTAGGCTGATGGATCCATTCAATCCCTAGCCCACGGCTCAACTGCGCAATCTCGGCCACCTGCGCATCCAACGCTGTTCCGCCGTTCGTGCCTGCGCGCAACTGGCCGACCGTCTCCAGCCTTTTGAGGACCCCACCGATCGGAAAGCGCACGCCGCGGAGCCATCCTGCAAGTGCCGGGGCCGGCAGGAACGCCAGCGTCACTCCGGAGAAGCGGAGATGCTGCAGCCGGGGCGGCAACATTTCGAAAAAAGGCGCGGTGACGGGTACGCCGTTGAGCGAGAGCGTCTGGAGCTCCCGGAGATCTGCGACTGTGTCGTTCTCCCACAGATGCGGCCGGCCATCTTGTGAGCGGTAGTCGCTGATCGTCAGGAGTGTAAGGGTGGGTGCGACGACGTCGAGGCACTTTTTGAGCTCCCCGGGCGCCATGGGCTGGATCCTATCGAGGACGAGCTTGCGGAGGGCGGACATGCTGCCGAACAAAGTCGCCAAGACGCGGGGCGACGTAGGTTTGTTCATATTCGAAATGCTGAGCCCGGTGCACACGGAGGATCCGGCCTCCATGCCCGCCGTCGGATCGAACAGCCCGTCTGCCAGCAATTCCGTGATATCAAGCTCCTTGAGACGCGAAAAGGCAACAATGGTCTTCAACCAGCCTACGTCGAGGTCACCAGTGCACCTATCGGGGGACTCGGGGTCACACTGGAAGCACCCGCGCATCGCGATCTCTGTGACCTTCATCGTCTCCGGCTTTTGGACCGACAGGGCCCACAGAAAATCGCCGCCAGTGAATTTCAACCGCTTCAATTGCGGACACGCCTCAAGGAACCACCTGAACGCGATGGAGCTCACGATCCTAGGTTCCCCGTCTCGCGGCGTGCCACCCTCACGGCCATCGATATGCGTGCGCTCTGAGCAGCTGGAGACGAGCGTTGCACTCTTAACGTACCTGGAAAGGTGCGGAGAGAAACGCAGCTGCCCAGTGAGAAGCATAAATCGTTCTGGGCCTTCGATTGGCAGGTCACCGTAGAGATTGCGGCGCATCGGGTTCAAGAAGTTGCGCGAAACGAGTCCTATTGAAAGGAAATTCTGCACTCGGGAATTGTAACGTTAGATAGACTTCGGCGATTCGAGTATTTTCAGGCACCTTGGGAAGGCTTTCATAATCGTATACGTCACCGTCTGCGCGTCGTCCGTCGAGGAAGACTTGAGCAACAATGTTGTCAATGATGTCCTCGATATTAGGGAAAGGCATTCGAATTCCCGGGGAAGAAGAAACAGTGCAGCCTTCATACTTATACTTCACGTTCAGTGACCATGATCGCTGGGGAAGGTGCCATCGCGGCCATGCCTGGCTTTGGCCTAGGCCATGTGACGCGCGATGGCGGCAGTTGCTACGACTTGGATGACGCGCGCGACCTGGTCAAGTAAAAAAAGACGTGCGTCTTTGTGGGTGTTTCTGGACACGGAGTCATAGGTTCGGAGCAAGCCCGCGCAGCTCCGGCCCGGCGAGCCGACGAAGGCCGTGTTTGGTCTGTTTGGTTTGATGTTTGGCGTGTTTGGTCGACCCGGCACGGTGCGGCATCGTCAGAACGGGGCTTGGACCGAACCTAACGGAGTCAGATTCAAAGAAAGCTGACGTCAGACACCGTGCAGCCAAACAGCCAAACAGCCGACACAGGCTGCAGGACAGCCACAGCCGCTCTTGGTGTTGTCTCGACCTCCCACGGAGCCGCTCGCACTGGTGGACTCCACTCCGGTAGCTGGCATAAATGAGCTTTCATTGGTCCAGATGAACCTTACGCAGACCTACTGGAATGATTGGGCGTTTCCGATTGAGGCCCAGGATACCTCCCCCGGCGTCCCTGGGGCCTGTTCGTCCCTGCCAGAAACAAAGAGCTTATGTGCGGTGAGTGGTGCACTTCATCAAATACCCACACACTTATTAGAATAATCGTACCAAACGACTATGATTTGCGCGATTCGCATTAGCCCGCCACCGTACCAGTCCCGCCGTACTACCACACTGATGCGCCTGAGGTCAAGTGGCGCACAGTTGGGAGCGCTGACGAAGAGATGAATTCAGCCATATGAGATGTTCGTTCCGATGAATTCGACAGGCTTAAGTGGAATAGATAATTTCGGAATTTACTGTACTTACGGAACGTAAGGCACGCAGTCAAATTTCACCGAAGAGTATTGCTTTGACTGTTTTACCTCTAGTAATCACAATTCAAATTCAAATGTCTGGTAACTTATCTTGCTGGTTGTCCGTCCACTATACTGAAGCAGCACCCGGTGAATCAAAACCCATAGAGTCAAGCAACCACCGTACTCTCAAGAACGCGGCTCGGATCCGCACTTACTGATACTAATAATAGGCAGCTATGGTCATCATACGCTGATAGGCACGGCTAGGCAGCGATGAGAGTATATGAACCCAGCATTGGTTAGCGTAGGAGTGGCCTAAGAGTGGCCTCGCATTGCCTTCCCATTCCCCCCACACCTTGGTCTCCCAAGCAGCAACCGACTCGATGAACGCAGAACAGATCCAGACCCAACTGTCCGTGCTCGTCTCATCCACTGAACTAGACCTAATCGAATCCAACGGGAATTCAAAAGCCTATTTTGATCTAGTGTCGCTTTCAATTACGCCACCCGTAAACTTTACTGTATGCATATACCGTGAGACACGCCGGAAATCCGGTCGTATACGGCGTCGGGTCCGTACATACGGCAATCCGGTAAGACCTACTCAAAGTATACAGGGCCTGAAACAAGTATATCAGGAAGATCGGCGGGGAGAAATTGAGAGTAATACAGTGAGAAGACCGGTGCCGTTTGGGTGGTATCGGCTGAATATTTTGTACAATGTGAGGAAGAAATTCCTATTTCCAATCATAAAAATGGTCGAGACTCATGAGACAGAAGAATATTCACAAGCAGTCGAATACGGTGACTCCAGCCCATGCCACGGCCAAGATGAGGCATCTGAAACGTTCCAAATCGGTTGGATTTGCTCGAGGCACGCAGGAACTCACTGTTCTCGAGAAGTTGGGTCGCATCCATAATACAGAGATAAATCCGTGGTTTTGTCCCCGGTCCTGCCAGCTAGAACCGACCACTGTGAATAATGAGCTCAATGTTAACCAATGGGAGGTCGACGTACGAGGCCGACACCAAGGCTCGGCGACGGTAATCATGAGAGCCAACACGCGTTTGCTACGTTCATAAAGTGCATACATCCTTATAATGAGTTTTTCTGCGAGGCATCATGAGGATCGGCATGTTCCTGACGACAGATACCTAGACGCACCTCAACCAATCAACTGGGTCGCGGCAAGGAAGTACTGATGGTATGACTCCATGCTGTGGCATCTGGAAAAAACCTGCTGGAATCATGGAATCGCACATCTTGATTTTCTTCGGGGTGCCATTTTGACTCCAGAAATATTTAATCGCCTATATAGGAGGACTGTGCGGTAGCGTGTTTGGCCGTGCTTGGCACGAGCATCCGGGTTAGATGGCCGGTTTTAGGCGTAGACAGACATCTTCTTCCTTCCGTTTCGCACACCGCGACGGATTCTCTCGCGGGTCCCGACAGCCCATCCGTGTGACTAGCCCATCTGGTGATTGGAGTGCGATTCGAACCACGTCAACAGCGCGAAACTGGCACCGAGAACGAGCACGAGAACGAGAGAAGCGAACGGATCGGGACGATTCGCGAGATCGACTACACGAGAAGACCTATCGAGCGAGGCTATTGATTTCATTACGCATCGGACACCGTCACCCAACGCGCCTTCGGAATCCACACCGACAACACCTTCCTCGTTGACACCCAGCCAATCAAGCAGCGACGAGCTTCCAATCTTTGAAAGACCACCGAGCCCGAATCAGCGCATACTCACACCCCCCACCACCACTCCTACCCTTCCCAACATTATTCCCCCCGACTACGACTCGGACACAATGCCTATGGATGCATGGGACGGCGACACGGACAAGATGTCCGCGCAAGACTTCTTGCGGGCTTTCCATCGGGACGTCAAAGTGACGACAAGCAGTGCGGATAAGGCAAAAGCCTTCAAGCATTACCTGGTAGCGGCCAGCGACGTCGACGTCTGGTTCCAGGCGCTCCCGGCGGCAACACGTGCTGACATGGACCTCATCGATGCCGCGCTCGAGCTCCAATACCCGTCGGCGGCTACGGTGCAACCAACGACAGCGGAGTACGGCACGGAGCTGCTGAAGAGCCGGCTGTTGATGGAGGAGCTAGGAACAAAGACCAAGGTTGCGGACCGCGACGTCTGGGCGCACCACGCGTGGGCCAACAAGATGTTACGCCTGTCGGCGAAGGCGGGGGTCTCTGCAACCACCACTTACATCGAGCAGGTCCGTGTGGAGCTGCCGAAGCCATTGCGCACGAAAATTGGGAAGATACATGCGGATTGGCCCGCATTTATCAAGGCCATACGGGAAGTCGACCCGGTTGAGCTGGAGCTCGACATGAAGGATTGGAGAGAGGAGAAGGAACAGCGGGACAGTGTCACGAAGATGCTAGAGCGACGACCAGCACCGCAATCGTCGCCCACGGCGGGCATCCGCGCGCAGCTCACCAACGCGACGATCAGTGCGCCCGCGCGCTGGCCAGCACTGGCGCCCGGGGCAAACCCGTTCCAAAGTACGCAGGCCGGTGGACGGGGCAATCTCTTCGGCACCCCACGCGTGCCGTTCCAAGCGCAGGCGCCGATCACGCAGTACCAGCCGCCGTACCAAAACCAGGTGCCACGCGCTCCGTACCAGCCCCAGACGCGCCAGCCGATGGAAGTGCAGCAGCCGCTGGTAGGCGAGCAGCGCCGCATCCTCATGGAGGCAATCACGCGCATTACCCACCACCCCGACACGGAGGCAGGCCGACGCGCGCACGGCGACCAGCAGCAGGAGTGGTTCCGCACGCACGGGAACGTCGCCATGAGCGTGAATACGCCCTACCCACTGCGTCCGGGGCGCGCGCCCGTCAACTCGGGTGAGTGCTTCCGGTGCGGGTACCAAGGCCACACGAACTACCTGCGCCGTTGCGAGGCGCCGCTAGATCAGTGTATCAGCCAGAGGGAGCAACAGTGGAGGAGAATTGCATTGCAGGCGCTGAAGGAGCTACCGACGGCGGTGCGCGCCGTAGGACTCGTGCCGTGGGACACGGATGACTACGGGCGCCCGTTCGGAAGTGACGAGGCGCGTTTCGAGGAGGTCGACGACCAGGGAAATGCCTAGGGGCTGTCCAAAGAGATGCTCGGACAGCCCCAGAAGAGCAGAAGATGGAGTCAGTCCTCGGGCGCGATGAGCCATCGCCCGGGGACGCGTCGCCTGGCCCCCATGTCCGTAGTAATACGTCGACTCCCATGTATCCTCATTCCAAATTGCACGTCGTTGACCTGTACGCTGTGGGAATTGAGGAGCATGAGCCGAAGCGCGCGAGCGTTCCGTTCATATGCGGGATCGAGGTGGAAGGACCACGAGGGGAGCGAGAGCGGATAAGGGCATTGGAGGACGATGGGGCGATGGTGAATGCGATGTGCACGGCGTTGTACGAGGCGATAAAGCATCGCATAGGGGCATTACAGTGGTCGGGAAAGACACTGCGCATGGCGAATGGGGCGCTCGTGCCGTCGAGGGGGTACTGGGACGGGTACATCCGATTTGGCGGGGCGAGAGCGCGAGCCACCTTTGAAGTCTTTCCCAGCGGCGGCTCGTGGTCGTTCCTCTTTGGAAAACCATTACTGGAGGCACTCGGGGCGGTGCACGATTATGCGACGGACACCATAACGGTGCGAGGAGAAGCGGGCCTGACTGTGGTGCCGAATCAAATAGGGCGAATGAGCCTGTGGGACGAGGCACGGGGCAGTGTAAACGCCGTGTTCTTAGACCCCAAATCGCGCGCAACGTCAGCAGGAGGAAGTAGCGCACCTCCTGTTAGGCGAGTCTCTCTTCTTGATAACCGTGCCCCGAGGAACGTTGACCAGCACCTGGACAAGGATCTATCCGACCTTTGTAAGGAGGAATGCGCACCGGGGATGCACGACGAGGCACAAGGGAACTCGACGGGGGATTTGCCAACCCCCTCGAGGGAAGTACAAGGCGTCGGAGATGAAGAGGATAAAGAGGATACTGACGAGATTTATTTCACAGCACACGAATCGACGGGCGAAGATGCAGCAGACACGCGGAGCAATGAAGGGACGGCGCGCACGGGGAAGGAGGAGATATACAGCGAAGACACACGGGTGTACGTACCAGGGGATTTTTCGCGATCCCCGATGAGGGACGTACCAGATTCAGATCACACCTCCCGATCGGAATGCGTTACTGACGTGTTTCCGAGGTCAGAACCGACGACGGGGGTGGTGCAAGCCTTGCGGATAGCAAGCATCATTATATTCTGGGGCATACTCGTGCTCGCGGCGCAGTACGGGGGCGCAGGGAGCAGGACGAGTGCGCGTGGGACACTTAGCGGGGATTCAGATTCCCCGCCGAGGGAAGTACCTGCCCCGGATAGCAGTCTCGAGAGGATAATCATCACTGACATCGCAACACCAGTAATATATCTCCAGAAGAACTGGGTCCGACGCCGGCGGTACACGAGACGTGAGAACGAGATCCGCATGAAGTTGCGGCGGAAGTGGGCGCGGAAGCGGCGGGCAGATGAGCCGAGCGCGGAGGAGGCGCCAGACGAGAACGACGATCCAAGGTGGTGCTATTGGATTCCGCCATGCACCCTGCAATTTGAGGTGCGGGTACACGGGAAAGTAGTACGGCCTAAAAGGCCAGCGCGAAGAAACTCAGTAGGGGATGATGCACAATCCCCTGCGAGGGAAGTACCCTGTCCTGCGCACGATCCAGTCGAAGGCATCGCTGACACACCTGCACCAGAACGAATCTACTTGGTGGAGGAAATGGCCGAGCACCTGAGGCAGGCTGCAGAGGACAGCCGGATTTGGGATGAGCTGTGTACTGGCTCTCCAGTGGAGTTTGCACAATACTTGGTCCAGGTCACAGCAGATGCGAGCATGGCCGCTGGTATCCCGGGCGCATTCCCGCAAGGTGACGAGGACGGTTTCGAGCAGCCAGAGATTCGGTTGGGAGAGGACACCTCAATATTCACGAGGTTGACAGATCCGTACAATCCCAAGCAAGTCGCTGCCGTCCTTGACGCGATCACTATTGGTCCAGACTTGACCGACACCCAGCGCGGAACGGTGCGCACATTCATCACTGAATTCGCCGACTGCTATGCATTGTCCATGAAGGAGGTTGTGCCCATCCCAGGTGCTGAGCATACTATGAATATCCCGGCCGACACCACCTTCAATACGAAGATCCACCAGAGGCCAACGACTCCGGCACAGAAACAGTGGTATAACGGTGTCATCGATGAGATGCTGGCCGCGGGCATAATCGCAGGCATGGACCCGAAGGATGTCAAGTGTGTATCACCCACAACACTGGCACAGAAAGCACATCAAAATGGCAAAACACGTACAATTCTTGAGCTGCAGCACCAAATTAACGACCAGTGTGTTGCGGCTGGACTACCCCCGAGCTTCAAGTTACCAGCACGCCCAGAGACAGCACCAGAGGTGGACGATCCAAAGAACCCCTCTTGGCGTGTTTGTCACGACTACCGCGAGCTAAACACTAAAACCAAGGTAGCGCCCATGCCGCAGGGCGACATCCAGCGCAAACAAGGGTTGCTATCGGGTCATCGGTGGGTCTCGGTATTCGACTTTGCCAAGGGATTCTACGCATGTGCGACTGCAGAAGAAATTCGGCCATATCTGTGCTTCTATGTGGAGGGCCGCGGATACTTCACCTATTGCAAAATGCCAATGGGCCTGACCGGCGCGCCTTCGACGTTCAGTAAAGCCACGGGAGACGCACTTGGGGATATGGTCGGCACTAAAATTCAGCTGTTCGTCGATGACGGCGGAATGGCGGGTGATGACTTTGACGAAAAAATGGCGGACCTTCGGACAGTGTTCTTGCGCATCCGAGAGCACAAACTCTCGCTCTCGGCAGCGAAGATGCAATTCTTCATGACGGAGGCGACGTTTGCAGGCAATCGCGTTGGGCCAGACGGTATAAAACCGGACTTGACAAAACTCACGGCTATCGTGGATTGGCCGGCGCCACACGATCTGCTGAACTTGAAGTCATTTTTAGGGCTTTGCGGGCACTTCCGTGGTTTGATAAAAAACTACGCGCGGATCGCGCAACCGTTGACTGACCTCGAGCGATTGGCAAAAGTGGGAGGAGCGGGCTCAAAAGGAGAATGGAGACGGCGGATGCGGGCCGTGGACCTGCAGAGGCAGTGGGGGACAAAAGAGCAGGTAGCCTTTGTGCAGCTCAAGGCGGCATTGACGTCCGAGCCAGTGCTCAAGGGCCCCGTGTTTGATGGCCGGGCCTTCATCGTAACAACAGATGGGTCCAAGGAGGGCTTCGGGGGCATGCTATGCCAGCGATTCGACACGGTAATGCCTGACGGCAGGACAAGGAGCAGACTTCACCCAATAGGTTTTGCATCAAAGCGGACATCGCTCGCGGAGGAACGCTACAAACCGTACCTTCTTGAGTTCGCAGCCCTCAAATATTCCCTCGATAAATTTGCGGACACCACGTACGGCTTCCCGATCGAGATCGAGACGGACTGCCAGGCACTACGGGACACGGTGATGAGCAGCAACCTCTCCACGACACACGCAAGGTGGCTGGAGGCTGTCATGGGGCACGACATCCGCGAGATTCGACATCTCCCGGGGGCCGTTAACTTTGTTGGTGACGCGTTGAGTCGCAAGTATACGAACGTCCCACGTACTGACAACGACGGGAGCGGCTGGTCGGTCGAATGTGACTGGTTCGCGGAGTGCGGGCTAGTATTTGACTTGTACACCGTCGCAGATGCGGAGGAGGTCCCGGCGTTGAAGATTCGTTTTGCTGATGTGCCGGTGTTTTTGCAGGCCATCGAGGCTCTTGAAACAATTGCGAAAGGAGTCAACGAGAAAGCAGTACAGCGCGCAAAGCACCGTGCGAGAGAGTACATGGTGGAAGGGGGAAAGTTGTGGCATGTGGGAGGAGGCAAGTCGCGCAGAGCACGTGCGCGTGTGGAGTGCTTGACGCCGGCAGAAATGCAGGCTGAGGCAGAGCGAGAGCATCGCGAAGGAGGGCATCTGGGTCGTGATTCCATGAAGCTGAAACTCACGGACAGGTTCAAAACACCGGCAATTGACAAGATCATAATGGACACAATTCAAAACTGCGGAGAGTGCTTGAACTTCGGTTCAGCACACCTGCACGCTCTGCTACAGCCCATCACAAGGCGGCACCCATTCGAGCTTTTGGTGGGCGACTACCTGGCCATGCCGAAAGGCAAAGGCGGGTACAAGGAAGTTGGCCTGTACCTTGACACAGCGTCACAGCGCGTCTTCGGGTTCAAATATAAAACTCACAGGTCGGCAGTAACTACGAAAGCGGCCCTCAACACTCTGTTCAACGCATACGCACCATGGGAGACCTTCCAGACTGATGGTGGGAGTCATTTCGATAATGACGAGGTGCAACAGTTTTGCCGCGGATTTGGTGTGAAGCCGCACGTAGTGGCGAAGTATTCGCCATGGGTGAATGGGTTGGTCGAGGGAACTAACAGGATATTGCTGGGGATTCTAAAGAGGTTGTGTGCGCCGGACCTGGGGGAGGAAGGGTGGAAGCAGATCGAGAAATGGGAACACCTCCCCGCGAACTGGCCAGATCATTTTGACAACGCGATTTTCCTACTGAATAATCGCATTCTCAGGGCACTCGACCACACCCCGAACGAGCTGTTCTTCGCGATGGTCATCAACACCACCGAGACTGGGGTGGAGACCGCTTCAGCCGAAATCTCACTGGACGACATCGATTCGCAGCAAGCTTACGCAGCTCAACAGCGATTCGACGGATACGCGCGCGCAGTGAAGCATGGCGCGTCGCGGAAAGCGGCATTCGACCGCCGTGTCCTAGACTCCAAGGCAGGCGAGGTCGTGTTCTCACCGGGAGACCTAGTGCAGGTTCTGGATCCCAAGTTCAGGAAGACATTCCTTACCTCCAAGAAAATCTTGCCAGAGTGGTCGGGGGCATTCAGAGTCAAGGAGCGTCTCTTGAATTCATATGTCATTGAAACTATTTATGGACAGGAGCTCGCGGGCGAGTACAACTCGCGGCGCTTACGACCGCTGAAAGCGCCGAAGGGTTCCTCGCTGGAGGCATTTGAAGAGGCCCGGAAGCAGGGAGCGACCAATGAAGAGGCGCTAGCGGCGGCAGGACCCGTTGTGCAAGAAGAACCGGAGCCGAGTCGCGAAGAAGAAAGTGCGGCGCGCGAAGCCGACGCAAAACGGCAGAAGGCAGTAGATGAAAACGAGGACGGTTGGGTTGACGAAGAAGAGGCCGAGCAAGACGAGGGAGCGGGTATGACGATTGGTCAGAGAGTGCGGGCTAGGAAGGTGGCGGCGCAGGCAACGAGGACGTTGCCTGGAGGAGGGGGGCAGATGCGGTAGCGTGTTTGGCCGTGCTTGGCACGAGCATCCGGGTTAGATGGCCGGTTTTAGGCGTAGACAGACATCTTCTTCCTTCCGTTTCGCACACCGCGACGGATTCTCTCGCGGGTCCCGACAGCCCATCCGTGTGACTAGCCCAACTGTTACTTAAATTGCGCCAGATTCACTTGCACTCTCCCCATGAACTGAAAATTACCACATGAATATTTCCAACAGCATGCCATTAGGCCCAATATCGCGAGATTTCCCAGTCCAGCGGGATGAAATATTCGGAGACAATCGTCGAATACGGCGACGGTCAGCAGCCCTAGCACTGCCATTGGCTGTGCAACAGTCGAGAAATAAAAAATAGTCCTGTGCCCTCGTGTGGATCAACACTGACATGTCGATATCAAAGCTGTGATTTTGGCTGTGCCGGCGCCTAAACCTCTTGCCTCCTGCTCTCATGGATGATATTCAAGTGAATAGCCCCCAAGTAGAGGCAGACCTCGCACCGACGCAAAGGTCTCATGCTTGACTTCCTTTTCTGGCCTCCATTCTCATCTTCATTGTCCAGAGGCAGTCGCATATTTCGCTCTGCACACAGCTTTGAGGATACTGAATTCACAACTGTCAATTGCTACATTTCTGGTGCGTAGGGAGATCAATTTGGACGTCAGTGTCGTGATTTATTATCCCCAGGAGGCAGAGGAGGCAGGGGTGGAGGGGGTGGCATAGAAGGTGGCAACGGGGGTACGGGGGAGGGTCCCACTATGAATTTCGACAGAGTTCGATCGGTGAACTTCATCAACAATGCTCCTCATAAAACTCGTAAAGCCTCTGGTAAGTGAACCCCACCAAGTAATACACGCGGGTATAACATTGCGACCAAGAATTGAAAGACTTTCGTAAAATCCGCCTCGGGGACTTGGACCTCCGCGAGGAAAAAGGAGTAGGCAGGACTGTTGGTGCTGTCAGCCGGAACCGGCGGGTGTATGCTGCTCGAGTTCATGGGCGCAAACGTCCGGTGACAGCAGCAGTGTATGAGGGAGTAGACGCCAAAGAGGTACGTGGCCAAGAAAAATGGAGATATATATCACTCAACTTTTGGTAGAAATGGCTGGAAGAGGTTAAGAAGTATGAGGGACTCCGGTAAGTTTCCCTGTTGATCTGGCTCATTGGTTGTATCTACCATGCGGTGTTAGTCTACCAACCCTGGTCCAGGTGTTTGGGATCGTCAAGTCAAAACAGCTGTATGCAACAGTATACGAGGATGGTAAGAGAATAATTGAATGTACACCTTCCAGTGCTTACAACTCCCAGACTTAATACCCATTGCCGAATTTCGACAATGGTACAGTGATTCAGAAATATCCTCACACCTTTTCGAGTATTACGTGGTGTGCATCATTTTTCTAGAATCTCAGTTTATGTCCTGAATGTACACACAGGATAAAGAGTTGCATGTAAGTCATGCAAGTTTCCCTCCCTCCAGCCACCGATACAATCCAGGGGTGCAAGCATTATTTAAAGGAAAGAAATTGTTTCTCGGACGAATATACACTGTGGATCCGTGGGACAACAAAGCATCTGTGCGTTGAATTGTCAGACAGCGATGACTGGACGGAAGGTCTCAGTCACAGTGATAACTTGGTATTGCACCCTCCAACAGAATTTACCGGAATGGCCCAAGAAACAATTTGGATGTCGTGCTTCGAGCTAGAGGAGTTTCACGATGTCATGGTGATATATGCAGATGGTGATCCTTTTTGCCTTCCTGTTTCTCCCCATCATTTATGCCGACCTGGGGCAATATTATTCCTACCTGACTTGGACATGGACCTGTATCGGAATTACAACGAGACAAGAATCAGCCCAGGGGGTGAAGTGGCCCACATACCCGAACTTCAATTCAACGAAGTTGGGTGGATGCTTCACCACCAATACTGCAATATCGAAAATATTTGCAAATTTGAAATGGGAAACGGGTGGATTCGGTATGACAAATATCTAATTTCACTACTCATCTCTCATCTTTTCAGCTTCTGGTTTCCTCATATTCCTGCTCCGTGTAAGGATCTCATCTGGAAGACTATCTTGTCGGCAGACAGCGGAAAAGAACCTGGGACTGCTGAGACCGCCTGGTTCACCCAGGCCAACCACATATTTTCAGGCTATGGTATCAAAGATGACCTTGACTCCTACGGTGCGTTCCTTTTGAACTCCGAGAATATGATTGAATCTGATTATTTATTCATACAGCCTTTATTAACGAGACGAGCTACTGGGTTTCCTTACTTGATTCTGGTTGTCCACCAGCAGAAACCACGTTATCGGATGGAATCTTTTTGTTCTTGTCCCCGATCGGTGCAATGCAAAACAGAGGTCTTCGGGGCCTTGTGTACCCATTCCCAATGTTTTGGTCCCTTGAGCCGTCGGGATCACCCGGCCTTCTTCCTGAAGAGGCAACTGTGCTTGGACTACCAACCCTTTCCGTGCGCGCAGAACTCTGGGGTACTCGATGGAGTACCGAAATCTATTGTGGCCTGGTTGAATTCTATCGACGCAAGGGGTTCGATCCCTACAGCCTCGATGTTGCTCTCCATCTTGAGCTTCCATTATATCAGCCGTCCTTGCACGACGGTGTTTACCCACGCGGTGAGCAAACAATCTAGTCACCTGTGGACAATGCTGAATGTGTGCGTTGAACAGTTCAGTTGCTTGATGAGGAGGAAGAGACCGACTCGGATTCGGAGAGTGTCTAAATTGTCTATGATACTGACTAGTTACCTTTTCCGACTAGATACCTGTAATAGAAATGGGCTTCGCGCGCTGCCGAAGCGTATGAGAAATATGCTGTCTAGCAGCTAGCAAATATATTTGGTTCAAGAATCCCTATAAAACCGCTAACGCTCACCGCGAACACTACCAAACAGCCGAATAGTAAGCGCGAGACTTTACTAGACTTGATCTACGGAATATCTCGTAGTTCTTAGGACTGCGTGCTAAGCATATACCTGATAATCAAGGCACACACTGTAGCTCAGTGGTAGAGTTCCCAGTAGAAGGCTGTCACTTCAAGTGATGGTGTATTGCAAAGGTAAGGTAAGATTGTCTCCACAAGGGGGAAAGACTCCCTTATATATGTAGAACTATTCTAAATATGGTAAATGACTAAAGTGGAGTCATGGGGCCATGACTCCCCAGCCCGAAGCAAGCCCGAGCCTATGCCCGAGGTCATGCCCGAGGCAGCACCGCAAAGTGCGACGCGTTGGATGAACATGGCTGTGCTGCAACCGTGAGAGTTCATGGAGGGTAATTGATCGAGAAAGGCCAATATCCATCACAATACCTGACTGTTGTTTTGTTTACGGTCCCTCAGACATTTACTTTACAGCTCTTTGCGGAACTTAGGGCGCGATTGTTTTTTTTCTGTTTTCAGTTATTTTGGGCAGAACAGCGATTACGGGCTCAATTCCTGTCCATTTAACTTGTGAGTATGCTCAATCTTCTCAGAATCCTGACGCACAGTTTCCTGTGTCCTCAGATTTTTTAATTTGATCTGGGATCAAAATTCATACATTTTGACACATTTCCAAGCAGGACAGCTGGGGCATCACTATTTCTTTCCCAGGTGCCCTAAATTTTTGTTATGGTGGACTTCTATGTATTATCTAGTTCCTGAAATACCGCGATCAGGAAATATTGGGCTGATTTGCCTTCTCAGTCAGCCTGCTGTTGAATATCGGAACCTGGGATCGTATTCACTATCGCGGTATTTCAGGAACTAGATTATGCATAGAAGTACATCATATAAAAAGTCTAGGGCAATCGGGGGTGAACTACTGATGCCCCAGCTGTCCTGCCCGAAAATGTCCCAAAATAGGCTTACCTGAGACCCCCATGCCGAGTAAAAAATCTGAGGACACAGAAAACTGCGTATCGCGAATGCGAATCGATTGAGCCTACTCCGAAGGTAAACGGACCAGGACCGAGGGCGCTATGAGTGTTCTCGTCAAAACAATCAAAAACAGAAAAAAATCGTCCGCGCCCTAAGTTCCGCAAAGAGCTGTAATTCCTTCAGTCACTGTAGCTCGCTTTCTCACAGGTCAACCGGCTAGCTATGTACAACAATCCTCTACGATCCGATAGGCCAGTTTTTGGTCTCAGTACTTCGGATATAACGCGCGCGTTCAATAATGCCTCAGCCATTATGCTGCGGTGAGCCGTTCTTCCCTCGTATGTCTCGAGGTCCGAGCTGCCAGCTATAGGATTACATATGCTTCCAGCGTCGATAAGGCGAACACCTTCACTCGCGCCGGGACGCACTTCGCGTTGATTAGGGTTTCAAGTTCGCTGGTCAACTCGTTGATATTGGGTGTCAATGTACCTTGCGCGATATATATCCGTTTGTCGCTAACTCCTCATACGCATAACACACCTCTGATATCCTCCAGTCGCATTGTCTTGCCGGGGAACGCAGAGTCCGCAAATACCGCCGAGATAGACACTGTCAGACTGCAATGCATCTTTGAATATTACCTGGGTGATCTTTGTTATATTGATATGCGAGAACGGACGGCAGCTGAATTTCATCCAGATATAGGTTGAACCTATCAGGCGCAACGACACTGGCAAAACTAATACAGTGTTAGGCTGAAATACGTAAGCATATTATATAGGTTATCCTGATTCGACTTAAAAATTCCACCGATATCACGGTTACGTTGATGTGTGAATCTCAACCTAACGCTTGTTGAAATTCAACCTGCTCTGCCTCCATAGTGACCCAATGCCCATTCTTGACCTGTCTGCCCGTCGTGCTGGAATTGATCTTAGCCTTCACTTGCGCTACCGTTGAATCCCTGTGTCGCATATGTATATTGGTATTCTCAGAAGACCTGCACCTGCAGTTCCATTAGATGCGCCGCATGAACAGTATCCCACCGCGCCAGCACCGCCGCCACGGATTCCTCACGCCATTGGCCAATTTCCATCAAGATGCGGTGAGGGTGGGCGGCAGGTCGTCCCAGACCACCGCCTCGGATTTTCAAATCGCGCGGAGAGTTGATTTACTTATGTAATTACTGCATCTCAAGGATAGCAAGTTGAACTACGAGGTCGGTCTTTCGTTTGACTGAGTGGTATATAGGATCCAAATGTTAGCCTGTTCAACCGTGGGTAACTGCTAGTGCATGTACCTGGGTACTACTTCGACACACGTAAGTACTTCCCTGAATAATACTCGGATTATCTATCAACCACTGGCAGACTCTCAACCCTCAAATGTCCTCCCATTCAACGTCGAAACGATGATCTTTCTACTGGCACTAGGTCAGCCTCTTCTCTCTCCCCTGCCTCTCTGTTTTCCTCTACAATCTACAAATCCTGGTTGGCTTCAAAGTTCAGATGCCTCCTTAGTTAACAGCGCCTCCACTAGGTAAGGATTCCCCGTGCGACACCGGCACACAACCTCCTCTACCCACATACACGATGGACACCCTCCTTCCCCCGCTCCGCCCCACCTAAAACAAAAAGAACGAAACCCCGCCCTTCTCACCCGCACCCTGGATCCCGTCCCGCAGCCCCGCAAGCCGCCAGCGCACGAGCCGGAGGTGCGTCTCCGCGCACGCGCTCGCGTTCGTGTTCCCGTGCGCATATACAGCTTCGTGCGCATACGCAGATGCATCCTCGCGCCCGTACGCATCCCCGTACCCGTGTGGATCCTGACGAATACGGTCGGCGTGTGCATCCGCATCCTCGTGCGCACCGGACATCGGTGTATCGTCGTCTTGCCCTTCGGCGCCACCGTGGCCGCGAGAAGGAGAGCCAGACGGAGAGCCTGCGGAACCGCCGCAAAGCGTCCCCACAAACGCGTCGTCTTGCAGCATGCCCGCGAGGACGCGGAGGAGGCACGTGCGCGTTGAAGATCGAGGGGGCGCGAGGTGGGCGCGCCAGTAGGACTCGAGGCGCGGGATGCACGCGCATCGAGGGGCGGAGGCGTCTCCACGCGAGTTGAAGGAATTGAAATCGAAGTCAGAATCAAACCGCCCAAGCGGGTCGACGAGCATGCGCACGAGCGCATCATGGAGGGCCTCGCGCCCTGCGAGGAGGCGCTGCATGTCCGCGGGGTCGAGGATCCTGTGCAGAGAATGATTCTGCGACGCCGTAGAAGAGTCAAAGGAGGGAGAGAAGCTTTGCAGCGAGAGCGCGTAGAACGCCGCCGGGAGGAGCGGCTCGAGGCGGCAGGCGCGGAAGAGGGGGATGGCGTGTGCGGCGTCGGCGTCGGGGCGCATGGGGAGGGAGAGGACGTCGGGAGGGTAGCGCGCGGCGAGGGCGGCGGCGGCCCAGCGGCGGAGCGGGGGGATCTCATATTTGGTGGCTATACGGAGTGCAGAGGCGAGTGTTGGGAAGGGGGCGAGGGTGGGGTTGGAGTGCGTGAGGAAGGAGCTGTAGTGACAAAGAGGAAGAGTGAGTGGCACTAAAGGGGAAGAGACAAAGGGGGAGAACGACGCACTCGGTATGATACATCCACGCAAGAGCGACCTCCCAGTCCGCCAGCGCGTCGCCCGCGAGCAAGACGAACGGGCAGCCGTCGATGTAGTCCGCAGCAGCGTCTGGTGGTTGCGGAAGAGAAAGCATGTCCGAAAAAATCGCAGAGCATTCGAGGCGCGCGCGATGCACTTTGAGCAAGCGCGATTCGATCTCGAGGACGATGTCTCCATCGGGGAACCAGAGTTTTTGGAGTGGCGTACGGGTGGCATGAGAGGAGAAAGACGCGGGGCAGCCGGAGGAGAGGCGGCGTCGTTTGGCTTGCGGGGCAAAGTCGTCGAGAGTGTCGTTGTCCATGTCCATCTGAATGAAGAGGAGGAGAGTCGTGACGTGACGTGACCAAACGCGTCGCGTAGCACGTGCAAGATTATGTAACATTTCCTCCTTGCTCTTAGCCACCACTGGCCCACGACTCAATCTGCAACCAGTTAACGAACCACATCGGCATTCCCGTGCGTAAACGTGCGGTTTGAACAATAGCTGCATTTGGCGTCAACCATTTCTTTGGGACCCCTGATCTACATGCGCATTGACGCGCACTGACGCGGCATCGGCGTGGCGGAGGTTGGGTATTTTTCTGACTTACGGGGAGATGTACAATGAACTCGAATGACTTTATAACAATGCAGGAATATGGAGGACTTTCATAGGTGATTTACGGACTCGGATTATAATTTCCAAAAGCGTAAAACTCACATATTTCCGTTGGTTCCTCGCCATGTGGAAACTTTCAACCTGTTTCTGGACCATTTCCGACCTAGAATTGCACCTTCTGGGCACCGAATTTTCGCATCGGTGCCGCGTCAACCACCGCGGAAGTGCGCGTCAACACCGCGTCGATGCGCGCCTGTACTGCGGCAATACCCATTGGCCTAGAATCAATATTTGTGGGAAACTACACCTATTCCCTGCTAACTCGCGGTTGGAGATGCAACATCTAGTGCGAGTACGTACACCTCAATTGGCCATCATGAGATATCGTTTGAAATGCCACACGAGTTTGTCAGGGACCGGGAAGGAGTTTATCAGTCACTTGTTCAAAAATGACCGGTAAGGAGCGGAGGAAGTCTCGTCGACTTCTCAGCTGGTCCCATAGGTCCTAGAACACTCTCCAATACTTATTGTGCCCTGTTGAAAATGCCTTATCTCACCTTCAAATAAAAAGGGAAACAATTGAAGGTGCTCAACTTCGCGTTTCAACGTCAACTTCAATGGGGGTTAGCGCATCCTGTCAAGTATGATAGTTGGAGCCTGGTCCTTCTGAAATCCTGGCATATACTGACGCTAAATCGAAGACCTCGGTGGTTCCAAACTGAATATTATGGCTAGGAATGAAAATACCATCATGGTAATTTCTGCAGAATTATGCTTTGAGAATCAAGATCTCAGGCTGGTCTGAATGCCTCTAATAGTAAGCATGGGTAAATTGGAGATGAGGAACCTGATGAGTGTTCTAGCCCATGTAAATGCTGTCTCATTTTTCGTTTGCTGATCTTCTTGGTGGTTTCGGGCATCTCGGAGATGTTCCGAGTCAGTTTGCACTCCGACGTGGCCACAGCAACATGTGGTTTAAGGGGTCGTACAACCGGAATATATTTTAGCCTGGATGCACAGACGCAGGCATGCAAATAATGGAAGAACATACAAATTGAACCCGCGAACCCGTGCGCAGGCCAAGGTCAGTGCAGGAAATTAAATTGTTGAGGTCATGGAGGGTGTCATTAACTATGTTTTCTGACAGATGAAATAGCTGGTGTGTTGTCTGAATAGAAAAAAGAAGAGTATGGTGTACATACATATCTGCACTACTCGGGGTAATGCTTCGTTGCTCCCTCATCGCTGGACACCAACTTAGGCCCTCATATGGAAGTATGTACTACCTATAAATGAAGACTTTGGCCTACTCAGAATTCCTGAAAGTGCTCGGAAATAACAATCCTGGCCGTATCATTGACGAAGGAACACTGTAACTGTGTAATTTTTGGGCTTGGCCGTACACGAGAGATGATGATAATGTTTCGAACTAATGGTGTCTTCTACACCATTCTCACTTAGAATTAAGTTGTTTTTCTGTAGAATGTGTATCAAGTCCCTCAAGTTACGCAGTAATAGCTTCCCGCCGGCTGGATGTTGTACCTACGGCAACAGCGGCATACACCGTGACTCACCAAGGAATCAGCGAATTCTTAGTCCAAGTGCCGCATCATGTCCTCAAGCCGATCAGAGGTCATTGCCAGTACATTGGAATGCCCATGTTTCCTCAAAGATCTCAAGTAGTTGCACAACTGAAGAGACGTCGGGATGAAGAGTGAGGAGGGGCTTCGGAGTGATAATTGACAAGAAGATTGACAAGGAAGCTGCGTAAATCCCCCGTGCACAGACCAAGACTCGGTTCAAAGATTTGACAATCACTAAGATCGAAAAGACAGTTCTATTAGCTAAGTTTGTAACAAGCTACGAACTACTTTGGCCAGCCTGAGAACCACTCTTCAGTTTGTGCGAGTGCAATCTGGTTCATTCAATCCGAGTCGACGGGAGTGGCTCCCAACACTTGAGCCACGACGTCTGCGAACTGGACAAAATTCGTTCCATTCAGCCATGTCTGTGTAGTATGGTATCAGTTTCAGCTCGAAGAGAAAGCATTCGTTCATACGCAGGTAATTCTGACAGCTGAAGCAAGTGTAGGGTCAGTTAAAGGCTGGAGTCAAGCGAGACTACGCGACTTACCGTTAGGATCGTTGCCATTAACTGGGGGCTCAACTTGAGCCACAAAGAAAGTCAAGTCTTGAGCAATGGCAGCCGGCCAAATGATGCATACATCATCGAAGCTAATTATGTCCTAGTTAGAGTCGAGCTAATGCATTTCATGTCATTAGACGTACGCGTCTGTGAATTGATCGACGGTGACTTCAGGAGGAAGGTCATAGAGAAGGAAGTTGTCAATGGCGCGAACAAGACCAGCACTAGCAAAGAGCAAAGAGAGAGCAGCTGTGAATCGCATGGCGGATTAAAGTTGAACTGATGGTCAATCCTTGGACACCATGCCTTAAATACTCTTGCCAATGATTCTCATTTATTTCGCGCGAAGGGCATCCTTGACCGAATCAAGGGCGCTGTAGGGCGCTGTCCACTTTACTCGGCGCTTCTTCAAGCGAAGTGCCTGACCTGCCAACTAATCCCATACAATTCGGAGTCACTTGACCCGCTACGTGCGATTGATGATGTAATCAAGTGGAACTTTGATCCGGTCCTCACATGAAATTGAAAATGTGCCTGCTGCATTCAAAATTATTTACCAAATTTGTTCATTGGATCCTCACTCATCTGACTCAATTTTCAATGCTTTACATTCCACGGGTCCTTAGAGTCCACTCGGGTTGAAGAAAGCTCGAGAAAGATGGAGATTCGTATCTAGAGTCAATTGATTTGAGCCTCCGAACTCAACGCACATGAACTGTTCGACGACGAACTCGTCAAGTGCCGACGTTTCGGGGGGTACCTGGACCCTCCCCGATGTCCCGACGGCCACGGGAGGAGGGCGGAGGTTATATTATGTATCGGAGTCGAACGTCACAATCAAACACCCAGGAAGTAAACTAAACTAAAAATCCGTAACCCAAATCTGTGTAACAGAATAAGCACTTTAATCAGTGACGGTTAGGAAGAAAAGGACGAAGTATGTAGCAAGCAGCTCACGGGAGAGAAGAAAAGGATGGTTCGCTACAAGCACTGGGCCCAGAATGGATTGAGCTCTGTGCAGGTAGAGCCCTCGCAGCAGGGGGGGCCGAACCAGTTGAAGTTGGGGGAGGTGCATTGGGCGTAGAGGGGTGCGCACTGGGGAGGGAGAAGAGGGTCAGCAAAGACGCAAGAAGAGCAGAGCAGAGCAAAGGAGAAGAAATATGAGGTACAGAGAATGGATGTGGGACGGACTCACGACTGTGGGCGTGGTGCTGGGGGCGGTAGTGACCGTGGTCGGGGACGTGGTCGTTCCGGAATTGGTATCGCATCCGGTCAGGACGGCCGCGCGGGTGGATGCGAGCGCCGCCGAGGCGATGAAGAGGAGAAGAGCATTGAATGCGGGCATGGTGAGGATAATGATGGGGTTGACTGCCCACTTTCAAGCTTGTGCTGAGATTTGCGTTTTGTTTTATACGTTAGGTCGGCGCGGGCCTGTCCTTCGGATTGTGGATCAGTTACATGTAAACTGACATATGCCAGGAGGGGCGAAGGGAAGGGAAGAGGGGTGTGCTGATGCGTTCCCGCACATTATGCACAGACCGCAATACAATGCGTACAAATTCAACACGAACACGTCTCATCCGGGATTTCTCCCGCCCGGGGATGAGTCGAGGGCAGCTGATCCCTGCGCTGGGGATTGAATGCATTTCGACACAACGCGTCCGGGATTCTTCCAGAACGCGCCGACCTGAGACCATGCCGTACTTGACCTCAGACGGTCCGTCCTCGCTGCCCTTCTCAATACCAAGATGGTTCGTGTACCGTATGTTTTTGACAGCCTATAGTGGTCCTGGATTGGTTGGAATTTGATAAAAGGGTGAACGGGATGTATCCGGTGAGCAAGTGTTGGCGGCCATATTCGCGGTGTAGATTTGCCAACGTGTTGAGGAAATTTGAATGAGCGGTGTATTTTCATTTGATTGGAAACCTCGACGCGTAGATTAGATGCGAAAACCGTCACGAATATTTCGGGTACGAGATGAGGAAGACGGGGTGGGCGAGTCCGTGGGCACGGAGGCGAGGAAGGGGTCACCGTGCACACGTGTGGTGGGCGTTGTGCGGCTGCGGCATGATGGTTTTTCGTGTACTCCGATCGGACGCAAGTTATAGTCAAGTTGTTGCAGTCCGTATCGTGTAGAACTAAGAAAAAGTAAGAGAGCGCTGTGAGAGCTGAATAGTGATGTTCTGGCTTTGGCCTCAGGCCAAAAAGCCATGGCTTTTTGGCTTGGCTTTGGCTTGTTCTGGCTTTGGCTGGGGTTGGCTTTGGCCTGGGTTTTCCGACCATTGTACTGGGTCGCCGAAAGGGGAAAAAAGCGAAAAAGAAATAGAAAAAGGAAAAACTCAGGAAATTCAAGAGGCTTCAAGTGAACGGTCTATTGGCCTCAAATGGTCCCAAATCTAATTCTTCTTAGGTTCATGAGCCGTAAACATGTCGAAAATACATAGGTTCAAAAACACATGGCACGGCAAAATAAATGAAAGGGTATTGAGTACTTGCATGAATTTCTTGAGTCCGGCTTTCAAAATATGAACATGGAGGCCACTGTTGATCTTGGATGTACATAAGTTCCAAAATCTGGAATTCAATCTTGAAGGATGGTCATGGTTGGAGACAGGCTGGCCACTTGCTGACCTTGTTCTGGGCTCCAAGACAAAGACAACATGTCAGAGAGGACATAGTTTTATTGCAGCACCCCAAGACTGTCAACCTTGCGAGGCTTCCAAACTTCCGGGATTCCATTTTCAACCACAGTTCGAATAGGGGCTTTTTTGACAAATCCTCGCTGAACGCATCGAATAGGCAGCTTATCCAGTTTTGAGTGTTCAAACAGGAGGTGAGGTAGGTCACACAACTCCACAAATTATTATAGAGTCACATCGGCGGCGATGCGTTGGGTAGCGGATAAGCAAGGAGCTTGCTGTTAAGTGTGACGTTACTGTAATGTCACGCACATAACATGTTTGGTGGAGGAGGTGCGTTAAAGCGCTTCATGGGTCAGCTGCTTGGTAATTGGAATTCCGTACTATACACAGAGTCCACACGAATATTTTAGGGATTTATCAAAGACTTGAAGATGTGGAACTATGCTCGCCGTTATGTGAGGACCGGTGATTATCTCTTTATAGGTTGGATACGGGAATCCGGACAAAAAGTGCCAAATTTTTGGACCCAAAAAAGTCGAAAGTGACCGCTTTGGCGAAAAATTGATTTCTGCAGTCTCAGAAAGCGTGAGAAAATAGAAAAAGTCCGGACAAAAGTTCAAAATGGCCGGTTTTCAGTATCCAACCTCCAAAGGGCATAATCACCGGTCCTGTTATGTGGCCATCAGTGGCTGTGGCACATAACATGTTATGTGACCCAGCTGATCCGTCGGTAAACCTTGGCCTGGCCTGGGATTTATCTGGGCCAAAGCCAAATTCAAGCTAATTTTCCTGCCAAAAGCCATGGCTCAGGCCAAGCCAAGCCAAAGCCAGGCCAAAGCCAAAGGTTTGGCCCTGGCCTGGCTTGAGATTTTCTGAGGCCAAGCCAAAGCCAAAAAGCCAAAGCCAAAGCCAGAACATCACTAGAGCTGAAACGGAAACCCGGCAGGGCGTCGTCGTCATGACGCTAAGTAACGCTGATCGCCGCGATCACGTCGGTTGTGCGACCGATTAGTAAGTCCCACCATCTTTGCCAAACTCTTAGGCACGGACGTCGGACGCATCCCAGTCCCAGTACCCGGACTGTGACTGCGCCTCCTTCAAATCTCTCGCCCCTCTCGCTATCGATACCCCGCAATTCAAAGAGTACTGTACTATTTCGACCGGATGTTCAGTGACGGGTGACAGAGGCTCGTGAACTGAACCTACTTGAGACCGGTGACGGTGACAACTGATTTTTTGCGCCTAAATAAGCCAAAAAATGCGAAAATTTCCGCACCGGCATTTGCCGGATTACCATTTATGGGAATTTTCCCATGATTGCCGAGGTTTGAACATCGAAGAAAATGAACATGTTAGGTGACGGGTGACATGGCGTGAACATACGGTCGAAATAGTACAGTACTTGGCGTACGCGTCCCAGTCTCAGGCTCGAGAATCGAAAACGTGCAAAATTTCAACTCTACACTGCCCGTCTGTCACTGCCAATGGTTCACCCCTCGACCGTCCTCAACACCTATGGTCCTGCTTTCCGCAGTTCCAATTTAGGCGCTGGGCTGGGCAAGTTACAGTAAACGTTCTTGGGATCGGCTTGAACGGTCGAAGGCCTCCGCCGCGCAATGTCTACTCTTCTGCTTCCGCTTCCATCGACGCGCAGCCTGGTCAAGTAGCCCTTGGCTATTGTTGTCTAAATCCAATTTTTTTGTTGCTACTGTGGGAGGATACATCTGCTGGTTCTTGTTCGAACGTGCCCGGTGTGCCGTGGCAATAAGTATAAACGACATGCGGAATGCTCCCTGGAGGCTCCAACGAGGCTGTGGTGTGCACCTACTCAGGTTACGTCCTTCTCTCACATCCATGGACGATGCAGCCCCCGAGCAAGAGATCCTTGCCTCAACATCGCCGGTCTCTGCGGCGAATGCTACTCCGTCTGCTCTCCGTGCTCCCTATTTTTTTACTTTTACCGCTGATTCCAGTGCGACCACAGAAACACCGGCGCTTTTTTCCCTCGCGCGCGGCACTTTACTATCTCTGGCGGGACATTCACGACCAATGTCACACATTTCGCGCCGACTATACTCCATCGTAAGTTGTTGCCGCGGAATTCATCCATTGACCCTCCTCACCTTGATATCCGAGGTTTTCGAGTGATCCCGTTGGGCGACCTCGACCTCCTCCAGGAGGTGCGCCTGGAGGATGCGTCCGGTGTGGTCAACGCAAAACTCTATCACGTTCTTGTGAGTAGGCGCAAGTCGAAGATGACCGCCGCTGTGTATCGGGGCAGAAATGGGGAAGAAGTATGTTGAGATTGATTCGAATGCATTTATTCATTATGTCTAATTGTTCTTGAGGACTGGGGTCACGAGCTCCAGACGTATTCAGGGATTCGGTGAGCTCTGCAATCCAAAACCCACCAACAAAACTGAAAATCTACAAAGACATCCCAACATTGTTCAAATTTACGGGGTGGTCAACTCGCCTGGTCTACATGCTACAATCTTCCACGATGGCGCGTATTTCGTGATCCTACCTAGAGCTTCGTTGCCACTCTAACTTGATTTAGAGCTCATATCCCTCAGCCAATACTACGATATGTTTGAGGATTTGCCCCTCACCCAGATATACCTTCGATATTGCAAGGTACGTCTTTTTCGAAACTGTTCATGCTATGTGATTATAGTTTCTCCACAGTACTTGGAGTACAAGGTGAACATATCCTGTTGGCTCCCTACCGAGGTCTCACAATCTTCAGGACGCCTGCGACCATCTTCGTACTTATGGAATTACCCTGGCATGTTTTCGCTCTCCTATCATTTCTCAGGGTGATGACCCATTCGTAGTTGATAGGGGTATACACTGCTTGGATACGGAAGCTGACGGGCGGGCTCGTTATTGATGTTATGCGACAAGGTGGCAGAGCCGTCCGCCAATTTGCCGACGTTGCCAGTGCCACTATACCTTATATACCCCCCGGCCGTCTGGGCTCACATACGGACTTCGGCATCACTGTCACATCCTCTTTGGATTTACACGGCCTTTATGGTCTTCTCTCGGCTTTTTTGTATCAAACAACTAGTCACGCGGTGAAGGGTCCCGAATATGGCGCCGTGCGTCTGGGGTCCTTTGTACACGCCCCTCGAGACTATTCGTCTGAGCTTGCGTGGGTCGTTATTCACGAATTTCGTGATAATGGCTGGTGCTGTGGCCGAAGTAGAGGTAGCTCAATCGAGAATGGCTGGACTCGGTACGTGCAAATCATGGCACTCTGATACTCGTTCACCCCCGGTATCACACACAGTTTCGAGTCGTCAGAGATTGCTGGTCATTGCGTATACCGGCAGTTCGGTGTATCATGGCCCTTCCACTATCACGTATGGCTCTCACAGGCCAATCACGTATCGAATCAGCTTCAAATCACATCCGACTACGAAGAATATCGTATGTTGCACTATTCAGAGTAACAATTGTCGATTGACGTGTGATATCTCCAGGGTGGATCGAAGAAATTCAGTTCGATTGCTATCTCCCAAAAACTCTCCCAAACGGGTATCTCTTTTTATGTCCCTTGAAGAATCTTCAGACACCCGACAAGGCGGGGTTCCAACTCACCAGATGTCAAGCATACTGGTCTCTCAACCCCTCCGGAACATACAAGTTGAGTGTTGAGGAGGCACTAAGCCTCGGATTCCCCGCTCCGGTACCACTTGAAATCAAGCTCCGTGTTCGTGACTGGGGAGAGCGCGAATACACGGGACTTCGCCAATTTCACCAGGCGAAGGGCTTCGACCCAGACAGTCAAGATGTTGCCAGGCATCTTGGATATCCGCTTTATCAAGTTCTCCCGCAGCTCGAACCTACGTTCGCGCACAGTCAGTCTTTTTGATTGGCCGATTCACACCCTCTCATCTGCTATACCTACAGTTGGGGAAGAAGCAGCTGACACCGAGGATCAAATTGCGAGGATGAAAAGACGACTGCTGCAGCTGCGAAAACTTGTCCGAGCCCGCCAGGGCTGTTGAAGCAAACCCGAACTGGCTGGGCGCCTAAGCCGGACTACAGTTTCCTCTCCATGACTTATCTTCTCGTCGCATTATCCCGCATCCGTCGCCCAAATACTTATCTATGTAACTACACAGTAGGGCCCTTTTCAGTGGTCTTGCCCCGGCGCGCTGTTGAGTCCTGCCCAGCTCCTGAGGATGGACCCCTTTTTATTTTATTTTTCCTTACCTTCCATGTTGTGTTGCCTTCCCTCCTCCTTCCTCCCGTTCTCGCTCTATCAACATGACATTTGAAAGACAAGCATGACACATTCAAGCTACACCATTTCCCCGATGTCCTACTTGTTTGAATTTCTTGTCCTAACCCAAACTGAGCCTGCCCATTGAGTCAGCGGAGTACGATATGGCTCCACAGCATTTGCGACCTGAGGTAATAATGGTGTTAAGTCCTACCCAGCTCAGCCTCGGGCCTAACTTCCAATGATGGATGGTGTAGACCTCTCTTGTCCTGTTCCCGTTGGCATTCAACTTTGAAAGCCAGAATATTGCAACAGTATGCTCCCGTTGCTTCTGGTTTCCTATCCCCCCCTCTCAGAGGCTTCACTGCTTCAGTCATTGCAAGACTCGGAAATGGAATGTCTGGAACTTGGCTCGCAGATTCAAGTTCCGGCTTGGCTGTGGCGGAATGAGGCAAAGGAACTTCTCGGCATTCTCACCCCGGCCCACTGCTGAGTCCTGTCCAGTTCGGCCGGCGCGTAAAAGTCTCGGCGTGACTGCGTGAGTCTCGGCCGGTGCCAGCATTCTCGACCCGTTCTCGGTCCTGCGCGGGTCGGGCCGGGTCCGACCCATGCCGTGCATGACCGTGAGATGTGAGTCTGGGCCTAAGTCTGGCCCAACATAGTTATACTCCCCTCCTCATATTATAATAAAGAAGATAGATGCATTTTCCCGTGCCTACGCGCCAAACGGCAAATAAACGTCAAAGCAAGTCCGCCTGTCTTGTCTCATATCTACCGAGCGGCCACAGTAGGTGGTGGAGCTCCATATAACGGGATGGAAGCCTGTGTCCGAATCCTGTGCATGCGCCACCAGCGCCAACTCGAATACCCGGCGCTTGCTGCAGCAAGGATCATGAGGACGAGGAACACGATAAGGAGGTTGCGATGGCTAAGAATCAACAAATTGAGTGCAGGGTATCAAGAGTATTTGGTCCTCTCAGGCTCACTCTGGCTGGACGACCAACGAGGCAGTGAGAAGGCCCAAAGATCTGGTGGCTACTTAGCGCGTATGCAATGGGCGGATGCGAGGAAGATCGTACGTCAGGTCTATGATAAACACTACAGCTATGAATCGGAGCGGAATTCAACGAAGGGCCTCCGGAAAGCGAGAGAATGTAGTCTTACTCCAGCTGAAATGGGTGAGGTCAATTCAAATTCGTGGAAAGGACTGAGAGATGTGCGTACAAAATGGCCACCGTTCGGGGCGTCGCTGGCATGGTCCAAGCGATGGGGTGAGAGATTTACAGACGGGATGATGAAAGGGAGACAAAAGTTTTTGAAGCCAAGATGGAGCGGGCCCGAAATGCGGCGGTGCAGGGCGCTAGAACGCCAATTTCCGAGATAAATCCGAGAATCGGCCAGAAGTAATTTTTTAACAACGCGGACCGGTTTTGGCTCCATTCTACTGGGTATCAACGAGCGCAAACATGAAAAATAAATCAAAAAAGGAAGGAGGGAGGAGAGAAGGGAGAGTTTCACTGTAAATTGGCCTATTCATTCACTGAGTATAAGCCAAGGGGGTCCAAAGATAAGAAAAATTGATATCACCTACAATTTTTTTTTTTGAGAGGGTCGACGACACCCCCTCACAGCCACATGATGCCATCAGATTCCCTCTTTCGGGCCGCCGCGCATTTCCACGCCGGGAGGTGCTACATGAGAGTGGTAGAGTGATTAATCACAAGGATATTTACAGAGTCTCATAAACAGCTGGCTCATCATATGCGAAGGAATAATGCTTTAAACATTTTTGACTTCGAACGAAGCCGTAGTAAGTACTAATACATAACTAACAATCCAACCAAACTTTTTAACTAAATGTCATTGAACTGAAAAGTGCACGGCGTATCCGTAAAATTTTTAAACTGTATGACATTTTCCCCGTGTGGGTTAGATCTCCTCACAACGCACCTGCAATATCCGGAACCATGGGGTGAACCGTCAACAGATTTCGGCCCGCTTGCGGCCCGATTCTGGGGCTCGGCTTCGGCCTGTGTTCCGAAGGCGATGTTTTCTGATGCGCCCATCAGCGCTGATCGCGGACCCGGCCTCAACAAAGGCCTCTCCCAACTACCATGTCGACCCTCGACCAGGACGCCTTCTCGCACATCCTCTCTCATGTCTTCGACTCCAGAACTGTCTACACTGTCCTCAGCTCCTTTCCCAAGTCGCATGTCTTCTTTCTGGTTGCGCTGCGGCGGCTATGTGAGCTTCCGGTTTTCCTTAATACCGACAACGCGCGTTCTGCTACTGCGGCCAATGCAGTCCTTGAGTACCTGCTCTCTTCGAACACAGCCTCTCCTGGGATCGCTGAATCGATCCGACATCTCGTATGTTCGGTAGAACATGATAAATTCGAGACGCGGAACAAACCCAGCGGGGAAGAGGAGGGCGAGGAAGATCGTGAGGAGCAACAGGAGCAGGACGTGGAGGAGGAGAAAGAGTTCTCGAGTGTTGAAGAGTCTTCCTCCGATGCCGAGGAATCCGCATCGGAGGACGTCGACGTTGTGGCATTCCACGAACGACTCCCGGAATTATTCCGCAAAATGCGCAACCTTGAATCCATCGATCATCACAACACACCTGGGCTCGCACTATCGGTAGCGGCCATCGAAGCGCTGGCGCCTTGCGAACGCCTGCGGATGTTTGCCGTCGATTCTGCCATCCCGAGGCCATGGAAGTCAAGGAGCGAAGCATGGAACCCTTCCTCGCGTCCCTCGGGCCCTCTTTCACATCCCTGGAGCTGCGCAATGTTTGTCTGACGATGCCTCAGCTGACACATCCTTCAGCACGTACATGAGCGAACACACGATCCGGCTATTTGACGGACAGTTATACAGCTTCGAACAGGCGGCTGCACTCGGGATACGTCGAGCGCGATCCCTTCGATCGCGGGCGATGCTTCCCGGGGCTCATATCATTCCTCAGCGCCCTCGGAAATCTCAGCAGCCTCTGGGTCGATGAGCGGGTTCTCTTACCGCGACATGCCAGCGCAGGGAGCTTTTTGTACAGGGACCCCGAGTGTGCGCAATACAACGATCACCGCGAAGAAACGCGTCTGGTCTTGTCGCTCCGGGAAATCCTCTCGCAGCTAGAAAGCTTGCGGGTCGGGTTCGGCACCATGGACCACACCGAGGTGGACCACGTCCTGACCGCCTGCGATCCCGCGAAACTGCGCCAATTTGGTTTCGAGTGGGCGTGGGCCCGTGGCAAGTATGGGCACGCTGATGTATGTGGTTTCTCCTCATTTCCGTTCCCTCCCTGTTAATGAATGCGGCACAGCGGATTTCTCCGGACCTCCTGGCCGAGCTAGCGCGCTTCCCTAAGCTCACGGACGTGCACATTTTGTTTCCCCGGCCGGAGACGCAAGTCTCTGGGGCCCCTGATCCCACCATCGATGGCGTAACACTAGGCGACGTCACAGCTATCTTCGCGTGCAATGCGAGTATCTGCCGCGTCGGTATCGGGAACTCGGTCGTCTGGGAGCGCCACTGCGGTCCGCAATCCGTTGGTTCTTCGCCGGGCGTTATCCTCATCGGCGACGGGAGCTCAGCGCCCAACCATGCTCTCCCGGCATTCTACCATGCCGGGTACATTGCCAAATATAGGCCAGGCGAGACGTTCAGCGTCTACGATGATAATACCACTCCTCTGCGACCAGACCGCGGGGAGGAGATCGAGCAGTTGCGCGATCTGTTGAAGCGGATTCTGGAGTGAATGTTGGTGGTTACGGCAATTCTTTTCGTACATAGAGGTAAAACGGAGGGTTTTTTTTCTTTTCTTTTTCTTTTTATTGAAAAACGGTAATTTTAATTCACAATGGCTCAAAGCTCCCACCTCGACTTCTCGCCGATCACCGTCGTTGTGCGCATCGATGAAGCCGCGAAGAGGGCGATACCCATTCGTCCCGAACAAATCCCATAACTCCTTCACAAAGCCCATACTCTCCCGAATGCTCCATATTCTCTATGCCAAACAAACGTCGACCGTCTAGACTGCCTTGGTCGACAAGAAATGAGTATCTTCAAAACCATCACAGCGTATGGCACATTACTTTTGGCGTCTCTTACTCAACTATCCATCCTTTTCGCTCAGTGCTCTTAGATATCACTCATCTCCACCGCTGCCTCCTCCTCAACACTCAACACTCATCCCTCCGCGTCTTCCTCACCGGCGCCGCGCCGCCCTTCCCCCCCTTCGCGCCTGCCCTCGCCTTCGTGCCCTCCACGCGCCTTTTCTTCGGCTTGAACTCGCCCTACAAAAAAAAAACACCGCGTGCTCAAGTTCAGAATCCTCTGCACTGCAATATCAAGCTAGGCCTGGACACACCGCATACGCCCGGAAGAACTCAGCCACCTCCTGCCCGCGGTGGCCGAAGAGCGCTTGGAACGCCGAGGTGGACACGTAGTTCGTCTTGCCCGCGCGCACGAGGGAGTAGTATTCGAGTAGGTACTCTTTCTCCGCTGGGACGTTTAGTCTCGACTATGTCCGAGTGGATGGACAAGACAAGACGCGCATGCGCACCTTCATCGACATCCGCGCCCTGATCCGACGAAAGAATCGTCATGGCCTCCTTTCTGCACACCGCGCGTCAGCCGTTCGATACGGGTGGCATTACGGGGTTAACGAGCGTGCGTACTCGGAGATGCTCTGGAACTCCATCCTAGCGCCGAGCGCCTGGCTCGCCGCCTGCGCGAGCTCCGGACCGGCAACCATTATCGGGCCAGTGGCGACTATCATCTGCCCGCGCACCGCGTCCGCGAGGCCTTGCGGGCCCTGCGAGGTGAGGATGTGCGCGAGGAGCTGTGCCACGTCGCCGAGCGCGATCTACGGGGTTCCGCGCTTTAGCTAGTAGTCAGACGGCGGGATACGGGATACGCACCGGCGCGAATTTATGGTGCGCGTCGATGGGGATGGGCAGCTTGCCTTCCCCCTGCGCTTGCTTCGTGTACAACAGCAGGTTCTCCGCGTAGAAGCCGGCTCTGCACGCGTCCATTCATTCAGATGCACATCTTGCGAAGACCGCGGAAACGACACGCACCGGACGATACACGGCGAGTGCCCCGTTTGCGCGGCGGACGTGTCCGATTTTGCCGCCATGGCGAGCGTCTCGAGGGCGATGAATTCGCGCAGGCGCGGCTGCGTGTCCTTCTCCGCGTAGTCGCACCCGGCGCTCGAGAGGAAGACGAGGTTCGTGACCGTCTTCGCCTTCTTCGCCGTCTCGAGCAGCGCGCGTGTTATCTTCGCTTTATCCTGTCCACGTCCTAACCATCAATTCCTCATTCTAATGCAAGTCGAGGGACACACCTTCCGCGCAGGCGGGATGAGCATACACGTGTCGACCTTCTCCATTGCCTGGACGAGCAATTCTTCATTCTTTGGATCGAACACCAGGACCTCGACGCCTTCGAACTCCGCTTGAAGGGCTGTCTTGGCGTCCTCGGAAAAGACTAGCGCGGAAAGCGCGCTGTACTTGTCAATGTAGTCCTCATCGGTGGTGAGTAGCTCGATGAGACAGCGGCCAGTCTGGCCTTCCGCGGCAGTGATGAGGATGTTGCGTTCTGTGGGGGGCATGTTGGGTCACAGTCGGAAACGAGTTGAATTCGGAGCTGGCGCCAGTTTGAATTTGACGTTTTAAAAGAGCAATGACGACGATGGTGACGAACTCGAAGATGAGCGCACATTGACAGCGGCGCGTCACTTCTGGTGCAGTCGCCGTCGTCATGCGTTCATCCTGCGGACTCGGTTATTGAAATGTAGACGTTTTTGACTACTCTTCTAAGTAAGTAGATCTTCCTACAACGGCCGTCGGCAACTATCGGCCGATCTCCGCCTATCAAATTATCTTATCGTCAGTTGGAATCTCGGATGAAACACCCTAACCAGAGGTCCTGCCATTCCAACCGCCGCCGTCCAGTTCATAGATGCTTAGCGTCTTGTAATGATCGGGCCCCTAGAATGGTATGTGCTCCGTTGACTTCTTGTAGACCTTACGCACGGACTAGCAGCTAGCCTGTGCTACGCTACGACTTGGAGAAGAGATCCCGTTGCTTATACATAACCCATTAATTTAGATCCTTTACGTTCACTTTAGATGTGTGCCCGTGCCGTGGTTTATGATTTCATGTCAAAGTCAACAAGCTGTGCCGGGAATCTGCCGAGACGCGGATCATTCTGCCGCAATCCCAGGCCGCAATCTCCGCCCGCTGATTTTTGGTCGATGCTTCTTGCGTCTCCATGTCTGCATTGAAGGGCAGTTCTGAGGAGATCAGAAATCTGTATGTTTATTACAAGATACAAAATCGGGCCATAATGTTAATGTCCCTGTCTTCTCAAAACGTGCCCTTTCTAACCCCTCGGCATGAAGGAGGCCGCGAGGTGCTGGAGCTTCATCCAATGCGGAGGTCGAGGATTCTGATATCTAGGGAGCCGACCCGAGCAGTGTCTTGTTCTTCATAAACCCGCGCCACGAGAGCAGATTGGTACTTGTCTGATTTCCATGCTCTTTTCCCGGGGTTTGATCCAACACAATTATCAGATGCCGATACTTCTGATGACCACCTCTCCGGCGCCATGTTCCTCGGACCAGCGCAAGACAATGGCGTATGTAAGGCAACGTTTGCCGACCTCCGGCGACGTTCTCGGCACCTCTCGGCACGCCTCGCCAGACAATGCGGTCGCGTTCCATAAGTAGTGAGGGAATGTACTCAGAATCTGAGCTGTGGGGTTTGTTCTAAAGGCCTCATAGGGGGCCCAGAACAACCCTCTGAGTACCCGGTCGATATAGCATGCAGAAACATTGTACTTATGTAAGTAGACACTAATATCTTCACATTCAATTGCATTGTTTGGGCAGCAGAGGCACAAAAAAACAAATACAGCGACGAGGTGACCTCTGAAATGTGCCTATGTCTGCTGTAATCACAGCCTGGAGCACCATATCCACATCTCCCCTTGTGGGAGGAGATCTGCTTGAATGAGTCATAATTTTATACTACATATTTTACAGGTTGAATAAAAATAAACGAAGCACGAGAGGAAACGCGGATTTCCATTTCGATTCCGCTCATATAGTTTTCAGAGCGATACATTGGGAATTGAGTCTGCAGTGAGGGAAATGGTCCAAAATATCGAAAATATTAATGTCTCAAAAAGGAAAAAAAAATGGCCGCGCCCTATGTTCCGCAAAGGCTGTAATTGATTAACACAAATGTGGTATCACAGGATGGACCGTCTCGGGCCAAGTACGGTATCCGGCGCAGTCTGGAAAAAACCCGGACGCCCGTTCTCGAAATGCATTCAATCCCCAGCGCAGGGATTAGTCGCCCTCGGCTCATCCCCGGGGGCAGAAATCCCGGATGGGTCGTGTTCGTGTCGAATTGTATGTATTGTATTGGAGTCGGGGCATAATGTGCGGGAATGCATCAGCGTACCTCTCTTCCCTCCCCTTCACTCTTCTCGGAATATGTCCGTTTACATGGAACTCATCAACAACCCGAAGGCCAGGGCCGCGCCGACCCAACGTATAAAACTCGAATCTCAGCACCGAGCGTACTCGGTGTGAAGTTAACCCCATCATCAGCATTATGGTTTATTTCAACGCTCTGCTCCTCTTCATCGCCTCGGCCGCACTCGCGTCCACCCGCGCAGCCGTCCTGACCGGGGCCGTTTCCTTTGGATCCGGAACGACCACGATCCCGACCACGGTCGCCACCGCCCCCATCACCACGCCCACAGTCGTGAGTCCATCATATTATTGCTGAACCTTTAGGTTTGGCTGCCCAGGAGCATCGATTTTGCGTATCAGTTTTTGATCTGTTTGTCATGAAGAATTGGTCATCACAAGAAAAATTGAAAAGCAAGTGGGGAAAGAGAAAATAAGCAATGAAGATGGAAACATGTTTTTCCAACTTTCCTTCTGCTTCAAATTCCTGCATGCTAGCTCGTTTCATTCACAGAAGGCAATGCAATTCTCTTAAGTTCAATTTTGGTCCTTAGTCATTTCTGCTTGATGTTCGGGTCAGTATCCGTTGACGTGGGACTTTCGGACATTCGGACGTTGTTCGGACGCGGAGAGTGATTGGCGATATTTCCGAGTCTCCAGCAACATCTTTGCTTGCTACTCTTGGTCTCCATGTTGGTTCTTGCTACATAACAAGTGTAGGGTGCTTCCCGGTAGAGCCCACCAACTTGGGACTGAGTCAAAATATTGTTTTCCCTACAAATGGACACCAGTTTTGCAAGCAGAATCTCAAGGACTCCCGCTCTTGTACCCCCTGTAAAATCGACTCGGGAATATTCTCAGGAGCTAATAGGACTATCAGGGACATCCAGAAATGTGTTCCTGGTTCGATTCTTCTTTTTCGGTACAAATACACGCCAGTTTTACAGACCTATCAGAACAACCATAGATCGAACAAACAAAACCTCGGGGCCTCCCACTTTGATAATCCCCATTGAATCGGCCCAGGAATATCCAAGGGAGTTTATAGGATGGTTATTGATGTCCGGAAATGTGTTCATTGTTCAGATAATTTTTTTCGGTACCAATGTACCCCAGTTTTGCAGATCTGTCAGAGCAACCAAATATCGAACAAACAGAATCTCGGGGACTCCCACTCTGGTACCCCGCATTCAATCAACCTAGGAATATTCAGGGGAACTAATATGATTCTCATCAATGTCCATAAATATCTTCCTGGTTCAGAAAAAAATACACAGCAGGATATATGTATCATGTTTACTGGCTTGAGCCTCAATTTTGTTCAGACCTCTTCACCAGAGCTTGGTGCATCTAAGTTTTGAAGAGGCAAGCAGACAGTTCACTAGCACATCCACCTAAAGGTTCAGCACCCGCCTCGAAGAGGCCTAATCCCAGTCATATTTGTCCCGTTCAATTTATTATTATTATTACCAGTGCGCGGCCCTCTAGGCCCAATGCACCTCCCCCAAATTATTCTGGATAGGCCCCCCCCCCTGCTGCGAGAGCGCCACCCGTACACCGCTCAATGAATATTGGGCCCAGTGCCTGTCGTGATCTTTCTTCTCTCCCGTGAGCTACTGTAAGACTTCGCTTGAGAATCCTACGAATATTTGAGGGAGTTTCTGTCACAATGAGCTGGCGGGTCTTGAGAGTGAGTTAAGGCCTCAATTCAAGTAGAATTGAGGTAGGAATAGATGGATTCAGTGCCGGAATGGCCCGAATATGGCCTTGGTACCGCAGGTGGTCCGCGGTAGATGCCAGCTCAGCAAGAGCTGGCTAACGCGTGCAGGCGCTCGTCTGGTAAGTCCAGATACGCCCAACGCGTGGATAACGGGTGAGTAAACTCCCCGATCACCCGTCGGCCTAGTGCGCGACTCAGAAGAGTATGGGCGCGAGAGGCCAAAGGTGAAGGTTTGAAGGACCGGTGATAACCGGGTGGGAGGTCCGATCCAGGGTCCGGACAAAATTTGAGATTTGACCTCTGGATGTCACCGCCAAAGTCCGGACAAATGGGCCTACCGGACGCGACAGGTCTGTGGCAAAGTCCGGACAATGGGCACCCACCACGAAGAGGTCTGAGCCGCATCCGGACATTGCCTATTTTGGATACGGTGGTGGCTCCAGAGAGTTCGTCGTTCTCGTGGATTGAGAGACAGAACAATGGTAGCTACACTGCCATATACATTATTGAATTTTGGCCCCTGAGACTGAACTCCTCCTCACAAATTCCATTCTTGTCTCTGTTTCACTCATCTCATCCAATCCATTGTGGCCTACATACTATGGACACAATAGTTCTTCACGTTGAAGCGGACATTGCCTACGGAAAAGAGTGGATCCCAGCCGACTGGATTGGGTGCGGGAGAGAATATCGTGACGTACCCCCAATTGTGGATGCAGCACGCCGCGCCATCCTAAAAATCCCCGCTTCTTTCACCAATAATCTCCCTGAAACCACCATTTCAATAGCAGAGCTCTTGTCGTTTGAGCTGCCACCGACTGCAGATCCCAACTTCAGCCCCATGGATGATGGTACCATATGGTTCTCCGACGAAGTGGTGTCTCCGGACATCGAAGAGTTCATCCCGCTCCTCGCGGTTCCGAATCACGACTTCGTAAACCATCTCCTGAACAAGTTTGGTCAGGCCTGGTTCGACGGCAAGAAAACCTTGCACACCTGGATAAATCCACAGATAAATTTCCCGTTCTGGGTTCTGTCTTACTGGGCACAAGCGCTCGCGGCAGCCGGAGCTAAAGAGCACTGGATTCACGCTGCATCATGGCTGGATAATACAGGGAAGACGATGGAAGAGTTGGGGATGAAACGCACCGTAAAGGCGTTGTGGAAACGCATCCCATGGCACGGGAACTTGCCAGGCTTCACCAGCATACCAATCCTGGATCTAGCCGGCTTCTTTTCGCGGAATTACCTCGCAGGGAATCTTGTCGACGCCATGATGGACCTACTGTCAATACGATTGGCAGAATCGGCAGGGCCGATGAGCCGAAGTGCGCTTGTGGTTGATACCACCTTTGCACAGTTCATTGAGCTGCTCCTTCCAACCAAGGATGGTTCACAAGCCATAGCCGCCTCCCCTGCAGCGCAGAAGTACCTCAGAAAGTACGGATCATGGTTCCGAAGTCCAGACAATACACACCTTCATTTCGTCCTTCATCGTCCACCGAAGCACTGGACTGCGTGCTCAATCGATTTCATAAAGAAGCACATTCGTTACGGAGACTCACTTCAGTGGGAGCGACCCGAGGACTTCTTCCAGGGCCTCGATTTTTGGACTACGGAGGAATTTCCCAAAGCGAAGTTCATCGTGACGGACGACTTGCCTTGCGCAAAGCAAACAGACGGTTATAGCTGCCCCATCATTTCTGTTAACACTATCGCACATAACGCACTCGGTGACGCACTTTGGACACCTGAAACCGCAAAGACATTGAGGATGAAGGCATTTTGTGATATCTCACAGTTCGCGCTGTCTACAAAGGTCCGTGTCAGTGTGGCATGAATGAATCAACACTGACGGCTCCTTAGACTCGGATCTCCGCATTGAAGCGTCAGATACCAGATCCAGAGGACACCTCAGATAACCTCCTCTTCGCCCAGCCTGACATCAACGATGTCCGCATGAACGGGAGTGCAGACGAGACGCCGGTCGAAGATGCTCCCGCAGTTGAAGCTCTTGATCCTGAAGTAGGGCTGGAGACCGCTTCTGAGGCCATTGTTGGTGAATGCGTTCCGGCTCGGGGCATGAAGCGGCCTGCAGACAGTAGCAGCGATGGTGATGTGCGAGCGAAGAAGCTCGCTAAGCCCTCGGAGCCATCGGCCCGGATCCATTCCTTTTTCGATCGCAATATCAAAGCCGATGTTGTTCATCCAAAATCAAAATCGAAATTGTCTAAATCGAAATCAGCCAAGAAAGTATCGCCTCCGGAAACTAGCTCTGTGGTCGGGAATAGCAGATCTGCAACTGCCGCACGTCAACAAAGGGAGGCTGTCAGGAACGGCACATTTCAAGCCTCTGCGACGAAGATGCGCAATTTCCAAGAGAAATGCCGGGCCTTGGATTCGGGCGCATGCTTTGAGGAAACAGCGTCTGAAGTACAGTGCTCTAACTGCAAAGAATGGAAGAAGATGAAGGAGTCGTACAGTTTCAGCCGCTTTGAAAAACACGTCAAAGCCGCTAACTGCTCTCCTCCACCGCCCGAGCCTCTCAAACCCACATGTACTCTGGATGCGTTCCAACTGGTTCCTCAACGCCCCAAATCGAAGAATCCCCCCCCTCTTCCCACCGTGTTTCGTCCCTGTCCCGGACTTACGCGCGCATTTGACGAGTTGGTCGGGGATTACTTGGACAGAACTGTTTCCACGGGTGGTGGGGCTCATTCCGTGAATCACTACAGTGCCGAGTTGTTCGACAAAAAATTCTCGGAGCTTTCACAGGACCAGAAGGATGCTGTTCGTACAGCTTGTTTCCATAACTATGTCTGGCGTAACGATACCAGCCCTGGTATAATGGCTTGCTTTGCCACTGGCTCCACTTCATGCCTGAAGACTGTTGAAATTGATGTGACTGCTACCACAACACCTCCTTGCAGTTCATGCAAACTCCTCAGCACGGTGAAATCCTTCAAGAATGCGATAAATCGAGAGGCTCCGGAACCATCCAATTTGCGATTTGTTCCCCGCATCTATCAGAATTCACATGCGGGAATGTTGTATGCCAAATTCCAAGGTCTCCAGGAGCTCGTTTCTGAGGTGCGGCCGTGTTTCTTTCAATTTTGGGCACTCTGACCAAGATACTTTTAGGGCAATGAATGGTCTTTGGAACGCCGTTTTTTCCAGCACGTTGTAAGTGGCAAATTCAAAGACGATACCGTCTTCCGCGGGATAATGCAGGCCAAAGTCATGGCCAAGGACCGAGAAATTCACGGCGTTGGGAGTCAAAACTTCAAATATGATACTGACATGGATGCTCTCTTCGGTATGATCTACACAATCAGTCCTCGGGCCTATCGGGAACTCGCAAAGCATTTCCCTATGCGAACGGAACGTTCTGTGAAGTATGTCTTTCTACCTAGCATCGGTGCCACCAGAACCAGACCTAATCTTATCTCTGCAGGCACATAGTATCGACCACACCACGATTCCCCATTGGTGTAACAGATGCAACATTCATCTATGCAGAGCAGTACTGCAAAGACTATAAGTATCCTCATGGTGCACCACTCTCCCTTTCGGTCGATGACACCAAACTGTTTCCCGCCCTCCGTCCACTTTACGACGGAGTGAAACAAAAGTGGTTTATTGTTGGGACCACTGGCGAGCATGTCGAAGTTTTGGATCCTGAGGGAATGCATAATACCCTCAATAAGTTGGAGTCTACCGCTGAATTGGCAACAAAGGTAAGCACACCCGAATTCAGTTTTCCAAATTTCACTGAATGAAATTGTAGCTACGACTATGGGTCTTACAAATCCCGCTACCCGGGGTTCCTCCTTCGGTTCTCGCCATCGCTCCGCTCCCAGCTAAAGTCAAAGGACCACAGCTTGCGGAATGGCAGATCCAGCTGATGGACGGGCTAGTCTCCCGCGGATTCCGGGTCACTTCCAGTGGCGGGGATGGCGCCTCTGTCGAGCGGGATTGCCAACGGCGTACAGCTTCTGCCAGCAAACTCAAGGAGTTTCGGATTAAACATCCCGATCCAGCATATCCGGACATTATCGTGCGGCTGTGGGATCTGGACGGAAACATTTGGGTGGTCATTCAGGATGCAAAGCACGGCCGGAAGACCTTCAAGAACAATGCGTTCTCGGGTGCACGGGCACTGACTCTCGGAAATTTCGCTGTGTTCTACAGGCTCGTCCACACTCTGGGAATGAAACCTCACACCCCCCTATATCGACGCGACTTCATCAATTCTGATAGGATGGATGATCCATCTGCTGCCCGCTTTTTTTCAGCGGATTTTCTGGGGCAAGCCTCGGAAGACCCACAGGAAAATCTCGGGCTGGTCGCGTATCTTCTGGTCTTTGGGGACTTCATTGATGCGTGGCAGAGTCGTACTCTCAGCCATCAAGAACGTGCAAAGATCGTCATTCGCACTCACCTTTTCCTGAACACCTGGCGAAAATTTCTCGCGAAGGGCGGATATTCCGAGGCCCGTCATTTCATCTCCAAGGAGGCTTTTGATATTGCGCAGATCCTGATAGATGGTCTACTCGGTCTCATCGTCATTCATCGGGATCATCTCGGCAAGAATCCGTGTCCACTCCTTCCTTGGTTCAACGCGAGCGAACCCAATGAGCATTGCTTCTCCGGCCTGCGAGATATCAGTCCCGACATGACTATGCAAGAAGCTATTCTAGGTGTTTCGAAGCTCCGGGCCAAACTCACGAGCGCGGTACGAGTCCCGAAGAAACAGACGGACTTCAAGAAACAAGCTTCTGGATACTGTCACACATATTATTCCTCCGAAAATATTGACTACGCCCTTCTCAGTGCCTATCCATCAGATATAGAATTATCCACGGCGTACGAAGGGGCTACGCAGGAAAATGACGCACTATGGTCCATCTTGGGAGTGCATCCGAATCGGATAGAGACCGCTCCTCTTCCTGGAGTTCTGCCACCACCACCACCCGACCCTGCCTTCGAGCATTTATACCTACAAGAAGATGCCGATGGCAACCCGGAAGTGGTGGAAAAATCTGGTGCGGAGGAATTGCAACAGATCATCGATAACATCGGGTCAATGGCAACTCTATCAAAAGCTGCAGACGACCAGCTCGATGCTTGTGTCATGGCAGCGGTGGCATTGTCAATGGATGAACTTGCGAAGATGTGAGTGTTATTTCTGCGGCAGAATTCGATTTTCACTGACCATAATATTATTTCAGTGAGGATTTGCCGGAGACAAATCCAGAACGTTTTGCCGAGATCCAGAAAGATATCGCTCTTGCAATATCTACTCAACCCGCGGCTTTTATGGTGCTCCTCAAGGGAATGACTGATTCCGCATTGAAGACCCCTTCTGCACCGAGCCTCGCCGAAAACCCACCTATTTCTCACCTGTTAATCGACGTCTCCTCGGATGACCTTTCTCCTTTCGTGACCTTACGCCGAGAACATCAAACGGAGGAGGCAAGAAAAGGTGTCCGCACGTACAAGTCATCTGGCACATATACAAACCACAAGACGGGTGAAGTCAAGCCTTTATCGGATCGCCAGATCTTGGCACGTCAAATGCAGGCCATTATTCGGCAGGAGCAGGAGCGCGGTTCGAGCACCGGTCTCAACCGAAAAGTACGGTGGACTGGCACGGCCAGCAGTTCTCCCGATGAGCTCGAGCTCAGCGCAACAAAGGCCAAAACGGGAAATGCTGCGAATGCAGAATTAGCAGCCACCGGCCGATCTAAAGAGGTACCTGGGCTCTCAGTTCATGCAAAGATTTAACTCATCAGACTTTGAAGGCTATCAAACGACGCCGACTGATCTTCGCCAACATCAAATGTGCGTCGGTGGTCGTAGAGGCAGGAATCGGCAGTTCTAGTGAGGTAAAGATGGAAGATGGCTGTTTCGGGTTTGCCATGACAGGATCCGATGTTGCTCTTGTCCGCGGTGCGTTGTTTCAATTCTGGGGAGAAAGATACTTATGGGAACTTTACAGTGGTAACAATGTACTCTAAGAATGGTGGGAAAGCAGGAGCCCATTCGTGGACCCCGACCTGTGAAACCATCGGTGCTCTTTCGTTCATAGTGGTGCAGGTGTACGAACACGAATTCCGCCGACATTTCAAGATTATTCCCCACCGCACAGCTGCATTGGGAACAATGCGCTTCGAACATTTGCCCGCCAACTCCTTCTTGGCCCTCCTGCCAAAGAGCGAGAACATCAAGATGTTTAACAACCACGTAGAAATCGGACTCCGGGCTCACAAAGTCTTCGAGGAACTTTTAATGGAGAAGGAGGCTCTGGCAAAAGCAGTTTCAAGCTTGAATACAGTACGGCGAAGGGGAAAGGCAGATATTCACATTACTGAGGTACCAGAAGACGATTGCGAGGAGGATTAAATTTTTTTATGATTTTTACGATTTTTTACACACATTTTCGAGGTCTGATCTATAGTCCGGACAAAAAAATTTCGGACCTAGGTGAGAGCCGGAGTCCGGACAAAATTTGGTCCTCCCGACGGGCCCAAAGTCCGGACACAATTTTCTGAGGGCCCAAAATCGGGATCGGACCTCCCACCCGATTATCACCGGTCCTAGGTTTGAGGTAGAAGAAGATTGTATTATGTAAAGTAAGTCACGGATGTAACTGCAAAGTACATCACATGACTAGACACGTCCAAAGTAAGTCATAAACAGCTGTAAATATATCGTAAATGGAGATTCCCATTTGGACGCGTAAAAGCCATATAAATGGCTATTCACATGCGTTACAGCTACATCTTCTTTATTATAATATGAGGGGGGGGGTATAACTATGATGGGCCAGACTTCGACCTAGACCAACGTCTCACGGTCATGCATGCGGTATCTGACCCGGCCGGGCCGTCGAGAACTTGGCAGGACTCGGTCGAGAACGCGGGTGCTTGGGCCGGCCGAGACTTCCACGGGAGTTCGGTAGGACTCGGCACGCGCGCTGACCCACGGGAGCTTAGCAGTACTCGGATGCGGCTGCTTGCACCAGCTGAGACTTATGCTAGGACCTCCACGGAAGCTCGGCAGGACTCGGCACATGCGCTAACCCATGGGAACTTAGCAAAACTCAAACACAGGTACTTGCACCAGCCGAGACTTATGCCGAGACCTCCTCGGAAGCTCGGCAGGACTCGGCACACGCGCTGACCCACGGGAACTTAGCAGAACTCGAATGTGGGAACTTGTATCTGCTGGGATTTAGGCCAAAACCTCCACGGGAATTCTGCAGGACTCATGCTAGGTAGAACTCGGAAGCACGCTGGGCTGAGAACGAAAAAGGTAGATCATGAACTCATCTCACTACTTCCCCGTCAATTTTTTGACGGGCTTACACTAGTCTATATAATAATATCGAGCAGGGGGACAACTATGCACGCCCAGACCTCCGGCTTCTCACGCATGCCCGAAAAACTCGGCAGGACTCGACCCGGGGCGAGGGCGCCGATAAGGGCCTAACTCGGGCCAGGCCGGAAATGCCGAGAAGGGCCTCTTTCGTGCCGAGGCACTTGGCAGGACTCCTGCCAGGCCAGAAATACTGAGAGAGGGCATTGCTTCATGCTACACAGGATTGTCGCTGCCAAGGCAGAAGCACCCGGGAACTTGGCAGGACTCGAGCGGGGGCGAGAACACTGAGAAGGGTCGAGGCACTGGGCAGCACTCGTGCCGGGTCTGATCCGGTCCTCGGGAACTTGGCAGGACTCAACAGCGAGCCGGAGCGAGAATGCCAAGAAGGTTGGCGTGCCGAGGTGCTGCGCAGAACTCATGCCGGAGCGGAAACACAGATGCCGAGGGACAAGCTGATTACTGACAAATGTGACAATATCCGACAGGACGAGCTCAGGACAAAAGCAAAAAGGAGGGGGCAAGCAAAATAAAAAATGGGGCGCCAGAACTGAAAGAAAAGGGACGGGGACAGATTGGGGACAGATATAATATAGTCTTCCTCTGACCGTCAATTTTTGACGGGCTTACCCTAGTAGTACATACTTTGTTCTCTCTCGCTGTCGGCGTTCCTCGGTCACTGATTGAAGCGCTTAGATCTGGGTTACATTTTTTTTAGTTTAGTTTACCTGCTGGGTCTTTGTTCGACTCCGATACGTAATATATAAGCGAAGTGTTCGCATATGGATCATCCCGTGTCTTATTTCATGTGGTTCTAAAAGATAAACCGCACGCGCCGGAACCGGGAGAAACTGTCACCATCAGTCTGTGCCCAAATATCACGAAACTACTGATAATCGTCGCTAGATGCGGGACGGTTCGGTGAATCTTGGTTTTGTTCTCGACCCGATCTTCCACCTATTGAAACATTTATTCAGCAGAAACGGCTGCGCCAGAGGGTATTGTACTGCCAACCTGATGAAGGCTAATTCATAATAATATAACCCACGTCCCGCTGTCGAGTGTCGAACCTAAAATGTGTGTCACACCTCCCGACGCTGAAACTGAACGGGACTTAGACTTGTATCACACAATCTGTCCAAATCAATCAATACATTCTGCCAACACACGCTGCGTAGGATAAAAAAAGGAGTATATTATACTCGCGTGCTCCCTACAGGACGCTGAATCGGAGTTCAACCTCCAAACCTCCCGCAGAGGGCAGTGACGAGGGGAACCAGGCGCCGACAGCGTGGGGATGCGAAAATTTCGCCAACGCCCCTCCTGATCAGAACTCGACGAACCGCCGAAATGCCACTACTGTAAGCACCTGCTAGACCAAAATGTTCAGTTGCCACGCTATCTAGTCTCCTACACACCTAAAGGAAACCCAGCTGGACTCCAGCTGTCGACGATCTCTGGCCCACATAAAATGTTTAGCTCGGTCTGACATGTACTACAGCCGGATTCCAGACTTTCCGTCGAATGGATTCCATACGGATCCAGCTGGACCTAGTTCCAGCTGGACAAGTCTCCTGTCACTCAGCCTGTATGACGGCCGACTTGCAGCTATTTTTTCGGCTGATACGTTTCCACTTGTACAGCTCGGTAGCATGCTTTCCCGGGTCCGAGTCCTATGTAGAACCACAGCCAGTACCTGAGTGTCAACCTCGATGGAAGCCGCCGAGAATACTAGCTCGCACTCGTGTTTACATATACAATTCATCCGATTGCATGATGGCAAAAAAACGAGATATAGAATGAAATGAATTCAAATAATAATCCAGACCCGCTATGTACTGTCCTCAGGCTGCTCCTCCTCTGCGCCCTCGCCTGTTGAAACTGTCTGCCCACGGCTGCGCGCCTCAATTGTATTGTCAATATCAGCTTGATACGAAATGAGTGCGTCATCGGTGGCGTCGGGGATTTCCTCGGTCGGATTGGAGCCATGCCTCTTGCGGTCTTTGTCGAGGATGGCCGCAAATGCTCTGGGGAGGTATAAGAATTAGAATGAATTGTAATCCGAGCAATAATAGAATGGAACGCACTTTGCAACACGCTTTGCGATTTCCGCGGAGTCTTCCGTGTCCTTGCGAGCCACGGTGCGAACCATCTGCAAATCTTGATCAACGAGCTCCCAAAAATTTTTACCCGCGTCCTCGGGTGAGAGCTTGTTCTCAATCCTTCTGACATGCCATTTGCGCTGGAAGAAATAAGCGGCTGATCAATTCACAAGAAAAAGGCGTACCATCATTGCCACCCGCGCACAGAGCGCCGGTGTAATGGGAATCGAAATGGCCTTTCCGCCGGAAAGCTTCTGGATAATAGTCTTGGTGAGTTGGTAGATGGTCGCGTGGGTATGGTCAGGGCGGAGGGATGGGGGATCCGGAGTTTTCTTTTGCTTTGCCACCTCGACAGATTTCACAATCTATATATGAGGTATGAGCTCGGAATATATTGAAACCCGAAGACGATCACATACCTCCTTCTTGATGGTTGAGCGCGATTGAGTTAGAACATCCCCAATGAATTTCTGTATGACATCCATGGCGGCCTTGTCGTGTTCTGTACCAACGACGAAATTGCCCCAGCGGTGACGCGTCAAAAGTGTCTGAAGAGAGTGTTCGTAAGTACGGATCCTGCTGCTGAATGATAACTCACCTGAACATCATTCTTGGCCGCTTCGCCCTTGTACTGAGTGATCTGGCTTGAGCATAGGGTTGCATTGGTGGCACGGGTGAGGTTTGTCTTCAAGTCAGAATTGATTTCAAATTTCGGTTTAGCGGCTTGGAATTTGGCGAGAGCGTTCTCGTTCGCCTTCACATTGACGAAGAGCTTCGCCATCTGCACAGGAAAGGGGTCACTGAGAAAACTCTCCACCTCAGCTACCTGCTCGGGACGAAGACGCTTCCGGGTGGCATAGGCACTGATGACTTGGAGGTGATTTCCATTCGGTCGGACAGCAACTGGGAGGGCACCCGAGATCGATAAAGCTGCATCCGAGTCCAGGCCAGCATCATCCGCAGTACGTTTGCGGGCGGGGGAGGAGATGGGAGTGACAGTCGACATCAGATTAGAATATTCGTCTTCGTCGTCGTCGATGATGGGGGAGCTGCTGCGCGAGGGACCAGATGAAGCCATGGTGGAGATGTGGTGGTTGGGTTGAGAGGTTCATGATGTGGTGTGGCCATTATATATCACACAGCGAACAATGGCGAGGCCACCGAGTGTCAATTGGCACGAATTACTAAAACGAGAATCTACGCGTCTTCACTTCAACCATGCCCCCAAAACGCAATCTCCCTGAATGTGAGTTGAGCTGTTAGTTATGGAACGAATGGTGGCTCACATATTATCTCAAGGCTACGAGGAGAGAGCTTCAGATAAAAAAGTCCGATGCAAAGTATGCACAAATGCGAGTTGGGCAGCGTACGCGAAAGTGCACGTCACAGACCACATTAATTCAGCCAAACACAAGCAAGCCATAGAGTCTGCAGAGAATAGACAAGCAGGAAGAACAGATATCGAGCAGCGTCTGGCAGGAGTCCCTGCGGCGGTCACTGCGGAAAGGTCGAGTGCAGCTTTGACGCTCACGGACCTGAATCTGCCGAATTTTCAACCACGCGCACAGGGGATTTTGGAAGCCGAGTCCGATATGTGGCGAGATTACGACAAGTACGACGCAGGTTTCAGTGCCGGCGATGAGATATCCGAGGCAGCTGCCCAACAAAGAATCGAGCGGGAGATGGATATGATGGGAATTTGGGATGCAGTGGAGGTGGGCCGACAGCTGGACGGACAGTTGGATGAAGTCCCGAACCCCGCCGCTGAGGATAATGCACTGCTGGACGAATTATTGGAAGGTGAGTGTGCCAGCAGCTGACGGATCAATAGCTGATCGCTCCGACATCAGCGCTCGACTCGGACCCTTTCGACGCGACACTCACCCAGGCAGATTCGGAAAAATCCAGTGAATGGTACCCTTACCCCTCGAAGACCGTTCGTATTTTTGCTTGCCGTCAGATTATTTTTTGATTCATTCAATAGATGCTCCTCCTCGATATTTGCGATAATCTGCCGCGACTTCCAGTTTCGGAATCTCTGATGCGCACCTTCATCTGGATTTTGAAGCAATGTGGCGCCAAGGATGTCCCTTCACTCGACGCCCTCCGGAAAACCCAGAAAACTCTTCGCAGTCAATGCGGTGTCCCGACAATTCCATGCACGTCAGTCCAAGGGAAGAACTTCTGCATCAACGATCCTACGGCTATACTTCGAATGGAATGCGCAAATCCTGAAATTCGGTCTCAATTTCATCTCTATCCTGAAATAAACACCAATGGGTCTGTCTCTGAAATCTGGCACGGCGAAAAGCTTTGCAAGGTGCTCGATCCAAACCTCCTAACACCAATGTTTGACGCAGGAAATGGCTTTTATTATTATACCAACGAGGTTGCGATGCTCGAAGATGGCCGGTTTGTGATCCCTTTCCGCTGGATCAAGGTCGACGAGCTCATGCATGCGGACGTGCATCTTGTTGAAACGGATGAGCAGGTATATAAAGTTTTACATTTTAACTCATGGAAAGTTGTTCTTATTTCTTTCAAGGGTCTTTCCCGTGTGAAGACAGAAGAATCTCGTGTCCCAGCGTCTCATCTTGTGCGGAATTTCTTGGACTTGGAATGCGAAAACCGGGTTCCCATCTGGTCAGAGGATTCAATCCAGAAAGGATACCCAGCGCGCATGCCTAACCCACTGCGGGCAATTGCGAAGGGTGACCCATTCTACACCATTTTTGTGGATTATTTCTCCGATGACGTCTCTGGAAACCGCTCAAAGTCGTGGAATAAGCATTGGAATGCTTACATGACTAACCGCGCCCTTCCCCGTGAACTCCTTCAGCACGAGTTCTATGTACATTTTTTGTCGACATCGCAACATGCCAGCATACCCGAACAATTCAACGAGTTCAAACAGATTATCCAGTAAGCTCCTGCCACCCTATAAACCGAGTATTATCTGAATTTCCTCAGGAAAACAGAGTCATACCCGATACGAGCACCCGACAAAACCAGTTCAACTGGTCGTTCTTGTTACCGAGTCATTGTCAATACGGATCCCTCCGACAACCCGATGCAAGCTGAGATCTGCAGCTGCATGGGCGCTACAGCCAACTATCCGTGTCGTAAATGCAAGGCAGGTGGCACTCAGGAGGATAAAGCATCTAACGAGGGTTATCATGCAATGTTTGCGGTCTGCATCTATTATTTTCTCTGCTCGTTTTGTAATCATTGACCTCTGCTTAGGCCGGAGAATTTCGGACACTGGAGACCGTGTTTGAGACTGTTCGGTACCAGATCCAATTAGCCTGTGAGGGGAATGAGGCCGACTTGAAGAAGTCATACACAGCAACCGGGATCAAGGACAAGTACACCGAATATTGGATCAACGACATTTTATCCCAGTTCAAGAAAGCGGTGGCAAACGGAGAGGACAAGCAGGCTGTCACCCAGGCGTTAAAACAGTGGGTGAAAGACCATTCTGATGACATATATAGCGCATTTCTTACGACAGACGGTCTGTATTTTTTCTCCTCGTAGCACAAAGGCTGATTCAATAGTTTCCTTCAGGATTTGATCCTTCTCGCGACACACCCATTGAGCTATTGCATACAATTCTACTCGGAGTTCTCAAATATCTTTGGCACACCACTCACACATCTTGGACTCCCGAACAAAAGAAGCTATTCGAGCTTCGCCTACAAGCTACAAATACATCTGGTCTCTCTGTCGAGGGGATCCGTGCCGGCTACATTGTACAATATGCAAACTCCCTAATCGGACGACAGTTCAAGGTCTTGCTTCAATCGACGGTCTTTCAAATCCATGATCTGGTGGATGAGAATCATTTCCGAGCCTGGAAGGCAGTCGGGGACCTTGCAGCACTTCTCTGGCTTCCGGAGATCGACAACATGGAAGTATATTGTGTGCGTTTATTCTATCCAAAATTTAATTCTCGTCTTATTTGATATTCAGGCCGACCTGCACGTTGCTATCGCAAATTTCCTCGACTCTTTGCTGAAATTGATCCGAGCAAGATGATTACAAAGGTCAAAACTCACCTGCTTGCCCATGCTCCCGCCGATGTCCGGATGTTCGGGCCTCTGTTGGGAGCGATTACCGAAGCGTTCGAGTCCTTCAACGGTGTATTCCGAGGTGCATCCATCCTTTCAAACCACCGAGCCCCCAGTCGCGACATTGCAGTTCAACTTGCTGATCAGGAGGGGATCAAACATCGCGTTGCTGGCGGACAGTGGCCGGTAAAAGGGCCCGATGGAGACGTTATTTGGACGCATTGTGGCCCGTCGGCACGCCATTTACTGCAAGAACACCCAATTCTGCAGCGTTTATTAGGCTGGAAAAATGCAGCAGTACTTCAGCCTGGTCCGTCCTCCTCGTTTTCCTCGGTATCTTTGTCTGACTATCATTCTGGCAACAGGTTCGGTGAAACTCGCTGCGGTATCCGCAATAAAAGGGCAACGTGGTCGCCCTCAACGTGAAACCGTTACTTTGCTCTCGACAGCTGCGTCACTTGCATTCAATGCTGGGGACCATGATCTTGGTTCAGCATGGTACCGGTGTCAAACTGTCATTTCTCAATCAGCAGAGGTGTGCAGTATCGGGTCATGGGTTGTGTCAAGCAGTCCGGTTCCGAACGAAGCAGTTGCCACAGGCAGGATCACTGAAATCCTACAGAAAGCTGACTCAACCGACGCAATTATCGTTCTTGAGCAATATGTCGTCCAGCCGGGGCGACATACAACATTTAATATGCCCTTCCTCTCCCCGCGGCGTCGAGAAGAGGCCGTGTATCTGATATTGAAAGCAGAGGTAAAGCATTACTACTATTTTTGACTTGTTAATTGTTGACTGACAACGGTATTTCGAATACTAGAATATCAAATTCAGCTTTAATGTGCAGCATGATTGTTCGAGCGGTACGTGTAAAGCCTCCGGGAAGAGGCCAATACTTCAAGAACGTTGCACCACAAAACTGGAGGAAACTTTCATCGAACACGACCCGCTTGTCCCATTTTATATCATCAACACTGCTTCTCTACACAATCCGCATCTTATTCGACGCACACTTCCTTCTGAACTGATCAAACCCGCACCTCTATGGGAAGATCGCATGGCTCTACACCAACGGCAAGCAGAGAGGCTCCGGGGCAACCGGGAGGTTCGCAAAATCAAGAATGCAGCCGCTGCAAAGGCCCGAAAAGCAGCCAAAGCAGCAGCAGAATTGGAATCCCAGCCAGAGGCTCCCCCGAAGTCGAAGCGAAAGCGCCTGGCTGACAGCGAAGAAGATCAGCAGGGACCATCGAAGAGGCGCAGACCAGTCAGGCGGCAGGCCAGATATCAGGAGGAGAGTGATTCTGCTGATGAGAGTGGCGCTGATTCTGGGTCAGATAGTGGGTTGGAGGATGAGCTAACAAATGCCCCTCAGATACCGGTTCCCAGCCGGCGTCCTGGTCTCAGAGTGCGAGTCTCAACTGTAAATTATGTTGTTTAAATAACTATGCCAGACACATCTTTCACCGTCGTAATCCAGATAAGGAAATTTCAACTAACTCCCCTGCGAAATTTGTAACTTATGGGGGGTTTCATTTTGACACCTAAAACTTTTCTCGGAGATACAAAAGACCCTCTTCCTGCGCCAAGTACAAGTTCTTAGACCTCCTGATGTATATTTATGCGAATAAAATTGGATAAACAGAAAGTACATGCAGATATACATATATACGTGACCTGGAAGCTCTGCTGTACCCTACAAAAAATCGTTGCCTGGAATCCAGCTCCCTACTACCTGGCTCCTAGCTGACACGATCAGCGAACGACCCAGCTGGATTCCGGCCTGATACAATAAAATACCCAGGTGGACCATCTACCTCGACCCGGGTAGAGTGGCCAGCTGGTCCGGATCTGGATACCATTTGGGTGTGTACATAGAAATGATGAGAATCGAGCCAAAGTACAGTGGTCAGCTCGTCCCGAGAGATTTTTTTGAATTTCCTCTTTGTTGAGTTGATATTAGATTTTTGGTCGCGGAGAGACTTAGCGATCAGTGGCGGTGCACTGATTTGTCAGTTGGATGCATATGGATGCGGCCTATCTTAAGACAATAAGAGAACGAGTATTGTGCTTGATCTCATTAGATTCGAACTCAGCTGTAACGTGTTTGTGAAGCTCTCTGAACAGAGTCCGAAAAACAAGACCATACGTGTATCTCGGCATCTTCCGGTGGAGAGAGTCCGAGCCGGATGCGGCTGGGACTTTTGGCGGGCGCTGATGGTGGCGAGAAGAAGGATCTGCTCACGTCACCGTCGGGCCGTCACCAACGATCGTGGAACTCATCTAGGCAGATCTAGGCCGGCGACTACCCACTAACTACCTCCGCCGAAAATCCAAAATCCCAGTTGATTTAGTATCAGATTTACCTTACGCCGATTTGAGGACTGATTTTATGGAGGAGCGAATTTGGCCAAAATTTCCACCAAAATCATCGGTAATTGCATTTTTTTCTCCTGGTTTCTTGCAGCTGTTTAGGGCTATTCCGACGGTACTCGATGTGTCGAAGGTTGTTCTGGTTGGTGAAATTGGTACCCAGCCTCAACACATACCCAAAAAAAAATTCGCGCTGCATGATTTACTTTATGGCGGAGCGATGAGTCTCCGAGTCGTCCGGTCGTTGATTTACTTTATGAAGTGAAGTGAAAATCTCAAATTTTGAGCGTTGACTTACTTTACGGCGGAAGTAGTTAGTAGATAGTGTCCGGGACCTGCTCATCCTGCTTCCCGAGGCGTAGAAGCTGGCAGAAGCTCATTTTGCTTCACCAGCTCGCGTGCGTCATCGTAGCGTAGCTGCCGCCCAGGCCGTCGCGCATTGTCACATGGCCTACACCACCGTTTTGTCAGCCACCTGGGGCCCAGGTCGGAGATGGTGATCTCGGGTCAGGCCATATTTGAGCACGAATTGATGTAAATCGGCCCAGGTCATTCCGACGTCGAGGACATTGAGGTGGATTTGAGGTCGAAATACCGCCCAACAAGGAAATATTTAAAAGGAACGACAGCAATAAGATTCGAACTCAGAGCAACAAGAACCCAAGAACGTGATGATATCCAACTGAGCCAAACCAGCAATGAAAGCAGAGGAAATGAGCCAGCTACATCAGGAGTGGATGCCAAATACCTAAGGAGAGGACCTCTTTTTGAGTCCAACCTCAGAATCAGTTGCTTGCTGCTCGCTGTCAGGAGATGTCAGGCCCAAGTAAGGCCCTGGTGTAAGGGCACTGATGAAATAAAAAATGGTGAGTTCAGATTGTGATTGTCTGGGGACATGAGAACAAATGGGCAATAAGTTCAGCAGGGACCCACAGGAGTCATTTTTATGGTTTCAATGGACTTGGGGAAAAAAAAAGAAGGCTGTGATGTGGCGACCTTGGGCAGAGCCAACTTCCGACGTCGATTCAAGGTCGGGCATCCTACCTTGATCTGACATCATATTTGGCCGCATCCGATGTCTTGCCGACGCCAATGCCAGACGGCGTGATCCGCCCCATTTCGACGAGAGTTTGGACCCCAAACGGACATTTTCCCCCAAACCTCATCTCAAGCACAAAACGTGGCCGATTCTTTGTTCATTTTAACGGCAAATAGACGACGGCCGATTTACATAGATTTGACCCTTGATCCGGAAACGGTGGTGTAGGCCAAACCACGCTCCACCTTCTGCAGCGTTATCGATTATAAGGCTGCGCTGTTTCCTCTTAGTCCGGGAACTCGAATGCCTTTCCCTAACATCGAGGACATCGTCGAGAACATTGTCGCCCATGTTTTCGTCGACAGAAGACGCGCAGATGGCGTATACAATTATGAAAGCCTTCCGAAGGTGTTTAAACTACATACTTGAATCGCCCAAATCTTTCTAACGTTACAGTTCCGGAGTGTAGAATTTCCTTTCCCTAGGACACGTTTCACGCAACTTCTTGAACCCGATGCGCCGCAATCTCTACGGCGCCTTGCAAATCGAAGGCCCAGAACGATTCTTGCTTCTCACTGGGCAGCTGCGTTTCTCTCCGCATCTTTCCAAGTACGTTAAGAGTGCAACGCTCGTCTCCAGCTGCTCAGAGCGCACGCATATCGATGGCCGTGAGGGTGGCACGCCGCGAGACGGGGAACCCAGGATCGTGAGCTCCATCGTGTTCAGGTGGTTCCTTGAGGCGTGTCCGCAATTGAAGCGGCTGGAATTCACCGGCGGCGATTTTCTGTGGGCCCTGTCGGTCCAAAAGCCGGAGACGATGAAGGTCACAGACATCGAGATGCGCTTGTGCTCCCAGTGTGACCCCGAGTCCCCCGATAGGTGCACTGGTGACCTCGACGTAGGCTGGTTGAAGAGCATTGTTGCTTTTTCACATCTCAAGGAGCTTGATATCACGGAATTGCTGGCAGACGGGCTGTTCGACCCGACGGCGGGCATGGAGGCCGGATCCTCTGTGTGCACCGGGCTCAGCATTTCGAATATGAACAAGCCCACGTCGCCCAACGTTTTGGCGACTTTGTTCCGCAGCATGTCCGCCCTCCGAGAGCTCATACTCGATGGGATCCGGTCCATGGCGCCCGGGGAGCTCACTGAGAAGTGCCTCGACATCGTCGCACCCACCCTTACACTCCTGACGATCACCGACTACCTCTCACTAGACGGCCGACCACAGCCATGGGAGAACAACACCGTCGCTGGCCTCCGGGAGCTCCGGACGCTCGCCCTGAACGGCGTGCCCGTCACCGCGCCGTTTTTCGAAATGTTGCCGCCTCGGCTGCAGCATCTCCGCTTCTCCGGCGTGACGCTGGCGTTTCTGCCGGCCCCGGCACTTGCAGGATGGCTCCGCCGGGTGCGCTTTCCCCTCGGCGGGGTCCTCAAGAGGCTGGAGACCGTCGGCCAATTACGCGCAGGCACGAACGGCGGAACGGCGTTGGATGCGCAGGTGGCCGAGATTGCGCAGTTGAGCCGTAGGTTAGGGATTGAATGGATCCATCAGCCTAGAATGTTTCGGGATGACAGTGGCTACGGCTTTCTTGACGAGGGGGATAATGGTTCTGAAAACTCAGGGGAAGAACTTTGAATCATCTCAGATGATTTTTCTCGGGTTCAAATTGCATCCCCGTTATTTGTGTCTGGGTTCGAATTCAAATCCGGGCTAGCGTAGCGGCCAATTCGTGTTCACGCCAAGGTGCAAACCAAATACGCCATCGGCTACTATGTACTTTGATCCCAGGACGGTCGAGTTCGGGAACGCCGGGGCTCCTTCCGCTCACTCATCTGGGGAATGTGTGGCACACTCAGACGAGTGGGTAATACCTGTGACGTGCAGTACTAAGGGGCGTGTGTATCGCCGCGCCGGGGCGAACTCTAGTCGGTTGTGCGTCAATCAAGGTAAGGGCATTGCAATCAAATTCTCGAGTCCCCACTGAAGGTTTTGGTAATTGACCCGAGGCCCAAGAGCTACGAATTGAGTCCGAATATATATCGGCAGAAGAGAGAGGGATAAACTAGGGATTAACCACGACCACATGTAGTAAAGACCGTACTATGAATCAAACGAGTGAGTCCAGAAGCGAGAGTTGACGAAAGGAGCAGAAGTGAAGTGAACGCTTCTAAAGGTCCGTAGCCATACTGATAAAAGTGAACGTCTACATGAACGGCGATGAGATCCATTGAAGAGACCCCGAGAAATACAGGGAACTCACCACAGCAAAAGGTGTTACAAATGTATATCCCTTGGCATTATTATACGCGTCAATATCCGAAGTAAGCCCCAAAAATTGGCCCCACAAATCGTAGAAAATTGTGGTAGCTGGTTGGCCTGTGAAACAGCGGAATATCAGTACATGCCCGAAGAAGAGCCAGTTGGTACTTACTGCCATCGGCGTTGGTCCACTGGGCGGTGATTGCGAGTGTGTTGCAATCCAGAGACCATATAGTGCTCTCTGCGGCCGACGCGTAACTCTGGTCCTGGGAGACCGACGAGGAACCAGTGACAGGCGGTGAGTTGGCTGCAACTGCGAAACTATTTTATCGGGAGCCGGGAGCAGGCGAGACTCTTACCTTGATCGGTGCTGCCTAGGTAGGCGTACCTGCCACAAGTTCAATACAAATTAAAGAAGCGGGCGGAGAGGATAAAGTCTACCCTGCTTCTCCCGGTCCGAGTTGATAACCATCGGTTGAGCCCACAGCACCAAGAAAGATGTGCCCTTCCTCCTCCACTTGATGGAGATCAACGATCGGGTATGGGCCGTTGAAAGGTGACGTCGAGAACCATTGGAACAGGGCTGCAGAATTTTGGGACCCCGTCAATGTGTATGACCCTTGCGAGTCCAAAGTATTGCTGATGTAACCGATGACCGATCCATTGGCTTGGAAAGCGATCTGTATGTAGCCATTTCCACTGTCGGAACGTGAGATAAATAATATTTCTGTTAAGGAGATGTACGGTACTAGTTAGGCAGTGATTGTAACGCGCAGGCCACCGCAGACGTTCGGGGCCTGACTACATATCGAAGTTAGATTTCGACAACACCATATAAACAGTGGCGGACGTACTTTCCCCGGGGGCTCTGCGTGTCGGTGGAAGAGGAGGTAATCCGCGGCGGAGGCGCCCGGAGTTGGTCTCCCGCTTGTCCAGGAGTTCCTCGACCGTTCTCGATGGCAACGAATGTTTGATGTGACCAGCGCCCAGATTGGCGGAAGCCAAAACCGCGAAGAGCAGAACTGCCAGGAAGCGCATAGGTAAAGGACAAGGGAGAACCAGCAGAAGAAAACTTTTGCCACTGATATATTCCCGAGTCGTCAGATAGGAGATGTGTCTGTTTTGTCAAGACAGGAGTCTGTCGGACTCTGTCCGCTACATGTTCATTCAGCGGGATGTGCTGCGCGGAGCGCCCTTGAGCCTGTATACTCGTCTATCCAGCGGCTTGCATGGCTGAAATGTGTCTTCGCCACCCCCGTGGCGGGAGATGGGTGCTTCCGGAAGACAGGATGCGTGGCAAACATCGTGTGGGTAAAGATATCGCCCCGCCACATCGGACAGTTGAAAAAGGGGGAGGGGTTGGATTCAGGAGAGGGTGCCAACGACACTAGGGTGTAACCTGTACCATTGTCGTATCGAGGTCTAGGCATTGTTGTGGTTTTCCGTGATGGGATTCGGCGATTGCCGGAGTCACCCAGCCAAAATAGATCATTGATTGCCGAACGGTTGCCGGCAATTTCCGTGGACCCGAAACAGCTTTACACGCTCTTCTCCTCGCCTCCATGGCTCCAACCGCCTCGCGCTACCTCCAGTACCTACCGCTCTTAGTCTCTCATCCTTCTCTATGTGCTCGCTTCCCGTCCAATCCCATCGAATCGCCTCCCCGCTCCCACCGATCCGGGCCTCGCAAGTCTACCGTTGAACTCTCGCCCTCGGGAGGTCTATGCCGAAGATTGGGCTGAGGGGGGAGCATATGTTGAGCTCCCTATGGGCAGAGCATGTAACTTCTCCTTTTGTTCAACTTGTTCTGAGTGTGCATCCAGGTCCGCTACTGGCTGGTTGGGCCGAAAACCGGAAAGAAGGTACAAAAGATATCCCGCGTTTTACTCAAATAAATTCTTCGCAGATTACCCTGATCCACGGTCTCTCGATCCCATCACTTGCATTTGCGCGGCTCGTGCCTATCCTCGTCGCTGCTGGGTACTATGTCATGGTATACGACTTGTACGGCCGCGGGTACTCGGATGCGCCGCGCGGCGTTCCTTACGACACCACGCTCTATGTTACCCAGCTCGCACTCCTTTTACAGCATCTTCGCTGGGAGCGAACTCGCCTCGTCGGCTTCAGCATGGGCGGCGCGATTGTCGCAGCCTTCGTAGCGACGTTCCCAGCGCTAGTAGAGCGTGACGTAGTATTCATTGCGAGTGCGGGTGTTTCGGAGGTGCATATCATCATCCACCCGTTCAAGTGTGGACACTGATCGTATATCACATGTATCCCGCAGGCACCCATCCCGCTCACCCAATTCCGACACCTTCCATTCGTTCAATGGCTGGTGATGCGCAGGATCGTACGGGTATGCTCCAGGACTAAGTCCATGTCGCCGAAGTTCTTTCAAACTCTTCTCTAGCCTATGCCCGTGCCCACGAAATCCGAAGCCGACGAGCACGCTTTAGAGGAGGTATGTTTCCCCCACGGCCGCGTGGACTTCGTGTTATTTATATCATCCCGGGATGTTAGATCGTACGCCTTCAGGCGACCCATCTGCCCGGATACGCCCGCGCGGTCGTCTCCTCCGTCCACAACGGCCCCATCACGCGCATGCGCTGGGCCTTCACCGCCCCGGGCGCGTGGAAGGGGCGGAGGGCGTTGATTATCCATGTGCGTTCCCTTCCTTCCTTGGAATCCACCATGTTTACCCATAATTCCGCAGGGAACGCATGACCCCGTCGTCCCGCCCACGAGCGCGCCCATCCTCCTCGCTCTCATCTCCTCGCACGCAGACGCAGATGGCACACGCACAGGCGCAGATGCCTCGCTCGTGCGCGTGCAGGATGCGGGCCACGACGTCCCCTGGACGCACCCGGAGGAGGTCGGGCACGCGGTGGTGACATTTTTAGAGGCTGAAGAGTGAGTACGGCGTTTCTGAAGGCGGGGGAGTCGATGAGTGAATTCGGTTTCGGTTTTGATTGGAGCGCAGATGTACATATGTTTGTTCGCGGGATTGCTCTTTTCTGGTCATATTGGTAACCTTCGTTCGGTTGAAGGAACTTCCTTTGATATGGTTGGAGACACGAACCGTTGAAAGTCTTCGATTATACGACACACCTGTTCTTCATCACGCGGATTTCATGGGTACCAAGTCGAAAATTCTCCTACTTGATAATACGGCAAGAAGAGTCGTCTCTGCGTCCACGTTCTGCTGTGGTTCGGAAATATCCATTCCCGATCACGACGACGATCTGAGTCCAGTTGATACCCCACGACACCCTCAGCGGCCACATCCTTTATTCATATTCAGGAATCCTGGCCGATGGACAGAATACATACATGCAGGTATGTATGGGCTGTTGAGATACACGCTATCAGCGGCTCACTATCTTTTACCGTTGTTCTTGTTTATCATTGGACCTACTAATACCAACCGTAGTAAACAAACATGTCTCAGTTTTGCCTACGCACAACTGAGACGTGAGTACATTCATTACACATTTCTACTCATACTTACTCTAGTCTAGCTTCATTATATTCTAGGTACATATTACTGAGTTTTGCCTACGCACAACTGAGACCTTCATTATATTCTAGTTCCATCCTGTCCCGCGAGAGCGTCCAAATCTTCACAGGTTATGGGCCCCGCAACCAACGACGAATACGAGAAAAAGCGGACCCTCCCTATACTCCAGGATGACTCATCCAACTGGGTACATTACCAGGAGATAATCTCGACACATGCGAAGTCGAAAGGGCTGCATCGTCATCTCAACGGTACTGCACGCAAACCCGCGGATCTCGTACAGGATGTTGTCGGTGACTGGTACATCGACGGCACCAACATTGCTTTGACCGAAGACGAGGTTGAGGCGCACGAGAAAAAGCAGGACGACTACGAGATGAAAGAGTCCAAGCTCCGCGATATAATCTATCAAACCGTCAGCACGACACGCTTCTCCCAAATCAAGGATGAAACCCTGGCTCATCGAGTCTGGGCAAAGCTGGTTGAGCTCAATGAGAACCGGGGTGACATGGTTCAATTGAACACCCTGACTCGTCTCCAGCAGATGCGATGCGGCGATGACGATGACTTGCAGAAACACCTCGCGGAAATGTCACAACTCAAAGACATCCTTGCGAAGATGGGAAATCCCCTTTCCGACATGCAATTCGCAGCTTACATTCGCGCTTCTATCCCCGAACATTACCGCTCCCTTCTCACCACCATTTCCACCACGGCGCGTCTATCAGTTCCACCACGTCCAATTACCAGTGCGCTCTTGATCTCCGAACTCACAAACGAGTACTTGAGCCGTTCTGTGGACAAAAAGATTGACAGCGACAATGCGGCGATGTCAGCCGCCAAGAAATCAAGTGGCGGCAAAGGCGGGAAAAGCGGCGAGAAGAAGCCGAGGTGCACGAACTGTAACAAGAAGGGCCATACTAAGCAGGAATGCTATGGGGACGGAGGAGGACGAGAGCACGACAGACCTGACTGGTATGTCAAACAGCAGGAAGCGGCCAAGAAGAACAAGGGGAAGACGGCCGCGGCAGCGAGCGAACCTGACAATGTCGCATTATCAATCGGCATCGACGATGTGGACGAGGATGAAGATATCTTCGAACCCGTCGCGTTCTTGGTTACGTCCGACTTCCGCGAGGACACCGAAGCCCACGCCATCTCCCAATCCACCGGCTGCGACATGATCATTGACAGCAGCACGTCGCGTAACTTCTCGCCGAATCGTGCCAAGTTCATAAACTTCAAGGAGATCCCTCCTGTCCCAATTCGCGCCGCAGACGGCCGAACGTTTAGCGCCACCGGGAAGGGTGATTACTGCACCGATTTACCCATGGGAGCAAATCAGCCACCAACCAGTGCGACGCTACGCAATACCTATTATTCACCCCATATGGCGTACACCCTAATCTCCGTCAGCGCACTCGACCACGCCGGCTACGCGGTACTCATGGAGGACGGAAAATGCGTGATCCAAACTCCCAAACCGACACGCAAAACCATCGCCATCTTTCCCGTAGTCCGCGGCCTGTACCGCGCCTCCAATTCAGCTCAAACTACTGCTATCGCACACGAAGAAGCCGCCTACCTGTCGTCCAGAATGGTCACCATCTCGGAACTCCATCGCCGGATGTGTCACGTCAATCACGATGACTTGTTTCGCGCGGTGAAGGCGGGCACGATCACCGGGGTCAACCTCGACATGTCGTCCAAGCCTGAATTTTGCGAAGTATGTGTGCAAGCGAAAGCGGCGCGGAAGCCAAAGGTGGCAACGAGCGAGCGGCCAACAGGATACGGGGATAAGGTCGTCACAGATCTAAAGGGTCCGATTACACCAGAATCAATAAAGGGATCGAAATACGCGATGAATTTCACTGACCTGTCAACTCATGAAGAACGGCCTTACTTCTTCAAGAAGAAGTCCGCAGCTCTAGAGTGCTACAGAGTATACGAGGCCTGGGTCAAGAATCAGCGTAACGCGACTGTAAAGATCCTTGGATCGGACCGAGGGGGAGAATTCACCTCCGAGGAATTTCGCAAATACCTCGAGAGGATGGGGACTGATCGTCACCTCACGGTGCATGATACGCCCAGCAGCAACGGCATATCCGAACGTGGACAGCGTACGCACATCGAGATGGTTCGTGCAATGCTGATCCAGACGGGTTTGCCGAAATACCTATGGACCGAAGCATGGACACACTCCGTATGGATCCGCAATCGATTGCCGACCGCCGCGCTACCCGACTATAAGACTCCGATGGAGGTAGCAACCAAAAAGAAGCCAAACCTCTCGAAGTTACTTGAATGGGGAACGCCGGTCTGGTACAAGTTAAAAGATGCAGGTGCATTGGATATTCGAGCTGCAAAAGCACATTTTGTCGGATATGATCTGCAGGCGAAAGGAATGAGGCTCTGGCCGGGTACGCGAAAGGTCATAGTGGAGCGGGACGTGTATTTCAGCGAGCGAGACGCGAAAAATCAAGGGACTGCCTCGATCGAGGGGGAGTGGGACGATGATGACATTCTCGAAAGTCCCGAGCTCTCGTCAGCGCCGAAAACACCCCCGAAGAGCGACGACGCAACAGGGAACGAGCAGAACAGAGGGCTTACCGACTCTGTGACCCCTCCTGTCCCCGAAAACCTCCGCGCGTCGCCTCCACCACAACCTAACCCCGCGCCAACCGAAATCCCACCGCCTGAGACTCCGGCCAACGCGGCACCACCACCACCTCCGCCCCATGCCCGTAAACGGCGAGACAACGGCCTAGACCAGCCCGAGCCGAATACGGGACGTGGTCATCGTGCGAGACATCCGCCAGGTTTCTATCACAGCCTGAACTCCATGGCTGATGATGCGGGATCTTGCTCGGAGGATGTGGCCGCCATGTTCGAAGTGCTGGAGGATGAGGAGGATGACGACTCAGACCTTGATCTTGAGGCTGAGAACATCGAGGACTATACGTTCATTGTCGAGTTTGCGATGGTTACCAAGAGTGTGCCAATGAGCTTGCGCCAAGCAATCACCGGCCCGGACGCCGAACATTGGAAGCCCGCTGCCCAAGCCGAGTTCACACAGCTCGAGCGTCTTAATACTTGGGATATCGTTGAGGCTCCAATCGGCGCAAACATCATTCGCAATCACTGTGTACTCACCATCAAGCGGGACGCATTTAACCAGATCAACAAATACAAGGTCAGACTTGTCGCCAACGGGCGAACTCAGGTACACGGCATCCATTACACCGATACCTACGCCCCTGTTGTACGCCATGCGACCCTACGTGTCCTGCTCACTTTCGGTGCCGTCAACGACTGGGAAATCCATCAGGCCGACGTCAAAAATGCGTATTTGAACGCGCGTATTGATGAAACCATCTACATGGATATCCCACAAGACTACGAAAAGTTCTCCTCCAAACCTCTTCCTTCCGTATCCCCCGGGCGTCGTCTCGTCTGTAAGCTTAACAAGAGCTTGTACGGCACCAAGCAAGGCGGCAGATCGTGGTACCTCAAACTACGCGAGACTTTTATCTCGCTAGGTTACGCGGTTATGCAAGCTGATCAAGCCGTATTCATCAGTCGGGACAAGCTCACCATTGTTGCGGCAGCTACCGACGACTTCACCATTGTCGGAAAGACCCCCGCGCACGTCAGCCTTATCAAAAAGCAACTCAACAACCACTTCGAGCTTGTCGATCTCGGGGATATCAATTGGCTTCTCGGTATCCACATCCAACGGGACCGGAAGAACAAAACAATCTCCCTGAGCCAGACTGCCTATGTCGAGCAGATTTTAGCTCAAATGGGTTTGTCCGAGGCAGCTCCGAACCTGACCCCGATGGAGCCCGGCGTCGACCTCAGTGTTGATTCACCCGGAGTCTCGTCACAGGTTCTCACACATCCAGAGACGGCTGATTATTGCAAGGGTGTCGGTTTCCTGATGTACGCGACAATCACTCATCCGGAGATCACTTACCACGTATCGAGTCTTTCCCAATTCATGCATGAGCCCCGCTCAACGCATCTGAAAGCTCTTCGACGTGTTTTTAAGTATCTCTCGGGTACGCGTCATCACAGACTGGTGTTAGGCGGATCCCATCTAACGCTAACCGGATACTCGGATGCTGATTGGTCTTCTCATCTCGACCGTCGCTCCATTTCCGGCTACGCGTTCTACCTCGGGAATAGCCTTGTCGATTGGAGCTCGAAGAAACAGCCCCTGGTCACACTTTCTAGCACAGAATCCGAGTATGTGGCGCTTACTCATGCTTCCAAGAATCTGCTTTGGCTTCGGAAGCTCTTAACCGAACTTTCCGTGCCTCTCCCCAAGCCAACAACTCTATTCTGCGACAACCAATCTGCCATTGTGTTGACCAAGGACGGCGCGTTCCACGCGCGCACCAAGCACATCGACAATCGCTTTCATTTCATCCGTCAGACTGTCAGTAACGGCGATGCGACTATCATCTATTGCCCGACAAACGACATGATTGCCGACATCTTCACGAAGTCGCTCGCACGCCCAAAATTTGCTCATTTCCGCTATCTTCTGGGTATAGAGGAGTTCCCCGCTTTGGCGTGAGGGGGAGTGTTGAGATACACGCTATCAGCGGCTCACTATCTTTTACCGTTGTTCTTGTTTATCATTGGACCTACTAATACCAACCGTAGTAAACAAACATGTCTCAGTTTTGCCTACGCACAACTGAGACGTGAGTACATTCATTACACATTTCTACTCATACTTACTCTAGTCTAGCTTCATTATATTCTAGGTACATATTACTGAGTTTTGCCTACGCACAACTGAGACCTTCATTATATTCTAGTTCCATCCTGTCCCGCGAGAGCGTCCAAATCTTCACATGGGCATATATTTCAAGGCTTTGTCTCCTGCCAAATAATTTTCAACACGTCAGTGCCCTGGTTTTTCCGACAAACTATGTTATAAATTTAAAGTATATAAATGTGCCCTAGGTTCAACTCGGGTTTACCCAAGCGGTGAAGACGCGTGCTTGGAAACCAGCGGTTGCAAAACGAGTCGGTTATTTTCTGGACCGGCGGATAGACTTGTGGACAACGCCACAAGTCGAGGACTCGAGGTAGCTTGGTACTCCGATGTTGTGCAGGACAACCCGGCATCTTTAGCTCCGGCACTTGGCCGATGACTTTGCCACTGTTTGGCTTGCCAGTCCGCAGGCCGATTTACATCATTGCACCGTGGCCGCAGGACCAGAGAAACTTGGACGCAAACTTCGTGAAAGGTAGCGCAACAAGCTATCTCCAACTTTTACTCATCTCTGAGCTCCCCCAGTTTTACTTTTTATCTCCCCCGGCCATCGATGGATTTTCCAGAGGAGCTCTGGTCTGAGGTATTCGGTTACATCCCCCGAGATGCGCTTATGCACGTCCACCTCGTTCAGCGGCAATTTCGCCGCATCTCACGCCCATACCTGTTCCGGGAATTCACGTTCTACGCCGATAACTGGGCGGCATCACATTTGCCAGCCTCCCGGCGGCCCGAGGACGCTCAGACGCATCTCACTATGCAGCGTCTACAGTTTTGGAGCTCCTCCGAGATTGCGCCTCTTATTCATACAGTCCGGCTCTATGGGTGGCGCCCTGCGTCAGTGCGGCTCGACGACACGTTCTTTCCTGAACTAGCTCGCTCCTTCGCCCGTTTAACCGAGGTCCGCTATGTGTTCGTCAACGTCGATTGTGGGCGGGTTGTTATCGACAGCCTATGGCTGTTGCCAAATCTGACCCGGCTTGAAATTGGGAGCCAGGCGAGCGCAATCATCATGGATCCTCCTCCCATCCATCCCCTCGGTATCTCCCGCTTCAAGCTCAGAACTTCCGCGCCTGACACTGCTGCCGATTCATGGCTTTCCGTTTTGCGGCGGGACACACTCCATAGTCTTAGTCTCGACACCATTCATGGCGAAGGGCTCTTCGCCCAGATGCAAGATGGGGATCCTTTCCCCAATGTCACGGTCCTCAGCCTCAATCTGCAACAAATGCCGAGCTTCAATTTGGATCTCCTCACCAAATTTCCTGCAGTGGAGGTGTTCAGTCTTTTTCGAGGCAACTGGGCTGTAGAAAATCTCAATCCGATCCGATCGGGCCAACTGCTTTCCGTTCTGTGGACCACACTCAGAGAATATAGAGGCCCGGATGAGCTGCTGCACATGCTGTTGCCGATCCCCTCCCTGCGCCGTCTCGTACTCCCGCTCCGGCGCCTGGATGACCGACTGAGAATATTCAGCTCGCTTGACCCGCCGTGTAACAACATCACATTCCTCCGTTTCGAAGCCTACGATTTCGACAGCGAGGCCCTTCGCCATGTCTGCCGTCTCTTTCCACATCTAGTTGACCTCCATATCCATGTCTCGATTTATACCACTCGGAACTTTATTCCTGATCCAGGAGCGGAGGACTATGAAGACACCAATATTACTCGCTGGGAGGTACGTGGCTTCCTCATGTCCTTTTCATCAACCAGTCCTCACATCTCTTCGTCCTTTGCAGGCGGACGACTTCTTCAGCAACCTGATCGATAATTCGCCGCTCCCAGCCAATATGCAGAAACTCGCAATTCGCTGGGAATTCATTGATGACATACGGCGAGTGGGCTTTCCTGGCGTCGATTTTCACGAATGGAGGGAGAAAATAGTGGTTAGACACCCCGACATGCGAACGATCTGGATAGATGCCGGCCGCTACAATGAGCTCTTTTACTTTTGGCGCTGGGGTCATAGTGCTGGCGTGCTGTACAACCCCGAAAAGCCGCCCGATAGTCATTTTGGGGGTACGTCTAATCCTGAGTGAGGGTGGCCGAGTCTGACGTCCCATTGAAATCCAGCCTTGGAAGAAAAGGTGACGAAGCTTCGAGGTGAACTGGAGCTGGGTTATTGGGACGAAATTTAGATATCGTTCGTTATGTGATGGATCCTAGGCGTTGGAGGGAAAATGCCATCCAGATGTTGGCCGGACCTGTCGATCTTGATTTCGTGCTTTGCAACACGCCAGGCAACTCGGACGGGCAAGGGTGTGTCCCTTTTTGTCTCTTTTCCGCTCGCTACGAGTCGAACACTTTTGAATCCCCGAGTCAAACTGGATCGCCGCCAAGCTAACAGCGCACTAACACGAGCGCTAAGCGGGTCTGGTCTCACGACCGATTGCCTCTCCGAGTCGGAAAAGGAGAGAGCTATTGCTACGGTCAAAGGCCAATCTGTACGGCTGAACCTGCGCACGAGAGGCCGGCCGGGCTCAGCGCTCATCCTCGGGGATGAGCATCCGGCGCGCTATTCGACAGGGCAGTATCCGTGAATAATTGGAGTAGACAACGGATTTATGTGCGAACTCAAGTTCAACCTGGTGGGTTCTTCTGCAGTTCCATCCATTTGCTATTCAGTTCGTATTGTATGCTGAAGGGTATGGATTTCGGTTGCGATTCTTCACTCTACTCAACTCGAAGAGTATGGTGCGCCCGCGCCGTCTATCCTAACTTCATCGGCGTGCTCTACCTTAACTTCAAGAGTGGTATCATGAGGTGTAGAGAGTTTACTTTAAACTTAAAAATCGAGGCCACTCACACCGCAGTCCTGCCTGTCGATTCCGATTTCATGAAATTTGATGGTGTCCATACGAAAAGGGAGCAAACAAAGAGGCATCCCCAGCTCTATCCGATCTCGGTTTAGATCTTGGGCTCGTCTGGAATATACAACTCTCCGTATGTGGACAAGCAACAAGCATTCATCAAACGGGTGACCTGACATGTAAGAAAAAAATGATCACTGAAGGCGGAGATGCTCGGAGAAGTCACAACATGGCGACTTGGTTCTATTATCATGTATGTATCAGCCGGGGTTCCAAGTTTCTAGGGAGCTCTCACTTTAAACCAGTCATAGTCGTAGCCAGTTAGATGAAGCTGCAATTTTAGGTGAAAAACAGATAGAGGGGCGAGTGATCCTGGGCGTACAATATTCCTTGAGGCCAATTCAGGGAAGTACGGTGCAGGGTTCAGCCGATTATCAAAGGGCTGGAGCTCAACGATGGCACAAGGGTGAATGAGTAACCGAGACAGTATCAGGTCGAGCTTGCTGCTACTGTCTTGGTCGCGCGCTTCCACAAACAAGCCACAGAGTGCAATGTTGCGAAGGCAGTTTGATGCTGGGAGCGTCGAGAAGATATCGATAGTTGCTGACCATGGAGCATGAGGGGACGTCACGGAGAGGATTTTCAAGTTCGGGAATAGTGAGAGGTCGGCAGATTTGGTGAGTGTACCCGATCTGTTGCAATAATAATCGGAAATTGACGTGGAATCGAACAGAGACCACCAACATCGAGATTGAGGGCTTCGATTTGCGGAAACACTGGCGCGAACCGTGGCGAGCGATAGAAGTTCGAGGGGGAGACGCTGAGCGATAAGGCCTTGAGCTGAGAAAATGCGAAGAGACAGGTGTCGTGCTGCAACCACTGGACAAGGCTCTGGTACGCGTGTCTGATGGTGAGGGATTTTAATTCGATGGGCGCGGCGCAATGATTTGGGGGCGGATCGAATGTGTGTGGAGATCCAGCCCAGCAATAAAATACCACCGCCTCAATCTTGGGAGAGCACCGGAGCCAGATTTGGCGGAAGGCTTCGAAGCGCATGATATCGCAGTGCATGTCGACGCGGCGGAGAGTAGGCATGCTCAACAGCCGTTCCATCCCAGCCGCAGAGTCATTCGACAGTCGAAAGCGGATGAAGGTAATTTCATCCACGTGCGTGAATGGCAGGAGGCTGAGATCTGAGAAGGCCTGGCGATTCATAAGCCCACCGGAGATGTGAAGTCGGCGGATATGCCGAATCAGGTGTGGGTAAGTCTGCAATATCTCCAAGAGAGCCTTCCACTGGCGGAGATGCTTAATTTCCTGATAATCCCAGGGAACAGCCTCCTCGAAAAGGTGAGATTGGGCCGGATACACCCAGGACCGCGCAACGAGCGCGCACGCCGTCAAGTCTGGTGCAGACTCGCGCAGGAAGCCAATGCAGCGATCCACTAGTTCCTGCACATCCAGAGGGTGGTTTACAGGATCCATCTGCGGAAGGGTCGAGTCGATGGATGGAGTACGTGGCATGACGGGTGCAGGACGATCTAGAAGGAACGGCTTAAGAGTGGATGTAAGTCAGCGTAGACGTGGTTCAGAGTGCCGTCGGGACCGCCCGGCGATGCGCCAAAAAGCTGGAAGGTTATAGGTTTTTAAAGACGCCGAGAATGAAAGCAAGAGGCAAGGTGATCAACTTTGTTATTTTCGCTTTTGCAACAGGAGTAACGTGTTGAAAATGAAAATGAGCCGATTGCCAGGATTCGAATGCGTGGTCATCGAAGTTTAACCTTCGCTTGGCGCCAACGGTGCGGAAACTCCACTCGCTGAGGCATACGTTTCAACACATGCAATGACACGATCCTCGCTGGTCTGGATTAGAAAATCGTGGAAATGTTGGCAAGATCTACAGGAGTGCAGCCTGCAGGAAGACCGAGGACTCGATTCGGAATCCGGATTATTTGAAAGCGGTGTGATTTGGAAGGGAGCGAAGAACAGGCCTTGCTGATGAAGGGAGACGATGGTGCGCTGGCAGAGAGTGACTAGCCATTGATGTCGTCAATAGGAGTCTGAAAGACTTGCCTTAGATTGAATCCATCTCGATGAATGTGATTCCTTTTCTTTGTAGATCCCTGGATTGACTACCAGTAGATCCAGCTTGAGGAGATCATAGGTATAGATAAGTCCTTGGGTTAGATAAATTACCCCATTCATGGCCTCCCTATCCACCCAATCTTGTTCTCGCCTTTATGCGCATGCGATCTCAACCTCCCCTGCCTCTGCCTGTCCTAAAATTTCCACGTCCGCTTTTGTGTCTCCGGCGCAAGCGGCCCCTCCAGCTCCAAGTCCCCCAGCGCCTCCATCCCCACGATCTCCTCGCACGTCGCGCCGAGCACACGTCCCAGGAGCTCAAAGTCGCGGAGCTACGCGTGGGTCACCGTGTCTGTCAGTGAGCTTCGAAAGGAAAACGACAGAGGTGGAAAACAACAGAGACAAAGAGAGAACGAGAGTGAGGACAAAGAGCCGGAAGGGACTCGGGAAATGCGAAAGAAGGAAACGGGATGTGTGATGCCCAAGGCACAACAAAAACCTCCGAGGATCCCGTGCCATGCACAGAACGAATAAAACACGCAAAGGAAACAAAGCCAATCCGAAACGAACCAGGACGAAAAGGGATACTTGAAACCGGAGGAAACACGAAACGCACCTCATTCCACACCTGCGTGCTGCACCTTACCCACCACGCGCCGTTGTGGTAGAACACGCCCGCGCTGACTTTCTTCGGCTTCTCGTTTGAGCCGCTATCTGCCTCGGGCGTGAGCATGCGGCGCGTGAAAAGGGCCCCAAGCGCGTCGGAGGGTAGGACGGAGGGCGGGAGGGGGAGCTGGACGTTTACCTACAGGGTAAAGGTGAGCGTAGGCATGCGGGTATGAGGCAACATAAAGTAGAGCGGGGCTACAAGAAGACAGAAGGGGGTGACGAAGCACGGCCCGCCCGCTGTTAAACATCACAAACGGACTAAGCCCAAATCAAGGCCGCCAACACCGCAAAGCCCCCACTCTCATTCGCAGGCTTCGTTCAAAAGCACGGCCTTTGTAGAAATAGAAGAAGGATCGAAAGCGGAGCGAAATATCGAAGGGACGATGAGGAAGGAAGATGCAAAAGAAGCTTAAGGACGAGCATGGACGGTGAGGAAAATATAAAAACCACCAGACCGCCACTGAAAATAAACACTTCTACGCACCATATTCAGCGTCCACTCTCCGCCCCCGCTCTCGCTGCGCTCAGGATCATCCATCACGCGCGTTCCCCACACTTCTGCCAGGCGCGCCCCTCCGCGGCGTGCCAGGCTTCGGCAGTAGGCGCCGATCTTTTCTTCCCCACCCAACCACTGGCGGAATTGGAGCGCTGTTGAATAAGTTTGTGTTAGCGGATATGCGGGAGAAAAAAGGGAACAGGGAAGAGGACGCACCGGCGCTGATGCTGAGTGGCGGGACAAAGTCGATGGTGCCGTTCCCTGTTCACCTAGTCAGCTTTATTCAACCCACCAAGAAACAGTGATCACGCACAATAATATTGTTCTTCAAAACTCTCGCCCGGCCACGCTCTATCCTGTGGCGACACATAAACTTTCGAGGTGGGGAAAGACGACTTGACAATTCCTTGATTCCTCTCAGGCACGAACATAACTGCGCACCCTCGCTTTGCAAAGAGCCACTTGTGGCAGTTGCTCACCCAGAAATCCGGGTCCGCCTGGCCCAAATTTATATTGGGCTCCTGGCCGATCGAGTGCGCGCCATCTATTACGCTGTAGACGCCCGCGTCCTTGCAGAGGCGGACCATCGCCTGCCAGGGCATAAGTGCGCCCGGGACAGAGGTGATACTGTCTATCAAGGCGACAACCTTCTGCCCAGAGTGCCTCGGCAGACCGTTCAAGTGAGCTGCGAATGCGTCCAGGAGTGCTGCGTGCGTCGTGGGGAACTGGAGCGCGAAGATCGAGACAGTGGGTTGCGGCGGCGTGTCGCGGATGAAGCGCGCCAGAGCCTGCATCGCGTCGTAAGTCGTGCTGCAGGTGACGAGAATGTCCCCCTCCCGCCAGTCGAAGGAGCGAAGGATCGTATTGAGCCCGTGGCTCGTGTTGCGGACGAGGACGATCTCGGAAGGTTTCGCGTGAACGAAATCGGCGATTTCAGTGCGACAGTGAGTGATGAGGGGCGGTTGGTCGACACGAACGAAGAGGTCTGGGTTGGACTCAATGCGGAGTGTGAGCTCGTTGCAAGCGGCGAGGACAGGGAGTGGGAGGGAGCCGTATGAACCTGTATTAATTATTTCATTATTTTATTTCATTATTTTATTCAGAGAAGAACGATGCAAACCGTGGTTAAGATTGACATAATCCGGGTCAAAGGCAAAGTACTTGAGCATCTCATGGCCGAAAGGCGGGGGGTCGTCGTGCATCGCGAGCTGGGTCATTGTCGCGAGAGGAAAGAACGGAGATCAGTTCCCGCCAAATACAAATCTCGATAACTTCGGATAAGGCCACATGGATGATCACGAGCACGTGTGACGCGACGCGGTCTCGGGACTTGCCGATTCCGGCTCGCGCGTCACGAATTAGGACGCGTCTGCAATAGTTCTGAAGGAGTCTTAGCACTCGTTGAGCTCCATACGTGACCTTCCCATGACATCTTGAGTTACAGTACATGTAAAATCTTTTAACAGAGCAAGAAAGTTTCTATAGCACCCGCGCAGAAAACCTCTCGAAGATGATTCAACTGATGTATTCCTTCGCTGAGACATGGCCACCTTCGGGTGCTCATCTATCCTGGGCTGCAATTACTGAGTACCTAACTGAAAGGCACGACATAGGGAGTACCCGCGGATTCTACGTCCAATATAACGCAGCCAGAAACGAGTTCGATTCCATATACATAACATGTTCCGCAAAATACAATAAGCGCATTCCTATCCTGCCGACACTGTCCATATACGCGACATCCCGCCGACGTCGTTTTCAACCCTGCTCTCAGAGTCTGATGGAGGAAGCACAAATCGCATGGGAGCGGTTGAGAGTGAGGAAGCAGGCTTTGATCCGACCCGAGGTATTTGCTCGATGGTTCTCCCGAGCCCGATACGGACATGGATCAGCCCGTTGGCGATGCCGACAACAGACGGCAGCGCGCTGACTGCGATGAATTGGAGATTGGTATTCAACTGGTGGCAGGTTGAATAGTAGATGATCCAGGCGGTGTACAGGGCTGCGCTCTCCACGACAATGGCCAGGAAGTGCTACAGGCAGGAGTGACTATCTCAACACATAATAAAAAAAGGCGCAGACGTGCCTGCAAATTCGTTCCACCCTCAGGCATACAGCTGCGCGTAATCCGCCAAATTTTCCAGGAGATGAAGGCTGTTTCATTTTAGCGTCCATAACGCGCAGTTGGGGTGGGGGGTACCTGTGCAGTGTACATTTGTCCTGTTTTAAGCCATGAGTATAAATAATCAGAAACTCGTGAAAGACTCTCGCACACAAGCGTGAATACAGTAAGGGCAGTCAAGCCGGTGTCGGAGGCAATGCTTTGGACATGTGTTGTTGTCTTGACGGTGATGCTGGTGGTGACTTTCCAAATGTGAGCCTCAGTAATATAAAACATTTATTCGAGGTATCGCATACCGATAAGCCCTAGCAAACTCAAAACGGGGACAATGATAACCCGTTTGTTGTAGGACCAGACGACCCAGAGTCGGTAAATCTGCATGCGAAGTAGAGATTTCAAGAAGTAATTGAAGGAGACAAAGACGGGAGCTTACTATCATGCCGTCCCCAAGGGCCACTGACACCCCGAGAAAGATATCGGTGAGCGTCTCAGTCATCCGGGAATTGTCATTGAAGTATATGTCGGCAGCCAGCCCGTCCTGAAAATAGATGAAGCCTTGAAAAATCGCTATTATCGTGACGATCCAGTGCTGCGTTGGGGTTATAGATGATCAGGTACAATGTGATGAACTGACTGAAAGGCCTACTTACTCCGGTAATTGCTATGAAGAGTGCGCAGCCCGATACAAATACCACGGACCTGAGGATGTGTTTTGCCGATGTACCGGGTCTCCCGAAGAGGAGGGACATCGAGGTGGCGAAGATGATGCAATACATCCCGTAGAATAGCGTCGCGAGTATGCTTGTCACTAGATTCATTAGAGGGAGGCCTGGCTGAGCAACCATTGTGGGATGTGTGAGGAAAGGCCATTCTGGGTGAGTGGGATGCGGTTTTGTGCTCCTTGGTCGACTCACGGGCGCTCAATCTTGACAGATGTCGAAGCATTGCATACCAGAAGAAGCCAGATGTCAATTCGGCTTGATGGTATGAGCGATTCTCCGCTGGAGACCTAGAGAATGTACGAGTCGACATCCCCCCCTGAATGTTATAGGTCACTTAACTTGAACTGGCATATACGGTCGAACTCAGTACAAACTTGCCCTCAGCTCGCGTTAAAGATATCCAATAGGTCCCATGGTATTGGACAGCTGTCATGAAGAGCTCCTGCTCACGAATTAGCTCGTGCGATTCTCCGTATCATCGACGAAAATAAAACTCTCTGCATCTGTCAAGTCGGACACGTGCGTCCACCGGATGAATCAAGTCACTATATTCAACGACACCTTGCCTCAGAATTTCAACGGCACGCATGTTGCTTGAACCTCTTGAACTACCCACGAATGAACGAAAACGCTGCAGTTGAAGAGAGTTTGAACTTGTTTTCAGCCGAATGTGCCGATGGTACATCATCCGGATAAGTCCGGGTCCAGACCAAGCCCAGACTCGACGGCTGGAATCGGCGTTGTCACTGCGTACATAATCAGAATCTTTTGTTCAGTGGCACTGACTCACGCTTAGGCACCTACCGATCTCTGCAGCGATCACCTCTTCAAAGTTGTGACTTCCACGTCTGTCTGTCGTCGCAATTTCACGCGATACGATCATCCAGTGCATCGTGATTTGTCCGATGGACGACACCGCTGTCCCGGACGAAATCTGGGACGAAATATTCGGGTATCTTCCCCGCAATGAACTGATGCAGGTACAGCTCACTCAACGACGATTTTCTTCGATCTCCCGTCCACTACTCTTCCGGGAATTCGATTTCCACCCCTATGATGTTAGGGACACAGACCAGAGTTTGCCGCAGGATGTTCTGTCCGACCTCATTTCCCGGCGGCTCAAGTTCTGGACCTCCACAGAAATTGCGCCACTCGTTCGCACATGTCGCGCTACACGGCGGCGCACCTTGCCCATAGGAATCCAGGAAATCGACAACCCATGGCCTCTGTTGACGGACTTTTTCGATGCATTGCATCATTTCACAAACCTCGCCCATCTTATTCTCGCCACCGTCCAATATAATATGACGTGCCTGCAAAACCTGCGCCTGCTACCGCATTTGACACAATTAGAAGTTGATAGCTGCTTCGTTGAAGGAACTATTGACCCGTCAAACCTCACACCACTGCGGATCTCCGATTTCAGATACAAGTCTCATTTTGCATCGACACCTTCCCCAGCGCTTTGGCTCCCCCTTTTGGCCCGCACCACACTCTGTCATTTCGCCACGGAGTACCAACCAGAGCTCTTCGCCCAGATCGTGTCCGGACACGCATTCCCTTGCGTGAAGCGCTTGGAATTCGGAATAGACGTATCTGTAATGCTCTCAAATCTTCGGGTCCTCTCCAGATTCTCCGCGACGGAGGTCTTGATCATCCGTTACGGTTACGGTAACCACCAGGTCGAATCCGCTCAGGACAGCGAGGAGTCTGACATGCCGCTGTCTAACATCCTGACTTCGCTTGAAGAGTATAGAGGTCCGGATGATCTCCTACCCTTACTCCTCCCGATCCCCTCCTTACGCCGTCTCTGCCTTCCCGGGGAGGAACCGAGCACCCGGCTGGCAAAATTACGCTCGATCAAAACACCCAACAACGTAACTTCTCTCGACGTCTATTTCAGCGACTTCGACCACGAGGATCTCTGTGAACTCTGTGGCTTCTTTCCCCACCTCACAGACCTCTTCATCACGGTCAGGGTCCTTCATGAAAAGTATACTTTAACTTTGGGTCAACATCCGTCCTGGGAGGTACACGCCGTTTCTTGTCTCCTACATGCACACTTGCTGGGTCCTCACGTACCAATTTATAGGTATACCAGTTCCTTGGTGAGCTTACGGAGGACTTGCCATTTCCCTCGGGGATCCAGAAACTCGCGATCCACTGGGAATTCGAGGATGGTAAAACTCACATTGAGGATGGGGCGCCGGATGTATACGCGCTGACTGAAGCGCTCATCTCGAAGTACCCGGACCTCAAGGCCATATGGGTAGATGGCTACCCGGGCTTTGTGTACTACTGGCGGGACGGGGAGGTCGAAGTACAGTACCACAAATACATGGTTGATGACGACGCATACTGGGGTAAGTTAAAATGGTGATCATTTACTTTCTGATCGAGACTTTAATATTTATTCAGAGCGCAAGCTTCGAAATAAGATCAAGGTCTCCTGGAAAACAATCTAATTGACAATACGTGTGGTGGTGGGCACCGACCGCATCATGATGGGCTGATGGGAAGACCGGTAACTAAACTTAACCGGTAGATTCGTGGTCCTTACCTCTCCTCCCTTCTCTGATGCAATTCACGCTTCCAGCAACCACAGAATGTGTTACAATAGCTAGTATGTACCATATACTAATGAATCATAATCAAAATGTGGCCACATCACACCCTCAAACTCCAAAATCCTCGTTGTTGCTGTGGTAGTGCTCCCATATCCACCATCTGTGGTCCGAATAGCACACATTCTACTCGGATGAGGCTGAAAGAAGTCTTACGTTGTCTGGGGACGCTTTAACAAGAGCGTGCTGCTTTGCCGCGAGCCTCGGGATGTGTGTTTCCCAGATCTCCCGTTCTTCGGCCCCCTGAGCATTTTATAGCCTGGAATTCAGCATTAAACTAGGTCCATACCTTTTCAGTTGTAGTTGTTGAGGAATCATACCAGTCCCGGGCTGTCGGCAACCTTGCGCGACGCAAAAAGTGGGAGCCGATAGCAGTGATGTGTGACGACGCGTGCCGTCACATAGCCAATTAAGGAATTTGGCGGGTAAATGATAGATGTACCACCACATCACATTGGGGCACCATCACGCGTCGGCACATTGACCCGGACGTGTTTTTGGGTCCAAACTCCACTAATATAGAGCCCTTTTGCGGATTTTTGTCGGCTAACCGTTGATACGCGCCAATTGTACACCTTGATAAATATAAATTTGAAAAAAGGGCTCTATATGTTGATAGATAATGTTGATGGGGGTCTTTTCTGGCCTTTTACAGATCTCACTCTCTCAAGGATCTCGCCCCAAGGTACAAACCATGTTTTCGAGGTCGGCTCGGATCAGCAGCTCCCATCAGATGCCATCACTGATGCGGTCGGTGCCCACCACCAATACGTGATGGGTTTCCTCGTCTCGCAATCGTCTCGCGCATAAAACTGCGACTGTTAAGGGTAGTTGCTAAATTCAATCCCATTCGATCACCATCTTGCCTGCATCCTTCTGTTATGAACCACTGAAAAGATTCATACACAGTAGATTCTCGAATCCGGATGGATAGTTACATAAGTGTTCACCTTTCCACGATATTTTAATGGATGGCCTCGAAGTTTGCAGATTCCTCAGTTTTCATGCGAATATAAGTACGAGTGGAACCTATGGTGTTCACATTGTACAAATAATCACACACACAGTGTACAGCCATCACACACACAGTGTCGGGTCGGTCGCACACACAGTGTTGTAGGTTGCCTTATATGGTATATTTGGCACTGTTTCTCAGTGCCGCCATCCCGCCATCATCGTCCGCCGACCATCGCAAGTGCAGTTATACTGCTAGCAACTCCCTCCGATGAAGTTTTCAAGGCTCTACTATGCATCGGGGACTTGTAAAATCACTTCCACCTTTTTCAATGAATTTCTGAAGGCCTGTATGAACTCTACTCACCGTCTGGGTCACCGACGGAAGCAAATCTGCAGTCTTGAGTCAGTGTTTCAGGATAGGTCACGGGCACTGAAAAAAAACTCCTCTCTTACTGTCACCTAATCCTTTCCCTCCTTCTTCAAAATGTCCGATCCTACCCTCTGTCGCGGCGTTGACGCCGATGGCAAGCAGTGCATTTGCCTGCGAGCCAAAGACACCTACGTGGACCCTGACAACCGTACCCGTTGCACCAACTGCGACCACATCGAAAGTGCGCATCCTGAGGAAAGGCCCAGTGCCACCTCTTTTGTCAAGGGCTTCCGCGATGCAGCCAAGCTTGGTTCCTTCTCCAGCTCTGTCAAGGCCTCTCAGGCAGAGGCAGAGGCAGAAACCAGTGCGGGTCTTCGTCCCAAAAAACGTAAGTCAGAGACCAGCACAGACCTACCTCCAAGCAAAAAAGGGAAGGCAAGTATCGCTGCAACTCTCCTTTGTCGTATGTTGTTGATGCCATCTACAGGGTAAAGCTGCTCCCAAACCCGCCCAAAAGCCCGCAGGGGAGATAGTCAAATATGGCAAAGCTATTTGTCTGCCCGGCGGCCTCTACTCTGTAAGATTTACCAGGCCATTTACTCTTTATTGCTGTCTGACATTTTCTTCAAGGACGGTACACTCCGAAGAGTCAAGCTTCCCCCTCCACAGGAGCTGGAGGAAATGCGGGCTGCTGGGCTTGTTGTGTGGTCCACCCCTAGCAGGCCCCTCTCCCTTGACACTGCCTGGGATAATGGGGAAACAAATGCGGAGATGGCCCGGCTATTTCCCAAGGCTACGGCCTTTGTCGCTCATCAGCAAAGTCGCTTTGCAAGTCCCAATGACCCCCCCGAGAAGAAGCAGCTTTGGCTGGCCGCTATTGTATACCGTCAATCAGTCACCCTGGCTTCGGATCCCTTCCCAACAGCTGCAGAGCTGGCCAATCATTGCAAGGTCTTGGGACGGCCTGTCACGGATCGTGTGGTCTATATAGGTATGGATATTGAATCCTTTTCACCAGAAGTACTAATTATCCCCTCCAGTGCCCAAGATTAAGATTCCTGAACACCGATGGAAGAATTGGGACCAAGTGGATAGCGACGATCTCGGTAGCGAGGTGGACACCGTGCCATCAGAGGACCTTATCGTGACTCCACGGAAGTCTGGTACGTGTATCCACACCTGTTTCACTACTACCCTTACAATCTTCTATCTAGTACACCGGAAAAAACTCAAGATCAAGGCTGAGCCCGGTTCGTCAGTTTTGTTTCCCTCATCTCATTCTCTGACCGACAGACTCAGGTCTCGACGCTGACAGTGATGGCCAAGAATCTGATATGCGCAAGGCGGCAAAGATGCGGACACGCTTATCCTCTGGTATGTTACGGAACCCCGTCCCCATTCTGCCAGTATCGACTCAGAGTCTTCAGGTGCTATCAAGAAGAAGGCCCTCTTTATTCCCGGAAGCAGCGATGTTGAGGGAGAACCCCAGGCTGGGCCCTCCGGGTCTTCCAAAGACGTTGTGGAGGTCAGCGATGACGATGAGGAGCTCTTTCCTTTTGCTCTTGCAGGAAGTGGAAGATCTCCCCTTCACACCAAGTCTCCCTCACCCGCACCATCCTTTCAACCCTTCTCTCCTCAAGAGGACCCTCCCTCCTTTTATGACGACTTTTCCATCCACTCTCCACCGCCTCCACCACAGACCTCCTCCTCCATCTTCGGTGGTCCTCCCATTGCCAGCTCTTCCACTTCCATGACTGGATTTGCCACCGCGATTTCGCCTTTCACGTGGACATCATCCTTTGGCGCGCCTGGACCCGAGAGCAACTCTGTACCGTCTGTGATCCCATCCGTGACCCAAAACACGGATGGATCGGATGCGGATGGAGCGGATGGAGAGACACCTCTGGCGCCTGCTGCTTCTCTTCCGGTCAAAGCCCCTCGTTTTAAGAGGATGGGTAAAGGCCGCGCTTGAAACTATACGTTCTTTATCACTACATACACTTGCCTTTCTATCTATCATCGGACTTGCACCTTATTCATTCTATTGATTCTATTGTCGGACTTTCATGCACCTTATTTATTCTCCAACTTCCCCGCTTTGGACCTATCTCCCTGACCCCCACTGTCTTTACGTGTTGATCCCTCACTTTCCATTTTGATAATATAGCAAGACGGATGTACCTCCGTACCATTAATTAGGATTAATTTATTCTTGTACAAAAAAAGAGAGACTATGAGTGACGAACAAATTGAGCAGACCATCCATTACAATCTTTGACCCAATTATCTCCCTGGCGATCAGAGTGCAGGACCAGAGTTCCTCTCACTCCTGTGAAATGCAGATTGAAATGCGTCAGATCACAGGAGGGGAAAGCCAACACATCTCCGAGCTTGAGATCAAAAGAAAACCCCGTCTCATACAGACAGAGCTCCCCGCCGGAGAACTTTCCAAATGGTATGACAAGGCACAGCTTCTTGTCCCCGCCATCCCGGTGTGCCCATGTGCAAGCACGAAGATTCACAACAAACCCCCCAAACGGATAGCAAGGGGAGGAGGCGTCCAGTGGAAGATGCTCCACAAAGATGCTCAGCTCGTCGTACTCTTTGGGTAAGAACTTCTTGAGCTGCGAATACAGTCAGATACGGATGATGGTAACCAAGATGAAGATAGGTAGAACGTACCGCTACTCTTAAAAGCTCGAAGAAGTCCGAATACGCCTCTGCTAAAATGGCGTACTGCTCCATATCCTTCATCTCCTTGGATGTATGGACATAGCGTTGATCGAAATTGGTCCGCCCCTTATGGTCTTTACGCACATTGTCTGGATGCGCGTCGGGAGCTCCGGTCCCCTGCAATGAAATCATCATTAGATTTATACCGAAAAAGGAGGAATCTATCACCTTTTCACCGTATCGGGCGTACCAGGAGAAGTGGCAGGACCTGAAGGTGAAATCGGGCCGGGCGGAGTCATCCTCGCGTAACTCGCCAGGCATACAGGTGTGGATGTGCTGTATAGCATCATCCAGCCTCTGGCGATATTCTTCAGGGATCGCGAATAACAAGGCTAGAAATTTGCCATTGTCGTCCTTGATGTGGAGGGCTTGCCTTCACTCACTGTGAGATAGCGCAAAGCAGGACAATAGAAGGATGAACTTACCCGTCCAATATATCACTAGATATGCAGACATATTGGCCTGGCTTCGTCTTGCCGCCCGCATGGAGTCTATTTAGCTATCCATATCTATTTAGCGGCAGAGCATAGGACGGTGCAGATAGACATACCTGATCTTGGAGATCATCGAAACTCTCTGCCACAGGAGCGCCTGTAGCGTTCTCTCTTTGGGTCTCAGTGAACGTATCTCGATTCTTCTTGTTTACAGGAGATGGGGTCTTCTCCAGCTTCAGGGGTGTCGACATAGAATAGACGTCCGGCAGCTTCACGAGATGAGGATCCTCGAGAGGCTTCCACAAAGGGACTGCCGCATTATCCCATTCAGAGGATCGAGTATGCAGTTTTGGGAATCTGGATGACTATAAGTGGAGCACGACACTGGAAGGAAGATGGGGACTTACTGAGTCTCGATGCTGTCAAAGATAGCATCTGACCGGGCTATCTCCCTGAAAAAAAAAGATTCACCACTCGACGGTTCCTCCCCCACAGGCAGAGGCTTGTTGTGGTGTAGGGGCAGTGTCTGAATATACCCCGTGGTGCCACCTCGCATGTGGAAAATGGGCATCATGATGCGGCGTACCATGGGTAGCCACATGCCGTCTGAAGGGGCTCATTGGAATCAGAAATCCTACGTAGATTAGATCACACTCACGCTTCACTCTCCTCAAGGCAGATGCAAGGGATAGGAGGTCACTCTCTGCCGTTCGACGGGTAATCTCAGTACGCAAATCCAAGGCCGCAATTATCGGGAGCAGATATAAACTTCCTGAAGAGGGGAGTGAGGAAGGGAACGGGAAATGAGATTAAGGACATCTACCTCCAGCGCACAGAAGCATGAGTTTCTTGCCGTGGTTCACCCAGTCAGCAAAAGTGTTCTCATGAACCCCAGGAGCGTAGGTCTGGGCCAAATATTTACCAGTCACCCTGGGGAGATGCTTCAGTTTGGCGTCAGCTTTGAGACTGGGGGAATTTGTTCAGACAAGCGCAGAAACAAAAAAGAAGTGAAGGAGTACTTGTCCACGTTCAAGGCCAGCTGTATCAAGCTGAGCATTAAATGCAACTCCCGCACTCTGATGTCATTTGTCTGCTGGGTTATCCGAGCGACGACAGACACCATATCGTGTGAGTCTATCCGAGCACAATCCCCCTGCTCCCCGACTAGTATGTCTTCCAGATCCTTGCGGTGGGCCCGGCCAAAGATAGCTAGAAGCTTGGACAGCAGTAGTCCAGCGCCCTCCGTGATGGCTGGCCCTCCATCAGGATCTAATCGCCACTCCACCTTTTCCTTCCTCGCTCTCTTCCTCTGACCAGCCTGTCCGTTATTCTTTCCCCTCCCCGTTGCCCCTTGCCCCCGTTGTTGTGTCCGCGCCCCCTCCCCCCTTCCGCTAGCGCCTGTTTCCTCCTCCTCCTGCCCCCCTCCATCTTCACAAGCGTGGCAGCCGGGCTGGTTGCACGGCATATTGCCGATGTCTGAGGCAGATCCCGTATGGGCAGCATCCCCTCGACGCGCACAATCGGGTGTCCAAAGATTAATGGGATTGCCCCCACCACCACCTCCTCCACCGTCCCCCCCTCCTCCGCCCGCTCCCCCAGCCACAGGTACAAGACAAGGAAGGCGAATCTTCAGGCCTGTCCCAGCCCTGTGAGCTCGGAGAGTCTCTTCCTTGCGCCTACACCAATCCTCCGCATCCTCAAGTCTGCGCTGCTCATCCTCTTCATCCTCATCGCTGTTTAGCTGGTCGTCGAGGTGCCCAGCAGTACGCTTTCCTAGGGTGGATGCGAGCGGAGATGCAGTCACGCTGTCTAGACGGAGAGGGGATAGAAAGCGTCCTGGAATTTATGATTAACTTGGAAGATCATATATCTCTGGGGGCACTTACCTGGTGTACTGTCGCCTTGCAGAGTAGGGGAGCTGCCTAAAGGGGACCCACGCGCGCTACGAGAAGATGTGGGTGTTGACAAAGGTATCGACGAAGACATGGGTGTTAACGGCGAAGGGGTAAGGGTTGCGGAAGGGGAAGGTATTGGTGACAATGACGAGCTAAGAACAACCGAGGATGGCCCAGGGGCTCGAGGTAGAGCGGGAAGGGTGTGGTGGCGAAGTGCTAAATCGATGTATCAGCTTACCAGACTTGAAATACAGGAATAGCAGAGATACGCACCAGGCTCAATATTGTCCGCACGTAACCGATCCTCTGGCGGGAGGCTCCGAATCCTACGGGGAGGAAATGTCCGACGAGGTAGAGGTACCATCTCGCGCCCAATCCGCGAGGTACTAGCAGAGGATGCTCCCCGAGTCACAGTTACGAGGCCTTGGCCAGAAGTGGGAGTGGGACTAGGGGCCGCAAGAGCAGCACTCAGCCTGGAGCTCAGTTCGGTAAATGTAGGTGGCAGAAAGGCTCCTTGGGCATTCATGTACGCCACAAAAGATGCAGCGAGCTCGGGAGGAACAAAGACATCCGGCATGGGGGGCTACGACAGCGAAAGCAGAAGGATATTAGACGGGTATTGGAGGCCTCGAAAGATTCACGGACGTCCGTGAATCCTTGACGCGTCAAGTCACAAGTCCCACGCCGTTATGTTGAGGCCAAGCGCGCAAACGCGACGCGTTGTTGGTGGACGAGAAGAGAGGTTTGTTGATGTCCCAAAAAGGAAATCGAGTCTTGCATCCTTCTTTTACCCTCTACCTGTGCGCAACTCGTGTCGGAGGCCTCAACATGCGCTGCCTATCAACCTATACTACTCAATGAACTCTTGAAGCATCCTCCAAGCTGTCACCTTGCCTCCTGTCCGATAGATATATTGCTCTATTCAGCCGGAAAAGCAAGTCCAAACTCAGTCTATTCTTGTGTTTCAGCTAAACTAACTTACCTGTAGGAACGTTTGAGTCTTCTCCGACGTTCTAACACGTCCTTCCCGCCATTTCTGAACCGGATGCGTCTCCGTCATCGACCCATGATCAATTTTGCTGCTCAAAAATCCCCCTGGACCAAATTCGATGTAGTTCAGTCAGTTTTTGGCCTATTCCCTTGAACTAACGATCGCCCAGCATCTATAAGACCCCCTCTTGCCCCACGTAATGCGTCTCGGGCCCTCCGACGCCGTGCACGTCGTCATCGGGCCGACCTTTCCCGTGGATTTTGCGAAAATCCCCCTGGACCAAATTCGATGTAAGTCAGTCAGTTTTTGGCCTATTCCCTTGAACTAACAAACGCCCAGCATCTATAAGACCCCCTCTTGCCCCACGTAATGCGTCTCGGGCCCTCCGACGCCGTGCACGCCGTCATCGTGCCGACCTTCCCCCCTAATTTCGCGAAAATCCCCCTGGACCAAATTCGATGTAAGTCAGTCAGTTTTTGCTCTATTCCCTTGAACTAACGAACGCCCAGCGTCTATAAGACCCCCTCTTGCCCCACGTAATGCGTCTCGGGCCCTCCGACTCCGTGCACGCCGTCATCGTGCCGACCTTCCCCCCTAATTTCGCGAAAATGGCCCTGGGCCAAATTCGATGTAAGTCAGTCAGTTTTTGCTCTATTCCCTTGAACTAACGAACGCCCAGCGTCTATAAGACCCCCTCTTGCCCCACGTAATGCGTCTCGGGCCCTCCGACTCCGTGCACGCCGTCATCGTGCCGACCTTCCCCCCTAATTTCGCGAAAATGGCCCTGGGCCAAATTCGATGTAAGTCAGTCAGTTTTTGCTCTATTCCCTTGAACTAACGAACGCCCAGCGTCTATAAGACCCCCTCTTGCCCCACGTAATGCGTCTCGGGCCCTCCGACGCCGTGCACGTCGTCATCGGGCCGACCTTTCCCGTGGATTTTGCGAAAATCCCCCTGGACCAAATTCGATGTAAGTCAGTCAGTTTTTGGCCTATTCCCTTGAACTAACAAACGCCCAGCATCTATAAGACCCCCTCTTGCCCCACGTAATGCGTCTCGGGCCCTCCGACGCCGTGCACGCCGTCATCGTGCCGACCTTCCCCCCTAATTTCGCGAAAATGGCCCTGGGCCAAATTCGATGTAAGTCCTTCAATCATTGCTCTATTCCCTTGAACTAACGAACGCCCAAGGTGTATAGGACTCCCGCCCCACGTTGTAGCATCCGACGGCGTGGGACTTCATAGTTGCCACTTATCCATTCAAGTGAGTCGCCCTCTCTGCTCTACTTTGGTACATTGTAGTATGGATAGCCATGCATAATCCAATGATATACCTACCTAGTCAGAAGCATCGCCCGAGTCGTTAGATACAGCATCACTACTGGAGCCCGAGTCCTCCCCCAATTCGTGCAGCACTCTCGACAAAAGATCCAGAGCCTGTGCCCAACGCACTGCGCGGGGAAACCAATCCGTGCGAGGCAGGATTACTGTCAACTCCTTCCCCTTGGTCCCTGGTCTGAAAACCTCAATCTCCGGGTAATCCTCCTCCTTCCACTCATCCTCGCGAACACCGTAATCTTCTGGGGCGGTCACCGGACCAGCGAGGAGCTGTTCTAAAATCCTGAGGAAATGGTCTTCCAGCTCGGGATCTTTGAACGGAGAGCGGTGCTTGGCTACCTTGACAGGATGGTGGCGAATATTCTGTGCAAGGTCTGCGTGAATGCGATTCTCGAGCTGTTCCTCCACAGTAGGTTCGATGTCCTCATCATCCTCCAGCTCGTCGCCTGAGGTTAGACCAGCGCCTGTCTGATTTCTGGGACGTTGTAGCCGAGGTCCCTCCACGCCATAGTAACGGTTGATAGCATCGGGATGTATGCCATCCAGCGGGTCGTTGCGGTAAACGCCCTCTGTTAACTGGCCAAGAAAACGGATATCCTTCCAACCAAATTCAATGGATGTAAATGAGAGAACATCAATCGCACTCACGGCAGGACTTTGGTCACTAGTCATACGGCCCCTCAGAGGATGTAGATTCCATTCCTCTTGAAATTCCAAGCAGTCGTGGTTTAATTCATCGAGATATAGAAGATGCAGGAGCCAAAGATGGCCAGGGTTCTTGCGATCCAGTCGATGAAGGCGGCCTAGACGGGTGAAAAAGCCCCTCCAGCGTCGGGCAAACTGGGTGCCCACTTCCACCCATAGCCGTTCGATGCGGGTGTTGCGCGTAGACCTATCTGAGTATCAATACAGACCTCAGGAAGAGATACTGGGACTCACGAGCCCCACATGAAGGAAGCGCGGCCGGAGCCTCTATGCATGACCATCCATATTGCCACCTTCGTATTCTCCCCTCCTCTATCCCCGCGCAATCGAGATGGGGTACCATACCGTTGAATGGCATCCATAAAGACCTCAAGCACGGTGGAGGCCAGATTGTTGGTGCTGGCTTTGAGCCCAGTGACCTTGAATCCGGTGAGAGGAGTACCAGGAACAAAAGAAGGAACACTTACGGTCCGACAAAAACCGTCTACAAACCCATGAATCACAATACCCCACCAAATAAGCTTGTGATGCCCGTCGCAATGCCAGAGGTAGTTGGGTCGGGGTACTTTGTATCGGCGCCGACGAATAGCAAGGCGCGTCCTCAAAGCCTGGCCAAGAGCATCAACTCTCTTGAGAGACTCGCGCGCTCGTTCCCTCTGTACCCGGAGTCCATTTCGGCGGAAGTGGCCACGCAAATATCGGAGCCCGGATGTTGGTTTCTTGGCCTTGTATTCACGGGTGAGCCAGTCGAGTTCATCATCAGTAATTTCATCAAATTTTTTTAGCAATCCCAACTCTCGCAGCCGCTTGCGCAAGGTGTGACGGTGGACACGGAGGGCTGCCGCAAGAGTGCCCAGTTTAATGTTACGGTTGGAGGCCATAGCCTCTTTGAGGTACTCCGGATCTATGTGCTTCGCGGGGCGGCCGCATTTCCCCGTGTGCTCCTTGGTGACCGGTTCCAGCAGGACAATATTATCCCGCTCTCTGCGGAAGATGGATGAGTATGGGTTTAGATTAAATTAAATTAAGCAGGTTTCCGAGACTTACACTCCTTCGGCAGCCAGTGCCGCTATCTGAAGCTCATAGACGAGAGGACCCAAGATATTGGCACATTCGTCCACCCAATCCCTCGGTACTTCTAGTGCCAAACCTTCAAGAACTGGTAATAGATTGTCGATGATATTTGACGATAGAAGCTTGTATCGTAAGGCGTCACTGTCCTCCTGGTGGAGGGCTTGGAGTGCTCGAACATAGGCGTCGTCCAGGACTTGACGGCCGGTGACTACATTGGCACCCCAGGGGTCGTCATTTAGAGGCAGAGGAGGGAGCGTCTCTGGAAAATTGAATGTTGCCATGGCGGTTAGGAGTACAAAAGTGCATGTGATCACCACCGACTTGAGTTTCCTTAGCCATGAGCAGACACCCTCAGCTGTACTTCGAGGAGGGAACCATGACTATCAAGGTGTGTAGATAAATTGGTGTGTCATTACTTTTGCCACTGGCAATGACCCTCTCTGCAGGCCTCAGACGGAACTCTGTACAACGTCTATCGTGCACCTCTTATCCGACAAAGTGAATTATTTCGTGGCATGCTCACCTTGCCAGATCCCAAGCAGCCTCCTCTGGCGGTGACAGAGAACGCAAGGGAGTGGTTTGAGCGTTCCAAGCAGCTTGGGCTCGAATGCACTAGTGATGCTACGGCCCTCTGTTTACCGCCCCAATTTTCCGCTGCAGAGATTGAAAAATTCCTGGACTTCATGTTTTTGCAAGGGTGAGTGGTGGCAACTAATAAATGTATGCTTAGGCTTACAACACCATAGATGGTCCACAGACGCACCCTCCCTTGAGACCGCCTGTGCCGTTCTGAAGCTCAGCCATTTCTTTGTTGTAGAGAGCGGCATAGCGTACTCTAGATATCACTTGGATCACCACCCCGACCTGAATCCGGTCCTGCGCTTGAAGTTGGGGTTCGATTATCATTTTGTTGACTGGATTACCACCGGTTTCGACGAGTTGATGACTTGCCCCATCAAGGACATCTCCGCCGAAGACGAGGAACTCATGGGCTGGCCTGCCTACCGTGCACTTGCACAGGCTCAGGCGGAGGTGCTCGATCTCCGTTTGAGTTTGGCAGTTGCTCGTATTCCGGACGTGAATCACTGGAATGGGTGCCATACTCACACCTACTGCCAGTCTGAGTGGGCCAAGATGTGGACCTCTCTTGGGGGCGTCCTCGGAGCTTTGATCAAGGAGGAGCTTTCTGGCTCCGAGGTTCTGGAAAAGTTGCCAACCTACTATTCCGGCGGCATGAACATGGAATGTCACCGTCGCACTTGCGACGGCTTGAAGGACACACCGGACAAGGTCAGCATTCTGAGGGGGGGGGAGGAGATCATTGACAGGCATGTAACAGAGTTGAAGAGGGCACTGGGGATAGCATAGATTCGTCGGGAACTCAGTAGTACTAGAAATGATGAAAGGTGTGCGAAACCCAGTGAATGTGTGTGAAACCGTAACACTGTGTGTGAATTTGAGGGAAACAATGTGTGTGTGAGGTCTCGACACTGTGTGTGTGAATCCAGTACACTCTGTGTGTGTAAAAAAAATCGAACACTGTGTGTGAGTGCGCACTTTGTGTGTGAATTATTAAATGTACAAAGTGAACACCATAGGAACCAGCCATCTGGTTCATCCTTGCTGAGTCGATCTACCTCTTCCCGAAGTCAACTATCATTCTAGAGAACTGGCTGAGCGGCCCCGTGTGGCGATAATGGTAGAATTAAGCGCACTCCCCTACAAAAAAACTTATAAAATCGCGTAGGTGTTCCAGAGGAGCGAATTTTCCACGGATTCAACATGACGAAGGTTGGCATCACCGGATCACGGGTCCGAGACCTACTTATCCTCTACCATGTCGGGGGACCTACCACCTTGGCTCCCACAGCACTTGAACGGTAAGGGTCCCGAGCGACTAGATATGTATGCTTACGCGCTGTAAAGAACCCGACGAGGAAGCCCCCGCCTCGAAACTCTGGGGGGTGTACGTCTCCGAAGCCGAAAAATATGACAAGGCTTTGGTCGAGAGCTGGAAAAGTAATATGGAAGGAATGCTCATATTCGTGAGTGTTTCATTCTCCTTTTCAGAGAGTATCTTTGGATTGATCGTCCGTATCGAGGCTGGTCTCTTCTCTGCGAGTCTTACGGCCTTCATCATCGAGAGCTACCCGACTCTTGTACCGGACTCGGGGGACTCTACGGTCCACCTCTTGAACCGGATATCACAACAACTCGCCGCTGCCGCAAACGGGAGTACCTTCCATATCCCACCGCCCACCGTTTTCACGCCGCCGATCACGTCCCTCGTCTGCAATGCGCTTTGGTTTACCAGCCTCGGCCTCAGTTTGACGTGTGCACTCGTTGCGACTCTTTTGGAGCAGTGGGCTCGTGATTTCCTCCACAGAGCAGACATGCGGTCGGCGACCATCATCCGAGCACGGATTTTCCAATATTTATACTACGGGCTCAAACGATTCAGCATGCACTCTGTCGTGGATATAATCCCACTGCTTCTGCATGCGTCCTTGTTCTTGTTCTTTGCCGGCCTGGTCGCATTCCTCATTCCCATCAATACCGCGATTGCTGTGGTAGCCGGCGCGCTATTGGCTCTTGTTACCGCCGCGTATTCCGTCCTCACAATATTACCGCTATGGTACCTCGACTGCCCATACCGTACACCCCTCTCAGGTGTATTTTGGAACCTCTCTCGAGTCATCGCTTCTCTAAGGAGCCGTCCTCCCCATGGTGCGGACGATTTACAAAGCGGGTCCCCTTCACAGATGGAAACCATTGTCGAAGCCATATCTAAGCGAGCAATGGAGATATCTCCCACGCGCACGGCACGAGATTATCGAGCCCTGGTCTGGACTGTCAAATCATTGGCCGACGATATCGAATTGCAACCGTTCATCGAGGCCCTTCCTGAGGTCTTATGGGGGCCGTATCGCAGGCGTTACACATACGATGATCATATCCGACATCTCCTTGGTAATCCGGACTTGCGCCTGCAGTCTCGTATATCAGGTCTCCTGCGGAGCTGTGACACTGGTCTCCTTTCACCAGAAGCCAGCAAACATCGCGAAATCAGCTGCTATAAGGCGATATGGGCTATAGCAACATTGCAAGAACCCTCTCCGGCATCCTTCAAAAACTTTACGCCCATCGACTTCTCTGAATTGGGGACCTATTTTAACGACATCAACGACCCTTCATCGAAGACCGATCCTGACCGCTTACATTATACAACCTCTGTCGCCGCAATACTCAGGTGGAACGAATTCTACGCTATTCGCATCCGTCTCACGGAACTCTTGGAATATCTTGCCCGGTGTAAAAGAGATGTACGTGGCGGTTGTGCCCCGGATCTTCGGCCTGTAACATCGTACCTCGTGTCCCTGATGTGGTCCTGGAGTCCTGGATTTCACTGGTCTACCACGTATGAACTCTGGAAAGACAATCGAGAGGACCAGTATACGACGTTGCCGGCAGACTACTTCCCCCCCTCTACCATTATTCCAGGTCTTGTCCACGAAATTGACGACTTTCTAATCAATGCTCCTCACTTTATTATGCTCGAATACTATGGTCGCATGGGCTCCCTCAAGTCTCCTCCCTATCGTTGGGACGAAAGGCAGGCATTGATTCACCTCGATCAGGTCGTCATCCCCAGTCCGTCCTCTTACATGCAGGACGAACTGGAACGCGTTCTGGACGACCTCGTGTACGGTCATCTGGAAGCATTCAAAAATCCCCTGGACGACTACTGGGTCGATCCCGTCGTGCTCAATCTATGCACCTTGTGGCGCCTGGACCAGATTTCCGAACCAAGAGCTATACCGAGTGCTATCATTCAATATTTGAATAAACGGGGCTCGGACATTGCGCTTCGTAATTTCTTGTCCAGGTATCATGTGCATCTATGGGCTAGCATCCCAAAGACTCTCTGCGACGGGCCATCTGTCCCAATAGGCCACATCCAGAGGCAGGGCATCGTTGGGGTCGAGGACGTCTTGACTGCCTTATGGCGTGTCCTTTCCCTTCCGGCGGGTGTCTTCGTGACGACCTATACCACTGAACCGCCGCCCCTTCTTGAAATATACGAGTCTGCTCTCGCCGCGGTCACAAAAGCAAAGTCCTCATCGATCGCTTTTTCTGTCGGCACCATGATCAAAGGTCTTATTCTCGGCAGCCTTGACCAAGAGCCCTCGGGCTCCCAGTTTGTTCATCCGCTGCTGCCGACCGAGACTGCGAACGTAGCTCCCCGCCAATTCGACACCACCGAAATGATTGATGACACTGCGGAGTCCATTGGTCGTTACCGTAAAGTGGAGGCGAAAATAGTCCTTGTCGCCGACTTTCTCGACGAATGCAGCTCAGGCGTTACTCCTTATCGAGCAGCGGAAACCTTGCAGAAAATGGATGACTCAAATTTAATTCACCGCGGCACAATTCATGAAGCGCACCAGATTCGATTGGCGCGTAGCATGGCTCGCGTGTCCGCATTTCACGGCGCGGAGCTTCTGACCACCGTAGTATCGACCACGATATTCGACGTCTACGCTGGAATTCCCCTAGCTGGTGGTGACAATCCTCCACCAGAGAGGTACGCCTGGCTGGATAGTCTACCCGCCCGAACGCAAATCAAAAAAACTTTGCTGGCATATATTAACAAACTCCACGGTTCCGTGCCTTCTGGCCTTGGGCCGTTGTTCACGCGCATCCAGAATATCATCCGTGGATTAGATTCTCTACATACTGAAGAGCAGAGCGATTTGACAACTGTGTCAAATGACTCGCCTTGAGATCCGTGACCACAGGATTCTTGACCCACCTTCTCATCATCCCACTCCCACCAGCCCACTATCGCGTTTCTCCTCCATCATATCTGTCCACCAACCCTTGGTTTATGAGTGCCAGATCACCCACCCATGGGGGGAGGTGGACCTTCTCCTAACTAATATTGTAAGTAGTGACCAATATATTTCGGTGTTGCCGGCGTCGGTGTTGTTCTGGCTGTTGCGGTTGCTGGTACTAGTAGGCGCAGGTTCGGGAACGTTTTATATCATCCCGTGAGGCGCTCAGAAACTGTATGTCCCGGAACTATTGGATTGTTGATGCGATCCCGTCGGGTAAAAATGTGCGCTACAATCCACCGCTGCGGCTCGATTCTGACTACCAGCGGCCCGCCGACCTACAAAATCACCTGGGCGCATTAACCCCCGCCTTGCTCAGTTGCTGGCGATACCACATTGCACGTCAGGACCCTACCCGTTTTCTATATTCTTGATCGATGAGCGCTGTGTAGGTGCGGGTAGGTATCAATATCGATTAAAGCCAATACCAGCGAGAATGTTACACCGCGCTGGTATATCATGTCCACTTCGGTGATTCATTGCCATCTCTTTCTCTTCTTTTCTCTACTCTCCAGTTATTCTCTGGTCGTGTGTGCCTCCCACAAGGATTCCCCTTCCGTCCAATGGTCCGGTTCAAAAGAATATCTGTCTTTATACCTTTTCTCCTCACGGTCGGTACGTCCAACGTCCAGTCAAATGAAACTTTTGCTTCGTTTTCAAGCGTCCTCCCTCAGTTACAGCACTTCCGGGAATCTCTACTCCCAGTTTAATATTGTCCCCGACTCCATTCCGGGGCATCTCGAGTTTCGGGCCCTGCGTAGACCTACGGGTGGTACGAGCCCCGCCAAGATTCCATCACATTTTCTCACCTTTCTCCAAGTAGAACTTCACCACGACTGAGACCCCTTACACTGTAGCCAACATGCCCAAGTACACGGCATGGCTCAACGGCTCTATCAATATTCCGCGCTCAGAGATACAAGGGTCCGCGAGTTGTACGCATCCAGCAAGTCATTACATTCAAGGGTCTTTATTGACGATGTTTTCGTCTGCCAGTGCTCGTATCGCATTTTTGGGTGCCCAGATTTTTTATCAAGGACACCAATATATTTATGGGCGATCTTAAAGCTGCAATTCCAACCGCAAGTTTTGTCAGGGTAGTTGACCGGGATGGCTTTCGCAGAGGTCTGATGGATGCATTACTTATATTTTCAATCCACCCCATTCGGGGTGACAAAGAAAATTTCAGCTACCGACCAATGACCTAAAATAGCCATAGAGTGGCGCAATGCACAAAGCGAATTACTTGAAGGACTCAGATAGCTAGCCTCCGCATGACGCGCGAATGAAGTGTAGATTTGGAGATATCATCGTAGAAGTGATTCACCCATACCATACAAATACGTCAAGATCTGCCGTTCGCGCATCTGGGCCCGATTAAGCACTCGGTCAAAGCGATAAATCTCTGCTGACCTAATATCCAATCTGATGTCAACGTCACGTGGAGTGCAACCGTGCGCGGTTTTGACGGCTGCTTCCCTTTGCTTCCTTCTTTTATCATTTCTAGGGGAGGATTTATCCACCCATTCGGAGTCTGACTACTGGTCCGGTCCTTTTAGTCTCAACTCCGGCCAGATTTTTGCCGCTTTGGCCGCCGGTGCCGACTTGAGGAGCAGAACTATTTTAAAACTGGCCTAAAACTGGCCCTCACTTTGGCACTCGGACTAGGTATGTTATACATTACAATCTATTGCAGCTCGGAATCGGACTCCACTGGATGCCATTTCCATGCGGCGATACTAAAGTTATCCCGTATTCATTGCCACGATTTCTGAACCCCCGTTCCAAATTACTACATAAACTCAACTAGCCTTGCATGTAATGACTTCACACAGTTGGAAGAATACACGAAATGATATAAGTATTATTTGAGGAAGTTTAGCACGGTACTGTAATCTGAATTGATCGTTCCGTCTGCCAAAGCAAATTCCGCCACAGCATTGTCTCAGGCATTCGGGGGCGGTGCGTGATTTGTACGCTGCTGCTGAGACCGCCACCTTGAGATGACCGACCCTTTCCTCCAAAATAGCCGCCCTCGCCTCAAGCTCAGAATTATCTGCCCGAAGCTGTGAGATCTGAGTTGCGCCGACCTGAATGGAGTCAGGCACCACTTAGTGCGAGGCATCTTTAGACTGGAATTATATGCCCACATACATAGAAGCTGCGTCCACTTTTGAGGTCTATCTCTTCCTCCATGTGCTGCCGTCGAGAGGGAAACATGTTGATGACGGCACTTTTCATTTCTGCAGCGACTTCGCTTGGCCAAGACGCCGTTTTTGCGCGGCCTGTGACACAGCCATCGAACAGGGTTTTCAGCGCCGAGAAGAGGATCGCGGGATATCCTTCCCGCGTATGGTCACACTCAGGGGAGAGTTCCGCGATTGCCAGCAGGTCAACGATGCTCGGTTGACGCCTCGGTTGGAATGTCATCGTGTGGAGCACGTCGTAACGCCAGGTGCCGACCTGCTCCCTCATGGTCTCACCGACGAAGGCGACGGATACCGTAGCCCGCTCCCAGGAGGCGTTACATTGGGGGCTCACAGGATCCGGCGAAACATTAACCGGACCATCAGATCCTTCGAGCTTGAGCCGGACCGGGAAATCATAAAGCTTTGGGTGCCTCAGGTAGACGATGAGGAACGGATAGGCGGCGGCGCCGCGGGTGTGGCCATAGGCGATGGACAAGATCGACGTCCTTGCGATTTGCGGCGCCTCCCTAACGGCGGAGATGAAACTGTGACGGTAGTCGTCGAGAGACATGCACAGTTCGCGAAGAGGGAAGAGGGTCAATAGATCCGGGTTGTACTGCCAGCAGCGAAGGCCGAAAAGCTGGAGGCGCATTGTGAGGGCTACGATGAGGGAGGAAGAGTGTTAGGATATCAATTATAGCTCCTACGTCGATCGCCTCCTCTCCTCGTTGCTGTGTTCGCCGCAGATGAAAAAAAACAAAAACAAGAAATTGCCGATTTCCTGATGCTGTACTTAGTGCCACAAAAAATGGGATTTTTCCCTGAGCATACCACTCACGGTCCTGAACCCCGTAGCTTGAACTTGAAAAGTTGAATCAAGATTGAGTTCACGTGGCAGTCCTTGTCGGTTGTGGTGTGATTGGCAAGCAAGGCATCAATTTCTCTCCTCTTCTCTTCATCTGCTAGGCCGCTATTTTGCTGGTACTCAACTTTGAACCAGCCGGACAACAGGATTCCCTGTGTCAGACTGACTTATTGGCTCACGGAGGAGTGATGCGCAGCGGGACCTGATCTGGCAACTCCGAGCCGACAAACCCTTGCCCTGCCTGCTGTTATCCTGCTGTTTCTCATCTGACTCGTCCTGCTTTCTCTTCATTTATCCGCCACTCCTTCCTTTTCCCCTGAGCCCAGCTCTCGGGTTCCGATAGCGATTATCACGCGCCCTGGTCTACTGTAGCGAAATTTCACCGGCAAGATGACTCCTGTGCCATCTACTTCGACTTTCTCATTCAAGGCGCCCATAACCCTCGCGCCGCAGTCTGGGACATCTCCGACGCAGAAACAGCGCCGAGTGTCGCTTGCGCTGCCGTCCTCCCCGCGCCTCGTTCCGGCATGGAACTTTCGTGATGACACGAGCGTCCCGTACGCGCCCAAGGGCAAGATGCGCCGCATCGATGTCACTCCGGACGACGAGCCCGGGGATGAAGAGGAGGAGGGCAAGGCGACGCCACACGAGGACGGCGATGCTTCCACTGCCGCGCCGTCTGGTGCACCCGAGAAGAAGGCGCGCCGAAAGTGGACGCCCGAGGAGACGCAGATGCTCGTAGACGGGTGTAATATTGTGCGCCCTTTTCTCTCTTTCTCTCTTTCTGTCGGTAAACTGACAATGCATACCACAGCACGGCGTCGGGAACTGGAAGACCATCCTTTCAGACCCCTCTTTGACCTTTGCGAATCGTTCACCAGTAGATTTGAAAGACCGGTACGTGTTTCCCCATCACTCTTTGTCTATTTTACTTTGGTTATCTGCTGGCATCGCCGGAGTTCGCGGCGTTTGTAGATGCTATACCGACAGCACGGGACACGGTGTCACTGCCGCTATGCTTTGGGCTTTTTGACATCCATCTACATTCTTCTACATTCTTTCTTCTCCAAGCCTCCCATCATTTTCACTTTTGCTAACATCACTCTCCTTCAGATTCCGGACCTATTTCCCCGAAGCGTATCGTACGCACTACCCCAACGCGCGCACGCACCTCCCGCCCTCCCTCGGGCGCGCCGCCTCCCCCCTCGCCGTCGCTTCCTCCTCCGTCACCGCCAATTCCACCGCTGTCACCTCCTCATCCTCTGTGAACCCCACACACGGCATCCCCGCCCCGCCCGCGAAACAGCCCAACCGCTCCACGCACCCCGACGGCACACCCCTCTTTCCCCTCCCGTCCCCCGCACACCCCAAACGGCGCCCGTTCACGGCTGAGGAGGACGCCGCGCTCCTCGCGGGTTTCCGGCGGCACGGCGCCGCATGGGCCGCCATCGCCAAGGACGCGCCTGTCTTCGGGCAGACGGGACGGCGGAGCATGGATCTAAGGGATCGATTCCGCAATGCGTGGCCGGGGGAGTATGAGCGGGCGGGGTACAAGGCGCGGCCGAAGGTGGGGAAGAAGAAAGACAAGGAAAAGGAGCAGGAGAAGGAGAAGGGGATGAAGACGGAGGGCGGGGACGGGGAGGAGGTGCGGGGGCGCGCGCGCGTAGGGCGCTCAAGGACGGACGAGGGGCTCGGGCGCCTCGCCGGTGCCAGCGCGAGTGCGGCGAATGCAGGCGGGGGCGGGGGTGCTGCGGGCCCGAGCGCAGAGGGCGGACCCGTGCGGAGACGGCGGCGGGCGCACACCAGCCAGGGATTCAAGACGGGGTCTATGCCGCCGAGTGTCGTGGGCTCCGACGATGAGGGGGAGCCTGGGCCTGGGGGTGCCCCGGCTTCCGACTTTGGTGGACTCAGTTTTGGACGGGCGGGGGCAGCGGCCGCAGGGTCGGACTTTCGCTTCCAGTTCGTCGCAGGAAATGGAAATGGGAAAGGAGAGGAGACTGCGCTGGTGGGCGGGATGCGGCACCTCGACATGGCGCCCGACGAGGCAATGCCAGACGCACCTGCCACCACTGCCGCCAATTCCTCCGTCATGGACGGCACCCCGGCCCCTCCGCCGCCTGCGCCGAGTAAGTTCCAGGCCCACTTCCTGCAGCACCGGCGGCAGGAGGAGCTGGGGCTGGGTTCAAGCAGTGGCGGAACTATCGGTCGCAGTGCGTGGGGCACGCAAGACTGGCTCTCTGCCAACCCCCGCCTCGACCCGACTGCGTCTGCCGCGTTCTCCCTTTCTCTCTCTCCCACGCTCCCCGGCGCGGCGCTCCCAACCCCGCAGCAGCAGCAACAGTACCCCCACTCGCCGCCGCTCTCGTTCGCGCAGTCGCCCGTAGGGACGGACACGGACACGGACCGGGATCGCGACACGGGCGGGTTCTTTGAGCTCGCGCACGGCGTGATGGAGCGGTACGATCTGGAGCCGGCGGCACTCTCGCTCGCACACCACCACCCGCAGCACGCGCATCTCCACCTGCACCATCACCATCCTGCGCCTGGCCCCAACGGACAAGGCGCGTACCCCCCGCACGCATTCTCATCCCCTGCGCTGTCGTTCCACTCCGCCTCGCTATCGCTCGACCATTCCCATTCGTACTCTCACTCGCTCTCCGAAGCGGGCGCCCACGACTTTGAGTACGACCCGTTTGACGAAGACAGCAGCGCGTTCTCGATTGCGGAGTCGGAGCCAGGGTGGGTCGGCGCGGCGGGGGGCGGAATGAGTGGTGGTAGCGGTGGTGGCGGGGGAGGCGGCTTCCGCGGGTTCACGCACCACTCGAACACAGCGGGGGACCTGATCTTCGGTGCCCGGACGCACCAGCCGATTTGGAGTGGGGTGGATGCCTGGGGTGTGCCCGGACGAGGACGCGGGCTGGCGGGGATTGCAGAGGCGCGTGGGGGGAAACGTGGTGAGGAGGGGGATGGGGACGCAGATGGGGACGCGGACGCGCGCGAGGCGGATGGAGGGGAGGACGACAAGGCGCTCAACCTCTTCAGCCTCGACGACCTCGTGGACTTGTCGCAGCACGAGTCTCCGGATGCCGATATGGATATGGACGGGACAGGCGCGGGTGCGGGGAGCATGCAGATGCAGGTGGAGCCACCTGGCACGCCGCTCCTCCGCGCGTCGCCCGCCCCTGCGCGCACGCTGCATGTCCATCATCATCACCACCATCATCATCATTACGCTGCGACGGCGCGCTCCGTATCTGTCCCGCCAGGCGAGGGACCCGAGGAAGGTTTTGGGCTGGGACTGGGGCTCGGGCAGCTGATGAGTGCGCCGGCGACACCCGCGCTCGGCGCCGCACAGCTGCTCTCCCCGCCCAGTGCTTTTGCACTGGACCCCGCACTGCTGAGCCTTACGTCACCTGGCGTCGCGCAACACCAACACCCGCACCCACACCAGTCTGTGGTGCCATCCCTACCTATGAACACGCTGCACTCGACGCTGATGGGGCCGCCGCCCACGGGGGTGCACGGCGAGGCGCTGTACAATCTACCTTTCCTTGACCTGCATTACTTCGGCGGCAGCGGTGGCGGCGTGCAGCAAATGCAGCTCGATGGGTGGCGTGGTGGGGAAGCACTCGATCTCGCGCGGTCCTCTTCGTCGTCTTCGCACAACAATGCATTTCCGCCCTCGGCGTTCTCGTTTGCGCCGCATGGGATGGCGGCGACGCAAGTTCCGCCACCACCGCCGCCGCCTCCACCCCCACCCGTGGCGTGGAAGGCACTGGGGGTTCCCGCGTCGCTGAGGCAGCACATTCCGTCGCGGCCGCTGATGCGCAGCACTAGTGGCGGGGCGCCGGCATCTGTGGCCAGTGGTGGTGGAAGATTGAGTGGGAGTGAGCGCAGCACAAGCCACCAGCGCGGCCAGAGTGCCGTCGTGCGGCCGCAGGATCTATCACTCACTTCAGAAGCCACCAGTGGCGGCCTCAAGGGCAAGAGGAAGCGTGCGAGTTGGGACGGGGGTGGGTGGTAGCGGTACGGGTAGAATGAATAGATGGGTGGAGTGTTCTCGGTTTCTTTTTTTTACCTCTCATTTTCTTTTCCTGTCGCATATATCGCTCTCGTTCGGCCGCATTCTCATTGTCACTCACTACATATCTGGTCTCGTTTACATCGCATAGTCTGTTCCATAGCTTTTCCCTTCACCGTAGTTCTCGATGTACCCAAATGCATCGCGAAACTAGATTCTCTCATCTAAAAAAACAATTACTTAGATGGAGTCCCGTCCCATTTCGCCAGATGTTTGCTTCTGTTGGCTATCCCAGCCGAGTTCGAATGGAGTGTTCGAAGGTCCACTAAGCTCGGCATGCAGAAAGCTGGGTATGCAGAGAGACATGCCGGGGACGTTTCTGGTCTCTGAAACCCCCGTGGAATTGATTGGAGGGATGAGAAAACTGAGAAAGTGCAATTGAAAGAAATTTATATAATCGACAAGCCTCTTGGCTTGTTGAGCACAGCTAGGAACTTCACTAGGTGTTTGTACTGTTCCTCGCCCTTACTACAAACAATATGTGGGACAGCGCATTGTCCGTTTGTCCTAAATCCTTGAATAATGAATATCCTGTGCCAGTGCACAGCCAAAATTGCGCCATAGAGCATGTTGTGTCGGGCCGCAAGGCCGATTTACCATAACCACTAGCTGCCGGGCGTTTGCTGCGACGGAAAATGTATTACGATGTAGGACAGTATGAGACACATTGCCGTGTTTATTGTGTCGAAAATTTTTTTTTTTTTGAGCGTTTGATTGTGTCGAATATCGGTTTCTGCGGTTCGACCTGTCCTCTCTGTGAAAGCACGTGGAGGCTGTTTTTGAATACATACTTGGGATTTATTTCCGAGAAATCTCAAGAAGAGCGTAAAACGCTCGTTGAATACAAGCAAGGAATTCCAAATTCCCCTCCGCCGGCGGCTCAGTTTTCGAACAGAGTCAGTTAATATCTACTACGGGGGGAATTCGATAACGCACAAGTGCCCTGGGCATATGCCGGATCAGTTGAAGATGGCCATACGATTTCCATGGGCACTCGATGGGCCTCGCCATTGACGGGAGGAGCTACCAAGTGTTTCGCGAAAGTCGTTGCGGACTCCAAAACCGGAGAGCCTGTCTGTTTCCCTCGCTTGCCAGAACTCTTGCGATTCTGCATTCCGTTAGTGAAGTCACGGCGAGGATATCCATGAAACTCACCTTCACTCGTGTCTGCGAGACCTTGTGAGCTTTCATATGGGTTTTCAAAATATCGCGTCTAGCTTTGCCATTTCATTTAGCGCAAAAATGATAGGCACGCGACCTTCCACACCTCGGGAATGTTTGATTGCAGATGTTGCATTCGTATACTGGATGGTCGGAATCGCAATGATTTGCTATCCAGGCGTAAAAAAGAATGTCACATCTACCGACAGCAGAAATTCGTAAACACACCAATCATGTTTATGAAGCCATTTCCGACCGTACGAGCAAGGGGAATCGCCGTGTTGTGAGCAGGTCTCCTTGACTCCGTTTGCGTTGACATTTCAGCTCGCACCATCTCAGTGGGACCTGAGGATTTGGAAACCTATGGTACCCGTTAGCTCGAGTCTGATGGGAGCTTCACGTTAACCAGCCTCTGCCAGCACATTTGGCGTTTGCTGCGATGGGGTAGATGCTAGTGATGTATCTGGTCTGGGATTCAGCAAGTCGTTGATGCCAATCCTTTGTCGCGGAAGTGATTGTCCAGCCATGAAGATTGGGTGAAGAAAGTTGCCAAAGAAAGAAGTGCAAAGCGCACAGCTGCATTACAGGGCGAGTATAAGTCTAGATGGCACAGGATAACGAGTTCCCGATTCGAGAGCCTTCGTAACCAAGGCCTTCGAGAATCCACGCATTGCCGAACAAAATATAGGCCAAAAACCCACCGAGTGGCTTTTTTTTGGGCCGCCGATAGACGAGAAGGTGATGGACTTGCGTTGGCCAGGCGCAGACGGTGGGAGCGTCAGTGGTGTACGAGAAAACGATAAGCAAATGCTAGCATGCTAGGAGGGACAAAAGCTTGGAATGAACGCTGCCAGTGGCGATTTCGCGGAGAGAACAGGGGAACGATGTCGTGAGTCTGGGGTATAAGTGGGTGATCTGACCATAAGTTACAGAAATGGCACGCGGTGCCTTGTGGTGACGGGCATGCGGGGCCTCTGACTCGTTTTCTGACGCAAGACGAATGCCTGAAGTCGTGTCTAGAACTTTAGTTCCCTCGTGAGGACGGCCGCGCAGGCCGGTCTCGTCTCCGATGACAGGAAGGGGAGGACCTGAGTCGGAGGAATGGAACCAAATTTGTTTGGGGTCATCCTCAGTCATCGGCCCTCGTATCTGTCGATATATATCATCTTCCCTGCTAGCCAATAGAAGCACCGGTCTTCGGAAATAGGTTCTTGAAAATGGCTAGACAGACGAGCGAAGGAAAGTTTGCAAGAGAGGCATGTCTGCGCCCGCACACTGGACTCTTTCGCGGCTGTATGTTTATTGTGAAAAATGTAAAATGGGTAAGATGAGAAGTGTAAGCAAAGATCTGGACAAGACCTAATTACACGGAAACAGCTGCCATAACGTAAGTGTATCCCCGGTTTTTGCGTTTCTTTCTTCGAATTACCCTGGAATCAGTCTGGAAGTTGTTTCTGGGAAACGTCCCGTCCACCGAAGGCAGCCACGTCCAAGATTGATCCAGAAAAAAATCAGCCATATGAAAGTAAACGTTAGGGTCCAGGGAAGAGGTGTGATGTGACGAAGGCGCGACAGTGACCATCGGCAAATACCGGATAACCCTGGGTTCTGGTTTGATTTCATAATTACAATTTTGGGGGATGGTTTTTCTTTCATGGCAAGCTCTCCGAGTACAAAAAACGCCCCGGTTTACTTGCGCCTCAGAGCAGATATTCTGGAAACCCGACGTCAATTCAAACAAGAGAGGCGCGGGGCAAGCGCGGGCGCGCCGGGGGGTCACTTAGTCTCAGAGCAAAGAGCCAAACCGCCGATTTCCCAGTCCACCGGTGATATACCCGCAGACCCGAGAGGGTTCAGATAAACACCGCTATTTCATATGAAAAGAGCAGAATAGAATGCCCGTTCCCATCACCTTTACGAAATCCCTCCAAGGAAAGCAGGGAATGAGTTAAAGTTACATCCAATCATTATATACACCTAGGAAGACGCCGTGGCCATCGGAAAGGTTCATCGGCCGATACTACAAGTGTGACTCTCGGCGAAGCTCCTGGCATCCAGGACAGATGGTGTCGTGAATGTTGCGCGTTTTCTCTATATCTTCGACATACTGTGACGGCATCTTAGCTGCGGGTATTGAATAGCAACAGCGATTATGCGACGTACCGCATGGCAGCCGCATTTCTGCGTCGGAGAGTGTATATGCTGGGGCGAGGTCCTGCACGTCGGAAGAGCACACTCCACCTTCTTCCCCGTGTACTCGAGCCATTGACGGTGCTATATTTTATGAGTTGAGTAAGAAGACAACGAGCAAGGAAAATTCCATGCCTTGCATACGATGTAGCGATCGACTGTACTAGAACCGCAAAAAATTAATGGAGGAGGAGATGTGCCGAACGTAAAGGAACGTACATCTCATGTTGGCACATAATGGGGTGGGTTGTGTAAAGGTTGAACCAAGGTGTCGGATGAGCGGTGGGAGCTGATGCTGGAGATAAAACTTATCGCCTTTTAAGCATGGTGGGGCATGCATCTTCCGGAAGAGCAAGTGGCCTGCCCACGGAGTCACCAACACGGCGGACTTCAAGAAAAAAACGAGGACGTAACAGCCAGAGTACCCCGTGAGCCGAGGATAGCACCAGAAAAACCACAAAAGGGAGTATGACGCTGAAAAAAAGTTCTCACAATCATCTCCGTCTCTTTGACTTGCTTCTGTCGCCAAGTGACAGCCAGACACTGGGTGATCTGTTGAAAGCAAGTGCGAGCACTAAGCCATTCGTGCATCCAGCAACTCTACGATGGGGGCTGTGAGTTTGTTTGACCGTGGAAGAAATATACGAAAGGCGCAGCTCGTGGTTTCGGTGCACGGGGCTCGCGCTCTTGGACGTGGATGCGAGGCCAGGACTCAATTGAAGAAGCGCCGATCTGTAATCTGGGAAGCTCTATGATATGACCTGATTGCTTTATCTTTGGTGGAGGACAAGCTCCGAGAGCTACGCGGTCGAGAGACACACTTCCACGGCCTTGATTGGCCTCCACCTTTTACCCTGGCGTTTGTGAAGGACCGTGGTTCGAAAATGTGAGTTACAAGGGTTGTACCCAATGAATGTACCCAATGAAGGTGAAAGTGGGAAATCGGCGCACCACGTCCCAAGTTCAGGCCGCGGCAAAAAAAAATAGCCTGTCCAGTGGACTGTCTTCATAAATACTGCAGAAACAGCCTTGAGGAATGACGTCGTCTGGGTGCACATTATAACTTTATCGGAGGATCTAGGTTTCAATCATTTACGAGGACTAGACAGCAGACTTTGGTTCCCGGGCCGATAGATGAGAGGCGCATGCGGGGCTTCCACTAACTTCAGAGTTGAGAGACTTTCGAAGCTCCTGATTGGCGGGATATAAGCAGACTCGAGCTAAATTGCGATATCCGGAGAGAACCTTGTCGCCACCGGATGGACGAGTCCGTCCAGACAGCGTGGCAGCCCAGGGAAGAGGGCGACGCCGCCGACGCGCAAATATTACTACTTTAGATTTTGATTGCAGGAGTCCAGTGATTGGTCCAACACATTTCTCCTGCTTATTTTTGACGAGGAAGCGGGACAGCGAGTTTTTCTTTTTCATTCAAAGGGCTGCGTGAAGAAAGCCCTGGAGCATATTCGGCCTTCGATGATAGCCGGATTTAGCCCGACCTTAGCTGCTGGTATTGGTCCCATGCCATGGCGATAGACAGCACCAGTCACCGGTTTCATACGCTGAACTTTAATGAATTTGATTATTGGTTGGCTTTTCTGCGACGATCCTTCCGTGCTACCGTCAGCCTCAACTCCTACGGAGGCCGGAACGGCAAATTCAACAATTTTGCAGCGTCTGCCTCCAGAGTCAGTCCGTTGTGCCAGAGCTTTGTTTAGTGTGGTTGAACCGCTTCGAGACGGTGGTTTGGAACTAACGATTCGCTTACGTCGTGGGTGACTGGTTGCGTCCATGAGTCGTCCATGGCAAAGCAAAAGCGAGTTGAATGTAAACCACATCGAGCGTTGTGAGAAGGTCAAAAGAGGAAGGCAAGTTCAAACGCTCGAGCATCAAGAAACCGGCTAGCCTATTTCGATTTTGAAGTTGCGGTAGAGGCCAGCTCTGAGTTCGGCTCAAGAGAAAAATGATGGTATTGACCAAGCATTGACACAACAATCAACACAGCAAACATGTTTGGCAGCGATTACCCAATCTGGCATGTGATGCCATCAATTTCCCTGGCGGCCACCAACAGTCCAAGACCCACTTCTCTTGCAGAACGGACGGTTCCCATCAGCGTGACTTCCTTTTTCGGTTGCATCTGATGGCATCTCTCTCCCATCCGATCGGGTCTCTTCGCCTCGATCTCCGTCCGCCGCAAGTCCGCCGTCCGTCGTTTACTCTTAGTAATATACGCACACGCACGCATCCCTCCTCTCAACACGCTCACGTGTGTGTGTACATAGCGTGTGCACGAACAACAACTTCCTCTCTCTCTCTCTTTCTCTATTTTTCTCTCTCTTCTCTCCCTCAAAACCCCTCGTTCGTTTGTGGTCTGAGTCTATCAGTCAGTCTCTCTCCCGCCGCGCTCCCTCCCTCCTCCTCCCCTCCCCCTCCCGCGTTCAACGCGTTAGAGAGTGGGAGTTATTTCGTATGGACGGACGGCGTTGTGAGGACGGACGTGGTTGACAGACGGCGCGATTGTCAACTATGAAGCTTCCTTCTTGGCTGCTGGTGTGGGGGGGGGGGGGGGGCGTGGTTGACAGACGACGGCGCCATTGAACAATGAGCTTCCTTGTCGCCACTGGGTTTGTTCGAGAGCGCGTGGGTCGGTTTTGGGTTTTTGAGCGCGTGCCGCCTCCCTCCTCTGTCTCTCTGTCTCTCTTTCTCTTCGTCTCTTGGGCTTTGTTTGCTTCTCTTTCTTCCGCTGTCTCTCCTCTCCTCCCTCGTCCCCCTAACTATCTCTCTATCTCGTCTCTCTTATTCTCTCTTTTTTCTCTCGTCTCCTCTCTCTCTCGTGATCTTGTCTCGTCGTCCCCTATCTATCTCTCTCTCGTCTCTGTTTCGTTTCGGCCGTCTCTCGTCTTTCTCTATCTATCTTGTCTCTTTGTTTACTGTTCTTTTTCTCTCTCCTCCCTCTCTCGCTCGTCTCCCTCTCTTATGCTCAAAGCTCAATAACTTCATAGCTCCGCAACCCCGATCGCTGTCGGAACCATCGGCACCACCATTACCAACGCTGACACCACCGCCACTACCACCCTCGTTACCGCCTCCACTCCGACCTTCATTACCGCTTCCACCACTCCCACCTTAGCCCTCCTCACCGGCCACAGAATCAGCACCTGGATTTGGTCGACAGACAGCACAGCAGAAGTCATCCTCGTCGCTGGCACGATAGCCTTTGTTGTAGGCTTTCTCTGGTTTGCCTGGCGGGTAGAATTCTCCACATACCTCTGGTGGTACAGAACCTTAAAAAGATACGGGTGGCTCGACGAGTACTGGCACAGAGAACCGCGCGAGGTTGCTGCCTCGATTGACGCGAGAAGGGCGAGAAGGGAAAGGGCAGCAGCAGACCTGGACCCCCAAGAACCCTGCACCACCTCAGTCTTCCCAGTCTTCGCCCCATCCTCAGATCACCCTCTTCCAGACGAAGACAACCCAGACGAAGACCAGGAACAGAGAGCGGCTACAGCCGTCACTCCGTCCGCTGCAGAACAGATGGCCCCGGGCGTTAACAGAACGCCATTCCAGGCCAGCGTCCAACAACCGACGAGCCGCACTACAGTTGTGTAGGCATTGTTCTCGTCATTCCTTGTGCTGTCATTAATTCCGATTCAGGTCACCATTGCTTTGCTCCGGCTCTTTCTCAGCCGATGGCCATGACTCCAACCTCGCACAGCAGTCCCCTTCCAGTAACCTCTTATTTCCGAGTACCAAGAATGATGACGGGACGTACGAGTTGAAGCAACTCGATGTGTGAGTACCTTTGGCATGTTGGTATGGTCTACTAAAAATTATTCAAAAATTATGTCAGAGGCTCAATGAGCGTTCAAGAGTTGAGATGCATTTGTCACGGATACCGTTTGGATCAGGAGGGGAGCCGGCCTGACCTGCTGCAAAGGCTCACAAGTTATAGTGTAAAGCGGGATTGGTCGAAGTGAGTAACTAAACACATATTGCCTCCGACCTCTTTCTCTTGTAATATGGCGAACTGAATTACTGAAAAAATTGGACTAGCTTGATACCCCTTAACCAACAAATGCACAAGGGGCCGCATTCCTCTGAAACGACGAAGAACCCAAACGTCACAGCCATGGAAGACGACAACTTGAACACTGTTTCGGGGACAAGCGCCACAGTTCGGAAGGGCGACAAGTCGAACCCTGCTCCTCAGCGCAAAACTCGGGCGGTCAAGTCGCCAAGCAAGGTGAACAAGAAAAATAAGTCTACCGCAACCGGGAGTACGCGCGGTTATCTCAAAGAGCGCGAGCGTAAAATAAAGGAAGGCCTCATCAAGGACTCAACGCGTTACTACCCACCTACCTCCCTCCCGGCGGATTATCTCAATATGAGACAAAGCAAGCAGCAAGGGGAGCGCATGCTCCAGTTTGTACGTCTCTGCTGCTTCGTTCTGTTTATTGGCCAACTCAGGACTACAGTACAGGTGGATGCTATTGTTCTAGCCAATCCGTACGTACCCCGTGAACTAAGAAACCCACCAGCTGTCCAGGTCAGCTCCTCGTTTTAAATCTTGCAACCGTGTTTGACTCGAAGCCTCAGTCAACCCGCGATCTACAAACAGAGGTGCTGAAAATGCAGCGCAGCATGGCCGAAAAGTTGGACATGATACTTGCTCAATCCAATCATTATAGCTTTCCCAACCCGAATGAGGTCTCGTCGGGATCCGACCACTCCCAGTATCTTCGCCAGGGTCCAGGATATATGCCACCAGCGGGCAATCATGGTTCCTACTACGGCGCTGCGGGAAACCAGCATCTTCCCGTGCTTGGAGGACTGTCGCATTTCGATGAAGGTTCCAGTGGTTACGGGTATCCTGCTGCTGCTGGCAGCCAGATTCCAGGGGCAACTGACCCTACTCATCAGTCCGCTGCGAGCCACCATCCCGGCTCCAAGGAGTTTACATCGCCAGGTCCTGGAGCGTACTACGGCGCTGCTGGAAGTCGGAGTCTTCCTGACGAGCTCAGAGGACCATCGACTTGCAGTGAACATTTCACCAGACCTGACACTGCGCGCTCTCCCTTAGCTGGGTACAATTCGTACGCGCATCCCGCTGATGGCATAGTCAATCCGAGAGCAGCCGAGCCCAATTGGCCTCCCGCTGAGAATCATAGGTCACTCCAATATGGTGCCGGTGCTGGCCAATCTACCGCGACAGGTCACGTACCATACTATAGCGTTGCTAGGAGCCAACTTGTTCCAGCGGCACCCCAGCTCAAGGATCCGTCTGCCTACGATCGTACGCCTGCCGCCGCTAACCAACTACCTCAAGTTTCGTTCAAGGACAAGTTTCCCGACCCTCCGAAAGACGATTATTTTTCCGCAGGTTCCGTGGCCGGCATGCAAACGCTGGTAGCACGCTGGGATCCAGACTTCCCAGAGTGGGATCCGACCCTGGATCATTTTAGAATACAGGGACGTCCGATCCCTCTCAAGGAGTACCGCGATATCTGGAGGGGTACACCTGCCTGGTCAGTCATACGCCAAAGGTACTCTTTGTGGAAAGTAAGCCGCCTTCCTTTTCTCCAATTCGGCGATTGACATCAAATCCAGAAGCTGGTGACTACCTACAAGGAGCTTGGCGAGAATACGTTTTGGAAAAAATTCTCCGACCCCGAAGGAAAACCGTTTGGCTATACTCGTTTGGAACGAGTTATTGGTCAGGAAAACCAAATTGGCGAAAAAGAGCAAGCCGAACTGATACGAAAGGCCATCGGGTCCTCTTTCGATTCAATCTTTGTCTACCGCAAATCCGGACAGAACGTGGTCATTTCCGATGCCAAGAGCATCATCAGAAAGTACCAGTCCCTGGTACAGAAATCTCCAGACCAGTACTTGCCCATAGACGATCTTTAATTCTTCCACTGATTGTTGTTTTGTTGTGTCAATTACGTCTATGATGCCTGTAACACTCGTCGGCGGGTCAACCTCGGTTGGTTGAAAACTTGACGACTGGTCAACGCCCCACCCACCGATGACTCCCATATTGTACCCAAGTCCTAGCCGCACACGACAGCGAAAGAAAGAAAGAAAAACAGTAAATGTAGGACAAAGGAGATACACCACAATCGTACAGTTGTTCGCAAATGGCGGATGGATGCCCTTACCAACAGCTGGCTGACGAAAAAAGGTACACCAGGGATCCCTCAGGCCAGTGCGAACAAGCAAATCGGACGAACGCATCTGAAGTACGGACACCATGTAATGGGCTAGGAGCGAGCGGATATTCATTACAGTAGACTAGACATGACGGGGAGGGACTATGGGACTAGCCGGCGTAACAAAGGCGCGACAGTGCAACGCGTTCGGAGGAATGATTACCTCAGCGCCAGCCACGGAGAAATGATCATATCTCAGCGATAAACGCCTCAACGGTTCGGAGGACACGAACCGGAAGATCCGGGAGCGACTACAGGCGTGGAGACCCAAGTGTACTGAATCAAAGGGACCAGAGGGGATCGGGCTCAGCATTACACAAAGTATGTACAAGCAGCGAATATGGTACGGGATATAGTTGTGCGGTCATTCACAAGTGCGCCATGATACCTGCGCGAGTGGTATGCTTTAAACGGAGACCGAGGTGCGCCTGCCTGCGCCTGCCAAGGCATCGGCAAGTGCATGTTCTTGAACTTCTTCGCGACCCCAATCTGCCCCGCACTCCTTCCTGTACAGAGTCGCCGCCGTGCTTCCCGGGTTGTTGACAGGGTAGTGGATCCCATTGGTGCAACTGCGTGTCTTCACGCCCGCGGTCATCTCCGTCCTCTTCCGCCTCTGCGGAGTCGCCTCGCATTCGTAGGTCACCACCAGGCAGTTAATCACCATCGCCCAATGCGCAGCCCTCGTTGCGCGAGTGCAGAACGATGCCGCTGAGCGCATCGAGCGTGCAAGTGAGATACATAGATGAGTTTTTTGCATGAATATCAGATGCTGTATCGGTGATATTCAAGAGAAACACAACTACTAACGAGGGTATGCGGTTAGAAGATCTTGGTGTCGGGGTCGAAGATGAATGGCTCCGCCTTCTCCTCGAAAAGAGGGCAAGCTCAGAGCTACACAGCTGGCCGGGGGCTCTACGACTCCGAGAGGTGCCGCGCGGGCTCCACTGCGGCCTAGCTGACGACCTGGGGAATGGGCAGCAAGGACGAGGACACCGTGACTCCAGCTCTTGTGACCAGGATGCACGGGCATACATCGAGGCCAAGCTCCTCAAGGCAATCTGATTCGAAGTCATCGCAGTGGGTGCGAATAAAGCTGCGTTTTGGGCCCTACTCCGTGGGTCGTTCCTTCGTCGCTGTTGGTCGGCGGAGCCGGATTGTCGAAATCCCACTAATTGGAGAAGGTGAAAAGGCGGGAGGGCGGGATGCTAGATGGATGCTAGATGGAGAGGGGCTAATCCTGAAGAGGCGGCTGATGCGGGATATAAGTTTATCTCCCGGCCTCCGGGGCGACATGCAAACTTCCAGCGCGCTCGCGATAGCGACCCATCGCTGTCTCGTCCCACCCTTGAGATACTCAACGAATGAGTGAGCGCAGAGGATGCGGTGCGGCTGAACTTGCGGGAAAGTGGAAGGGCGAGATTCCAACAGCATTAAGCTATGGGTCAATAGATTTAGTGCGCGAAAGGAAGAGGCAACGAGCCTGCTCACTTGGTCCACAGGGAGGTCACCCATCCTTATAATCGACGCAGCCGGGCCTCCCCACACCTCCTCCTCTGGCCAGTCTCGCCACTGCGGATCGTCGCAGCCCAACAATGCATTCGCAAGGTCAGTACCACCATAGACTCATGTTCCACTGTCTACGGTCAGTAGGATATGCGTCGCTGAGACGTACCGACGTACCTTTGCGAACAACATAACGATGGGGGCAGGGCAAACGATTGTATGTGGAAGAACGGCGGAACAAGATGAAGGCGAACATGGTCCCTAATTTCAAGTAGTCCAGATATCGTAACGCGTTGCGGACGACGAGAACTGGCTCCTGTGGAACGTCAAGAAAATGAGAGATCATGAAGCAGTGGGCTGCTAAACACTTACTGGAGGCAGGAGCAGCGATCGCTGCTCGGGGCGGAGCAGGATAGTTTTTACACCGGGGGTATCGTCTTTCTGTCGTAATGACGCAGGTACAACCATCAAACAAGGGCACTAGAAAGAAAGAACGAAGAGGAAGGGCGACCGTGCCGGTTGAGCTCGGTCTAAACGCGAGCCGGATAAGCTCGCGCGCGCGCCGGTTAAGCAGCGCATATACAGAAACCTCGCGCCGGGTAAGCGCGAAGTACCCCGCGCCGGGTAAGCGCGGGGAATCGAGAAAGCGAGCAGCGAATACTGAATTTCTATCAACACACTGATTAAAAACCAAAGCATGTCGGTATGATATCGTTGGAAGAAACTTGACAGACGCACCTCTGTCATCCATCGAGGACGTTCAGACAGCGTTCCACATTGTTGGGGAACGGAGAGATCTCCGTGGAGTGGAGACGACGAAAGGATATCATCGCAAGCCGGAGAACAGTAGAAATGTTTACCTAAGCACAAGGCATACGGAGAAACCGCTACCAATGGGCAGGCAAGCAGCCCCATGAAAGCATGCCTCCGCGACCGAAAAACCGAAGGTTTAAGGTTCAAACTAGAACCAATTCACGAACTACAGTAACAAGTCGCTTCCCTAAATGGTTCTGTACAAAGTCTTATTACAGCGAGGAGAAATATTGTTTGCATGACAAATGGTAGCGAAGGGCGGTAGTTTTAGATAGAGTCTCTGTCGGCTTCGCTACCACTACTGTCTTCCTCTTCGTCAATCAGACTGAGCCGTTTGGGCGATCTCTGAGGCTTCGGCTCAACGCTGCTCGGGCCACCAGTCCAGTTGTAGCATCCATTTGATACAGCACTTCCGAGTGTCACCTGGTTGTCCTTGAGGTCGTTTCCGGAGTCCATCTTGGCTTGTCCTTTGGTGGATGCTAAAGTTGACATGCCTCGTTTTGCTTTCTTTCGAACGCACTCTTCTTCCTCGTCCGCTACAACCTTGCGCTTCGTCCCTTTGGTTCCCGCTCGAGTCTGGACAGTTTTCCGCATTTTCGCTGGGCGCAGCTCGTGTTCACCTGACACCGTGAGCTTTCGTTTTCCAAGACTAGTTGGCGGTTGTTCCTCCTCTTCTGCAACCTCCTCCTTTACCCGCTTGTAGCCCTGGTATTTCTCCCGAAGAGCTTGATGGACTGGGTCAGAAAGCTTAGCCCAGTGGCACTTCCCCGACTTCAGCCTGTCCCACAGGAGACGGAGTGCATCTGTACCCCCGCCGCCCATCCTCGACGGAGGTTGCATAGCAATTCCATCCGGCCAGCCGATAAGTCGCCACCCATATTGTGCTTCAACTAGACGCTCGTAGTCCTTGTACCGCAGTAGGGCCTTGTGATTCCCGGTAGCGTACTCTTTCAAAACAGTTTGTATCAGCGTGATGGAAAGGAAACAAGAGAAGATGATGACGAACTCAATCCCCACTCCAGGCCTTTGATGACCTCTGAACGTAGCTTTTTGGGGTCCTCTGGTACAGCTGAGGACATTCCCGGAGGCGGTGGCGTAACAACATTCGGAGAAACCATAGGCTCTGCCGTCGGGGGGGTTGCGGCGTTGGATGCAGGCAAATGCGGAGAAGGGTCGCGGGGAGGCGAAGGAGGATTTTTAGAGGAGTCAGTCGGGGGTGCGTTCGAGGTGCTTGAGGAGGATATTGTTTGTCCTGAAGGCCGGTTCGCAAGTAACTCGAAGAAGACCGGAGAGTTGGCCTGAGACAGGTCGGATCCGAGGACGAAATAGGCCGAACCCGCCCCAGGGTCCTTATCGAAGAGAGGAAGCTATGAAATTGAAAACAATCAGTCTTGCCAGCATTTCAAGAGTCGTTCAGCTGGCCTTATCAACGATGGACGTTCCGATGTATACAGCATCCATTGCTGCATCGGCGTCAGATCCGCGAATTCCTGATTCTTCCCTTTTTTTGAAGGCGAGGTAATTTGTTTTCAATTTCAGGAGGTCCTCGTCGGTCCACGCTTCCTTGGACTCCGCACGAACCAGTCGGCGCAGCTGATGAAGTCCAAAATGTTGTGTAGTGGCTATTTTTCCAGGATTAGAAACGGTGACGGGACAAGATACAAAGAATACTCACAAGAATTCATTTCAATCGCTCGCCACCATACCTTGGCGTCAAATACAGAATACTCATCGTACTCACTCGAGGCTCGGAGTACATCCTGCATTTCCTCGAGCGGGCGCAGAAACCGTGTCGCCAACTCTACAGCTCTCTCTTTTCTCATCCTACTCAGATCCTGCTGATATTCCTTTACCGCTTCTCGCAAGTCATCTGCCACCTGACTATGCGACTCACGGGTTATTTCCCCCACCGGTGCCTCCATCCTCTCCACATTGACGGGCACCTCCACTTCCATGACCTTCTCCACGAACACTTGGGGATCAACAACCTCCGTCTGACACGCTATATCCACCTTTGCCGCTGTCGGCAGCCCCCTAATCTCAGTGGCGAGCACTTGGGCAGGATGAAGTGCAGAGGTGGACAAAGGGGAGCCCGATATGAACGGTGCGCACGAGAGATGCAGGCAGTCACGTTCATGTAGCTGGAATTCTGCTAACTGTAGATCTGCGTTTGCGTCTGGGGGGCGTATGGTGGGAACGGGCGGTAGCTCAGGATGAACGGCGAACGGCTCGCTCCTCTGTTCTTCCCGGCACTCGCGCTCCGCGTGCCGCCCTGGCACTGTGGCAATATCTCTCTCTCCCTCCTGCTCTGGGTGCTCCTCCCACTCGACTTGAATCGCAGGACACAGCATCTCCACCTGCTCATCGCATTGGAAAGCGGCAATCTCCGTTGCAAGCGCACCCGCAGGGTCGGGGCAAGCAGGGGATAGAGACGAGTGGAGCGACGAATCGGAGGAGGGAGCAGACTTGAATATGGCGGACGCGAGATCCATCCTACTGTTGGCAACACAGTGTAGCAGGTTTGGCTCCCGCTCCTGGTCTCCCTCGATAACTCCCTGCCTGAACGATGTTAGTTTCGCTGTTTGATCTGGATTTGGGACTTCGGTTTCCACGGTTTCTGGCTCCCGGTCTCTCTCCCGTTCAGTCTCCTGGGTCTTTTCTTGCTCAGCCCACTCCTGTTGCAGCTTCCAGTCTCCGCCCCCTTTCATCTCTTGCGCTCGCTCCCCCTCCGGCGCTGCCTCGTGCTCCGTCTCTTTCTCTACTTCCTGCTTCGCGTCCTTCTGTGCCCGCTTCGCAAGCCGTTCTTGGTCCCCACAATCAAAGCCCAGATCTGCGTCGGCGCAACCCAGGGGCATCTCAGGGACAGGCAACACATCTGTGTCGCAATGCTGCTCCTCCCCTTGATCTTGTTCTTGCACTCGCCCGCGACCTAAAGTTTCAGGAGCCGCGCTGGCCTCCAAACGGGCCGGGGGTGAGACGCCCGTGGAGATGGGAAGGTGCGGGTCGGGCGGCAGGCAAAGGGAGAGCGCTGCAACGTCGTGCTGGGTCGGGGAATCCCAATCATCATCAATTGCTCCACGCCAACCGGAGGGTGTCGCGTCCCAAGCTACAATCGACGATATCGTACCGGGGGCGGCCGCTGCAACGTCGTGCTGGGTCGGGGAATCCCAATCATCATCAATTGCTCCACGCCAACCGGAGGGTGTCGCGTCCCAAGCTACAATCGACGATATCGTACCGGGGGCGGCCGCTGCAACGTCGTGCTGGGTCGGGGAATCCCAATCATCATCAATTGCTCCACGCCAACCGGAGGGTGTCGCGTCCCAAGCTACAATCGACGATATCGTACCGGGGGCGGCACCGCTGCCGCATACCGAACGTGGCGTGTGTTCCCAGCAGTAGGCACCGACCTGATCTCTGTCATGGTTGCCCTTCTGGCTTCCATTCCTCCTATGTACTCCGTTGAGGGCCTGTTGTCCGCTCGCGATTCCATCTCAACAGCAGTCAGTCACGGAAGTATCAGCCGGACGATCCAACTCACTTAGTGCCCGTTTATTCTGCTGCTCGCGTTCGGTGAGCCTGCTTTCCTCCGTTTTAGCCAGTCTCCCCCCAGTAGGTAGGGCGGAAGCATGAGAGGGTGACTGTGGAAGGGGAGGGAAAGCACCTTCTGACGTCCACCAGTCTTGACTACTCTGGAACGCAAGCTCAAATTCGCGGTATTGTGCGAATGAGAGGATGATGTCAGGAAAGGAAGTGTGCAATTTTCCCAGGGAGCCAAATGCCTTTAACCCGTCCGTTGTTGTAGGGAAGCTAAGCCAAAATCGCTGGCCACCTACGACGATGGCTAGGGGCATGATCGATCCCAAAACTTCATTGGCTTTTTCGTGAAATTTCAGAGCAGACATATTTGGATACCCTTCAACGAGCACGACGTTGGACGGCACCTCGCTCGGTTTAACATCCTCAGCGTCGTGACCATCATTGTCGTCGTCGTCGTCGTCGTCTTCAGCGGTCGAAGCGGCTTCCTTGTCGGTGGGCCATTTGGAAGCCAATTTCAGGAGTGGTAATTGGTTTGCGAGTGGTGGGAGGGGTATACGCGCGACATCCTGACGATCAGCACGCCTCTGCGGGTACATCCAATGGGATGCTCGATTCGGGACGGCGCCTTCATTGACCGGGGCCATGAATGCGAACCTGGGGACCGGGGCGCCAAATCTCGGCGAATCAAGAACACCAGGGGGTAGGGGGTAGCTCCCGAAGATGAGTTCCCTTTCGTTTTCTCGGTCAAACCAGATGTTCTTGCTGTGGAACTTTTGTTTGTGGCCACGCCTGATCCACGCCCGGGTGCCTCTATATTCCGAGAGCTCCCACTTCGAGAATCGTCCTTGAGGATCCTGCCGGATCGACGGGGGAACAATCCAACTGATACGGTCCGGGTGCAGGCTCTGGCGTTCGATGGTGGGAGCAGCGTAGGCATCGTCCGCGCCTGCGGGGGGCTGAGGAGGAATAAATGGAGGGCCGTTGGGAGAAGAAACTTGAGGAGGCTCGGAAGGCGTAGTTCGAGGCATCGGACACATATAGACACCGTCGCCTCGTTTGTCTCTCCCAGAATTACTCATGGCGACCAAGTCTGCTCAAGAAACGTCAGGCAAGAGGTAGCGAACGTACACGATAACGTACCCCGATCACGTACCCTAGTAGGAGGTTGCGGGACTTTCACTGTTCTGAGTTCAAGTGAAGACAGTAGAAATCCCTAGGCCACGTGCACGATATTATTTCTACACTTCCATCAAGTGTACTACAACTATTTGACAACTGTAGTACATAGTTGTAGGGCAGAATGGCGTCGAGATTAGAACAGGCTCTTTCTCATAACAGGAAAAATATCTTATACTACTCCGAAGTTCCCAAACTGGATATCAAACAGGACGAGGCCTAACTATTTGATTTTTTTCAAAATGAGCTGTCCGAGTGACCAACGACATCGCCAGTCGCACGATCCACGATTTCATAAGAATAGCCGGGTTTGCCGGATCCCGCAGGTTTGGGGGCAGGTTTGGGGGGGATAACCCTCTTGGGTCTAGTCGCCGGACTCAAAGCCACCTGGGCTTGGTTACTACTACCAACTTCTCGGCGCCTCGTCTTCTGCGTAATGGCCAAACCAGGATCGCCAGGGTGGCCGTGGGTTTCAGCCTGTATACGACATTAGTCACCCTTATTGATTGTAGACGGTAAGAGTACCGACGATTTCGATTTTAACGCGTTTCCGTCGGGTCTGCTGGGATTCAGCATCATCCATCTCGGGATCCTGTTCGCCGAGTTATTTCAATCCGTGGCCCGGATAAATGACAAACCACTTCTGGACCACTACGTTTGCCTTTCGGTCCCTCGTCGCCGGCGTCCCCATCGTGCTGGGGGGTGTGAAAGCCTTGATGGACGGCGGCGTTAGCCGCTGAACGCATCTGGACAGTTTCGGCCTGGCTACGGAAGACGAAGGGCTCCGATACGGTGGCGAAAAATCCGGCAAGCATATGAACCTCGATCGAGCCCAACGCTTCCGGATTTTGGAGATTGACTGGAAGATGATATTTGTCTGTATCGTAGTAAACATGGGGTTCGGTGGCAATGCTAGCCCAGGCGGGAATATTTGTACCCCAGGAGCGTGCTAAATGATTCCAGGGCTCGAGTAATACCTGGAAGGATAACCGGGGAACGCACCCCATAAATGGCCAAGATATTTGGTCAAAGTCTCGGATATCTCGGTCGCTGTGACCATCTTCAAATCGAACCTGGGAAAGATAGCGATGCCTTCTGAGTTGCGGGGAATTACAATACCCCCAAGGTCGGCCGCATCTATATGACCCGCCGTACAGAGACCGTTTGCATGGATATCTGAAGCTGGAAGGCTTACATGGAATGACACGCTCGGCAAAAGTCCTCCAGGGTGCCTGGAAATTTGTCTGCCAATCAGGAGTCTCGCCTGCCATGTCCGCTACGTCGTCCGAGAAATGAGCATCAATGCTGAACGAATGTGAGTTTACGCTCCACAGAGGGTAGAAATAGAACTCACGTCCCGGCCCTCAGAGTCCCATTAGACTCTCTGAAGGCATAGAAGAGCATGAACTCAGGCTCTCCAAGTTCTCCTCCCCGACAGACGTCCGTGAGAGCCTGCGTCATGGCCCTTACAAAATCGCCTTGATAGCTAAGAACTTATGGGTCAAGCAGCGGGCCCAGGAGATACGGAACACTCACAACGCGATGTCGGGAATAGGTTTGTGGGATTTGTTAGGATACGGGTCCGGTTTGGGGTCTTCGGCATCCCAGATCCCTTTGAATCCCTTCAGGTCCAAGCCGTTAGTGGCCGGGGCTAGAGATGCCTTGGAATCGGTGAGTGTGGAGTCGACCGATTTACGGGAGTCGGCCGATTTTTGAGAGTGGCGGTCCACATAATTTGTGAGTTTTTTGAGGAGGCGCTGGAGGATAGTCGGGTGTGAGACATATTCTTTGAACTGACCATTTCTTACCTCCTTCCACTCTTTGGGGCTGCCACCATTTTTCGGGTCTTGTTCTTTCGAAGCGAGTTTGCCTTTGAATAGGGGGGAATCCAAGATACTCTGAACGGTATTATCTTTCAAAGTCTTGAGGTCATCCTCGGATGCAGCCAATAGGGCGGGATAAAGGGTAGCAATGTGGGCATTCTGGGCGTCAGAAAAAGGACTGCGACGACCCATGTCGTAGAGGCTATTCAGGAGGGGGGTATGACTCATACTAGTTGATCACCGACCTGAAATAATAAATACCATCAGATGTCTGAAAACAGAAGAAGAAAAAAGAGTCCGCTAGTGGAAGGGGACTCGGAGGGCATGGCCAATGGTGTAGATGTAGGGGACTCGAAAGACGGAGAACAAAGGACTTACGTATGAAAGAAGGAGGCTGCCAGGGTAAGGCAGTTGCGAAAACGCCAGAAACGAAAGACCCGCGTGCGCTAGCACCAGTCCGGAGCCGCACGCGTCATCCGCATTCACACCGACATCGACACCAAGGCGGGCGGGCGGAGCTATCGGGCCCTTTAACCAGCGACGTTAAGCTCGGCCATTGCCAACCTTCACTGTTTCGGGAGGTCGTTGGAAGACAGAGGCTTCGGGAGGACTGAGGATGAAATTCATCAAAGGCGGTATAACAGGCTTTAACAGCGGTCCCGACCTTTGGATAAGCCCGAAAGAAAGAAACTGCCACATCTCCCAACTCGCAACGTCCTGACACAAGGCCTGACTGAAGGAAACGGTAGGCCAACACTGTATGGGTACCGCTGAGCCGGGAGGGAAATCGGAGGAGAATCACGCCAGGCTCTGGGCCTTATGTGTACGATGTTGTGGCACGTGATCGCTTCGCGTGCGCCCTGTAGAAATGCTTGCGTAAGGTAGAATTGAGTCGCCCAAAAAAACGATAGTACACCCAACGACACGCCTAGTACATAACAGGTAGACAAATTTCTCTAACTCGTAATCCGAGCCCCATTCCCTTCAAAGCCGGGCTGGAAACCCTCTTGAAGCGTGGCCATAATGGAGCCCGCGGATAAGCGTCGCGTGGGCAATGGTGCTCAGGAAAGCGTTTGAGATGTCGGGCGTGATATGACTCGAGGTGAACCGGTGACGAGACCTGGGCGAGTGCTCAGCAAACACGAAAGAAGATGAGCGGGTCCGTTTACATCACAACAGGTAAATTGGGGGATAGGCTAGACTGGGACTAGAAAAGCAGAGCGTATAGAAGGCGCCCTGATCGTCGACTATGAGCTCAAGACCGACGCAGCTATGGGCGAATTGTTAAACCACCCAAATGTAGAACGAAGCATACGGGTGGTGCTCACTCTTTACGTCCGTCCTTGAGACGTTGCTCGCTCGTTCGTGGGCGGACGGAGGCAGCATTGGAGGATGATGATGCGAGAAGACGAAAACATCGGTTTGGGCGACCCGACTAACCTGATATAAACTTAAGTCATCGCCCTGCAGCGGCAGGATTCAACTCACGAGCACAGACGCAGGTCCGACCACACAAAGCACACGGTTCTCCTTGGGCCGGGTTGGGATTGAGAAAGTTCTGTCTCTTCTCTTCCTGATCAATTTCGTCGGCAATGCCAACTACGTAGCGCCAGAGACTATTAGTGCTGTAGTCTTCGCTCCAGCCTATCCACTCGCAGATATCAGTGAGATGTTTTCTCTTCTGGCGTAACATCCATTGGACCCCTCCACGTTTCCCGCAGTGAACGCCGAACCTGATGGGATCGATGTTGATATCCAGAAGATTTCGCCTCAAAATGTAGAGGAACTTGGGAATCGACTATGTACATTACATTAGTTGCAATCCGGAAGTAAAGGACGGTGCGGCTCACCACTGGAGCATCTGTGCTGGAGAGTCTGTCGCTGTGTAGGGCGACATCACGGAAAATGTACCCTGTGGTAATCCTGGTGACATGGAGCCACAAACATAGGGCGGCAAACGCGCAAAGGTGGACTTCCCAGAGGGGTAGCTGGTAGAAGTACTGTGCCTTGATCCCTACTAACCAGGGGATGAGCTCAACCATAACACAAGCTCAGGCCACATACCACCAAACGGCGAATTCTTCCGACTGCGGGGCAGAACTTTCACGACCCCACGCCCAGTTTGATCCAGATAAAATTCAAGATCTTCAACACGAAGCCGAAGGGCTTCGTCCGCCCGCATTCCCCCTAGGAACATGAAGCATGCAACCACATGGATTAGCATCAACGTCCGGGCACCACACCAAGCGTTGGTGTTGACGTTCTTTTGTAGGGGTAGGATCTCTCCCCGGCCCTTCACGTTACGGTAATCATACATTTCCAGGAGCATTGCCTGTACCCAACTCATTCAAGTGTAGTGTAACGAAAAAGGACCTGGACGTACGGCAGTCAAGGCACGAGAGCTGATGCTGGTTTCCCCGCTGATATGCTGTCATGGGATGAGGAAGGATTCCAGTCAAGCTACGTACAAACATACCTTCCGTCGCCGCAAGTCGACCATGAAGCTCGCCACAATCTCAGACAAGGATGGGTTTCCAAGCATGGTACCGGGTGTGACTTCACTCTCGCGCCAACGGCCCAGGTGCTGGTTCCTCTCGAAAAAGTAACTGATAGCAGCACGCAGCTTTTGGGCGTGACCATATGTGCATATTTTGTTCTTGGTCTTAGGCTTGATCTGTCCCTTCAGGTCCACGATGTCAGCCCTACGGAAAGAGAGTGAATCGAGGTTCCTGGAGTGCACGAGTCACCTACTTAGAATTTATCCACGCACAGATAAACCACGGCAAGTCCGGATTTAAGGGAGTTGACAAGAGGTCGTTGGCGTTGTTGATGTATTGAGCGTGCACGCAAAAATTTCCGAAACTGGTGAAGTGGCTAACAACAGCCATCAGTAGAGACCTTGCGGTCGGAGGGAGATTTACCGAGAATAATCAGTATATGTTTTAGGGGCCACCTTGATTGAGATGGCTGCGATATCGTCCTTGTCCTCCGCGCTCATTCCTCTTGTATCAGGGGCACCGGTTGGAGGATCGTGGCTCTGGGAGGCCAAAATTGTGACTGTGTCCACTCGATGGAACTGGGTATTGTCAATGGACGAGACGATGTAAGATTTTGAATTATTGCCGTCCTGCGGGGCTCCGTCCTGCGGGGGTCGGTTTTCCTTATCTTCGCAAGACGAGTCGTCATCATCGTCGGTATACTCGTCGTCGTCGTCGTCGTCGTCGCCGTCGTCGTCACCGTCAGCCATGATGATGTCCTCGTCTGCCTTAGGTTGGAACGCATCGTTGGGAGAGGCGCCAGGTTGGTTGGGCTCCCCGCACCAGAGGGTTTCCTCTTCGGCTACCAAGTCGTCCTCGATGGCGTCCGCCGAGTCGGAAAGTAGCGAAACAAGGTCCTTGAACCTTTCTGGGGCTTTGATCATGACATGAACGACGCGTATGGCTGAGTGAGCGAGCGCAGAGAATATATCCAATTATTCATAAGGAAAACAGGATTGATCGCCGCGTATCGTCCGCCCTTGGAGTTCTGTGCTGGAAGGATCGGGTAATTCAGCGGCTTCCAACTATCAAAAAGTTTCCCATTCATGGAAGGGAAGTTTGAAATATGACCCTGCAGAACTCTGACTCCCATAATAGACAATTGGGAGCAGATTGCGACAACGTGCCTAAAAACAAAATCTTAGCTTATACGAAGAAAGGTCCCCGCTTTCCCAATATCAAGGACTGAGGCGAACATCGAATCTCTTGGGAAAGAGGGCGGCCATGGGGCGAAGCCTTGTTTGATGGCCGCATCTTGAATTCGAATCTTTGAACACCACGATATCAAGAAAAGCTGACAATGTTTATTTAACTGGTACCGCTTGACACACTCTCGATACCAACAAGACGCGTGACCTGCCAAACGACGGACGGGGCCCCAAGACTTAAGCCTGAAGCGGTGGAAGAAGGTATATAAATGGATAACGAAGGCAAATACCTTTATGAGCAATGGCAGGTACGGCCACATGCATAACAATGTAGTTGTGCAGGCCTATCAGGATCCAAAAAATCTTCACGGATCAGTTGGACATCGTCGCTGACGGAGATGATATATCGCAAGACGCTGGTCGACGTGAAATCGGTGCTCCATCCACCCCATTCGCATATTTGGCGAATACCCTTGCGTTTGTACAGGAGGAGGTACTGAACACCTCCGCGCCTAACGGAATGTGTACCGTACGGAGCCGGGTCGATTTCTACTTCGTCCAGATTTCGGCGAAAGATATGCAAAAAAGTAGAGGTCGACTGAATGGAAACAAAATTCAGTGTGAGGTGATGGATATAGCAATGCAGTTATACCATTAGCTTAGACACCGCAGAAACTTGTCCATTTTTATTGATGGTACGAAAAAGATAACCATTTTCGTGTCGGCAGCAGGCAATCCAGTGGCAAAGAGCCCGGACAGGACACAAGTGTGCTTCGTGCAGTGGAAGCAGATGTAAAAAGAAAGGTTTTATCCCTGTGCTGAGTCAAGGAAGCGGCGTACAAGACAACAAGGGACCCACCTCCAAACTGGGAGGTCTTGCGACTGCGGAGCGTAAGAACTACTGTCGTCCGTCCCCGGTGGTCGGTAAAAAATTCGATATCAGTCATTTGGATCCGCAAGACTTCATCAAAACGGAGCAAACAGGCAAAGGCGAGAGTCAGGGCAGCATGAAGCATCAAACGTGTCCTGGCTGTGCACCACCGTTGCTTGGGTAAAGGGGTTCCCAGCCGCTGGACGGTGGAGCGACCATGGGAGTTGTTGAATTCATACAGGCTCAAAAGAATGTCCTGTTCCCTAGCATTCGATACACCGACGAGTAAATGGAAGAGGTCACATACGGCGGTTATTGCTCGGGAGCTGATGGCTGTTTCACCGGCCTGTACCTAGATACGGAGAGTCAAACATGAAGAAGCCAAAAAGGAGCGAATTATACCTTTCTCCTCCGCAAGCTAACCATGTAGCTCGACACGATTTCGGACACTGACGGATTACCCAGCATTTGACCAGTGACGGGACATTCATGCCAAGGGTTTGAACCAAGTCGTTGGACACGACCAAATGCATAAGTCATGGCGGCCCGCATTTTTTGAGCATGAGCGTAGGTCGGCACTACTTTCTCCTTGGAAACGGGGTTACCGTTGACGTCGATAACGTCGCATCTGACCGCAGATGAGAAAAGGACACAGAAAGGCTGAACGTCAGACATACTGGACCAGAATCCAGAAACAGATCCACCAAGGAGTATCCGCGTGTGGGCGAGGCGTGAAAACCTGGTCTTGGTGCGTGACCAGACCCTGCTCCAGAAGGAACTGGACGAATTTCGCCATTTGGCTGAAAATATGGTTAGGGAGATCATGTAGAAAATGATGAAGGACGCACATTTCATACTCCTTGGCTGTACGCTCCGTGACAACTTTCGAGACCGCTACGAGACGGCTTTGATAAGCCGAGATGCTGCAGGCGGGTGTGTCGAGGCGGGAGTGGATGCTGGTACTCAACCCAATGTCTGGGGATGTCACTGCTGACTCGATTTCGTTGGTGTCGGCGTCGGCGTCGCCTTGACGAGTTTCTTGTTCGCCAATTTCGTTGCTCTCGGGGTCGGCGTCGCCTTGATGAGTTTCTTGTTCGCCATCGAGATCGTCAGCAATTTCTTCACTGAGGGAGGATTGTATGAGCGCTGCGATGGTCCCGAAGGCGGCAGACATAGTCAGAAAAGAAAGGGGGGTGATGCTGTGACGATTATATTCCGAATACAGTTATCCATTAAATCTTTATTTGATAGGAACCTAGGACTTGAGAGCGAGGCAGAGTCGTATTCGTCACAAATATAGAGCTACGCCAGGAAAATCGAGTCCTTGAGGCCGAGCGAGAGAAAACGAAGTAGACTTGAACTGAGAGACAACTAGAAAACGACGACGGAATTCCAACGCCACGCATCAGGTCAGGCGACGAAACGCATCTGCGGATTAGTACGGAGACGATGGGGAGGGACTATGGGACTAGCCAGCGCAACAAAGGCGCAACATTGCAACGCTGTCTGAGGGTTCGGAGGAATGATTACCTCAGCGCCAGCCACGGAGAAATGATCATTCTCAGCGATAAACAAGAACCGGAAGATCCGGGAGCGACTACAGGTGGAGACCTAAGTGTACTCTGAATCAAAGGGACCAGAGGGGATCGGGCTCAGCATTACACAAAGTATGTACAAGCACCAAATATGGTACGGGATATAGTCGTGCGGTCATTCACAAGTGTGCCATGATACCTGCGCGAGTGGTATATAAACGGAGACCGAGGTGCGCCTGCCTGCGCCTGCCAAGGCATCGGCAAGTGCATGTTCTTGAACTTCTTCGCGACCCCAATCTGCCCCGCACTCCTGTACGGAGTCGCCGCCGTGCTTCCCGGGTTGTTGACAGGGTAGTGGATCCCAAGGCGCAGCCTCGTCATGTAAAACAACGCCGCTGTCACGTCGCGCACCGCAGATGAACTCCTCGATCGCGCAAGTAAGGTAGGTGCACGCAGGGTGTTGGCGGCGTGAAGGTCAGGTCTCGTTTGTAAACGTAGAGCGGACATGCCTGCGAACAAGCAGATCGCACACTGGTGCAAATGCGTGCCTTTACGCCCGCGATCATCTCCGTCTTCTTCCGCCTCTGCGGAGTCGCCTCGCTTTCGTAGATCGCGACGAGGCAGCTAATCATCATCATCGCCCAATGCGCAGCCCTCGTTGAGCGTGCAGAACGATGCCGTTGTGCGCATCGCGGATGAATTCATCGATGGCGCAAAATAGATACGCAGATGAGTTTGGAACTGAGGAAGTATGAATATCAGATGCTGTATCAGTGATATTCAAGAGAAACACAACTACTAACGAAGGCAAGTTATGCGGTTAGAAGATCTTGATGTCGGGGTCGAAGATGAATAGCTCCACCTTCTCCTCTAAAAGAGAGCAGGCTCTGAGCTGCACAATAGCGGGGCGTTCTCCCACTCCGAGGGGTCCCGCACTGGCTCTATGGCGGCCTAGTTGAAGACCTGGGAAACGGGCGGCATAGACGAGGACACCGTGACTCCAGCTCTTATGACCAGGATGCGCAGACGTACATCCTGGCCAAGCTCCTCAAGGGCAATCTGATTCGAACCCGTCGCAGTGGGTACGAATAAAGCTGCGTTTTGGGTCCTCCGTGGGTCGGTGCTTCGTCGCTGTTGCGCCGCTCAGTGGGCGGAGCCGGATTGACGAAATCTTCCCACTGATTGGAGAAGGTGAAAAGGCGGAATGGAGGCAATGAAGTGAAGGATGCTAAATGGAGAGGGGCTAATTCTGAAGAGGCGGCTGACACGGGATATAAGATTCTCCCGCGGTCTACATGCAAGCTTCCAGGGCGCTCGCGATAACGATCCATCGGTCTCGCCAGCTTCGTTCCACCCTTGAGAGACTTGACGAATGAGACGCGGTGCGCTAGACCTGCGGGAAAGTGGAAGGGCGAGATCCCAGCGGCATTGAGCTATGGGTCAACTGGTTTAGTACACGAAAGGAAGAGCCAACGAGCCTGCTCACTCGGTCCACAGGGTAGATCACCCATCCTTATTATCCACGCAGCCGGGCCTCCCCACACGTTCTCCTCTTGCCAGTCTCGCCACCGGGGATCGTCGCAGCCCTACAATTTATCCGAAAGGTCTGTGCCACCATAGACTCATGCTCCACTGTCTACGGTCAGTAGGATCTGCGTCGCTGAGACGTACCGGCGTACCTTTGCGAGCAACATAATCATTACGGCCGGGCCAAACGATTGTATGTGGAAGAACGGCGGAACAGGGCGAAGGCGAACATGGTCCCTAATTTCAGGTAGTCCAGATATCGTAACGCGTTGCGGACGACGAGAACTGGCTCCTGTGGAACGTCAAGAAAATGAGAGATCATGAAGCAGTGGGCTGCTAAACACTTACTGGAGGCAGGAGCAGCGATCGCTGCTCGGGGCGGAGCAGGATAGTTTTTACACCGGGGGTATCGTCTTTCTGTCGTAATGACGCAGGTACAACCATCAAACAAGGGCACTAGAAAGAAAGAACGAAGAGGAAGGGCGACCGTGCCGGTTGAGCTCGGTCTAAACGCGAGCCGGATAAGCTCGCGCGCGCGCCGGTTAAGCAGCGCATATACAGAAACCTCGCGCCGGGTAAGCGCGAAGTACCCCGCGCCGGGTAAGCGCGGGGAATCGAGAAAGCGAGCAGCGAATACTGAATTTCTATCAACACACTGATTAAAAACCAAAGCATGTCGGTATGATATCGTTGGAAGAAACTTGACAGACGCACCTCTGTGTCATCCATCGAGGACGTTCAGACAGCGTTCGACATTGTTGGAAAGAACGGAGAGATCTCCGTGGAGTGGAGACGACAAAAGGATATCATCGCAAGCCTGAGAACAGTAGAAATGTTTACCTAAGCACAAGGCATACGGAGAAACCGCCACAGCAATGAGACTAGGGCTAACGTAGCGGCCGGCTTTGGCTCCAAGATTTTCGTCTGTCCACCCGAGCCGCCACCGTGGCACGCAAAACGGCTCACACCAGAGACTTGCTTCAATTCGGCGGCTCTATCCAGAATATTGTTCAGCAATGATTCCTTGAATAACTCCTACTCCTGGCTCTATCGAGCATATCTTGCAGTGGTTGGTTGAAGGCCAGGCTATGTCTATTCTCGGATTAACTACTACCACCCGACACTTTGCTTATCAAGAAATTCCAGTTAGGGCAACCTCGAGCTCTATACATTCTCTCAATAGTAGCTGGCCAACCAGCTCGCAGCAGGCCAGACTATCCCTTGCCTGGTCCGATAATTCCTGCCACCGTAGCGGAAGGAGCTAAAATTGAAAAGAAGTGGATTCTCTCCTATCTCCTCCAGATGACGGAGCAGGAAACCCCGTACGTCGGTGGTAGACTGAAATTGTTCCAGAGTCAGGTACAAATTCTGTAGGCTGGAAGATAACTTGCCAACGGCACATCCTCGTGAAGAACTAGGTGGTCTCCAGGGTAGATTTTTCGGAACACATGGCCTTTCGGGATTTGTGCTACCTCCATCCAATCCATATAAGCCTTGAGCGGACAGAGGTGGGCCTCTGAGCTTTCTTTGAGCAAGACCTTGTTATCTGGAAGCCAATTACGTTAGAAAACCTTTTGACAAAGACCTGGATCAGCGAACTGGATTTTCTTCCTCGCACGAACACCGTCAAACCCTTGGAGTCGATTTGAATGTCCTCAACTTGAATACCCAAGATTTCCCTGGGCCGCAGGTCGCCGTGAAATGCAAATAGATTGAACAGGCAAGCGATACGTCGAGCCAGCGCAGACTCGGACACGGGCTTGGTGACAGCCTGACGAGTGTGCGGTTTCACCAACCATCGGTGCTGTTCGTGGTTCATGCTCCATAATCTGAGCAGCGTATCCTAGATCGCTTGCCATCAGGGTGCCAATTGCAGCGCAAGTTAAAGGAGGTAGTCACCGGGGTCACCAGAATCATAAGGGTAGAGATCACCGCAGTGCAAAAAAAAATGCGACCAGCGCAAGTACGAATATAAAGACTCCTCTCTAGCCCCTATGATCACGCGTGACACTGGCAGGGTGAGTCCCTCTTCGAAAAGCCCGATTTGATTTTTCCTCTTCGCGGAATCCCAATTTGGTCTCGAAATCGGACTCCCAGCGCTCCGGAGTTAGATTTGTCACGGGTATTGGATGCTAAACTCTTGCCATTCTCCAGCCGACTTTCTATGGCGGGTTTGGTGCGCACGTAGAAGAAGAGTTCCGTGCCGGCAAATGCGATCCTGAGGGTGGGAAGTCTTCGTGAACGCCTTCCGAATGCGAATGGAAGCGACCTAATCAAGAGTCTCGTTTTCAATCTCTAGATCGATATATTTTTAAATATTTGCCGTTCTCCGACCGCACGACTGCGTATAACTTGGTGTTTTCTAACATCTATCGCTCTCGCTATGTCCTCTGCCCCTGCCACTCAATCAACATACGGCCCCTGGTTCATCGCTGTGATTCTCGACTGTATTTTGGTATCTGCTTCGAGTCCCCAGGTTTCAATGACTGACAAGGGCCGTTCAGTTTGGCTTTGGTTGCTTCCAGGCGGTTTTGTACTATCAATGGTGGCCAAATGACTCCAGAACGGTAAAATTGATGGTACAATCTCCTTTGTTGAATATGGACCGAATTTGAATCGTTTCCATTAGGTACAAATGGTTTGGTGCGTCGCACAATACTCAAGTCACTGAGATCTCATAGTGGATTACAAAGGCTGTTAGAAACGATCCAAGTCTTATTCTTCTTGGTCTCCTCCTACATACGCTTTGTCGTCAACTTTGGATCAACAGAAAACACTCTCATTTGGTATTTAAATCAACCACGATCTTATCCGCTGACACTTAACTTTATTATCCAGGTCCGATCTGGTGTGTAATTAGTGGATGCGAATATTCTCCTCTGACTTTGCTGCAGGTGCAGTTATTGGCGAGCGTGAGGCAGTCGCTTGCTTGATAGCACTGTATTAATATTAGTCTCAGTATCTATCGACTTGCATCGTGCAACTGTGAGGTCGAACATTCTGTGGCGCAACGGCTCATTTTTTCTTTTAGGTTCTATGCCCGCCAAGTTTACTTTAGTTCGTGTCTCCAACAGATGGGAGCCGATGTGATTAGACTCATCGACCTTTCTCTACAGTCTCAAGGGAGCCCAGAAGAGACAAAATGTTATATGTGGGCCTCGCGGTCATCGTACGTTGCGCCAGAACGTCTATCTATGATCCACTCAGCCGACTTTGTTTGATAGGTAATTCTAGCTGCTACGCAGGTAGGCGCTGGTGTCGCCCAGACGATTATCCTGTGGGTGCTTTCTCCGTTGGGAACGTACAATTAAATCGTGGCTCAGATCCCGCCTGCATTCCTTCTTCAAATCCGAAAATGCCAAGGTCAAGGTATGGTGCTGTTTCATTAACCCTGCGACCTGTGGCTGGATCCGTTCTTAGACCAGCACGATTATACAACTCGCTGGATCGCTCTTGTGTGATTTAGCTATCACCATCCACTTATTTTTAACGTTCAACTCTTACAAAAATCTGGACCGGAAGCTCGCGAACACCCTGGACACCTTGATCATATGCATCGTGAATCGAGGGGCTCTAACAGCCATATCGGCATGCGTTACAATGGCGCTGGTTCGTACCTACCAACTACATGTTGTTGACGACCGCACACATCTTACTATAGTTCCTGCGCTGGCCGGACACGTTCTGGTTTGTCTTAACGATGGCCCCTTGCAGCAAAGGTATGTCCTTTTTCCAGACAATACTCCATACCGGCACTGAGGTTCACTTGAGTATATATGAATAGCATGCTTGCAACGTGAGCTTCCGTTGCAATAGGGATCCTTGGCTCATCACAGCTACAGTCTTAACGTCCGGGAAGTTATTCGAGAGAAAACAGGTTACTCTAAGAACCTTCAAGGGGGCCGTGAACCAGAAGTTGAAGGGGCCCTGCGATCCGAAGTGGCCATGGATCCCGTGAGTGCGTATCTACTACACACGATTTGTCTCAATGTGTCTGACTAGGGAGAGTCTGACATCGCTCACATCGCTCGAACGCCGGTCAATGAATCAGCCCATGCATCGTAATCCAATGTCTGCGAACTGTAACAAAAAGCTGTTTTCGTTCTGTATATACACACTTGCCTTTGGCTCGCGCTGTACCGGTCTTCTCGACAAATAAATTCCTGATAACTGAAGCTCTTTGAAATAACTGTACTACATGGCGTGCGAGAATGACAGGGGAGGGGTTGCCTTCATCAGGAAGTTTTGGAGGATGGCAAAGTCCGCTGCAGAAATATCCACTAGCGACGCAAATGGTTTATCTCCGTCCTCAACTTTGGCCACAACGATATCCCCTAGAAACGATTTGGGTTGAGCTTCGAGGAAGACGATAGTGAGGAGGCGACTGGTACCTCGCCAAGCAGTCTCCTCTCTGAAAAGTTGGCCTTGGATGGCCCGGATGCTCGCATTGATGGGAAAGGGGTGACCGTCCCGAGAGATCAACGGGTAAAACAAGATGTAAGGCCTGGTGAACTTCTCGCGCATCTCCTTCAAAGAGTCAACCATCTGACCGAGATTTATTAGCTCTGCAAATTTAGAAGGTTACCGGACCGACAAGGTAGTTCCATGGGCGCGCCTCGCTGGGTCGATCCGAAGTTTCCTTTACAAAAGCCATGTGCACTTCAGGGTGCGGCATCCGAGGGCCATCGCTCGCTCCATAACATACAGTGCTTTGAAGAGTCGAGATTTAGCTTGAGGAGAAGATAAAACGTTGGACACT